>CM074725.1:110049288-111249288 GCA_037306005.1 Rhinophrynus dorsalis
AATGTTGGGAGGTATGCACATACACACAGTGAGCGGCAGAAACATGCAAAAGACATGTACACACACAGACTCACTGGAGATGGACACACATATGTAACAGAGATGTACACACACAATATATATAAGCAAAAACACATGAGTGCATGAGTTGTGTACCCCTCTGGCACTCAAATAGTTAAGGTATAGAGAGGCATGTGAGAGTTAAATAGCAGTGGGAAGTGTGTTCATACCTGGGAACATTGATTTGTGTAGTCCCTAGAGGGGACTGATGTGGTGCTGATGTGGAGAGACAAATGGGGCAATCTGGGTTAAAAGGGGGCGGGGCTTAATCACGAGTAGGGGCGGGGCTTAATATAAATGAGGAAAAGTGTTAGTAATAGGCTGGGGAAGGAGGAGAAGTGGGAGGGGAATGCAAGTTTACAGTGTGAGGGGTTTGAACACACCCCCTGAGGGGTAAAGCTTGATACACAACCCTGTGGCAGTCAGTGGATTAAGTGTGTACCTGATGGCTGTCTGTCCTCTGTGTTGTATGGCAAATAATGACAGTGAAGAAATAATTCAGCAGAGGGCCTACCTTACCCCTTTGAGTGCCATTTTGTTCCCCTGGTGCTGCACTACAGGTCCTGCTGAGGCCACTGGGAGTCAGGGTGAGTGACTGTGTGTGTGTCAGCCATATTTATTTCTGGCTTTGTGTGTGTATGTGGTGCGGTGCTGTGTGTGTGAGTGGGGGCATGTGTGTTTGGTGCTGTGTGAGTGGGGCATGTGTGTGTTTGTCTGTGGTGTAGGAGCAAGTGGCGGCCATATTGTTTTTTTCTGACTTTGATAGTGGTGGGCGGTCTGCATTGTGGGGGCGGGCCAACTCCTTGCATGACTGAATCACCCAATAGGAATAGTAACTCATGCTTTATGCCTCCCCTGGGTGTGTTTTGGCAGGCACAAAGTCTTCTTTTATATATATATATAGATATATATATATATATATATAGATATATATATATATACACACACATTTTTTTAAACAATACCCTTATCTCTAACCCTAAATTCAATACTAAATCTTACCCTAACCCATGTCCACGCTAAACCTACCTAGCCCCACTAAAAGTACCTATCTAAACTACCTAAAAAGCCTAAATATTTTAATAAATTCAATTTTTATTGAAAAAAAATTAATTTCTAGACCTAAATCTGACCTAAATTCAACGCTAAAACTTTTCCTAACCAACGTACCCTCTAAACCTACCTAGCACCACTAAAACTACTTATCTAAAGTACCTAAAAATTAAAAAAAAAAAAAGGGATTTCAATGGGGGGGGGAAATCACTTTGATAACATTATTTCGCCATTATACAAATCATTGGTAAGACCTCACCTTGAGTATGCAGTGCAATTTTGGGCACTGTTTCTGAAAAAGGATATACTAGAACTAGAGTGGGTGCAGCGGAGAGCAACAAAATTAATTAAGGGAATGGAGGAATTGACATATGAGGAACGACTAAGCAAACTTGGTTTATTTACTCTAGAGAAAAGACGACTAAGGGGAGACCTTATCATATTGTACAAATATATGAGAGGTCAATACAAGGATCTCTGCGGTGAGCTATTTATTCCAAGGCCTGATCAGGTGACCAGGGGACACCCCTTGAGATTAGAGGAAAGGAGGTTTAAACTTCAGAAGAGGAAGGGTTTTTTTACGGTAAGGTCTGTCAAATTGTGGAATTCATTGCCCAGGGAGGTAGTTATGGCAGATACAATGGATACATTTAAGAGAAGATTAGATACATTTCTTTCAAAAGGGAACATACAGAGTTATACTGTTTATCAGTAGGCTGATCAGGAAGGTCTGATAAAGACTAATTTAATTGGTAGCAGGAAAGCTATAAAATTCTCAGTTCTGTGGTATGAGGCGAAGGTTAAACTTGATGGACTTGTGTCTTTTTTCAACCTAATTTACTGTGTTACTATGGGCTAGATTTAAAGGCAGCCGTTAGTAAAAAAAAAAAAATAATAAAAATCAGTAACGGGTGTGTTAAGTTTCATGTAGCAATTCAAAGATCCGTCTAAAGAACAGCTAACAACAGTTTCAGAATCCTTACGGCCGATACACTTACGTGCATTGAGACGCATGGAACAACATTCCCCAGAGCCATTCAAAGGCTTGCGGTACTGTTAACGGCTGAAAAAGACACACCTAACGGCAAAAAGTTAAGACCCACTTTTCTTAGACGTTAGAAACTTAATGGGCAAAACAAAACACCCGTTACATAGGAAAATACACAAAATGCTTACCGCACAAGCATGTAAATGGAAAAATTAACCCGTGCAATGCCAAAACACAAAAACATGGACAGACAACACAAATCACTCCACACACAACAAGCAACACCACAGGGACAAGGCCCCCCAAAAAACAACACAACATGTCACGGAATAATGGGGGTTATCACACAAAACGGACACCTGCAATGCTTGTATAGCTCACCTGTGCAACATCGACATGCGACCTGCACCCCACAACTACACACCCGCAAATGGCAGACACATACCAAGCACAACACACCACATCTTATAACACACACACCTGCAAACACTTAGCTGGACAAAAACAACTCTCCATTGGTCAGCACTCACCTCATCACCACACCTACACAACGCCCTATCAAGTACTTAAAGGGACAACTCACCACACTCACTTGTGGCTTGTTTTTCACTCAGGGAGGGAGGGAGAGAGAGAGCGCGCAATCAGTATGTTGGGTTACATATTGTTGCGAAGACTGCTGCGAAGACGTGTAAGGGAGAGAGCTAGGGAACGCCAGCAACCCCCCAGGCACGTCTGATCAACAGCCTTCACCTGTTGCAAGTGAGGAGGCTCTGGCTCAGCAGACACACAGGAGTCCATCCCCACCTAGAGGACAGCACCTGCCTGCAGATGCACAGCTGCAGCAACAAGATGCTCCACAGCAGCAGAGGATGTATAGACGACCACCAAGGCCCAGGGTATACCGCCCAAGGGTCACCCTCTTTGGAATGACCAATGATGAGGTCATTGATCGCTACAGGTTGAGGCCTGACAGCATCATTGCCTTGTATGAGGTCATCAAGGATCAGGTGGATCCCATCTACATCCAAAACCATGCCTTATCTGGCCTGCAAAAACTACTGTGTGCCATACACTTCATGGCAAGTGGGGCCTTCCAGTCCACTGAGGGTTACGCATCTGGCATGTCACAGTCCACATTCTCCAGGGTGCTGGCCCAGGTCCTGCCAGCCCTCAAAAGCAAAGTCAGTACTTATATCCATTTCCCCACCACCGACATGGACTGGATACACGTCAAGCAGGCCTTTTACGCAAGGGGAGGCATGCCCAGGTGTAACGTGATGCCTTGTATCATAAGCTGGATACCTCTTTTATAGTTCCCTTCTCCCTCAGAATAACACTCCAATAGTAAATTGACCCTCCTGTTCCCAAACATCAGCCGAGACTTGATGAAGGGAAGAACTCTTTTATTGACTCAAACACACAGGTTATATACACTACAGAGACTCTTATCTAGATCAGCATGCAAACGAATACTTGGGACAGTGTTTCTATGCTTGACCAATCAGTCACCAGCATCCTTATCAGGATAAGAATGCAGATTAAGATTTGAAATCATACATTCTTAACTGGCTCATCAATAACCTCCTCTGATTGGTCAAGGAAGCACAGCAGGAATCAATTAACATTCCTTAGCACAGAACTGTAGTATAGTGGAAGCCAAGCCCAACCCCCATCTCTGCATTCCAGCAATGTATTGAAAGCAACTATGGCTCAGCTCAGTCTATGGTTGTCTTTTGGGTAGAAATAGTCTGAAGACATGAGATCCCATATCCCTAACACACCAATATCTCCCATGGTCGCCACAGTTCCGTCACAAACGCGTTGCCAAGAAATGCGTTGGGGACCACTCTGGCACTCAGAGGGTTAAGGGGATAACCAAACGGCTATGTGACTTAGCGGGGACATGACAAGCAGGACAGATAAATGGGACATGCATCAATATTGTCTTGGATTCAAACACTCATTGTGCAACTGACTTACTGGGGAACCCAATGTTTTTAACCTAGGATTTCAATGTGTAGCGCACACATTGATATCCTGGGGTGAGCATTGGGGTCTCCAGTAAGTTGAGTTGTTGTTTCACTAAGGGTGTAACAGACTTCACCAGTGATAACACATGTCCACTTAGTCTGGTTGTTCGTTGATGTAGCCCATGTACTGAGATATGTCAAAGTGGAGCAAAATCTCAGAACATTGATTATACTGAGCAACACAGAAACTGTGGACAGGAATTCACTGTGGAAGTATGTCCCCTGTATCACCTCTTTATCACTCCCACAACACATTAGTGTATCACTGCCACCATCATCTGTTTGCATGAATACATCACAGAGTCCACTCACTGGCAAACAAGTGGTGGACTCCTGTGATGTCTTTCCATGTATGGGGGATACTCTATCCTGGATGTGGTTACGCATTAACAAAAGTGTAATCAAATATATCGTCATACAGACACAGATTGAATAGTGATGGTTCATCTTTATTGTGTCTCAAAGTACATTAGAACGTACATGTGTTTTCTGTGTATATTGACTATATGCATTAAACACTTGTATGAGAACACTAAATGTACTTTGAAACTAAATCGTACTACTTTAGTAACACTGCTGCCCTGCTCATGTGTTGTCCACAAGGTTTGACAACTCTGTAGATGAGCATCCTAACTGTACAGGTTATTACACTCGTGAATTTGTGTTTTCTGTTTCTATATGAGAATGTTTCAGTAGAGGTTTGTGTGAACCTCAGGTCAAACATTGCATCACCAACAACATCACCAGAAACAGCAAGGGGTGATCTTCATGAAAGTGTTGTCAAGACATCAATCCAGTCACATGGAAGATCTTCAGTTCAAGGATGGATCATGTTATGGATGCCTGTGGGACAAGAGGACAGGATTTGGAGCAGTAGACCTGAACTGATCATCAAGCAACAACAATTTTGACTTTATAATCCCCTCAATTTTCTTAAGTACAGGTGAGTACACAAACCATTGCTTAACAATGTGTTGTGTACTCATCTGTAACCAATTATGTGGAGAACTAAGGACATGTGCACCAGCCCTATGGATATGTGCCCCTGACATGTATACACACATCAACAAGTGTTCTGAGAGCTCCATGGAAGTAATGACATTGGGCTGCCACTGTGAAAGTGACAGTGGCAGCCCAATGTCATTTGTTCCATGGAACTATTAGGACATATTTGTTGATGTGTGTATTCATGTCAGGGCACATATGACTACACACTCACAGGTCAGCATGGAGTCCCTGGTAATCTGATCTACATTTCATGACCTCTACGTTGTGTGACAGTACCACTGTACATCCACCCCTCTGCTGCTCTTCTCAGCTCTAGCACAGTACAGATCCCATATTGAGTCCAATGGCCCTTTAACCTCTGATGTGCCGGAGTATTATCCAATGCATAGCATTGGATAATACTCTTTCGCTACTGGGCTAGCATGGTTGCTCAGGCTATGATCATGGCATATCAAGTTAGTTGCTGTCAATCAAGCCCTGTAAGATGATGAACATGGGTTATATGTTGTACCTTGTTTCTCCTGGGGGTGTGCGTGATATCCTTGGGGTCTGTATGTCAACGTGGAGAGGGGAATGGAGGATGGTTTTTGAATCCACACACACAACTTGCCACGTCCATGGTATGGTTGATGTTTGGGGCCATGCTGCTGCCAGTGCAGTGGTGTGTCAATGTTCCTGTGGGGTGAGACAGAACATAATGTCCAGTGTGGTTAGTGTCACAGGACTGATGGGGGACTTGCATGGATTGTTTGCATGCTTGTGTTATACTCACAGGTTAAGTGTTCTGTGATGAGCGTGTCTGATCTGCGCCCCTCTCAAGGTCTCCTCAACATGGCCGATGTCCATGGGCACTTCAGGTATGGGGGGGGTCCTGGATGTGATCCAGCAGCCTGGTGTCCACTGCGATGTTGTGCAGTATTGCGCACGCCACAATTATGTCGCACACCTTTCCAGGTGCATACTGCAGTGATCCCCCCGAGTGGTCCAGACATCTAAATCTTGACTTGAGGAGGCCAAAGGTCCGCTCAATGGCATTCCTCGTTCTGCCATGAGCCTGGTTGTACCTTTCCTGGGCATGTGTTTGGGGATTGGCCACAGGGGTCAGTAGCCAGGATTTGCAGCAATGTGAGTGACATGGTGAGACAGGGAGCACATGTTGTGTGAATGATGTTTTGTGTGGTGGACGTACTAGCCGTGGGTCAGGAGCATGCTGAGCAGCGTTGTATGTACGCCTGTGTATGTGGTGTGATTTTTGTATTGTGAACTCACCCAAAAGCCATCCCCCTGTAAAAGTTCCATTCTCAAAATCTCTGTGGACTGAGGAGTTTTGGAGAATGTATGAATCACGTGAGCTGCCAGGATACTTTGCACAGACATTCATTAGCTTCATATGGCTGTCACACACCATCTGCACGTTGATTGAGTGGAAGTTCTTCCTGTTGATGAATAGCTGTGCGTCACGTGCTGGGGCTTTAGTACGGACATGGGTGCAATCTATAGCACCCATGACCCTGGTGTGACGGAACTGTGGCGACCATGGGAGATATTGGTGTGTTAGGGATATGGGATCTCATGTCTTCAGACTATTTCTACCCAAAAGACAACCATAGACTGAGCTGAGCCATAGTTGCTTTCAATACATTGCTGGAATGCAGAGATGGGGGTTGGGCTTGGCTTCCACTATACTACAGTTCTGTGCTAAGGAATGTTAATTGATTCCTGCTGTGCTTCCTTGACCAATCAGATGAGGTTATTGATGAGCCAGTTAAGAATGTATGATTTGAAATCTTAATCTGCATTCTTATCCTGATAAGGATGCTGGTGACTGATTGGTCAAGCAGAGAAACACTGTCCCAAGTATTCGTTTGCATGCTGATCTAGATAAGAGTCTCTGTAGTGTATATAACCTGTGTGTTTGAGTCAATAAAAGAGAGTTCTTCCCTTCATCAAGTCTCGGCTGATGTTTGGGAACAGGAGGGTCAGTTTACTATTGGAGTGTTATTCTGAGGGAGAAGGGAACTATAAAAGAGGTATCCAGCTTATGATACAAGGCGTCACGTTACAGCGTTACCTACCACTCTTGCACTCAAAGGGTTAAACACAACATATGATGTAGACGAATGTTTAATGTTGTACCATTTGTTGTACTAAGGGGTATGTTTTGTTGTTCAAATTAAACACACAACATCGCCATATAACACATAATGGCTCCAGGGATGCATTTCCAGTTGAATTTGTACAACGATGTGTGTGTGTGTGTACGTACACATGTTGTAGAATCCCACAAACATTTCACCCAGGCAGAGGTTGTGTTCACTGCATTGTATGGCAATGCATTGGAGACAACCCTGCCACACAATCCATAACTGAATACACAGCAGATCAGACAGGAATCCAAAAAAAAAGGTTTCTTTATTGAGGGGGAAGTTAACAGGTTGGGCCTTAGTCTGGGTGCCAGAGGTGGATGCCCTTGTTGATCGCCTGGTCACCCTCTGCCCCCTAGGTGTGGCTTCAGGGGTAACACTGGAGGGGGTGGTGGTTGCAGTAGACCCCTCCGTGGAACGCAAGTTCTCCCTCTCCATCCTTAGGTTCTCCCTGCGGTTGATCTCCCTCAACTCCACAAGTACCTGTGTCAACATGTCCATTATACCAGTCTTGAGCTGGTGGAGTTGTGTGTTCCCCCTGGCCAACGCCGACTCCTCCAGGGCTTGGATTCTGGTCTCAAATAGGGCTATGTTCCTCCTGAATTGCCTCCTTCTCCTGGTGATGTTGCTATCTGTACTTCTGCTCGACCGGAGTAGTCTCTTCTCAAGGGCCATACACTCCGCCTCCATCCCTGTAAGGCGTACGGTGCAGGAGGTGGATGTGCCAGGTGTCCCTGGTGCTGCTGTTTCCTCTTCTGCTGAGAGTGCTGTTTCCTCTGCTGCTGCTGCTGGAAGTGCTGTGGCTGCTGTGACAGCTGTTGGATTGGCTGGGGCAGATGATGGGCATATGCCCACCACATCAAGTGACTGAGCTGCCCAGTGATGTGTGTGCTGGTGGAGGTGTGAATATGTCCCTGGGTAGGGGGCGCTGGGGCTCACCAATCAGGCCCAGGTGTGGGTAGTCCAGTGGCCAAGGGTCATATGGTGGCCACTGATAGGTGCTTGGACCCCACCTGGGATCATACCTTGGGGCATGCTGTGGAGCCATCCAGGAGGTTGGGTTGATCTGGGATGCATATGGCCCATACTGGGTGGTCGCCACTGTCCCTGGCAGCCATTGCCTCCCTGGCGGTGGTGGTGCTGCTGCTGGAGGGTAGTAGCTGGTGGAGGTGGCTGGATACGTCCACCTCTCCTCCTGTTGCATCCAGCCACTGTACTGAGGAGGTCCAGCTTGGAGCGGTGCAGCCTGTGGTGGTGCAGCGTGTGTTGGAGGGGATGGGGATGGTGGGTAAGGTGACCACCGGCTGGTCCCCTCCTCTGTGTACTCCTCACTGGGGGGTGGCATAGCCTCCTCCACTGGCTCCCGCTGGGCTTGAGGGCCGTAACCTGTGTGGAGAAAAAAGATGATGTGATTAGTGACCTTAGCCATATGTTTGTGGAGACAGTTATACTTTGATATGTGGTGAAAAAAAATATATGTGTTTAGGTTAATCCCCCTGGGGATGAAGGTTTCATTTTGAGGTGCAATATCACAGTGGCCCGAAATAGTACAGTGGGGCTGTTGCAATACCCTCCCATGTAGATATCTGGTCCCTGTACCAGAGCTGTCCATATGATTGTGTAGTAACAGCACCACTGTACAATTTCAGGCCACTGGGATATTGCCAATGACATGTCTGAGCTGTGATAACTTTTGAATCAACACACCTTTCAGCAGTAGGAATACCATTGTTTAACTCGGGGGGGGGGGGGGGGATCCAACAACATTTATTTGTCTTTACAACTTTTAGGGATGGCTATCCCTCCATGGGGATAGCAAAGGTTAAGTCCACCTTGATGTCATATTGTAGACATTGTGAAAACAGATGTTGTTCGCTGTTAGTCCTATCCCCCCTACCCTCATGGTTGTTCAGATATTACCCTATGTGACAGATGTAGATTTCAGTCATTTGTCCACATGAGGGCTCTTCATTTAGAGAACAATACTTAATTGGAATGGTGTACAGAGTGTGCATGGTTTGCAAGCACACTCTGTGGACCATTCCAAAGAGGTATTTTTCTCGAAATGTTGCGAATTTGGCTCTGCTGAAGAGACTTCGTGTGGTCAATATCTCCACCTGTCACATAAAGCAATATCTGTATAACCATGAGGGTTGGGGGGATAGGACTTACATCGAGACACATCTTTTTACGATGCCAATGATATTACATCATGATGACATTACCCATTGCTATCCCATTGCAGTCACACACAAGTAGAAATGGTCATATATGTATGTGGATATGTACCCTTCATATAGATACAGTAATATCCTTCCAACATGTGAAGCCAGAGAGCAGTTCAGTAGGTGTGATTGCCTTACTGGCTATATATGTGCACCCATCCAACAAGACATTGGATTGATATGATGGATATGAACATACCTCGTATATCCCATCTACGTAGAGTGTGATATACTATGTATGTGTATTTGGATGGTAGCAATGTAGGTTGATTTGTGATGGGTGCACATATCTGGCCAGTAAGGGAATCACATCCAGTGAACTGATCTGTGTTCACATCGTGTTGGAACATATTTAGAAACATTTGAATCCTAAGGGCAACAATCAAGCCAGTAGTGAGGGATATCTTTCATTGAGGCCTGTATTTCTCTGTGTATGAGCCCATCCATCCTACTGTGTGAGACAACCGTACTCAGTCCTAGATACCCATCAGTCATGGCCTGTTGGTGATCAAGGTACAATGGTTGCTATTTGTTTCCCATGTGTATCCTGCAAAGAGCGGCTGGTGTACCATCCATCCATGGCATCAGCACCCCTGTGGATCCATGTGGGAATCAGATGTGGGATATGTCATTTCAAGTTAGAGTAAATTATTGCAGCCACAACACCAAGGCATACTTCATCCACCTTTAATTCTGTGGAATAGTGTTCGGCCTGTGTGTTGCACATACAAGCAGTTATTCTCTGGGACACTGAGATGTGTGACCTGATCCACCCTTTTTGTGATTCAGTAAGCGGTGATGTTGAACATGATGGTGACTTCTCCAGTGATCTCCTTTCCACATTTCCAGTGTTTTCCATGGAGTCTGTACAATGGGACCCTATCAACTTGATTCTTGTTTTTGCATATTCTCCATAGACTAACACTGGTATTGGTGAAGTGAGGGCGTGTGAGGGTTACTTTGTCTCCACCATATCTTTGTCACCACTTAGTGAATGTCCCCTGTGTAGCATGTGATCGTTGGCCTATTGACTTGTTTGTTTGGTTAACCCTTTGAGTCCCAGAGGGGTTGCCAAAGCATTGTTGATCGATTGTTGATTCCTCTAGCACTCAAGGGGTTAGGTGCTGACTGTGGGGACATGGGTGACACTGTGTGTGAACAGTGATGATAGTTAACAGACGACATTTTGAACATCACGGTTTGTGTATTGTGTGTGATGAGCACAGCGACAGGAGGGTTGAAGTAGGACTTTGACAGGTTTGTCCCAAGTTGGACCTTGACATTTGTCCTGGTGTTGTCCTGTTTTTAACCCTCAGCGTGCTGTGTTGGTGCAGTTGTATGGATGACTGATGGGCATGTGTTGAGGTGTGACTGTGTGTGCAGCTGGTGTTGGTTGATGTAGTGTGTTATGTAGTGTTGCACTTACCGGTAGTTTGGAGGCTCCTCTCATCCCCAGTGTCAGCTCCTGCAACGACCCCCTCGATCAGGGTCGGGGACATGGTCTGCTGCACTATCTCCTCCCAGACGCAGAAGGTGATAGGGACGGGTGGGCCACCTCCAGTGCCTCGGGCGTGCTTGGAGAGCTCGGTCATCTTATTCTTGACCACCCTTCGGCAGTCGCCCCATCTGTTTTTGATGGACTCCACGTCCCGCCTGCATGGAGCCACCGCGTTGACCCGGCTGCAGATCTGGTCCCAGGCTGCCTTTCTCCTTGCTGACAGACCCGGGACCTTCACCGTCAGGTGGAGAACACTCTGCCTCTCCAGGACAGCTTCCACAAGAGCCGTGTTCTCCTCCTCTGTGTATTTGGGGTCCCTGATCCTGCCCTCGTCACCTCCGGCATGGGATGATTCAGAGCCGGAGTGCCCTGCCTGGTCTGACCCTGACTGTGTGTTGCTCCCCAGCAACTACCCCTCGTCCCACTGCAGGTTCTGTCCCTGTCCTGCGTGTGCCTGCTGTTGTGGGCCGGGTTCCCCTCCGCCCTGCGGATCTCCCTCTCCCACCCCTGCTCTGCTCAGGGATACCCTCCTGACCTTCCTCCTCCTCCACTACTCTCCCCATCCCTCTCTCCTGTCCTCTTCTCCTTGCCATCACTCACCCGCTCACACCCAGGCACTCCCACGGGCCATCACAGACGCACTCGATCCACTCACTCTCTGTCACACACTTTCACTCACAGATTCACACTGTAGACATAAAATGTAAAATGTGTAAGGTGTTATAAAGTAAAAGGGCTATGTGTATGTATGTGTTTGTGTTTGTATGTGTGTATGTAATATGTGCAAAAGTGTAATATGTGTATAGTAAGTGCACCTCACTCCAAACTCAAAAATCTCCTTCTACCTCCAATGAATGCTCCTGTCTCCCTCTCTCTGATCACTATCCTCCGCTCCTGGGTCCTGATATCTAGCTCTGAAGAACTCGATAACAGTGTGTGACGGTTATTTTTGGGTATATGTAGGTGTATTTGAAGTTTTTTGATACTTTGGGGCTTTGTGATTGGCTGTGTGTTTGAATTTGTTTTTGCATCAATCAGGGTTGCTATACAACGGCAGCCGTTATGTTACATGTTGTTTTGAGCGATGTTATCGTGTGATTTGGCCGTCCGTTGTGCATTAACATGAGCGACAACGGCTTTTGTGTTACGTGTTTTGTGTGTGCCTACGCTCGATAGCTATTCTTGTAGAGTACCTATTGAATCTGCCGTAACTCATGTATTTGCGAGCTATGTGCCTTTTTCACTTAGCGGCTGGTTTAACGTGAGCCTTTAAATCTAGCCCTATGTTACTAAAATGAGTGATCAAAGGGGGGAAATCAATTGATCACTGTATTACAGTGATCAAATGAATAAAAAAAAAAAAAAAAAGCAATTTTTTTTTTTTTTTTTTTTTTTTTTTTTTTTTAATAACTTTGTTGCAAGCCTTCAACACTGGAACACTTCAGCAACGATCTCACTGTCTCTCTTCTCCTCCGATTTGTGTCTGGGGAGGAGGGAGACAGAGAGATGTGACAGAAGCAGTGTTTTGAAAACACTGCTTTTGTCATATACATTTTAATACATGTGATTTGCTATTTTAGCAAATCACATATATCAACATTGCAGGCATTGGGTGAAACTAAGTGGCAGCGATGGGAGAGTTAATGCTTGATGTGCCAGGACTGTCATTGGTCCTTAAGTCACGGACTAGCGTGACAGTCTGGCCACATCAATGAAAGTGAAGGGTTTAATCCCGGCAATTTTAGATAAATATACCTTCTGTTTTGAGATCTATCGTGTTTTATTTTTTTGCATACATGGACGCTTGATACACAATTATATTAAAATTGACTTGATTTTTATTGGTGGGGCATTTGTTATTGTTTATATATAGTGGAGAAAATTATTTCTGTATCAATATAATACAATATATGGATGTGTGTAGTCCCTATCCACAATTGTAGCACCAGACTATGGTATATAGACAGTGATGACATTTGCCTACAATAAAATCCAGAAACAAGTTACCTCAATAGCTTTTATTTCTCTAGAAAAATATGCTTTTTTCTCCTTCATCCATTGTGGAGCACAGGAACCATGGGGTCATGTATCCTACCACTGCAGGTAAGGCACTTGCAGAAAAAGAGCTCTTTGGGGGTGGAGACTGCCTCCCTACTCCACGTTACCCCCACCAGACATTCTCAATTTTAAGTGATCTCCTTGAAGACAGTTGGGGCAAAGATTCCCATAGCTTGCTGTTTAATTCCACATTAGCCGGGCTGCTTCTTCCTGCAGGATGGATATGGAACAGGTGCAGACTTTTTTTTAAACAGATCTGGGATCTGCTTGTGGATGGCTTTCTGAACTCTACTCTATTTCCCTCCCTACTTCACAGGAGCATAAAGAATGAAGATTGCATATTAAGAGAGTACAGGTGCTGTGAGTATTCCCCTCTGTTGCCTAACACCCGCAATTTGAGGTCTGTGGTTCCTTGCTATACTTGGCAGTGTGGATAATTAGTTATTTTTCCATCCCCTCCACAATTTTACAGTTGTCCCACGGATGGATGGTTACCTCCTTTTTAGCTTTATTCAATTTTTTTTTTTTTTTTTTTTACTTTTTATACAACATTGTCCCATGGCACCTTAGGCTTCTTGGGCTGCCATCTTGTATTTGGTCTCAGTTACTGTATCATCGTGTTCTGCGGCACCGATTGGCTATAATCAGTAGGAGGAGGCTGTTGAGGATTATGTGTGGTGCACATGTAAGGGGGAACTCCCTGATTGTGTGCTCCCATGCTGCTGCCATAGCATTGCACATGTACAGGAGGCTGGAGAGCCACACTTTCTCTTACCATTGAAGGGATTTTTTCTTCCCATGAGGCCGATTTTTTTTTTTCCTGAGTCTTAGAAAAGCTTGAGAGATCTATTGTTCTCCTCTTCCTTCTCTGTTCAGTGGAGTGACCCATGAGGCATCCCTTTCACTCTGCGTGGTTTAAAGTTCCTCCTTGTCTTTTCCCCATAAGAAGCAGATTATCTTATTTTGAGTTCTATATTTCTCTTTGTGGGCTCTTCTTGCTATGCCTAAGGACAAGGATGATGTGGGAATGTCTACGACCACCAAGACTTTAAGGGTTTATTCAGTACCACATTGTGCTACCCGTCAGCTTCCTCTCCAGGGATTTTAGTGAAACATGTCCCTCTTGTTTTTTGGCCCTCTGCACAGCAAACTCCAGGACCCTATTCCTCTGAATAGGAGCTTGTATGGGTTAAATATATTTTCCTCTGTCGTCCAATACAGGTTACTGATAACTTTGGGTAGGCTATCAGCCCCTTTAATAGGCAGGAACAATTCTGAGAAGTGACTGCTGGGTGGAGACTACCTCCTCTCCTTGCAGCTTGCAGCTAGCCAATCCCCAACCAGTAAGATTTGTTCCTTGTTCAAGACAGAAGGCAAGAGAACAGCTCTGCTATAGTTAGGAATGGGATACCCCCATTAGGCGGATTACCATCACTGACGATTCCCATCACCCAAATGTGGATAGCTCAGTTTACCAGGTGCTTTTGTAGACCTGAGCCTTGGGAGGGGGGAAATCTTGGCTGCAAGTCTTTCCCCAGGAGTTGCCCACTGAGGCTTCTTCTTGATATATGGTAATCTGAAGACAGAAGACCTGCTAGAAAGGTGAGTACCCTTTGAGTGCTGAGGTCCACATGTCCGATGCTTCCCCTCCGCACAGGGGTCTCATTTGGAGTTCCTATTACATACTAATGCACTCATTGGGTTTATCTTTGTCTGTGAGGTGTTTGGAGCAAGTTTCTATGGTAACTTAACCCTTTTGCTGCTGGTCAGCATTCTTTTGGGCATTTTGGGCACTTTCCCATCTGGGACCAGTGTTTATTTGGTCTGCTGACTTGGGGTACTCAGTTAGCGAAACTACGATTCCCATGAGCACTCGCTTCGCGCACTCATTTCTGATTGGCTCCCGCCGCGGCTGCCATTTTGTCTTCGCAGATCGAGTATCCTGTGCAGGGCTTGGACTCTCCTTCTCTCCTCCACAGTTTAACACTTTGCCTACCAGATAAGTCTTAATTAGTATTTCTGGGGTAAATTCATTTATCATACACACTGTTTTGTGGGTGTTTGATACTTTGACCATTTGACTTTGTGAGAATGTCTACTCCATTAGACCTTGGGGCTAAACCTAAGACTAAGGACACTGGGGCGTCTGTGTCCCTCATTGCTCCTCATGTCACTCCGGGTTACCTAGAGAATACTCAGGTCATGTTTGCCCAGCATGTTCTGCTGCCCCTGAATCCCCTGCAGTCCACCTTACAACTCCTTCCATCCACTTTACAGGGGATCTTCCATTCATGGCAGACCCCCGGCCCTATCAGATCTTCCCTGCCTAAACCAACAGGTGTACCTGATGTGTCTGATTCCTCTGAGGAGGAATTATTGGTGGACTCTGATGATGACTGTTCAGCTGTTTCTTCATGTCAGTTTTTTGGGGACCCGTTTGAGGCTATCCCCTCAACTGAGGGGCTGATCAGGGCTTTATTGAACACCCTGAACATTCCCTTGGTGCAGGAGGTTTCATCTGATACCTCGGATGTGTTCCAGGAGCCTGTTAGGCCTCATACTTGTTTTCCGCTTAACCCTACCCTTGATCGGTTGGTGTCTGAGGAGTGGAAATTTCCAGACAGGAAACCGTCTGTGCCTAGGAAGTTTGCTTTATCCATTCTCTGAAATGGCCCTTATGTAGTGGGTTCATTCCCCCAAGGTGGATGCCCCTTTTTCCAGGCTTTCTAAATCCACTCCCTTGCCTGTGGCTGATGCATCTGCTCTGAAAGACTGGACTGACAAGAAGCTTGAGACCTCTCACAAGGATATTTTTGCGACGGCTGGTTCTGCCCTCCGCCCTGCATTTGCTGCAACATGGATGAACAGAGCTGTGGCTGTTTGGCCTGACCAGCTCACTTCAGCTGTCTGTCAGGGGGCCCCTACTGCTGACATGTTGCAGCTTCTCACCAACATCTCTTAGGCTCCGCATTATGTTTCTGCTGCACTGTTTGACACTGCACGTATGGTAGCCAGGGCATCTACCATGTCTGTGGTAGCTAGACATGCTCTTTGGCTCAAGATCTGGTCTGCTGACACAGCCTCAAAGAAGGCTCTCCTGTCTGCCCTTTCATTGCACCTCACTATTTGGGCCCCGAGTTTAAGGATCTGATCAGTGAAGCTACTGGAGGGAAGAGTACTCACCTGCCAGTGGTCCTCAGGAAGAAGGCGCCTGTCAAAAGGAATCGGCTTTTTCGTCCCTTTCAGGCTGGATCACGCCAAGCGACCCAAATGGTCCCTCAGGCTCCGTGCTCTCCAAGCAGCAATGGAAACCCAAGTCCTCCGCAAAGCCCAAAGCTTCCAAAGCCTGTACTGGAACCAGTTCCTCCTCAGGAAAGGGGCTAGGGGTTCTACTCCACCCTCTTTGTGGTCTCCAAGAAGAACGGCGGCTGTCATCCCATTTTGGATGTGAAGGATCTCAACTTCTTTGGGGTCAGGTCCCAATACCGACAGGAGTCTCTGCGCACAGTGATAGCAGCCATGTCCCCAGGGGAATTTCTGGCCTTTCTGGATCTTCAGGATGCCTATCTACACATCACCATTCATCCAGAGAGTCGGCAATATCTCCGCTTTGCCTGCAACCAAGGGCATTTCCAGTTTTCCGCCCTCCCCTTTGGCCTGAACATGACTCCTCAAGTCTTCAACAGAGTTCTGGGAGCATTGATCTCCGTCCTACATTGGAACGGCATCAGGGTCACTCCATATATGGACAACCTCCTTCTGAAGGCCTCTTCTCCAGAACTCCATCAGCAGGTGCAGGATTGCATTCATGCTCTCTCTCCCATCAGGGATGGATCATCAATCTGGACAAGTCGGATCTTGTTCCTTCCCAGAGGATGGTCTTTCTGGGCATCCTGTTCGACACTCAGAGGGGGATGGTGTTTCTCATGGACGAAGTGGCTCATCAGATAGCACTGAAGGTCCAAGCTATCCTGTCTCAGGATCCAGTTCCAGCCAAGAAGTTGTCATCCCTGGTGGGGAAGTTCTTTTCCACCATAGAAGCAGTCCCATTTGCTATGACTCATACCAGGGAATTTCAGAGGTTTCTAATCCTGGCATGCAAGGGTCAACCAGATCTCCTGGAATGATCCCTATCTTTCCCTCTTCATGTGGAGCAGAGCCTCTCGTGGTGGCTCAACCTGAACAATCTCCTGAAAGGCAGACCCTTCCTAGTGCCCTTCTAGACAACAGTAACGACGGATGCCAGCCTCTCTGGATGGTGAGTGGTACTGGGGCACTTGAGTGTTCAGGCCGGTGGTCCCAGGAGGAATCTCTCCTTCCCATCAATGTCTTGGAGCTTTGGGCAATATTTCATGCCCTACAACACTGGACAAGGCAACGGCAGGACTGCCTGATCAGGGTAAGTCGGGCAACGCCACGGCGGTAGCCTACATCAACAAGCAAGGCGGCACAAGAAGTCTTGAGTTTGGCTAGAGGTCAAGGCTATTTTATCATGGGCAGAGGAGCATGTCCCTGCCATTTCCACGGTTCATATTCCTGGCGTACACAACGTCCTGGCAGACTTCCTCAGTCGACATACAGTGGACAGCGGAGAGTGGAAACTGCATCCAGAGGTTTTCAACCTCATCATCCAGCAGTGGGGGTCTTCCATGCATCAACCTGATGGCAACCAGGCACAACAGGAAGGTTGCAAAATTCTGCCCTCGCTGCGTGGATCCCCTTGCTCTGGTAGTGGATGCCGTGTCAGTTCCGTGAACATTTCCTCTGACATACATCTTTCCTCCCATTCCCCTGTTGACCAGAGTGCTAAGGAAACTGAGACTGGAACGCTGTCCAGTCATACTGATTGCTCCGTATTGACCTCGACAAGCTTGGTTTCCAGAGCTTTTGGACCTCTCAGTGGTGAAACCTCTTCGACTTCCCTCACGTCCGGACCTTCTTCTACATGGTTACCTCTGGAAGGAAGACGTTCATCATCTGGCTTTGACGGCATGGAGGTTGAATCCACAGTTTTGAAGAAAGGATTTTCTTCTGGTGTGGTGGCTACTATGCTTAGTGCCCGTAAGCCGGTTTCCTCTAAGGCCTACCGTCGAGTTTGGTCTACCTTTGTATCTTGGTGTGCTGACAAAGACCTGTCTCAGGATTTTGACCTTCCTACAGGTCTGTGTGGAAAAGGGTCTCAGTCTGAGTTCGCTTAAGGTTCAGAATTATGCGCTCTGTCTTCTTTCAGAGGCGTCTTGCTATCATTCCTGATGTCATGGTTTTCTTCCAGGGTGTTGCTCATACACATACTTTGTTTAAGTCTCCTGCTCCTCATTGGGACCTTAACTTGGTTTTAGGAGTTCTTCAGCATACTCCTTTTGAGTCATTGGCCACCATTCCTCTACGTATGCTGACGTGGAAGATGGCTTTTCTCCTGGCGATTTGTTTCTGTTCGCCTTGTTGTGGAGCTGCATGCCCCATCTTGGAGACCACCCTTTTTGGTGTTTCACAAGGTCAAGCAGTGCTTCGCACTTCGCAAGAGTTTCTCCCGAAGGTGGTGTCTGATTTCCACATTAATCAAGAGATTGTGGTTCCTTCCTTCTGCCCTAACCCTACTTCTGATAAAGATAACAGTCTTCATCTGTTGGATGTTGTTCATTGTCTCAAGTTCTATGTGCATTGCCTTGCGGCAGTCTGACACTTTGTCATTTCGGAGGGTCCCAGGGCAGGGAAACCTGCTTCCAAGGTGACCGTTGCTTCTTGGATCAAGTCCACGATTCGTAAGGCTTACAAACTTAGGAAGAAGCCTGTTCCCTTCAGGGTCACGGCTCATTCTGCGAGGTCTATTGGGGCATCTTGGGCCTACAAAAACCAGGCCTCAGCTGATCAGTTGTGCAAGGCGGCCACTTGGTCATCTGTGCATTCTTTCCAGACATTTTTAAGATATGGTACTTTTCCAGCCCTATCATTCCCTTGAGCAAGTGGTTGTTGAATAGTGGAAGTCACCTGATAAACCATTTAGGTGTTTTTGTATTTTAAATCCCTTCTCTCCTGCTGCTGTACAGCAGTGGGCTTCTCCCAGGTTGACCCTCCCATTTCTTGCCTTGCTAAGAGCTCAGACTTGTCAGTGGCAAACATGGCTGCATTGAAGAGTCAGGCAAGTGAATTCCTTTTGTGGTCTCATGGACTGCCTTTTGCCCAGCCTTTGCTGTGGCATGGGTGACTTGGGCCATGGTTGGTTGGGGGAAGCAACTTGCAGTCCATTCTGATGCCACTAAAGGGGATATTCTTCTTTTTATTTCAGAGACCTTTCTTGTGGGCAACCAATCTAGCCTTAGCATTTCTCCTTTCCATTGAAGATGTCTGGCTTTCTTTATCTCCTTCAGTTCTACTCAACTCTTTTGTCAACACTTAAACTCTGTCAGGCTAGGACAGGCAAAAACAACCTACCTAAAAGTCCCCTTTTGACAAGACTACCTCTCCTTGACTTGTGGAGGTCCCGTCTGCCTCAGGCCATCAAAGGATGTATGGGTCTCATTCACTTTCCGTGTTGGATCAGGTGGGTGTTTAGGGTGATTTTAGATGGTTATTGCACACATTTTAATAGATTTCACATCAAGTGCAGGGCTTTTTATTCCTACAGGTAGTTCCCTGCTATAGATATGCAGGTCTTGGTACCTGTTCCCCCACAGGGAGGATTCATGGGATTCTATTCTAACTTTTTGATTGTTCCCTAGAAGGAAGACAGCTGTCATCCCGTCCTGGACTTTAACCATCTCAGTCGCTCCTTCCATGCAGACACCATGATTCAAGATGGAGTGTTTTTACTTTCTGCCATCGCTGCCATGTGTCCAGAGAAGATTTTAGCTTCCATGCACATAAAATGATTTTCTCTTTCGTCCAATATGGAATACAGGTACCATGGAAGGAGATCTACCTTCCTTAGAAGGCGGAACATTTTCAGAAGACAGGGTCTTGAAGATGTGGAGCCTTCCCCGTTTTGATATGTTCCATTTAGAATGAATATGCATTGAACATCTGCTTAGTTTTTAGCTTATTTTATTTATTCTTAGATATGGGGCTGTCACAATTCCCCCATAAGGTGGGTTACAATTCCTGGCTTCCCCTACAGGATTTCCCAGTGTACAGGTTCTGTTGTGAACCCTTGCAGAACATGTTTCTCTTTCCCAGCAGGGTCTCTCTGAGGCTCTGTTTCTTCATAATAGTAAACTGAAAACAAAAGTTGATGATTGGCGAGTAACACTTTGAGTGATAGGTCCACTTGTCCCCATTGGCCCCTATTGTTTATGAGCCTTGAGCTCTTGCACTCATGTTGGGTCATTTACTTATAGTCTTTAACGTAAGTTGTGGAGTGTGGATGGCTGCTTTAGTGCTGACTAACCCCCTCCCCACTGGTTTCTCTGGGTTTGGCCCCTTTTCCTGGGGTTTTCTATACAGTCATGCGTTTTTATTACCCCCCACATGCCCCCTTGGGTTTTTGTGTGTTTTGGGTACATGGAGCCTTTAAAGGGGATCTATCACCTTTATACAATTTGCTCTTAAATGTTAGAGTATATAGCAATTATTTTTATTTATAAAAAAAGCTATTTTGCCGAAATTCAAGGAATAAATATTGCCCTGGCCCTACTTCCAGACAGACTGTGGTTACCTACTCTGTACTACAGTCTGTCACTCTGCCTCTGCTCCCCTCCCTCTATCCAGCCTCCTCTGCTGACAGAGGCTTTGTGCCTGTCAGGTGGAGAGCTCTCATTGGCCAGAGACCACTCCAGCTTACAGGCAGAAAGACTTAGTCATTGGAGAAGGATGGATAGAGGGAGGGGAGCAGAGGCAGAGTGACAGACTGTGGTACAGAGAAGGTTACCGCAGTCTGTCCGGAAGTAGGGCCAGGGCAATATTTATTCCTTGAGTTTCGGCAAAATAAAGTTAAAAAAATCTAAATTAATAAAGTACGCCAAATAATTGCTATATGTTCTAACATTTAAGATCAACCTGTATAGGAGGGATAGATCCCCTTTAAGAAATGCTACCCACCGCACCATTGACTTCTATAGGATAGTCTTCTCTGGGACATATCTCTACAACAGTTTGTCGTACAGAGTTCAGAGTGGGCTCGTTCTTCTGGTCTCCTCATGCTCTAGTATCCAGTTCACATCCCCAGTGCCCCTGGGGTTCTGTGGGTGCAATTGTAGGAGTTGCTAGGTAAAAGTAATAGAGAAGACATTTCCCAGAGTGCTCTTTTTGCGGTCTTTCTTCTGATTGGCTTCTGGTTTTGCAGATGCCATTTTACTTCTCTCTTGCTTATCATATGCAGAGGTTGCCTCTTTGCTCTCCTCAGATTATCCCATCGCCTGCCAGAGAAGTACCTTTCTGGGCTTTTCTAATCTGAATTTTTTTTTCTGGGATACAGTATATGGTATTTTATACTGTTTTAGACACTACTCCTGTCTGATCTAAAGGGACATGGGGTTAGCCATAAAGCAAAGGGCTCAGGTGCATCTGGGACCCCCATTTCTTACTGTTCCTCATGCCAAGCAAGGCTCTCTAGAGAGTATTCAGGATCTCTATGCCCCTCGTGAGCTGCGGCCCCCACTACCTCACCGGGACCCTCCAGTCTTGAACAAGAGCCTTTATGGTTTGAGAGATATATAAGAAAATAAAGTCCTCCGCTCCCTCCCCTTTCTGCCTGACGAGCTGTAAAGCTGTCAGAGGCAGAATCTGGTCGCGCAACCAGACGGGGCTCTTCAGGAGCTCCGACATCGATATATCTAACTATGAATACTTTATCTGAATGGTCTGCAACGTTTTCCTGGCTTGCAAGCACACATAGACCATTCTGATGAAGTATTTATAGTTAGATATCTTGATGTCAGCATTCCTGAAGAGCAGCCGTCTGATCCCGGAAGCAGGATCTCATGCCGTCAGCTATACAGCTGACGCATGAGAAGGGGAGGGAGCGGAGGACTAAGGTTTGAGAGATGTAAGAAAATAAAGGTTTGAGAGATGGGAATTAGGGCATTATGTATTTTTGTATTGTACCTATCATTTGGGCTATATTTTTTTTTTGGGGGGGGCTTAACAATCCCTTTAAAACTGTCGTGGAAACCCTTCAGATCTCTGACACCCCTACTGAGCATCATTCTTCTACTGATGTTTTTCAGAGACATTAAAAAGTATTTTCCTGTCTTGCCACTGTAGATCAGATCTTTTTGGATGAGTGAAAGTGTAATAAGAGGTAGTCTATCTCTAAGAGCTGTTCTAAGCTGTACCCCTTCTCAGAGGCAGCTTTGTTGCAGCGGGCTTCTCCTCCTTCCATTGAATTCCCCACCCACCATTTCCAGGTTTTCTAAATCCACCGCTCTTCCATTAGCAGAAGCAGCGGGTCTTAAGGACGTAAGGGATAGGAAGCTTGAATCTATCCTCTGGTCAAACTTTGTGGCCATTGGGGCTGCACTGAGGTCTATTTTCCCCTCTGCCTTGGTTACCAGAGCTATTGCTGTTTGGGGAGAATAACTTATGGACGTTGTCCGTGAAGGTCCCCGTAAGGAGTACCTTTTGGCCATTATGGCCAAACTATCAGAAGCTCAAACCTATGTTACTGGTGCTCTTTTTGAAGTTGTTAGAATGTCGGCAAAGGCTTCTGCCTTCTCCTTTACTGCTCAAAGCACTCTGTGGGTTAAGATTTGGTCTGTGGACCTCTCTTCCAAAATGTCACTGGTTTCCTTGCCCTTTCAGGGCAAATCTGTTTTTGGTCCTGAACTAAAGCACATCAATAGTGATGCTACTGGGGGCAAGAGCACCCTACTACCTCAGATATCCAAGCTCCCTACCATGGAGAGGATACTGTGTCTTTTTCATCCCCGGCAAATGGAGGAGCAAAGGCCCCAAGCTTCTCAGGCCTTTACCCAGCACCCCTGCCAATCCTAAGCATCAGTGACAGTGTAAGCGGCCTGCTGCCAAGCCCAAGTCTGGCAAGCCTACCTCCTTTGACTTGACGGTTTCTTCCTGAGTTTGTATGCCCTGCAAATGGTAGACACCATTTTGCAGAAATGGTGGCTTTCCTTCAAGGATCCATTTCCATTGCCACCCACACTGGACATCCTCCTTCAGGGGTACTTCGGGAAGGAGGACATGGAGAAACTGGTTATTAAGGTATGGCTGTAGAAGCTTCCATCCTGAGGAGAAAGGGATTCTCCCCTGAAGATATCTCCATTATAATCCATTCTAGGAATTCTGTTTCCTCTAAGGCCTGCCACATGGTTTTCCATTTTTCATTTCTTGGTGTGTAGGCAGGGATCTGACCTTCTGGTGGTCCTGTCCTTTTTTGCAGGATGGTATGAACAAAGGATTAGTCAGAGTTCTTTGAAGGTTCAGACATCTGTGCTCTGTTTTTCCAGAAACATATTGCTATCTTGCCAGATGTCAAGGTATTCTTTCAGGTTGTTGCCCATGTTTTCCCAGCCTACAAAGCTTTCATGCCTCCGTGGGAACTTACTCTTGTTCTGGGTGCCTTGCAGTGGTCTCCATTTGAGTACCTTGCTGCCATTTCTTTGCATCTATTGACGTGGAAAATGGTCTTTCTTTTGGCCATAGTCTTTGTCTGCTGAGTAGCTGAGCTGCAGGCTTTTGTCCTGCAAACTGCCTTTCCTTGTCTTTCACAAGGACAAGACAGTTCTTCAAACCTCTCAGGAATTCCTTCTTAAGTTGGTCTCTGAGTTCCACATCAATCAGGATATTGTTGTGCCTTTATTTTGTCCTGACCCCAAATCAGACCAGAAGAGGCATCGCCACTTGTTTAATGTAGTGCTGTGTCTCAAGTTCTATGTGCACAGTACAGAGTCTTTCAGTAAGACTGATACTTTGTTTGTCTTCCCTGAGGGTCCAAGGGCAGGTCAGGTTGCTTCCAAGGTCCCCATTCCATCTTAGATTAAGTCTACCATTTGCAGGACATACAAACTCAGGAAGAAACCTGTTCCCTTTTGTGTTACAGCACATTCTACCAGGTCTGTTGGGGCCTCTTGGCCCTACAAGAATCAGGCCTCGGCTGAACAGCTGTGCAAGGATGTGACTTTTGTCCTCTGCACACCTTTGCCAAACACTGTTGTGTGAATGTCCTGGCTTTGGCTGAAGCCAGCTTTGGCAGGAAGGTCCTTCAGTCAGTACTGCCTGTCTGAGGGCTTACTCCTACCAGTGCCTTACTGTTCTTTAACAGTTTGAGCCTGGTTGGCTCCTGTGTGCAGTGCTACTGTTTTTCAGTGTCCGTTGACACTTAGTTATGTTTGGACGCTAGGTCTTCAAGGCCTTGTCTTCTGAAAATGTTCCGACTTCCAAGGAAGGAAGATCTTCTCCCATGGTACCTGTATTCCATATGGATGAAGATAAAAGATTTAACAAGGTAAGACTAAAATCAGGGACAGATCTTACTTCCAGAAGACAAGTTTTGGACATTCTCACAGCAGGTGTCTCAGACCTTAGCTTACATGTTAAAGATGATGTCAGAATATTTCTTGTGGGGTACCTGGTATCTGCTTTAAAATCAGTTGTGTTTCCCCAATTTCACACTCGGGAACTGCAGGTGAGGATTTTCAGCAAGTGGACCAGGAAGCAGTGTCCTGCCTCCCTTGTGATTACTCTCTCAAACTGAACAAGGTCTATCTTCCTTGTGGACTCTAAGACTCCCTCTTGATTTTGAAGTGGTCGGTTGTCATGACAGATGCTGGTCTGAAGTGCTAGGGAGCCTTGTATGGGTCTCAGACAGCCCTGGGTCTTTATTCTGATAGCAAGTGTCTACTGTCCATCATTATTGTAGAGTTTCAGGTATTTCACTCTTCTGCTTTTTCAGGGTCTGCCGCTGAGGATCCAGTCTGACAATGATACAGTGGTCTCCACTAAGGATGAACCAAAAAGCTCATCCATGTGGTCAGAGGTTTTTCTGATTCTTGCTAGGGCAGAAGCTTGTGTTCCGGGTTCTTCACCCGTGCACATTCTAGGAGTAGATAACATGGTTAAAGACTTTCTTAGCTGTCAGTGTCTGGATAACTGGAATTAGGAACTCATCCCTGTGTGGTAATTCAGGGAAGGGGTCTCCTATTTGCAGATCTGATGGCATCTCAAACTGCATCATAAGATTCCCTTGTTTTCCTTCAGTGACCGGGACTCTCTTGCTCTGTCAGTAGATGGTCCTTGGCAGTTTCCCCTGGCAAATATTCTTCCTCTCTGAGAGTGGTTATCAGGCCGTTGCTGTGCCTCTTCATCTTGGATTCCTTCAAGACCTTTTGACTTGGCACCCTTTGTGTCTCCCAGAGGTGGAGCAGCTGTGTTTGACGGCTTGGCTCTGGAAGCTAGTATTCTGTAAACAGGAAAAGAGTTGAACTTGATGGACACAAGTCTTTTTTCAACCTGAACTACTATGTAACTATATATCATTGAGTATGGTCCAGCTATTTAGGATTTTAGGACAGGCTTCAGAAAGAGGTTAGTCTAGGTCCAGGTTTCATCTCTGTTTTTTCAGAGACGTGTTACCTTCCAGATGTGCATATCTTTGTGCAAAGGATGGCTCATGCCTTCCCGAACTTTTGGGATTCCACTTGCCCCGTGAACTTGAGCTTGGTCTTGGGATTGCTTCAGAAGGCTCCCTTTGAGCCATAGTTTTCTATTTTCCTTCATTTTTGAATTTTCTTGTTTTCAGTCATGTCTGTTCAGACAAACTACAGGTTTTGTCCTGTAGACACCCACCACCACCACCACCACCAATCTTTTTAATCTGATAGGGTGGTTTAGTGAACTCTGTTTGGGTTTATCCCCAAGGTAGTTTTTGAATTTCACAATAACCAGGAAATTGTTCTTCCTCTTTGTCCTGCTCTATGTAACAGACTGGAGCAAAAACTTTCCTGCTTGGGCATAATTAGGTGCCTCTAGTGCTATGTTAATCGTTTGGAAGCTTTGCACAAATCCGATTCGCTTTGTTATTCCTCAGGCCCCTGGTGTGGATCAAGCTGCGTCTAAGACGGCAGTGGCTCCTTGGTTCAGGGTGACTGTTCATCAGCTCTATGCCCATAGGAAAATCCCTGTTCCATCTAGGGTAATGTTTATTCCACCAGAGTGGTGAGTGCTTCCTGGGCCTAACAGAACTAGGCCTCTGAAGAGAAGTTGTGCAAGGTTGTAACATGATCGTTCTTTCAGAAATATCCTAAACGCTACAGAGTCAATGTTCTGGCTTCGTATGAAGCAAGTTTGGGACAGAAGATCCTATAGACCATACTGCCTGTGTTGGAGGCCTTTTTACCTTTACTTCTAATAACCTGTTTGCTGTTACTCTGCTTTGATGTCTTTTTCCATTTACAACGGAGGTTTATGATTTTGTTTTTTTGGTTAGTCTTTTTGGAGATTAGTTTCTGTTTTGAGGTGTTTCTTTTCCTCAGTGGGATTTTTGGTGGGATAGCTTTGCTATACCCTCATGGTTTCTGTGTTCCACAGTGAACAAAACAGAAAAGGGGATTTTTGTGTACTTGCATATAAATCCTTTTCACTTAATCCATGTACAACACAGGATATCCCACCTAGAGAAAAATAGGTTGGTTGAGTTCTGGGCTGGGAAATACTTTAAGTTCTGTGGTGCAGGACCTTGTTCGTGTCCTACTTAATTTTCCTTCTCAGTCTTTAACATATAGCAAATGTATATATAGCTGGAGTAGGAATGGAGTCTCTGCCTCCAGGGAGCTCTTTTTTGCAAGTGCCAGACCTCCAGTGGGAGGATACTTCACCCCAGTGTTCCTGTTTTCCATATGAACTAAGAAAAAAGTTTTATCTGTAAGTACACAAAAATTCTCTTCTGTAAACTATGCATATAAATGTTTTTGATGTTTTGCATTTTTTTTTCTTTTTACAGATTTTTATTCCTTGGTAAATAACTACTGGACTTTGAATGCCCATAAACTCAGAAATGTTACCATACTTTCTGTTGCTGGAGGATTCAGAGATTATCAAGTTCGTTCTGGACTGACTTTTCTGCCCTGCTCAAGCCATCATAATACCTTATCTGTTGTGGTAATATATATTCACATGTACACATATGTATTTTATTATTTAAGTATATTATGTGTTGTAATAACAGGATACAGTATATAATCCTTAGAAAGTGCATTTAAGGTAATAAAACCTGGTAAAGGGAGACCTGTGTGTAGAGTACATAAGGGTTAAATGCGGAATATAGACCTCGAGTTCTGGTTGGGATAGGGGAACATAAATAAGTAACTTGGATGTATGAAATTAGTGCCCTCTAACTTGTTGAATCCTTGTCCCTCCCAAGTAGTTTGTACAAGGTGATAATATAAACATATAATTAAATTATATCGGTGAAAACGCACTTGGTAAATAAAATATAAAAATGTATTACACACCAATTATAGAAATAACACAATAATAATAGATTGAGCTTAAAATACAATAAGACACAATAACTTGAATCAGCAGTAATTAAATACAATGCAGTCTTAGTAACAGCAGGGTGACAAAATAGCAATACCTATTTGAAACAATACACCACAAATACAGACACACTCCAGGGGCAAAATTACCTTGGGCCTTACTGTGAATTCATTACCATTCAGTGAATCAGAGTAACCAATTCTCTTTCAACACTAGATATTCACCTAAAAGCCAAATATTTCAGGAGCTTTCTAACTTTACCCCAAAGTCAGTGAGCATTGGTCTACAATACTATTTATAGGGTCCCATCTTAGTTTCTCTGCATACATGTGTAGGATGATATATGACTAATCGAATATTCTACAATAGAGGAAACAATATAATTCCTAGTTGTAGCTGAATCAGTATTTTCTGTCTGCAGTTAGAAAATATGACGTAACTAATATCAACTCTAGCCTAAAACTTTAAAGCAGTGTAATCATTCGATTTGTCATATAACAAATTCAGGAAAATTACAGTAAATTAAACAGATAAAGTTTGAGTGACCATATTTACCAGTCCTTTAGGTAGATTGGAAACTGGTATCTGAAATATAGGTGTGGTAAAGTCACTTCCTGGGGAATCTCTGTCTCTGCATGGGGATCTCCAGGGAATCTCTGGACTTCTCTGGATCTTTGCCTCTTACTCTTCCTGGATATCCCTGGATCTTCTTGGGTCTCACTTGGTCTCGATCAATGTCTTTTGCTCTGAGACAATTTCTTATCTGGAAACTCTTGATAGAATTGTATAAGCCCTATAGCTGGTGAGGAATCTCCAACATGTTTTGTACCCCTTCGGTAGTTCCTCAGGGAACGTAATTCCAGTACCGAAGGTGTACAAAATATGATGGTGATTCCTCACCAGCTATAGCGCATATGCAATTCTTTTGAGAGTTTGCAGATAAGAAATTGTTTCTGATTACTGTGATTTTAATACATTTGTATTTTTACGAAAATAGATTGTGCTCTCCTGATAGTGTGCATGCTCTTTCAAATATATTTGACTTTATCCACTAAAGAGTCTTGGGACAGAAGCACTGTGTATTGTCGCTAATAATATATATAAGTGCATTTTGTTTGAAATTTTGGTTGACCAGTGGACACACACAGGGCGCCTTGATTACATATTTGTTTGGTTATAGGTGTGTATTGCATAATTTATGGTACCTCACACACAGAACATAATTCATGTCTCCTCAGAAAACAAACGCACATTGAACAGAATGCCGCATTACATAATTTATGTCTCATTAGGAGACACAACTCCTATTGGGTGATTGAATGGGGACTTTACTGCTCCCATTGGGTGATTGAATGGGGGCATGTTTATCATACAGGGAGTTGGCCCGCCCCCTCCAGCTCACCCAACACTATCCAACTGACAAAAAATAAATATAACTGCCACTCGCTCCTGAAGTAGGGGATATCAGTAACTTCTCCCGGTCCACACACACACACTCAGGATCATGACCCCACAAACACACTTTCACTGTCGTCCAATACAGGTCACTGGTACTCTGGGAGGCGTAAGTCCCCTTTAATAGGCAGGAACAACTATGCAAATAATTTGCAAGGGGCGGAGCCTCCCCTCTTACTTAAGCCACCTTCTGGCCAGAGCCACTTTAGATTGATTTGTTCCTGGTGTGCTTGCACACCAGGTAGAGAACATCTATGCATCTTAGTATTTTATTATTTTTTATTCAAATATGGAATACCACCATTAGGAGGGTGACCATGGCTGTGAATTGCCCTCTTTAAAGTGGCTGGTGCAGCTTCCAGGGATTTTCTGTGGACCTTATGCCCTGAAGAGGGGACAGCTTGTGTTAAGCAGCTCCCCTATTGGGGAATTTACCTCTGGTTCTTTCCCTCCTTATCATGGTCACCTGAAGACAGAAGTCCAGCAAGGAAGGTGAGTCACCCATTGAGTGCTGAAGGTCCACTTGTCCCCACAGTGTCCCTTTGATGGGCTTGTATTTGGGAGTTTTAATACACTCCAGCACTCATAGGGTGTTTTTATTGCATTATTACTGTTTATGCAATTTCTGTGTTATTCTCTGAGTTTTGGAGCATTGGGTATTCATTTATTTATGTTTCTCATGTGTTTAATGCTTGTTTGGGCACTTTTTAATGTTTTACTAAACTTTATTAAAAATGGTGTTCCGCGCCTTTAAGCGCGGCTTTTTCCCGCTCAGACGCAAGGGCTCCTTTACTCTCTATGGGAATTCACAGTATGGGACATATCTCTGGAACCGCTTGTCACAGCAACTTCAGAGAGGGCTCATTTTAATTCTAGGCTCCTGATCTATCATCCAGAATGTGTTTTATTCATGTGGGGTGTTCAGGGGGGCTTCGGGCAATGTTTGGGGTACTTGGACAGGAAAACTACATTTCCCATGAGCGCTTGGTTCGCGCTCGTTTCTGATTGGCTGTCATGACGGCCGCCATTTTGTGGTACTTTTCCTAGGCGAGTACACTACGCAGGGACCGAGCCTTCTCTCTCCTCAACAGATTAACCCTTCGCTGGCCAGATAAGTCCGTTTTTAGAACATTTCTGGGGTGAAACTTTAATCTTTAACACTTTTTCTGGGTGATAGTGTTATTAGTGGGGTATATTGACGCTGTGAGCATGTCTACTTCACTGGAGCTAGGGGCTAGACCCAAGTCTAAGGGGGATGGGGGGTCTGCTACCCCCATGGCGTTTTGCTCCTCTTGCCACATTGGGCTGGATGGCGATAATGTGGGGGATCTATGCCCTAATTGTACTGGTCAAGATAGCAACCCTGGGCTTCCCAGCCACGCTATTGAGCCATCTTGGGTGAGGGAGTTTAAAGCTGCCACTAGGGATCTCAGATCCACGCTTCAACTCTTTCCCTCTCAGATACAGGGGGCTCTCCAGGTCTGGCAGACCCCCTCTACTATCAGGACCTCCCTGCCTAAGCCACAGGGAGCTCCTGATATCACTGATTCTTCTGAAGAAGAACTTTTACAGGATTCTGATGCTGAGGAACGTACTGTTATTGAATCTAACAGGTCCATTGGGGACCCCTATGAGTGTGACCCTGAAGTTTCGGCTGAGGGTCTGATCAGAGCGGTTCTGAATACGCTCAACCTTCCTCTGACTCAGGAATCCACTTATGATCCTACTGATGTTTTTCGGAAAAAGCCATCTAAACCAGTTGTTTGTTTTCCAACTAACCCTACTCTTGCCCGTCTGGTCTCTGAGGCATGGAAGAATCCTGATAGATCTTCCTCTGTCTCCAAAAAGTTTGCTAAACTTTACCCTTTTCCTGAGGCGGAGCTGGCAAAATGGGTTCATCCTCCCAAAGTGGATGCTCCTGTGTCTAGACTATCCAAATCTACTGCTTTGGCTGTCTCAGATGCCTCTGCCTTGCAGGACTGGACGGATAAGAAACTAGAGCTCTCTCTTAAGTCTATTTTTGCCTCCATTGGCACAGCCATGCGCCCCACTTTTGCTGTGGCATGGGTTAATAGAGCTATTGCGGCCTGGACTGAACGACTGACTGAATCGGTTCGCCAGGATGCGCCGGTATCTGAACAGTTGCAGCTTCTTGCTAATATCACTGAAGCTCAGAACTATGTTGCTGACGCTGCTTTTGATGCTGTGCGCATGATGGCGAGGGCCTCCACTTCTTCTGTGGTGGCTAGACGCGCTCTTTGGCTGAAAATTTGGTCTGCTGATACAGCCTCTAAGAAAGCCTTGCTTTCCTTGCCCTTTCAGGGGAATTTGCTTTTTGGGTCTGAACTCAAAGAAATGATCAGTGAGGCTACTGGCGGTAAAAGTACTCTTCTACCCTCAGTCTTTAAGAAAAAGTTTCCAGCCAAACGCAATCGGTCCTTTCGTTCCTTTCAGACTGAGACACGCTCCTCGGCCCAAACGGGTCCTCCCACTACGCGCTCCTCCTCCAAGCCCAAACAGTCCTGGAGGCCCAAAGTTGCCTCCAAGGCCAAGACCTCCAAGACTGCTTCGGCATGACTCGCCGAACCCGGGTCCGCATCCGGCTGTAGGCGGTCGTCTCCGCATCTTTCGCCGGACTTGGGAGGAGTCAGTGGCGGACCCATGGGTTCTTCAGGTGGTGTCAGAGGGATACAGGATCCCTTTCTCTTCCCTTCCTCCTTTTCGGTTCCATTTTACTCGTCCTTCTCAGGAACCCACAAAAGGGCGTCTGTTCGACGACGCTATTCAGGATCTCTTGGACAAAGAGGTCCTGGAGGCGGTTCCTCAGGGGGACACAGGTTCAGGATTTTATTCCAACCTGTTTGTGGTAGCCAAAAAGGACGGAGGAGCCCGTCCCATTTTGGATCTCAAAGATCTCAATGCCTATGTGGTGACTTCCCACTTCCGCCAGGAGTCCCTGCGCTCTGTGATTGCAGCAATGTCTCCAGGGGAGTTTCTTGCCTCCCTGGACCTTCAGGATGCTTATCTTCACATCCCTATTCATCCAGAGAGCAGGCGGTATCTCAGGATTGCCTGCCACAGGGGACACTTTCAGTTTGCAGCGCTCCCCTTTGGGCTGACTTCAGCCCCTCAGGTCTTCCAGAGGGTGTTGGGCTCCTTGATAGCGGTGCTCCATCAGGATGGGATCAGAGTGACCCCCTACATGGACGATCTCCTACTGAAGGCCTCCTCAGCGGAGCTTCTCCTTCAGCAATTACAGATGTGCATGCACACCCTGAACCGTCATGGCTGGATCCTGAATCTGGACAAGTCGGACTTGATTCCATCTCAGAGGCTTCTGTTCCTGGGTCTCCTGTTCGACACTCGCCAATGCATGGTGTTTCTTCCAGAGGACGTGGCTCACCAGATAGCTGTCAGAGTGGCTGGAATTCTGGACATGGACGAGATTCCAGTACCGAAGTTGTCGTCCTTAGTGGGGAAGTTCATTTCCACAATCGAAGCAGTACCATTTGCCATGGCCCACTCCAGGGATCTTCAGAGATTTGTGATCCAGACGTGCAAGAATCATCCAGATCATCAACATCTGTCTGTTTCTCTTCCTCCTCATGTCGAGTCGAGTCTGCACTGGTGGTTAGATCTCTCTCATCTCCTGAAAGGGAAATCCTTTCTAGTTCCTCCTTGGACCACAGTCACTACGGATGCCAGCCTTCGGGGCTGGGGTGCAGTCTGGGGTCGCTTCAGTGCTCAGGGGAAATGGGGTCTGGAGGAATCCATGCTCTCCATCAATGTTCTGGAACTTCGAGCTGTCCGGCTGGCCCTGAGGCACTGGGAGTCTCAATTGACCGGTCTTCCAATCAGAGTGGAGTCCGACAACGCCACGGTGGTGGCTTACATCAACAGGCAAGGCGGCACAAGAAGCGGTTCCGCCTGGTGGGAGGTCAAGGATATTTTGTCTTGGGCAGAAGATCACGTGCCTGTCATCTCTGCAGTTCATATTCCAGGCGTGGACAACGTCATGGCAGACTTCCTCAGTCGTCACACCGTCGACAGCGGAGAATGGGCTCTTCACCCAGAGGTGTTTCACATGCTCACTCAACGGTGGGGGATGCCTGTGGTGGATCTGATGGCTACCAGACACAACAGGAAGGTTCCGGTGTTTTGCTCCCGGTTGAGGGACTCCCTTGCTCTAGCAGTGGATGCCTTGTCGATCCCTTGGGACTTCCCCCTGGCTTACATCTTCCCTCCTCTTCCTCTATTGGTCAGAGTTATCCAGAAGTTGAAGAGGGAACGTTGTCCTGTCATCCTGATTGCTCCAAACTGGCCTCGCCAGTCCTGGTTTCCGGAGTTGATGGCCATGTCAGTGAAGGATCCGATCCCACTTCCAGCCCGTCCGGACCTGCTTCTTCAGGGGTATCTGTGGAAAGAGGATGTTCACTCTCTCCATTTGATGGCATGGCGGTTGAATCCTCGATTCTAGCAAAGAAAGGCTTTTCTCCTTCTGTGGTATCGACGATGCTCAGTGCTCGTAAGCCTGTGTCTTCCAAGATCTATCATCGCATATGGTCAACTTTCGTGACATGGTGTTCTGACAAGAAGTTGTCACTTGACTTCCATCTTCCCACTGTCCTGGCCTTCTTGCAGGACGGTGTGGATAAGGGGCTCAGTCTGAGTTCCCTCAAAGTTCAGACTTCTGCCTTGTCTGTGTTTTTCCAGGAACGGATTGCTGTCCTTCCTGATGTGAAAGTCTTCTTCCAGGGTGTGACTCATGTTCGACCTGCCTTCAAGAGTCCTGCTCCCCAGTGGAATCTCAATTTGGTGCTGGGAGTTCTACAGCGACCACCGTTTGAATCCTTGGCTTCCATTCCATTACGTCTTGTGACTTGGAAGATGGCCTTCCTCTTGGCTGTTGTGTCAGTGCGCCGGGTAGCAGAGTTACAGGCCTTGTCTTGTAAACCTCCTTACCTGGTGTTCCACAAGGATAAGGCTGTGCTTCGCACTACCAAGGAATTCTTACCCAAGGTTGTGTCCGAGTTTCACATCAATCAGGAGATTGTGGTTCCCTCTTTCTGCCCTAATCCTTCATCTGACAAGGAAAGAGATCTCCATCTGTTGGATGTGGTGCGTTGCCTCAAGTTTTATGTTCATCGCACCGAGTCTATCAGGAAGTCTGACGCTCTATTCGTCATTCCTGAGGGGCCTAGGGCAGGGAGACCGGCTTCCAAAGTTACCATTGCCTCTTGGATTAAGGCTACTATCCGTGAAGCCTATAAGTTGAGGAATAAGCATGTTCCCTTCCGGGTGACTGCCCATTCCACCAGATCTATTGGGGCCTCTTGGGCCTACAAGAATCAAGCTTCTGCTGATCAACTGTGCAGAGCGGCCACTTGGTCCTCTGTGCACTCTTTTTCAAAGCACTATCGAGTTGATGTACTGGCGTCGGCTGATGCCAGTTTTGGGAGGAAGGTCCTGGAGGCAGTCTTGCCTGTGTAGGTCTTCCGCTCTGTGATCCTTAGTGCTTCTTTACTGTTGAGCCCGGTTGGCTCTAGTTCCGTGTGCTGTGTTAGTTCAGGGATTGTTCCCTTGGTTGGTGTCCGTTGACACTTACAGTTTGGGCTATGTTCAACTGGTCATAGCAGTTCTAGTGACTTGGGCCTTGCGCCTGGTCCTTGCCTTACTTCCCGCCTCTGGATCAGCTCAATGTTTGTACATCCCAGAGTACCAGTGACCTGTATTGGACGACAGTGAAAATAGGATTTTAGTCTTGCCTGTTAAATCCTTTTCACTTAGTCCATACAGGTCACTGGTCTCCCACCCTGTCAAGGGACCAGTCTTGGCTCTCCTGTGGCATTCAGTGGGAGACCGTTCGGGCATGCTCACAGGAGTCTTTCTTTTTGCTTACCTGAGGTCAGTTTTAGGGTCTCAAATCAATCTAAAGTGGCTCTGGCCAGAAGGTGGCTTAAGTAAGAGGGGAGGCTCCGCCCCTTGCAAATTATTTGCATAGTTGTTCCTGCCTATTAAAGGGGACTTACGCCTCCCAGAGTACCAGTGACCTGTATGGACTAAGTGAAAAGGATTTAACAGGTAAGACTAAAATCCTATTGTTTCACCTCCCACAGATAATTGTAACCCTCCATACACTCTGTTTCAGTACGAGGGTGTAATGTTCCCATAAAATACAAACTCGGGGATAAACTTAATAGCAACTTTTTTTTATTTAACTCTTCATCTCTTCAGTCACCTCACTAACTGTCTCAACTGTCACTCCTCCACTTCCTGATTCCCGATCCTTTCTCCTTAAAGGGAGAGAGATGCTTTGCTGTATGTTACAGAGGGCAAGCCTCAAACACCACTTTCTATTTGTTCCCTCAGCATATTGCTCAACTGAAGAGCCACCGTGTGTTATATTGCTATGTTACCTCAACTTAACCTTTTGAGTGCCAGAGGGGTACACCAGGGATGTTTCTAGGTTCCAACACGATCTGGGGCTAGAGCCCACAGCAAAATTCAACAGAGTGCCTGCCACCAGTGGTAGTGATGATAACGCTATAGTGTGGAGTGAGTTATCCTTACACAACATATATGTTTATTTTACTAATCTATATATAATGCAATGCAAAGAGTTAAGAAGTAAGCCATTTTATGTTCAACTCTTGCCATTGTTTTTTGTTCTAACTAACTGAAGTTATTGTGGTGTAAACCAACTGTACCACCGGGAACAAATCAAAATTCCTGTCACATTAAATAGGGGTTTTAACTCCTTGAATGCTAGAGCGGTCTTCAATACATTGCAAAGCAATGCATTGGAGACCTCTCTAGCAATCAAGAGGTAAAAAAGTCTATTCAAGTGCAGTGGATTTTAAGAACTTTTATTTGTCCCCTATTGTGCAGTTGGTTTACTTCAGAATAAAACCAGGTTGCTTTAATACATATGAGCCATTGATGTAACTGAATAAATTAAATAAAATACTTTGGTGTTGCTCTTGATAATTTACACTGTTTAAACAAACATTAATGTGAGTTTTATTGCTGTGGAGCAATGTGATACACTTATATACCCACCACACAGTCTGATGTCCTAAAAAGAGGGACAGAGGGATTTGGGGCTCTAAGAGGGACACTTGGGAGGTATGCTTATATCCAGCATTGTTCCATTGCCCACTGGTAGCCATAGAACCCCTCATACACTGCCTGATAACCTTGCGCTTCTAGCCCCTATTAGCCACACATCCACTGTCTGATACTCCAGTGGTTTGCCACCGGTAGTACCAGACCCCACACATGAACTGATATCTCAATCTTCTTCTACTGACAACTGGTATCCATAGAACCATACATACACTGTGTGATACCCCATCATTGTTCCACTGGTTACCTGTAGCCAATCATACACTGTCTGATTGCCTGCATTTTTCCATTGGCCACTGGTAGCCACAGAACAACGCACATAAACTTTGATACCACAGCCTTGTTCCACTGACCACTGGTAGCCACAGATTCCCCTCATGTTTCTCTGCCCAGATTCCCCAAATACACTGTGCTACCCCACCAGCCTTCTACAACTGCCTACTGGTCGCCACAGATTCCCCTCATACGTTGTGCATCCCCACCAGCCTTGTTCTCCTGCCCACTGGAAGCCACAGATTCCCCACATACACTGTGTGTGCCCCCAGGGCCGGATTTGCCATAAGGCAGAGTAGGCACCTTCCTACAGGCGCACCCCACAGAGAGGCGCTTGTCATTGAAATACATTTTTTTTTAATATTTATTTACAACATTTTTTTTGTTTTGTTTTTGTTTTTTAATATTCACAGCGCTGCGCACAGTAACCCACTACCCCAGCCCGCCCGTCGCATGGTAACACAAACCTGTAGCTGCTGTTGGCTCTAATGCAGAGCGCTGGACATCATCTCCCAGCGCTCTGCATTCCTAAATAGAAGACCGAGCGGGAGCAACAGCAGCTACAGGTCTGTGCAGAAGCACAGACATCTCCTGCCGCTGGACCACCAGGGAGGTAGGAAATGGATAGGGGGGCAAAGTGAACATGATGGGGCAAGTCTGTAGCTGATGAGGGCAAGTTGGAGCTGATGGGGGCAATGTGGAGATTATGGGGGGCAATTTTAGGGCAAGTTGGAGCTGATGGGAGCAAGTTGGAGCTGATGGGAGCAAGTTGCAGCTGATAGGGGCAATATGGTGATTATGGGAGCATAGTGCGGCTGGCAATGTGAGGGCAAGTTGGAGCTGATGGGAGCAATATGGAGCTGATGGGGGGCAATGTGAGGGCAATATGGATATGGGGGGTAATGTGGAGATTTGGAGCATTGTGGGGATGGCCAATTGGGGGGAGGCGCTTCAGATTCCTGTGCCTACAGGCTCCTGAGATGTAAATCCGGCCCTGTGTGCCCCCCTGCCCACTGGTATCCACAGATTCCTCACATACACTGTGTGATTCCCAACTGCATTTTACCCCTGCCCAATGATAGCCACAGATTCCATACATACATTATGTGACCCCCCAACAATCTTATTCCCCTAACCACTGGTAGCCACAGATCCTCTACATACACTATATAACCCCCCTAGCCTTGCTTCCCTGCCCACTGGTAGCCACAGATTCCTTACATACACTATGTGACCTCCCCTAGCCTTATTACCCTGTCCATTGGTAGCCACTGATTCCCCACATACACTGTGGACCCCACCAGCCTTATTATCCTGGCCACTGAAAGCCACATATTCTACACATACACTATATGACCACCACCATCCTTATTCCAATACCCACTGGTAGCCACTGATTCCCTACTATCACGGTGCCCATGATTGCTGCATTCAGGTGTCTATTACCTGTAGGGGGCTCCCATTGGCTGTCTCCCTTCAGCCCGCCTCACATTGCCTTTTTAAACTCAGTCTGGGCACCCTCTGGTTGCCCTTTCGTGTTGTCTCTGACAGCAGCCTCCTTCACCTTGCTACTGTTGCTATTTGGGCCTGTTGCTGTATTCCTGAGTTGCTGAGTCGTCCCGTTCCTGAGTTCCTGCCTGCTGAGTCAGTTCCAGTCCGGTTCCGGTTGTCATCGTGAGAGGTTGCTGTTCCTGCTGCCAATCTTCTCTTGCCGTTCCTGATCCGGTTGACCATCTCTGCTGGTTTCTGTTCGTTTCCTGCTTCCAGTTCCTGCACTCGTGGCGACATTGTCATCAGTCGCTAACCTGCTGGTTCCCAGAGTGCGGACGCTGGTTGCTCCATTAGCCTTGGGGCTATGCTCTCAGCCTGTTGGTTCCAGCGTGCAGATGCTGGTTTGCTCCATTAGCCTTGCGGCTATGCTCACAGCCTGTTGGTTCCAGCGTGCGGACGCTGGTTTGCTCCATTGGCCTTGCGGCCTAAACACAATACTGTTGGTTCCCAGCGTGCGGACGCTGGTTCGCTCCTTGGCCTTGCGGCCTATACTTGATATTGTTGGCTCCCAGCGTGCGGACGCTGGTTCGCTCCATTAGCCTTGCGGCTACATTTGACAGCCTGTTGGTCCCAGCGTGCGGACGCTGGTTCGCTCCTTGGCCTTGCGGCCTATACTTGATATTGTTGGCTCCCAGCGTGCGGACGCTGGTTCGCTCCATTAGCCTTGCGGCTATACTTATCAGCCTGTTGGTACCAGTGTGCGGACACTGGTTTGTTCCTTGACCTGACGGCTTTTCTGATACTAGCCTGCTCCCTTCAGCGTGCGGTCGCTGGTTTGCTCCACTACCTAGCGCTACATTATTTGTCTGTTGGTTACCAATGCGCGGGCGTTGGTTTGCTCCATGACCTGTGGGTTTACTCAATATTATGCTTGATGTTTCCCAACGTAAGGGCACTGGTTTACTCCTTGTCTCTTGCTCTTGCACTTGAGGCTTCTCAGTGCGCTGTCCAGTCCTAGACATCTACCATTCTGATGTACACGGATACTGAGTGTCAGACTCTAGTGAAACCACTGACCTGGTAGCCTTTATATTCGTCACTACTGTCTACTGACCATCTGACAGTCCCTAAGGTCATTGTGGTTGTCACCTTCCTACAGGGCTGCCTTGCCCGGTATATTGGTAAGGCCGGTAGAACCTCCTACTATTCCATCACAAGGCTGCCTTGCCCGGTATTTGGCAGGGCCGGTAGAGCCACCTATTGGTATTCATCCAGGTTGCCTTGCCTGGTATATTGGCAAGGCCGGTAGAACCTGTATTGCTACTGTTATGGACATTTGCCTGTACTGTGTATTGTCTGTATGTGTATAAAACCCTACGGGATTGTCTTAAACTTTTCAATAAAGTTGTGTTTTTACCTAACCTTACGTCTGAGAGTCTTAACAAACCATGACACCTAAATAAACTGTGTGACCCCACCAGCCTTGTTCCCCTGCCCTCTGGTAGCCAGCCCACAAATTCTCCACATATACAATGTGACACCCACCAGCCTTGATTACCTGCCACTGGTAGCCATATATTTCCCCCATCTATACTGTCCCTCATACCTTCTCTTCTGCTCTGCCCCATTCTGCTTTCTGTTTCAGTGTAGAGCCATGGGCTCCACACTGCCTCCTCTGGTACTTCAGGTGCATGTTGATGACCTCATCGCAAAGCACCAGGAAGTGCTAGAAGAGCCAGTGTGGAGCGGATGGCTGTGGGCTGAAGCTGATAACAGAGTAAGGCAGCAGCCTGCTGTTCCAAGCTATATATGCCCACAAGTTGCTGGGAAGCAGCCATCCAGCCTCAGGATAAACAGCAGGAGGAGTGAGTCTGCTGATTGTCTGACATTCGGGGCTGCCCACTGACACACTTGGGGCTTCAGCCCCCTTAGCCCACCCCTAGTGACGCCCCTGGGGTACACAACGCATTGCAAAGCAATGCGTTGCGTACCCCTCTGCCACTCAAAGGGTTAAGTAAGGAGGAGTTACTGCTTCCATTGGGTAATTCAATGGGGGAGTGATTTAAATCATGCAGGGAGTTGGCCTGCCCCCACTATCCAGCCCGCCCACCACTATCCAAGTAACTGAAAAAACAAAATGGCTGCCACTTGCTCCTACACCACAGACACACACACTCACACACACTCACACACACACACTCACACACACACTCACATTCTCTCACACTCAATCCATCACACTCAATCCCACACACTCACTCAATCCCACACACTCACACTCTCTCGATCTCACACTCGCACTCAATCACACACTCGCACTCACTCGCACTCGCACTCATTCACACTCACACTCATTCTCACTCACACTCGTACACCCTCACACTCGTACACACTCACTCTCTCGCTCGCACTCTCACTCGCACTCAATCACACACTCGCACTCAATTACACACACACTCTCACTCATTCTCACTATCTCATTCTCACTCTCACTCATTCTCACTCACACTCGTACACCCTCACACTCGTACACCCTCACACACACTCACTCAATCACACACAATCACGCAATCACTCACTCTCGTACTTACACCCCGGGAGCCAGCACGATCCACCTTCCACCACAGTCTCACTCACACCCTGGGAGCCAGCATGATCCACCTTCCACCATAGTATGTGCAATTACCACATGCATTTCAACTATATGAATGAATGCCACAGTGGAGGCATAAGTACAAACACAAACTCATTACAATGACACATAAGTCACCCCCTTATGACTCACTTCTGTGTGTGCATGTGTGTCTCTGTGTGTGCCTGTGTGTTGCATGTCTGTATCACACTCTGTGTCTGCATGTTGTGCATTGCATGTATGTATGTATGTATGTATGACTGTGTCAATCTTTATGCATCTCAGTGAATGCGTGTGCATTTGCGTGTGTCTCTCTGTGTGTGTTTGTCTTGCATCCGTGTGTGTGCGCATTAATTCCCTATATATCCTGACGGGCAACGCCGTCCCACATTGCTAGTATATAATATGAGAGAGAGATAGATATGCCCTCTAAGTTTCCAATATATGTGTTAATTTCCCAAAAGAAGAGAAATCCTAACAAGGACATATAACCAAAAACTCCAAGGACACCCCACATATGTCTAAATTCCTGTCAGTTGTACACATATATTTCATCTGCGAGAACTTCTTATTTGGAACCAATCCTGCTGTTAACTCCTCTCTAATCTATTTAAGCGAGATCTATTATAATAGATTAGACTAGATTTTGAGCATTGTTATATTGTGAGTGTAGAGAATACATTTATGTAGGATGATTATTCAGACAGAACATTCAAAACCTAATAGTAATCTATATGAACTAACGGTTGTCGGCATAGATGTGCATGCCCTGGTTAATTATTGGGAGTATACACATATATACATGCACCTGCATCCATACACATATATCTGTACATACATACATACATACACACACACATATAAACATATGTACAAATGTTTAATTCATTTGATCACTCTTAAGGTTAGATTGATCTTCTGACCTGTTATCCATGCTTTCTTACTGTTTGCTTTCTCAGGCCTAGGTGAAACTGTAATTTGGGGAAGGGGATTTATGGTATCACGCTATCAGTTTCACTATCCACATACCTGGTCGTCTTCTGTTGTTCTGAGACCACCTAAATTCATCATCTGTTTGGATTAGCTAACTAATAGCAAACTAACTAAACAGAGAAAAACAGGGAAACACACTGTAAAAAGAAGTGTTTTCTAGGAAACTAATTCTGCTTAAAATGATTAATTCCCATATCTACAAATATATGCTTAGGTCCCATATTTAGCTCTTTTTAATTTTTTATATGATGAGCTATTCTGACATCCCTACTAGATGAACTAGCCCATTCCCCTTTCCACCTACATGTCCCATCTCTAATCCCATTTCTTCATTTACACTGCTTTCTCCATCCTGTGATTCATAACCCTCCCCCTTTCCTAGTTTAAAGTCTACTCCAATCCTCTGACCATCCTAACCCCTAAAGTGCAATCCATCTCATCTATAAAGACAACCCAGTGCTCTGAAACCCAAACTCCTGCTTACACCAAGTTTTTAACCATGCATTTAACTCTCTAATCTAACATTGTCTTTATGATGTAGCGTATATCACAGGTAGTATTTTACTAAATTCTACCTTGGAGGTCCTTTGCTTAAAGGGATAGTAATACTTCATTTTAACTTTATTTTATTTTGTAGGCATTAAAAAAACATGAAGAATGATATAAGTCTTATCTCTCAATCCTTTATGGTTTAAGAGATATTCACAAACAAAGTATCCCCCCCCTGTTCAGCCAGATAAGAAGGGAGATGCCCAGGTAGACTGCAGAGAGGGACAATCTTCAATTAAGATAATGGAAAAAGCTGAAAAACTTGACAAGGGGGGAAGGGCTTTCATTGTTTTCATACAAAGAAAATTGTCCCCTTCTGTTATCTGTACTGTCATACAACCAGACTCACATCTGAGAAGAGATGGCTTACACTAGGTAAAAGGGGCGGGGAGGGGAACTTTGCTTGTGAATATCTCATAAACCATAAAGGTTTCAGAGATAAGACTTATATCATTCTTCATGTTTTTTTAATGCCTACAAAATAAAATAAAGTTAAAACGAAGTGTTACTATCCCTTTAAGCTTGTAACCTAAATACCTGAAATGCTTCTTATCAGAACTCATTGGTATGAGTTCACCTACCTTATGGGGCGCTAGAAGTACCAAACTACACCTATTGCAACATCAAATTTTTCTAACATTTTCTCAAACATTACTTGTCTGTACAAAAATGGTTATAACTACAGAAGTGAAGAAAGACTACACAAACTATACAATTTTGGAAAGAAGACAACCTGCCGCATCTAATGAGGGTGAATTGCCTTCTTACCCCAATCCTGTTGTGCCCAAATGCTTCCAGAAGGTGGCACTATAGTAAAAAAAAATGGCATTTTCACTGTCGTCCAATACAGGTCACTGGTACTCTGGGAGGCGTAAGTCCCCTTTAATAGGCAGGAACAACTATGCAAATGATTTGCAAGGGGCGGAGCCTCCCCTCTTACTTAAGCCACCTTCTGGCCAGAGCCACTTAGATTGATTTGTTCCTGGAGTGCCTTGCACACCAGGTAGAAGAACATCTATGCATCTTAGTGTTTTATTATTTTTTTTCAAATATGGAATACCACCATTAGGAGGGTGACCATGGCTGTGAACTGCCCTCTCTAAAGTGGCTGGTGCAGCTTCCAGGGATTTCTGTGGACCTTATGCCCTGAAGAGGGAACAGCTTGTTTTGAGCAGCTTCCCTACTGAGGAATTTACCTCTGGGTTATTCCTTATTCATCATGGTCACCTGAAGACAGAAGTCCTGCAAGAAAGGTGAGTCACCCATTGAGTGCTGAAGGTCCACTTGTCCCCACAGTGTCCCTTTGATGGGCTTGTATTTGGGAGTTTTCAATACACTCCAGCACTCATAGGGTGTTTTTATTGCATTTTTAATGTTTATGCAATTCCTGTGGTATTCTCTGGGTTTTGGAGCTTGGGATATTCGTTTACTTATGTTTCTGATGTGTTTTATTCTTGTTTGAGCACTTTTTAATGTTTTCTTAAACTTTATTAAAAATTGAGTTCCGCGCCTTTAAGCGCGGCTTTTCCCGCTCAGACGCAATGGCTCCTTTACTCTCTATGGGAATTCACAGTGTGGGACATATCTTTGGAACCGCTTGTCACAGCAACTCCAAAGAGGGCTCATTTTACTGCTAGGCTCCTGCTCTATCATCCGGATTGTGTTTTATTTATGTGGGGTGTTCAGGGGGGCTTCGGGCACTGTTTGGGGTACTTGTATGGGGAAAACTACATTTCCCATGAGCGCCTGGTTCGCGCTCGTTTCTGATTGGCTGTCATCACGGCCGCCATTTTGTGGTACTTTTCCTATGCGAGTACACTACGCAGGGACCGAGCCTTCTCTCTCCTCTACAGATTAACCCTTCGCTGGCCAGATAAGTCCGAATTTAGACATTTCTGGGGTGAAACTTTAATCCTTTACACTTTTTCTGGGTGATAGTGTTATTAGTGGGGTATATTGACGCTGTGAGCATGTCTACTTCACTGGAGCTAGGGGCTAGACCCAAGTCTAAGGAGGATGGGGGGTCTGCTACCCCCATGGCGTTTTGCTCCTCTTGCCACATTGGGCTGTCTAGCGATAATGTGGGGGATCTATGCCCTAATTGTACTGGTCAAGATAGCAACCCTGGGCTTCCCAGCCACGCTATTGAGCCATCTTGGGTGAGGGAGTTTAAAGCTGCCACTAGGGATCTCAGATCCACGCTTCAACTCTTTCCCTCTCAGATACAGGGGGCTCTCCAGGTCTGGCAGACCCCCTCTACCATCAGGACCTCCCTGCCTAAGCCACAGGGGGCTCCTGATGTAACTGATTCTTCTGAAGAAGAACTCTTGCAGGATTCTGATGCTGAGGAACGTACTGTTATTGAATCTAACAGGTCCATTAGGGACCCCTATGAGTGTGACCCTGAAGTCTCGGCTGAGGGTTTGATTAGAGCTGTGTTAACTACGCTCAACCTTCCTCTGACTCAGGAATCTACTCATGATCCAACTGACGTTTTCCAAAAACCTTCTAAGGTGGTTGTATGTTTTCCAACTAACCCTACCCTTGCCCGTCTAGTCTCTGAGGCGTGGAGGAATCCTGACAAATCCTCCTCAGTGTCCAAAAAGTTTGCTAAACTGTACCCTTTTCCTGAGACTGAAATGGCAAAATGTGTTCATCCTCCCAAGGTGGATGCTCCTGTTTCCAGGCTATCCAAATCTACTGCTTTAGCTGTCTCTGATGCCTCTGCCCTGCAGGATTGGACGGACAAAAAGCTAGAACTTTCTCTTAAATCTATTTTTGCCTCCATTGGCACTGCCATGCGTCCAACCTTTGCAGTGGCGTGGGTTAATAGAGCTATTGCGGCCTGGACTGAACGACTGACTGAGGCAGTCCGCCAGGATGCACCGGTATCTGAGCAGTTGCAGCTCCTTGCTATCATTACTGAAGCACAAAATTATGTTGCTGATGCTGCCTTTGATGCTGTGCGCTTGATGGCGAGGGCCTCCACTTCATCTGTGGTGGCCAGACGTGCCCTTTGGCTGAAAATTTGGTCTGCTGATACAGCCTCTAAGAAAGCCTTGCTTTCCTTGCCCTTTCAGGGGAACTTGCTATTTGATTCTGAACTCAAAGAAATGATCAGCGAGGCTACTGGCGGTAAAAGTACTCTTCTACCCTCAGTCTTCAAGAAGAAGTTTCCAGCCAAACGCAATTGGTCCTTTCGTTCCTTTCAGACTGAGACACGCTCCACGTCCCAGACGGGTCCGTCCTCTGCGCGCTCCTCCTCCAAGCCCAAACAGTCCTGGAAGCCCAAAGTTGCCCCCAAGGCCAAGACCTCCAAGACTGCTTCGGCATGACTCACCGAACCCGGGTCCGGGTGGCGGACCCATGGGTCATTCAGGTAGTATCAGAGGGATACAGGATCCCTTTCTCTTCCCTTCCTCCTTTTCGGTTCCATTTTACTCTTCCTTCTCAGGACCCTACAAAAAGACGTCTGTTCGACGACGCTATTCAGGATCTCTTGGACAAGGAGGTCCTGGAGTTGGTTCCTCCAGAGGACACAGGTTCAGGATTTTATTCCAACCTGTTCGTGGTGGCCAAAAAGGACGGAGGTGCTCGTCCCATTTTGGATCTCAAAGATCTCAATTCCTATGTTGTGAGTTCCCACTTCCGCCAGGAGTCCCTGCGCTCTGTGATTCCAGCAATGTCTCCAGGGGAGTTCCTTGCCTCCCTGGACCTTCAGGATGCTTATCTTCACATCCCTATTCATCCAGAGAGCAGGCGGTATCTCCGGATTGCCTGCCACAGGGGACGCTTTCAGTTTTCAGCTCTTCCCTTTGGGCTGACTTTGGCCCCTCAGGTCTTTCAGAGGGTGTTGGGTTCCTTGATAGCTGTACTTCATCAAGAAGGTGTCAGGGTGACCCCCTACATGGACGATCTCCTCCTGAAAGCCTCCTCAGCGGAGCTTCTCCTCGAACAACTGCAGCTGTGTATTCACACCCTGAACCGTCACGGCTGGATCCTGAATCTGGACAAGTCAGACTTGGTCCCATCTCAGAGGCTCATTTTCCTGGGTCTCCTGTTCGACACTCGCCAATGCATGGTGTTTCTACCAGAGGAAGTGGCTCATCAGATAGCCATCCGAGGAGCTGGGATCCTGGAGCTGGACAGAGTTCCAGTACCGAAGTTGACGTCTCTGGTGGGGAAGTTCATTTCCACGATCGAAGCGGTACCATTTGCCATGGCCCACTCCAGGGAACTCCAGAGGTTTGTGATCCAGACGTACAAGAATCATCCAGATCATCAGCATCTGTCAGTCTCTCTACCTCCTCATGTCGAATCGAGTCTGCACTGGTGGTTGGATCTCTCTCATCTCCTGAAAGGGAGATCCTTTCAAGTTCCCTATTGGACCATGCTTACAACGGATGCCAGCATCCGGGGATGGGGTGCTGTGTTGGGTCGTTTCAGTGCTCAGGGGAAATGGGGACTGGAGAAATCTCTTCTGTCCATCAATGTTCTGGAACTGCGTGCCATCCGGCTTGCCCTGAGGCACTGGGAATCTCAACTGGAAGGTTGCCCAGTCAGAGTGGAGTCTGACAACGCCACCGCAGTGGCCTACATCAACAGGCAAGGCGGCACAAGAAGTTGCACCGCCTGGTTGGAGGTCAAGGATATTTTATCTTGGGCAGTAGATCACGTGCCTGTCATTTCCGCAGTTCATATTCCAGGCGTAGACAACGTCATGGCAGACTTTCTCATTCGTCACACAGTCGACAGCGGAGAATGGGCTCTTCATCCAGAGGTGTTTCACCTAATCACCCAGAGGTGGGGGGTACCTGCAGTGGACCTGATGGCTACCAGACACAACAGGAAGGTGGCGGCGTTTTGCTCCCGGTGGAGGGACCCTCTTGCTCTAGCAGTGGATGCCTTGTCAATCCCTTGGGATTTTCCTCTGGCCTACATCTTCCCTCCTCTTCCTCTATTGATCAGAGTCATCCAGAAGTTGAAGCTGGAGCGCTGTCCTGTCATCTTGATCACTCCAAACTGGCCTCGCCAGTCCTGGTATCCGGAGTTGATGGCCATGTCAGTGGCGGAACAGCTTCCTCTTCCTGCCCGTCCGGATCTACTTCTTCAGGGATATCTGTGGAAAGAGGATGTTCAGACACTCCATTTGATGGCTTGGCGGTTGAATCCTCGATTTTAGCACGGAAAGGATTTTCTCCTTCAGTGGTGTCGACGATGCTCAGTGCTCGTAAGCCTGTGTCTTCCAAGATTTATCATCGCATATGGTCAACCTTTGTTGCGTGGTGCACTGATAAGAAATTATCCCTTCAATTTCATCTTCCCACGGTCCTGGCCTTCTTGCAGGACGGTGTGGATAAGGGGCTTAGTCTGAGTTCCCTCAAAGTTCAGACGTCTGATTTGTCTGTGTTTTTCCAGGAACGGATTGCTGTCCTTTCTGATGTAAAAGTTTTTTTCCAAGGTGTGACTCATGTTCGGCCTGCCTTCAAGAGTCCCACTCCCCAGTGGGATCTCAATTTGGTGCTGGGAGTTCTCCAGCGACCCCCGTTTGAATCCTTGGCTTCAATTCCACTTCGTCTCTTGACTTGGCAAATGGCCTTTCTCTTGGCTGTTGTTTCAGTTCGCCGGGTGGCTGAGTTACAAGCTCTGTCTTGTAAACCTCCTTACCTGGTGTTCCACAAGGATAAGGCTGTGCTTTGGACTACCAAGGCATTCTTACCCAAGGTTGTGTCTGAGTTTCACATCAATCAGGAGATTGTGGTTCCCTCTTTCTGCCCTAATCCTTCATCTGACAAGGAACGTGATCTCCATTTGTTGGATGTGGTGCGTTGCCTCAAGTTTTATGTTCATCGCACCGAGTCTATCAGGAAGTCTGACGCTCTATTCATCATTCCTGAGGGTCCTAGGGCAGGAAGACCGGTTTCCAAAGTTACCATTGCCTCTTGGATTAAGGCTACTATTCGTGAAGCCTATAAGTTGCGGAATAAGCATGTTCCCTTCCGGGTGACTGCCCATTCCACCAGATCTATTGGGGCCTCTTGGGCCTACAAGAATCAGGCATCTGCTGATCAACTGTGCAGAGCGGCCACTTGGTCCTCTGTGCACACATTTTCAAAGCACTACCGAGTTGATGTACTGGCCTCGGCTGATGCCAGTTTTGGGAGGAAGGTCCTGGAGGCAGTTTTGCCTGTTTAGGCCTTCTACTCTGTGGTTATTAGTGCTTCTTTACTGTTGAGCCCGGTTGGCTCTGGTTCTGTGTGCTGTGTTATATCAGGGGTTGTTTTCCCCTGGTTGGTGTCCGTTGACACTTACAGTTTGGGCTATGTAATTAACTGGTTCATAGCAGTTCTAGTGACTTGGGCCTTGCGCCTGGTCCTTGCCTTACTTCCCGCCTCTGGGTCAGCTCAATGTTTGTACATCCCAGAGTACCAGTGACCTGTATTGAACGACAGTGAAAATAGGATTTTAGTCTTACCTGTTAAATCCTTTTCACTTAGTCCATACAGGTCACTGGTCTCCCACCCTGTCAAGGGACCATGCTTGGCTCTCCTGTGGCATTCAGTGGGAGACCTTCGGGGCATGCTCACAGGAGTCTTCCTTCTTGCTTACCTATGGTCAGTTTTAGTGTCTCAAATCAATCTAGTGGCTCTGGCCTGAAGGCAGCTTAAGTAGGAGGGGAGGCTCCGCCCCCTGCAATCATTTGCATAATTGTTCCTGCCTATTAAAGGGGTGGATCGCCTCCCAGAGTACCAGTGACCTGTATGGACTAAGTGAAAAGGATTTAACAGGTAAGACTAAAATCCTATTATAACACCTTCAGAAGTGAAGAAAAGGTGGATAAACAATACCATTTTGGAAAGAACATAACCTGCCGCATTTAATGAGGGGTCACTTACCTTTTTACCCCTTAGTTAGTGTGCACAACTATTTCCAGAATGTGGTGCTACAGGAAAAAAAAAAAAAAATTTTTTTTACACATCAGTCACTTCAAAGATACTAAAATGGTTCAATGGCATGGGATTTCCTAGGAGGACTTTTTGCCAGCCTAAGAAAAATGGTACCCCACTGCTGTGGGTTGACATACCAATTTGGGTGACAGGAGCGTAGCTACCAGTGAAACAGGGATGGGAAAGCAAACGGTGTATGTGTGATTTTATGGCTAACAGATGAAAGAAGCTAGGGCATCAGCCGGTGTACGTGCGGACCTGTGACTGCTAGTGTAACAAAGTGTGTGGGAGGGTGAGGGATTAGGCAGTGTGTGTGGGTATGAGCAGAGGAGCAAGGATGGTCGTGACGGTGGGGCAGTGTCTGATAGTGTATATGGTGGATCTGTGACTACCAGTGTGCACTGTATGTCCCCCTCATACAAAGCTTGATTCCCAGCCTGAATCTAGTGCATACTGGTACTTTGAGTCTACCAGTAGGCAATGGAAACAGGCTGGGGTCAGGCTAGGGATTGCGACTGCCAGCTGGCTGTGGAACCAGGCAGAGGGATACGGTACTGGGGGGAGGGTATTGGAGGCATTTTGTATGCATGCCACAGGGGTGCCCAATGCACTGCAAAGCAATGTGTTGTACCCCCTGTTGTACCTCGTTGGGTAGGCGGTATCAGGAACATTCCTGGTGTCCCCCATCAAGGTCTAAAAACAGAATAATGAAAAAGTGTGTGTGTGTCACAGGGGGTTCAACACATTGCAAAGCATTGCATTGGACCCCCCCCTCTGTGGCACGTGCATTATATGGGGCTTTTTCCCCCAATAGTTTTGTGTAGACCTCGTTGGGGGCATCAGAACCCATACAATGAGGTCTGAATAAAAAATAAAGGGGGAAAAAAAATAATACTTTGTGTGCAACAGGGGTGTCCAGTGGATTGCAAAGCAATGCATTGGGCCCCTGTGGCACACAAAGGGTTAATTTTTTTATTGTTACTTTGTATTCTGATGGCCACCAAACAAGCTCTGATTACAAAGTAATAATAAAAAGTCCTGTGTGTGCCACAGGAAGGGGGTCTGCATTGAACCCCCCTCCCAGTGGCACACACAGGGTTACATTTTTTTTAATTTTTTTTTTAATCATAGACCTTGTTGAGGGGCATCAGGACCCCCTGATCCCCCCAATGAGGTCTTGCAAAAAAAAAAAATCCCCCAAAAAAGAAGTGACCCTGTGAGTGCCACAGGGGTCTCCAGCACATTGAAAAGCAATGTGCTGGGGACCCCTGCGGCACTCACAGGGTTACTTTACTTTTTTTGGGGTTTTTTTATTTTATTTTTTAATTTATTCAGACCTTGTGGGGGACATCAGGACCCCTCCTGGTGTCCCCCCAGTTATTGGGAGATCAATAAGACGACCGCAGGAGAGCAAAAGCTCTCCTCTCCTACCACCGATGACGTTGGGAGGCTTCCCCCGGTACCGCCCACTCATACCTGGAAGTTGTACTTATTGATCTCCCAGCACAATCGGCTGGGAGATCAATAACTTGGGGAGGCATGAGGAGTGATCCTCATGCCTCCCCAAGAGTGCCAGGCTGCATGTCAGCTGAAATGCGGGCACTGTAAGCCAGTTATACCGGCTTATGCAGTGACCACATTTTAGCTGTACAGCGTACGAACGTGGCACAGCAGGTACAGCGGTGTCCACTCGTACGTTGTACCCACCTGGCACTCTAGGGGTTAAATCCTTTAAATTTTACTAATTCACAAACATGTTTTTTTCCTTAATATTGTAGAGATTTTCCTGCTGAGTGAAATCATTGTTTTTCCACTGTTGGAAACTATTTTGTTCAAACATTACAGTTCATATTAAAATAAACTCTTATCAGTAATGTCATCTGGTATCCCAGCAGTAATTTTATTGCTTTCAATTTGAGAGGTGATCTCCTTGCTACTGTTCTACATAGAATGTGATGGGAACAGCTGCATCACTTACAGTTTGAACAATAAAGCAACTGCCAGCAGTGGGACTTACCCTTATTGTACTCCATAGTACTCCTTACAGTACATGTTATTTCTTTATAAATATTTACTGATTATTTAAGATGCCATATGAGAATGGGCATTTTTATTTAGAAAATGTTTTACCAGGAAGAATACATTGAGATTTCTCTCGTTTTCAAGTATGTCCTGGAGAGTTTTCAGTAAAGGGATACGTATTTACACAAATTGAGAAACATTATATATTACATGTTATATATATATATATATATATATATATATATATATATATATATATATATATATATAATATAAAAGAATAAGCCTCATTGCATAATTTATGGTACCTCACACACACAACATAATTTGTCTCCTCAGAAAACAAACACACATTGAACAGAATACCTCATTACATAATTTGTCTCATTAGGAGACACAACTCCCATTGGGTGATTCAGTGGGGACATTACTGCTCCCATTGGGTGATTCAATGGGGCATGTTTAATCATACAGGGAGTTGGCCCGCCCCCTCCAGCCCACCCACCACTATCCAACTGACAAAAAAAATATAGCTGCCACTTGCTTCTGAAGTAGGGGATATCAATAACTTCTCCTGGTCCACACACACTCTCACTCAGGATCATGACCCCACAAACACACTGTGTCACCTCCCACAGATAACTGTAACCCTCCATACCCACTGTGTCACCTCTCACAGATAATTGTAACCCTCCATACACTCTGTTTCACCTCCCACAATTAACTGTAACCCTCCATACACACTCTGTATCACCTCCCACAGTTAATTGTAACCCTCCATACACTGTTTCAGTACAAGGGTGTAATGTTTCCATAAAATACAAACTCAGGGATAAACTTAATAGCAACTCTTATTTAACCCTTTCAGTGCCAGAGGGGTACGAAACGCATTGCTTTGCAATGCGTTGCATACCCCTCTGGTACTCAAAGGGTTAACTCTTTTCATCTCTTCAATCACCTCACTGTCTGTTTTCAACTGTTACTCCTCCACTTCCTGCTTCCTGACTCCCGCCCTTTCTCCTTAAAGGTAGAGAGATGCTTTGCTGTATGTTACAGAGGGCAAGCCTCAAACACCACTTTCTATTTGATCCCTCAGCATATTGCTACGTTGCCTCAACTGAAGAGCCACTGTTTGTTATATTGCTATGTTACCTCAGATTAAGTAAGGAGTTACTGTTCCCATTGGGTGATTCAATGGAGGAGTGATTTAAACCATTCAGGGAGTTAGCTTGCCCCCACTATCCAGCCCGCCCACCACTATCCAAGTGACTGAAAAAACAAAATGACTGCCACTCGCTCCTACACCACAGACTCACACAAAAGCCACACACACACACAGTCCCCAGGGGTCCCTCCACCAACCTGAGGCACACAATGAGCTGGTCCAACAAAGAGAGGGCGGGATCGGCTCCAGTGTACTTTCATTTCTGGTATCCGCAACACTGGTGTCCGTAGACATTTTTCCACGGGGGGGGGGGGGGGCAAAGCAATAATATGACCCCCAGGCCAGCCAATCTAGCCCCTTTATTTATATGGAAGGGGGTAATTGTATGGGGGGCAAGTGCCCCCTTGCCCCCCCCCCCCCCCGGACACCCATGGCAACACAAAAATGCCTTCGGTTCCTGGTGCACAATGTGCTTCTGCTGCAGGAAGCCCAGCTGCTTCATGTAGCTTGGAGGCAGGCAGGCCCAGTACCAAATCCTTCATGGTCCCCCTTCATGAAGCACAACACTCCACCCCGCAACAGCCCGGTCATGCGGCCCTTCAAGGAGCTCTCTATAAGCAGCAGCTGGATGTGGCTATTACCCGTGGCTGAGTGGCTGGAGACAGACCATGATGGGGGCCACTCTGTAGTACACAATCTTACACACAAGCTTCTTCACCGCCGCTCTCTGCCCGCTCTCATACACCTGCATTGTGTAAGTATCCTGGAACAAAAAAAATACATGCTGCACTATAGCTGCTCCAACAACACACACCATCCCTGCTCCAACCACACACAACATCCCTCCTCAGTTCCCGCTCTCAGTGCCCGGGCTGCATCCCTAGTAATGCTCTTGACCTAGGCGTCTTCCTGGCCAGGGAGCCGGGCCGGCAGTTGTCTGGCAGCCTCTGAGTGCGCATGTACAGAGTCCACTTCAGGGACTGTGGACTCCATGACTCTCGCTACATACTGGGACAGCTGGTTAACCCTTTCAGTGCCAGAGGATTAAGCAACACAATGAGCAATGCCTTGCCTACCCCTCTGGCACTTACAGGATCGTAATAGTATCTGTGTGTTTGTGTGTGTACACATGTATGTACGTGTGTATGTATGATCAATGCCTGTATATGTCACTGTATCAGTGTGTCTATGTATGTGTGCAATATGATTCTTTCTGCTTCACACAGTACACAAAAAACATCATCAGTCAATACAGCTAAATGAAATGTACAATACAAACAAACACAAAAGATTTTACAATATACCTTCAACATGCCACCTACAACATTTCAAACAAAAAATGCTACATAACACATACCCTACTACAATGATGGCAACGCCATCACATATTGCTAGTTATATATAAATACATACACATATTAATATACATACATATGGAATATTAAAATTATATACAGTTACACACTGTTTTTAGATATAAAGAAGCCTTTATTTTTAAGGATTTTAGACTGGGAGCAGATTTAACCCCTTCAGTGCCAGAGGCTTGGGCCATTTCCTGTACCCTGCAGGCCAGACACTTTTTCAGCATTTTTGCTATCCTTCTGTTTATGCTTGATTTCCTCTGGGGATTTTTAGTTAAATATGGAAAACTATATATTGTTTTTTTCAGAACAAATTGAGCTTTCTCGTGGTACCTTACGTGAAGAGAATTTTACATCGTGCAAAAAGCTATGATGTCATAATGACAAAAAAGTGAAAATGTACTCATTTTGCTAAAATCACATAATATGTATCAAAAACATTTACCTTGATTGAAAAATTTCAATTATTTGAAAAAGCCCCGAGTAAAGAAATACCAAATTTGTATAGTTTTACCTATGTCCATGGCTAGCGTAGAGCCCTAATCACCAGCAGTGCAAAATGACATTTTCAACTTTATAAAATAATATGCGCATTCTAGGGTTTTTGTGGTAAAGCTACCCTAAAACAGTGGAATAACTATATAAAACTATATATTTCTGGAAAGTAGACAACCTGCCGCATCTAATGAGGGGTGACTTGCCTTGTTACCCCAAGCATGGAGTGCACAAATGGCGCTAATGAAAAAAAAGGCATTTTCTTACATTTCTGCCCCTTCAAATGTACTAAAATTTGTGAAAACCATGGCATTTCCAACTGTATTCATTAGCTAGTGCTCTTAGGAGAAAAATGACACCTCATAGGTATGAGTTCACCTACCTCAGGGGACGCTACAAGTACAAAACTACACCTATTGCAACCTCTAATTTTTCAAACATTTTCTCAAACATTACTTGTCTGTACAAAAATGGTTATAACAACTACAGAAGTGAAGAAAGGGTACACAAACCATACCATTTTGAAAAGACACCCTGCCGCATCTAATGATGGGTGACTTGCCTTGTTACCCCAAACCTGGAGTGCACAAATGCCTCCAGAAGGTGGCGCTAATGAAAAAAAAGGCATTTTCTTACATTTCTGCCCCTTCAAATGAACTAAAATTTGTGAAAACCATGGCATTTCCAACTGTATGCATTAGCTAGTGCTCTTAGGAGAAAAATGACACCCCACTGGTATGAATTTAACTATCTCAGGGGGCGCTAGAAGTGCAAAACGACACCTACTACAACCTCAAATTTTTCTAACATTTTCTCAAACATTACTTGTCTGTACAAAAATGGTTATAACAACTACAGAAGTGAAGAAAGGGTGCACAAACCATACCATTTTGAAAAGAAGACACCCTGCCGCATCTAATGATGGGTGACTTGCCTTGTTACTCCATGCCTGGAGTGCACAAATGCCTCCAGAAGGTGGCGCTAATGAAAAAAAAAAGGCATTTTCTTAAATTTCTGCCCCTTCAAATGTACTGAAATCTGTGAAAACCATGGAATTTCCAAATGTATTCATTAGCTAGTGCTCCTTGGTGAAAACTGACACCTCATTGGTATGAGTCGACCTACGTTAGGGGTGCCAGAAGCACATAAATTCACCTACCTGTTTGCTTCCTTGAAAATGGCTGCTTGTACTAAAATGTTCATAACTATTAGCGACATGAAGGAAAGGTATAAAAGGTATACAATTTTGGAAAGTAGACATTCACCCGCATCACATGAGGGGTCACTTGCCTTTTTACGCCCTGGCTGAAGTGCTCAATTATTTCCAAAAGTTGGCGCTATAGGAATAAATACATTTTTTTTTTTTTTTTACATTTCCACCACTTCAAAGATACTAAAATCTTTGAAAACCATAACATTTCCTACTGTATTCAGTGCCTTCTACCAACATGAGAAAAATGTTACCCCATTTGTGTGGGATAACATGCAATATGTGGGTGGTAGGAACACTTACCTAAACCTGACACTTTTGTTTTTGAAATGATCTGCCTGCACGAAAAGTGCCATAACTGTTATAGATATGCAGAAAAGGTAGAGAAACCATACCATTTTGAAAAGAAGACACCCTGCCGCATCTAATGATGGGTGACTTGCCTTGTTACTCCATGCCTGGAGTGCACAAATGCCTCCAGAAGGTGGCGCTAATGAAAAAAAAAAGGCATTTTCTTAAATTTCTGCCCCTTCAAATGTACTGAAATCTGTGAAAACCATGGAATTTCCAAATGTATTCATTAGCTAGTGCTCCTTGGTGAAAACTGACACCTCATTGGTATGAGTCGACCTACGTTAGGGGTGCCAGAAGCACATAAATTCACCTACCTGTTTGCTTCCTTGAAAATGGCTGCTTGTACTAAAATGTTCATAACTATTAGCGACATGAAGGAAAGGTATAAAAGGTATACAATTTTGGAAAGTAGACATTCACCCGCATCACATGAGGGGTCACTTGCCTTTTTACGCCCTGGCTGAAGTGCTCAATTATTTCCAAAAGTTGGCGCTATAGGAATAAATACATTTTTTTTTTTTTTTTACATTTCCACCACTTCAAAGATACTAAAATCTTTGAAAACCATAACATTTCCTACTGTATTCAGTGCCTTCTACCAACATGAGAAAAATGTTACCCCATTTGTGTGGGATAACATGCAATATGTGGGTGGTAGGAACACTTACCTAAACCTGACACTTTTGTTTTTGAAATGATCTGCCTGCACGAAAAGTGCCATAACTGTTATAGATATGCAGAAAAGGTAGAGAAACCATACCATTTTGGAAAGAAGACAACCTGCCGCATCTAATGAGGGGTGAATTGCCTTCCTACCCCAAGCCTGTTGTGCCCAAATGCTTCCAGAAAGTGGCACTATAGAAAAAAAATGCATTTTTTTACATTTCTGCCCCTTCAAATGTATGGAGCGCTGTGAAAACCATGGAATTTTCAACTGCATTCGTTAGCTAGTGCTCTTAGGAGTCAAATGACACCCCATTGGTATGAGTTGACCTACCGTAGGGGGTGCTAGAAGTGCAAAATGACACCTACCACAACCTCTGATTTTTCTAATATTTTCTCAAATAATACTTGCCTGTACAAAAATGGTTATATCAACTACAGAAGTGAAGAAAGGGTACAGAAACTATGACATTTTGGAAAGAAGATAACCTGCCGCATCTAATGAGCCATGACTTGCTTTTCTACCCCTAAGTTAGAGTGCGCAACTATTTCCAGAATGTGGTGATACAGAAAAAAATGTGTTTTTATTACAAATCAGTCACTTCAAAGATACGGAAATGGTTCAACATCATGGGATTTCCTAGGAGAGCCTTCCTTCCAGCCTACAAAAAATGGTGCCCCACTGCTGTGGGTTGACATGCCATATTCGGTGCCAGGAGTGTGGCTACTGGTGGAACACAGATGGGGAAGCAGTGTATGTGTGATTCTATTGCTACCAGTGGTCAGTCAGTGTAAGTGAGGACTTGTGTCTGCCAGAGAAAGCAGGTCGGGGAAGGGACGAGGGGTCAGGCTATGTAAGTGGGTATATATACCAGTGGGCAGTGAGCAAGTTGTTGGTGGTGATGGTGGGGAGGTAAGTGCATATGGGGGATTTGTGGTTACCAGTGTGCACTGTAAGTCCCCTCATACACTGTTTGATTCCCAGCCTGAATCCAGTGCGTACTGGCACTTGGGTTTACCAGTAGGCAGTGGAATCAGGCTGGGGGGGTCATACTGGGTGAAGTGGACTGCCAGTAGGCTCTGGAACTAGGCTGGTGGGTAGGGTATGTGGTGGGGGGATTGGAGGCATTTTGCGTGCATGCCACAGGGGTGTCCTGTGCACTGAAGAGCAATGCACTGGACACCCTGTTGCACACAGAGTTAATTTTTTTTTTTTTTAGCTATTTTTTTTATTCATACCTCATTGGGGGGGGGGTCATCAGTACCACTTCTCATGGCCCCCAACGATGTCTGAATAAAAAATAATGGGAAAAAAAAGTGTGTGCCACAGGGGGTCCAGCGCATTGTAAACCACTTGTGTTGGACCCACCTGTAACACATGCAGGTTTTTTGGTGTTTTTTCCCAAAAAAAATATATATGTGTAGACCTCATTGGAGGGCATTAGAACGGATGCCCCACAATGAGATCTGAATAAAAAATAATGAGGGGAAAAAAAGAAAAATCCTTTGTCCGCCACAGGGGTGTACAATGCATTCCAAAGCAATGCATTGGACTCCCTGTGGCATGCAGAGGGTTAATTTTTTTCCCTTTTATTATCTGTTATTCATACCTTGTTGGGGGATCAGGTCTACTTCTGATGACCCCCCAACAAGGGCAGAATAAAAAATAAATGTGTGTGCCACAGGGGGGTCCAACGCATTGCAAAGCACTGCGTTGGACCCCCCTGTGGGGCACGCATTGTTTTCCTATTTTTTTGTTTTTTGTTTTTTACACCTTGTTTGGGGGCTTCAGGACCCCTGATGTCCCCCAATGAGGTCTAAATAAAGCAAAAATGAAAAAAAAAAAAAAAAAAAAAAAAAAAAAACCCCCACTGTCTTCCACAGGGGTGTCCAATGCATTGCAAAGCAATGCATTGGACCCCCTGTGGCACACAGAGGGTTAATTTTTTTTTTTTTTTTTTTACTTTTACTTTTTTTTTTATTCATAGCTTGTTGGGGGACATCAGGGCCCCCCAACAAGCTTTGAAAAAAAAAAAAAACAAACCTCAAACCAAAGTCCTGTGTGTGCCACAGGAGGAGGGGGAGTCTGCATTGGACCCCCCCCCCCCCCGTGGCACACACAGGGTTAATTTTAATAATTTTTTTTTTTTTTTTTTTTTTTATATATAGACCTCATTGGGGGTCATCAGGACCTCTCCTGACCCCCCCCCCCCCCCCCAATGAGGTCTCAGTTATAAAAAAAAAAGTGCTACACCACAACTGACCCTGTGACTGCCAAAGGGGTCTCCAGCGTGGCACTCATAGGGTTAATTTTTTTTTTTATTATTTTTTTTTTCTCATTACACTTCAGACCTCGTGGGGAACATCAGGACACCTTCTGATGTCTCCCCAGTTATTGATCTCCCAGCCGATTGTGCTGGGAGATCAATTATGCGACCGCAGGAGAGCAAAAGCTCTCCTGGCTTTCACTCCTACCACCGGTAGGAGTGATCGTGATCGGGGAAAGTCACCTAAGGTCACCAGTGACTATGTCATCGATGACGTTAGGAGGCTTCCCCTGGTCCTGCCCACTCCTACCCGGAAGTTCGGGTAGGAGAACGATGGAGGGAGAAGCTCTGCTTCTCCCTTGGCAATATTGATCTCCCAGTGCGATCGGCTGGGAGATCAATACCTGGGAGGACATGAGGAGTAATCCTCATGTCCTCCCAAGAGTGCCAGGCTGCCACTGCAAGCATGTTATACCGGCTTATGCAGTGACCGCATTTTAGCTGTACATTGTACGAGCTTGGCACAGCAGGTACAGCTGTCCAAACTCGTACAATGTACCCACCTGGCACTCTAGGGGTTAATAATTTCAGGCAGATTATTCCAGGCATTTGGAGCTCTGAAGGGGATGGCAGATCTTCCTGCTTCTTTCTTTATTGTGGTATACGCAGTGAGTTGTTAGCAGTGGAGTGGAGATTATAGTTGGTATGGAGAGCAGGAGTGAGCATACTGCTCAGGTAGTCCGGTAGTTTACCAGAGTAGTGATTGTTTACTAAGCAAGAAAGGTGAAGGGCACATCTAGATTTGAGTGTTAACCAGTTTAGTTCTTTTAGCATATCACAGGGATGAGTAGTGTAATTACATTGGAGGCTAAAGTGGCATATTGAATTATACAGGGTGTCAAGTTTACTAAGATGGATTTCTGGCGCTGGAGCATATACTACATCACCATAGTCTATGACTGGCAGCAACATCTGTTGCACAATATGTTTTCTAACCAGGGGACTTAAACATGATTTGTGTCTAAAAAGAGTACTGATTTTGGGATAAAGCTTAGAGGTTAATTTGTGAATATGATGACCAAAAGTGAGGTTGGGGTCAAGCCACATACCAAGATATTTGTAGGAGTTCACTGGGGCCAATTTACGATTAGACTCTGTTACAGTGGGTAGGTGGGTATTGCCGAGATTATGCAGTTTAATGTTAATAGTTTATTCGAAATTTTTGAAAAGTGTTTTAAAAAAGAACAGAATAGAAAGAGCATGAAAAGAGCATGCAAAATCCAAAGCAAGGAGTACAGTTTATAAGGGCAAAGTAACATGCAAGCTGGATGGCAGTACAGCTTACACATCATATAGCAAATCAACAATGTTACATAGGAGGCAATATGTGCGTGACATTGCTAAACAAGACTAAACAACACCCCCCACACAATACAGTCAAACAATAGCTAGACATAACCTAGAGGGACGTCTCATTGCATCAGATTAGATCCCCAGGTACTAAACAGGATAACCCTCTGCTCCCCAGACATAGAACAATACACTAAGAGGTCAGGAGAGCAAAATCAGGACCTTCAAGAAACTAGGACCAGTGGAACCTGGTTCCTGTGTATATAGCCATCGCTCGCGCCATGGTGGAAGCGAGGTCCGCCATCTGTCAGAGACCCTCTACCTTACTCACCATTGTCAACAGAGAGCGCTGCTCCTCCTTTCTCCAACACAGCAGAATCAGCCCATTCACAGCTATTAGCAACTGGGACACAAGGGAATTTTTATATATATTAGGATTTATGGTGGTATGATGTAATAGGAGGCATTCAGGTGTAAACTTGGGAGGTGAATTGGAAAGGTGCGTAATTACCCTATAGATTGCCCTCCAGTATGGCCTTATCTTTTCACAGTCCCACCACAGGTGTAACAGGGAGCCTGGGGCCATTCGGCAACTCCAACAAAGACCATCATGATTGGGATCAATTTTCTGTAACGTCACAGGTGTAAAATACCATCTTGAAAGTAGCTTATATGCTGATTCCTGCATCAGGGAGGTAATCGAAATGTGATGTGCTAAATACATGATCTGCTCCCACTGCTGTGTAGAGAGGATCACCCCCAGGTCTGTCTCCCATTGTCCTACATAAAGCGGGTGCACTATCTGTCCACCATCAAGAAGCAGTCTATATAGTCTTGAAACCCCATGTCTGGAGAGGTCAGTCTGGATGCACTCCTTCTCAAAAAGCGTGAGAGGGCAGGAAAGATTGTGCTGTTGCACTATGGATGAAACATAGTGCCGCAGTTGTGAGTGCCTAAACTTGTCAAGGAACGACAGGATAGCAGAGTCAGTTAAGTCCTCCAGAGGAAGCAGTCAGCCCTCCCTCAGATATTGAAATATGTGGCACCTCTTGGGCTGAGTCGATGGAAAAATTTGGCTCCCCTGAATCCTGGGTGTAAAGTCAGGGTTGTGGTTAAGGGGGTTCATGGGGGAGGGAAAGATAGTCAAAGAATACTTAGTTGCTCTCGAGGTCCATACTCGTAGTGTCTCCTGTAAAAGAGGACGCCTCCTCAGCACCGAGTCACGTTTAGACGGGTGCAGCCAAATTGCCGACTGAAGAGTACCTCTCATCCGACAGGAATCTAGAAGCACCCACTGCTTGCCCCCACTGGACACCGTCCACTCTGCCACACGGAGTAGATGACATAGTATCCTAGTAAATTAGGTTGAATAAAGACACAAGTCCATCAAGTTCAACCTTCGCCTCATACCCCAGTAACTGAGAATTTTATAGTTTTCCTGCTACCAATTAAATTAGTCTTTTTCAGACCTTCCTGATCAGCCTACTGATAAATAGTATAACTCTGCGTGTTCCCTTTTGCAAGAAATGTATCTAATCTTCTCTTAAATGTATCCATTGTATCTGCCATAACCACCTCCCTGGGCAATGAATTCTACAATTTAACAGACCTTACCGTAAAAAAAACCCTTCCTCTGCTGAAGTTTAAACCTCCTTTCCTCTAATCTCAAGGGGTGTTCGCTGGTCAGCTGATCAGGCCTTGGAATAAATAGCTCACCGCAGAGATCCTTGTATTGACCTCTCATATACTTGTACAATGTGATAAGGTCTCCTCTTAGTCGTCTTTTCTCTAGAGTAAATAAACCACGTTTGTTTAGTCATTCCTCATATGTCAAGTCCTCCATTCCCTTAATTAATTTTGTTGCTTTCCGCTGTACCCTCTCTAGTTCTAGTATATCCTTTTTCAGAACCAGTGCCCAAAATTGCACTGCATACTCTAAGTGAGTCCTTAACAATGATTTGTATAATGGCAAAATAATGTTATCCACTCTTGCTTCGATGCATCTTTTTATGTAAGACAGGATTTTGTTTGCCTTGCTACTGCTGTTTGATACTGGTCACTGTTTCCAAGTTTGTAGTTGACAATGATACAGGTCTTTCTCTAGCAATGAGTCCCCTAAAATGATTCCATTAAGTTCATAAGTAGCCTTGGGATTATTTCCTCCCAAATGCATGACTTTACACTTCCCCACATTAAACTACATATTCCATATGTTTGCCCAATCTGACATTGTATGTAAGTCCCTCTGTAGAGAGAAAATATCCTGTTCTGAATTAATGACCTTGCATAATTTAGTATCATCTGCAAATATTGATATTTTGCTTTCTATATCTATTTCCAGGTCATTTATAAACATGCTAAAAAGCAGCGGACCTAATACTGAACCCTGAGGTACTCCACTCTCCACTTTAACTGTATTGGAGAATTTTCCATTTATAACCACACACTGTTCCCTATCCTTCAACCAGTTTTGTATCCAATTGCAAAGGTCATCTCCTAGCCCCAATTTCCTTATTTTATACCCCAGCCTTCTGTGTGGCACTGTATCAGATGCCTTTGCAAAGTCTAGATATACTACATCTGCTGCCATGCCATTGTCAAGGTTGCTGCTTACCTCCTCATAGAAGCTAAAAAGATTAGTTTGGCATGATCTATTCTTCATAATACCACGTTGATTCATGCTAATGATTTTATTTTTTGTGTTGTAATCCTGAATATAGTCCCTTATTATCCCTTCTAGTAGTTTTTTTTCCACTACAGAGGTCAAACTCGCTGGTCTATAATTCCCAGGTTCTGTTTTAGTTCCCTTCTTAAATAGAGGCACTATGTTAGCTCTTCGCCAATCCTGTGGCACTGAGCCTGTGGTAATAGAATCTTTAAAGAGTAAATATAGTGGTTTTGCTAACACTGCACTAAGTTCCTGAAGAACCCTTGGATGTATGCCATCAGGACCCAGTGCTTTGTCGGTCTTAATTTTGTTCAGTCTTCCCATGACATCTTCTTGAGTTAACCCAATATCTGATAATTGTATTGTTTTATTTGTTACTTGCAGAGGCTCTTCTACCATTTTTGCTCCCTTGTATATACTGATGCAAAGAAAGTGTTTAAAACATCGGCATGCCTGATAATAAAGTTGGCAGAGCCAAGCCCCCCCCGTCCTCTTGGGTAGAGTCGCCTATGCAATACCGTTGCCTCAGCTTCCTTCCATGCCACACATAATGTCCGACCTAAGAGATGAAAAGAATAATCGTGGAAGCAAGATGGGGAGCATTTGAAAAAGATATAAGAATCTCAGGAGCAGATTCATTTTAACGACATTCACCCTTCCCGTCCAGGATATATGTGGAAAAGACCACAACACCAAGTCAGCTCTGAACTGGGACAACAGGGTTTGGAAATTAGCCTGGTGTAGGCCATCTAAGTTAGGAGTGAGCCACACCCCCAAGTATTTAAGTGGACCAGTACACCATCGATATGGAAGAGAGTCCTGCAAGAGGTGACCATCCCCAGAGGGTATAGAAACATTTAAAACCTCCGACTTCCTGAGATTTATCTTTAGATTGGAGAGCGCCCCATACAGACGCAATTCTTGTTGTATGGAATGCAGGGATATCCTCAGTTGGGTAACCACAAATAGCGTATCATCTGCAAATGCCGCCACCTTGTAATGTTCACCACTGGCCTCTACCCCCCGTATGGTAGCATTGAGACGCACAGCATTTAGAAAGGGTTCCAAAGACAGTACAAACAGAAGTGGGGACAGAGGGCAACCCTGACGAGACCTGTTTTTAATGTCAATCAGACTAGAAAGAATACCATTGACTCGTACACATGCCGTGGCTATCCACGACCGCATATTGGGCCCCAGCCCAAAACTCTGCAAGACTCAGAGCATGAAAAACCAGTCCACCCTGAGAAGGACTTCAATTTTAGCTAACTTTGAATAGCTCAGCAAACGCAAGATTTTTGCTGTATTATCCTTTGCCTCCTGACCTGTAACAAAACCAGACTGGTTGGGATGTACAAGGCCTGGTACATGTGGCAAGATACACAGCGCTACCAGTTTAGCCAGCAGTTTCACATCCGCATTCAGAAGAGAGACTGGCCGGTAACTCGGGCATTGTTCTCTATCCTTACCCTCCTTTGGCAAAACCGCTATAGTACCCCTCTGAGAATGTGGTTGTAAAGAGGCACCCTCAAGAAGGGGGTTGAACATATTAACCATACTTTGCCACAGTGCCGCAGGGAATGCTTTGTAATATCGGAGAGTCAGGCCATTGGGACCAGATGCCCTGCCCAGCCGTGATGCTATAATGGCCTTTGAGAGTTCGACTGTCACCGGTCGCTCCAGAGAGGCCGCTACCTGCGGCGACAATTTACGACTGACAAAATCAGTGAGATAGGCACGTATTTTGTGTACATTTTGTTCCGATCAGACATGAGGTCTTCAGTGTTGTACAAAGTGGAATAACATTACCAGAAAGCTTCAGCAAACTGAATTGGAGTGTTTGCCGTACTCCCACCACTCCTTTGAATTTTATGTACATGGGAGTCTTGAATGCGCTTACCTAACATGCGAGGTGTGATCTATAGACCCCCCAGGACAAACAGAGGAGTTGGATCAACTGCTAGTCAAAGAAGTAACGAAGATGCCTGTGAAAGGTGAGGTTATAATTATGGCAGACTTTAATCTTCTTAATGTGGACTTGGAAAAACCAAGCAGCAGGTTCAGCCAGGCGTAGAGATATCCTAAATTCTTTACAAGGATTAGCTCTTAGTCAATTAGTAGACGAGCTGACTAGGAAGGAAGCCACACTAGATTTATTATTTACTAATGGAGACTTGGTATCAGATGTAGCTGTAGGAGAGTGTTTGGGCTCCATTGATCATCAGTATGTGTGGTTTAAGATAAAGACAGAGGCTAAGTTGCACCATGCAACAACAAAGGTTCTAGACTTTAGAAAGGCTAATTTTTCTAAAATTGAAACATTTTTATGTTAGTCTTTAACAACTTGGAGATCTTTAGATTGAGTCCAGGAGATATGGTATTATCTGAAATGTGTTTTACTAAATGCAACAGAGCATTACACATGTCAGCAAAGGTAAAATAATAAGAAAACCACTGTGGTACTCAGCAGAAGTGGCAAATATAGTAAAGGAGAAAAAAGAAGCATTTAAGAAATGTAGCAGATGCAGAAGGAAGAAGATGGGTATTGGTACAAGACTGGGCTGAAGGAGGCCAAATGCATTATTAGATGTGCCAAAGCACACACAGAGGAAAAATTGCTCAGTCAATAAAAAAGGGAGATAAAACATTTTTTTGATTTATAAGTGAAAGGAGGAAAATTAAACAAGGAACAGTTAGACTGAAAACAAAAAATGGAAACTTTTATGTAAATGAGAATAAAGGGCTCGTTGACTGTCTCAATGAATATTTCTGTTCAGATTTTACAGAGGAAGATGAAGGGAATGGACCTCTGTTAGAAAAACAAAATGGCAAGACATGGGAAACATGCATGTTTACAGAGGAAGAAGTTCTACTTCAACTTTCTAAGGTTAAAACAGATAAATCAATGGGACCAGATGGGATACACCCAAAGTTATTAAAAGAACTTAAGTGTGTTCTGTCAAAACCTTTAACAGAATTATTCAATCAGTCACTAATGACAGGAATTGTTCCAGAAGATTGGAAGTTAGCAAATGTAGTACCTCTTCACAAAAAAGTTAGCAGGGAAGAATCTGGTAACTACAGACCAGTAAGTATTACATCAGTAGTGGGAAAATTAATGGAGACTATGTTAAAGGAAAGAATTGTTGAATATCTGAATTTAAATGGCTTGCAAGATACCAAACCGCATGGGTTTACAGCAGGGAGATCTTGTCAAACTAACCTCATAGATTTTTATGACTGGGTAACTAAAATAATAGTGTAACGGAAGCTAGAAGGGACCGCGTCGCCTTCCGCCGTCGTTCCTGGGTTTCTCCCTCTCAACGCCAGACTGGCGTTATCGGATACACAGGTCAAGCAAATGGCCAGACTGATCGAACACCGTGGTGTTGCAAACTCTGTGTCGAAGTCGACAAAGTGGTAGCGCCGTCTACTTCGTGTCGGAGTCGGTGGACAGCCAGGTGAACAGGGAAAGAGTCGAAGGCACACAGCCAGAGCTGGGTCACAAACTGGTACCAGAGAGTGTGGCCTCTACTCCCAGTCTACGAATAACAGGAAAAGTGTTGCAGGAACCCAAGGAAGGTCGAAGACAGATAATCTCTGGAACTCAGTAGAAGAAAGCAGACAGAGTCCACGTTGCCGCCTGACAGCATCTGAAGTTGGGTCTCAGGATGCTGGCAGCAGACGGTCGAACGATGCAGGAAACTTGGTTCAGATGGGCGTCAGAGTGTCCGCTTTAGTACCATGAGAACACAAGACACCAGGACTCTTGTTCACTCCAAAATAAGACTAACTCTTTATTGGTACAAAACCACACATATTTATACAACTCAGCTACATTGAAAAACATGGGCCAACCAGATACAATAGGGGCATAATTCAATCACAATATGTAAGACAGGACCGTCAGCAGATGGTCTAACCAATACAGTGACTCAGACATGATTACATTTCAAACACAAAAGGGTTGCTGAACGTAGACAATGGATACAAAGACTTGAGGGGCTTGAATGAATTAACACATGGCAGGGATTCTCAGTACAGTTTACAATACACTGGCTTGAGTGGATACAATACACATTGGAAGTAACTTTGGCTAAACTCAAATAATTAACCCTTACTGCCCATTTCCTTGGAAGCAAGCCAGCAGTCCATGGTTGTCAGTCTCTTTGGGCCCAGAAATGTCCACAGTCTCTGGGGGTTTTTGTGCCAAAGTCTTAGTCCCAGGCAAGGGCTTCAGTATGGACTATGATCAGTTAAAAATAGACCAAGGGGGAGCAGTAGATATAGCTTATCTAGATTTCAGTAAAGCTTTTGACACTGTCCCTCATAGAAGACTCATAAATAAACTGCAGTGTTTGGGTCTGGATGCAAAAATAGTTAAATGAATAAGGCAAGAGGGTGGTAGTCAATGGAGAATGTTCGGACGAAAGGAGTGTTACTAGTGGAGTACCTCAGGGATCTGAACTGGGACCCATTCCTTTTAATAATTTTATTAGTGATATTGCAAAAGGTCTTCAAGGTAAGGTATGCCTTTTTGCAGATGATACCAAGATCTGCAATAGGGTAGACATTCCAGGGGGAATAAGACAAATGAGAAATGATTTAGGTAAATTAGAAGAACGGTCAAGAGTGTGGCAGATGCAGTTTAACATTGATAAATGTAAAATAATGCACTTGGGACATAAAAAATCCCAAGGAAAAATAAGGGTACTGTACTATCGGAGACAACAGAGGAAAGGGATTTGGGAGTAATTATCTCTAATGACTTAAAGGTAGGCAGGCAATGTAATAAAGCGGTGGGGAATGCAAGCAGGGTACTGGGTTGTATAGCTAGGGGCATTAGTAGCAGAAAAAGGGAAGTGGTCATGCCACTCTACAGATTTCTAGTTCAACCTCACCTAGAGTATTGTGTACAGTACTGGAGACCCCATTTCCAGAAGGATATAGATACTCTAGAGAAAATTCAAAGAGAGGCTACTAAAATGGTGACTGGTTTACAGAAAAAGAAATATCAGGATAGACTAAAGGATCTGAACATGTATAGCTTGGAGGAGAGAAGAGAGAGAGGGGATATGATTGAAACATTCAAATACATGAAGGGATTCAACAAAGTGCAGGATGGAAGTATATTTCAAAAGAGTAAAAATGTTAGGACAAGAGGCCATAGTCTAAAACTAGAGTGACACAGGTTTAGATGTAATATAAGAAAGTTTTACTTCACTGAGAGTGTAGTAGGTAAGTGGAATAGCCTACTAGCAGAAGTGATAAAAATTAATACAGTGACAGAATTTAAGCATGCATGGGATAGGTATAAGGCTGTCCTTAAAGGGATAGCAATGTTTCATAATAATAGCAGCTCCAATTAATCATCATAGTATTTGGACTTTGGAGAGTGTTATTTCAATTCTGTCAGAGTTGTAGTTCCAGAGTAATTCAATGACAAAGTGTCCCCTCCCTCCCCTTTTACTGATGTCACACTCTTCAGCCAGAGCAGAAGGGAGGTGCCCAGGTAGACTGCAGAGAGGGACAATCTTCAATTAAGATAAGGGAAAAAACCTGAAAAGCTTGGCAAGGGGGGCAGGGATTTCATTGTTTTCATAGGAATAAGAGTGTCCCCTTCTGTTATCTGTCCAGTCTATGGACTGCATTTCACATCTGAGAAGAGATTGCTTACACTAGGTAAAAGGGGCGGGAGGGGGAAACTTTGCTTATGAATATCTCATAAACCATAAAGGTTTGAGAGATAAGACTTATATCATTCTTCATGTTTTTTTAATGCCTACGAAATAAAATAAAGTTAAAATGAAGTATTACTATCCCTTTAACTTAAGAAAAGACCAAGGACCAAAAAAGGTTTGAGGTTTTTACTGTAGGAAAATGGGCAGACTAGATGGGCCGAAATGGTTATTTGCCGTCAAATTCTGTGTTTCTATGAGTTAACAGCTTCCCACACTTATTACCATTCTCGAAAAAGAACTTCTGAGTTCTCTGGTATGCCAGTCGATTCTTTGCAGTAAGGACATCTGCCAGCAGCGACCGCTTGTTAGTGAGAGATCTGACTTGTGAAACCCTCTCGAAATCCAGGATGTCCTGGGTTAAAGAGGCAATTTGACGCTGCTGCGCCCCTTTCCTAGCCACGCCCTGAGCGATAAAGTGGCCACAAATGACACTCTTATGCGCCTCCCAGATCACTGGGAGAGGAATGTCTGTAGTAACATTCTCCACAAAAAAAATTCTCCGAAGCAGTCGCGGTCTCCGAGGCAAGCAGCGGAACCAGTAACAGAGACTCATTTAGCCTCCATGAGGACCGCTTTGAGTGCAAAACAGGGGAGGTAATCCTAACTTTGACAGGAGAGTGATCGGGCCAGGTCATTGGTTCAATGGAAGCGGAAGGTAGTGTATCCAAGTCCCTATGGGAGAGGAAAATGTAGTCCAGTCTGGAGTAAGGAATATGTGGGGTCGAGTAAAACGTATTGCATGACTTTTTGTAGTGCAGCTATTGACGGCTTAGGCGTCTTGTTGACTGTCTAGGCGCACTTCCTCTCTGAGAATTGGTGTCTGCTGTGATACACAGAGGTCCTCGCCTAACGGAGAGGGGCAGTCGGGTGCCTCCAGCAGTCAACAAGCTGGTGCTTGGCCAATGCTTCCCTTAAGGAAGAGAAACCGTCCTACCATGTCACTGAACGTTTCAATATCAGTGAGAGGAATATCTCTGGATAGCAGCATGGCAACACCTCGAGATTTAACAAATGCATTATTACTATAATAGACCTGCGGGGGTAGTACCTGGATATGAGAGCGGGAGCCTTGTGGGCTAAGAAGTGGGTTTCCTGTAACAACACTATAGATACATCTGTCGCTGAACAGATTAGATCTCTTCTCCGGTACATTAAGTCCCCTAGCATTAATTGTGTATACAGTGAGGGGATCAGTTTCAGTCGCCATCCCAGCATCTGTCAAGGGGGAATAGGAAAAAAAGGTAAGAAAAGTCCAGTAGAATGAAATAAGATCGATGAGAAACTAGATCACCAATGTTATGGAGTGTGGTGCCACACACCAAGGCCGCCACCCGGAGGCAAGGACCTCTTTGCCCATGCCAGTGCCTATCCAAAGGAAAAGAAGTGGGTAGGAAAAAAAGAATAGAAAAGGCCAGAATAAGGAAAGTAGATAAAGAAAAAGATTAGAATACAGTCACTATGGAGTGCGGTGTCAAGCACCGAAGCCATCTCTGTTAGGAGAGGGCCTCTGTGTATCACAGCAGACACCAATTCTCCAAGAGGAAGTGCACCTAGACAGTCAACAAAATGTCTAAGCAGTCAATGGCTGCACTACAAAAAGTCGTGCAACCCAGCAACAAAGAGTAAGTAAAGGTAATATAACAATAGGATCACACCAGTGCGCCCCATATCAAATAAAAGCCAAGAGGCACAAGTCATACGTACATTTCTCATGCGAACAAGAATATAACAGTCAGTAGAAGATCTATAACAATCCTAAAGCCCCAACATGGGCTAAATTCCCTGTAATCCCAATGGGAAGACAGACAAGAGCAACCGTATGATCACCCAGCCATGTCACCCACCGGAACTCCTCCAATCCCATCCCCCCACAGTGCAAAATCACATAAAAGCTGCATGAAGGAGCCCAGGGGGCCCAGACATGGGCATCAGGGCAGCAATGGTTCCCCATCAGCAATGGCAAACCATGCAACTCCACCCCCGTGTCACCCACCAGACGCCCCCCAGTGCTGCCCATGCATTAATAGGACTCCCAGACTGCGCCCTGCTCAACCCATCAGGCTACAGGGAACACAAGGGTGTGCCATCAAGCATATGACAGAATCTTTCTCTGTCGTCCAATACAGGTTACTGGTAACTCTGGGAGGCATTCCGCCTCTTTAAGTAGGCATGAACGTTTCTCTAAATGTAAGCAGGGGGTGGAGCCTCTCCTCCCTCCTCAGCTGCATCCCAGTCAGCTAACTCCAGAATGATTTGTTCCTGGGTGTGAACACACCAGGTGGAGAACATCTCTCGTTAGTTTTAGTTTCTTTTTTATTTTTCTCTCAGATATGCAATACCACCATTAGGCGGGTTACCATGACTGACAAATGCCCTCTCCAAAGTGGCTAGCTCAGTGTCCAGGGCCTTTTGGTGGACCTTAAGCCCTGAAGGGGGAATATCTTGGTTACAAGTGCTTCCCCGGGGATTACCCACTGAGGTAATCTTATTTACATGGTGACCTGAAGACAGAAGATCTGCAGGAAAGGTGAGCCACCCTTTGAGTGCTGAAGGTCCACTTGTCCCACAGTGTCCCTTAACTGGGCTTGTATTTGGGAGTTCTCATTGCGCACTCCTGCACTCATTGGGTGTGTGTGTGTGTGTGTGTATGTGTATATATATATCCTATATAATAATTCGCTAAGTTGTGTGTAACGCCCGACATGCGCAGTAGACACTGCTACGCGTGTGGCAGTCATGCGCAGTAGAGACTGCCCGCGCCGCAGCTGATACAGAGCTGGGCGCTCCGAAGGAGCATCCAGCTCTGTATCATCCGAGGCGCGGCCAGTCTCCACTGCGTGTGACTGCCCCGCGACCGGCTGCCAGAGGCACTGTGGCCCGTGTAACGGGCTGTTCAACTAGTATATATATATTATAATATATATTATAATATATATATTTTTTTTTGTGTATATATATTCGTATGTCTATAGGTTTTGGAGCAGTCTATATGGCACCTTAACCCTTTGTCTGCTGGTTTGACTAGTTTAATGGGGGTTTTGTAAGACTTACTTTATTGGTTAATGTTTTCATATGATGTACATGTGTTCTGTATGTGTTTTTAACCTTTTTACCTTTTAGGTTAAAATTCTTAAAATTTGTGTACAGCGCCTTTAAGGCGAGCTTTTACTGCATAGACGCCATTGCTCCTTTACTCTCTATGGGCTTACACTGTTTGGGACGTATCCCCTGATGAAGCGAGAGAACTCGCGAAACGTCTAATATGTACGCAATTATTTCATGTATTATTTTTATACAATATATTTTGTAATAAATTAGCTTATTTTGATACACATATTGCTACGTATTTCTGTTATTTGATGCAGCCGAGATATGATTATGACCAGTTTGTGAGCCACTGACATCTGGTGAGTGCATAATATTGGGGGCTCTAGTGGACACTTGCTTATACATCAGTGTACACTTAGAGGTGCTTTTTTCTTTTTCACTCCATACATCTATATTGGATGGCGTCATTCATACTTCAGGAGATACGGTGAATCCCCTGGGTGTAAGAAGGTACGAGAGGACCGTAGATTTCACTCTTTATTATAGCCCCTCTCAGATTTGTTGCGCTCTTGTGCTTCTTTCTATATACAGGTATCTTTGGAACCGCTTCACACAGCAACTTCAGAGTGGGCTCATTTTTATTGTCTACCCTTGCTCTATCATCCGGTTTCAAGTTCAAGTGTGTTGGGGGACTTGGGGGGCTTCGGGCACTGCTTTGGGGTACTTTTTGGGAAAAACTAAATTTACAATGAGCGCTCATTTCACGCCTCTTTTCTGATTGGCTCCCGTCGCGGCAGCCATTTTGTGAGCTTTTCTCAGCGAGTATCCTACGCAGGGACTGGACTCTCCCTATCTCCTCCGTTGATTAACCTTTCGCTTGCCAGATAAATTTAGTTTTAACGTTTCTGGGGTGAATCTTTAATCTCTCACACTTAAATTGGGTGTTTTATTATCAGTGGGTTATTTTGACACTGTGAGTATGTCTATACCACTGGAGCTAGGGGCTAGACCTAAGACTAAGGAGGCTTGGGTCTCCGTTTCCCCAATTGCGTATTGCTCTTCCTGTCACTCAGGGCTGCCTAGGGAATTCTCTGGTCATTTAAGCCCAGCATGCTCAGAAGGTCCTGACAGCAACCCAGGGCCTTCCAGCCATTCTACTGAGCCAGCTTGGGTACAAGAGTTTAAGGCTGCAACTAGGGACCTTAGGTCCACTCTTCAACTCTTTCCCTCCCAGGTACAGGGGTCTCTGCAGTTATGGTAGACCCCCTCTACTATCAGGACCTCCCTGCCTAAACCACAGGGAGCACCTGATGTGTCTGATTTGCTGCAGGATTCTGATGGTATAGTTATTGAGTCTTCCAGGTCTGTTGGGGACCCTTTTGAATGTGATCCTGAACCCTCTGCTGAGGGCTTAATTAGAGCTGTACTGACCACTCTCAACCTTCCTTTGGGTCAAGAGGTTCCCTCTGAGCCCTCTGATGTTTTTCAGAAACTGGCAAAACCCATTACTTGTTTTCCTCCTAACCCTACTCTTGTCCATTTGGTTTCTGATGCTTGGAAAAATCCAGACAGTCCTCTTTAGTCTCAAAAAAAAGTTTGCTAAACTTTATCCCTTTTCTGAGGCTGAACTGGCTAAATGGGTTCATCCCCTTAGGTGGACGCACCCGTATCTAGACTGTCTAAGTCTACTGCTTTACCTGTGTCTGATGCTTCTGCGTTACAGGATTGGACTGACAAAAAGCTAGAGGTTTGCCTCAAGTCGATTTTCGCCTCTATTGGCACTGCTATGCATCCGGCCTTTGCTGTGGCGTGGGTTAACCGGGCTATTGCGGTCTGGACTGAGCAACTCACCACGGCGGTCCGTCAGGATGCGCCTGTTTTGGAGAAATTGCGTCCCTTGCTAATATTTCTGAAGCCCAGAACTATGTTTCTGATGCTGCCTTTGATGCCGTCCGCATGATGGCAAGGGCCTCCACTACTTCTGTGGTGTCCAGGCGTGTGCTTTGGCTTAAGATTTGGTCTGCTGACACTGCTTCCAAGAAAGTTTTTGCTTTCTTTGCCTTTTCAGGGTACTTCCTTGTTTGGGTCTGAGCTTAAGGAACTAATTAGCGAGGCCACTGGGGGTAAGAGTACTCTTCTGCCCTTGGTCTTTAAGAAAAAGTTACCGGAGAAGCTCAACCGGTCCTTTCATTCCTTTCAACCTGAGACACGTTTGACGAACCAGACGGTTCCATCTACTCCGCGCTCCTCCTCCAAGCCCAAGCAGTCCTGGAAGCCCAAGACCACATCCAAGCCCAAGACTCGCCGAACCCAGATCCACATCCCACTGTGGGTGGTCGTCTTCACCTCTTTCCTGGGGTTTGGGAGGATTCAGTGGCGGACCCTTGGGTTTTACAGGTGGTGGTGGAGGGATACGAGATCCTTTTCTTTTCCCTTCCTCCCTTTCGCTTTCATCTCACTCGTTCTCCTCAGGATGCCGAGAGAAGCCATCTGTTCGAAGAAGCTATTCAGGCTCTTTTGGACAAAGATGTTCAGGATTTTATTCCAACCTTTTTGTAGTGACCAAGAAGGACGGCGGAGGTTGTCCTATTTTGGACCTTAAGGATCTCAATTCCTTCGTAGTGAAGACTCGCTATCGTCAGGAGTCTGTGCGCACAGTGATCGCTGCTATGTCTCCAGGGGAGTTTCTTGCTTCTCTGGATCTTCAGGATGCTTATCTACACATCCCAATCCATCTAAAGAGCAGGCAGTATCTGAGGTTTGCCTGCGCCAGAGGTCATTTTCAGTTTTCAGCTCTTCCATTTGGTCTGACAACAGCTCCCCAGGTTTTCCAACGGGTTCTGGGGGCCTTGATATCCGTCCTCCATTGGGATGGCATCAGAGTGACTCCATACATGGACGACTTGCTTTTGAAGGCTGCGTCTGTGGACCTTCTTCATCAGCAGGTCCAGACCTGCATTCAAATCCTCACACGCCATGGTTAGATTGTGAACTTGGACAAGTCAGACTTGGTCCCGTCCCAGCGGCTCATTTTCCTGGGTCTTCTGTTCGACACTCAGAGGTGCATGGTGTTTCTACCGGAGGAGGTAGCTCATCAGATTGCTAAAAGGTTCTCCACGATCCTTGCCCGCGATCGGATTCCAGTTCCGAAGTTGTCTTCTCTGGTGGGGAAGTTCATATCTATGATAGAGGCGGTTCCATTTGCCATGGCACACATCAGGGAACGTCAGAGATTTGTGATACAGACATGCAGGGACTGGCCGGATCATCAGAAGCTGTTGATCTCTCTTCCTCCTCATGTCGAGTTGAGCTTGGAGTGGTGGTTGGACCTTTCCAATCTCCTGAAGGGAAGATCCTTCCAGACTCCCTTCTGGACCAAGGTCACGACGGACGCCAGCCTCTTGGGTTGGGGTGCTGTCCTGGGTCGCATCAGTGCTCAGGGGAAGTGATCATTGGAGGAGTCTCTTCTTCCCATCAACGTTCTGGAACTTCGAGCGATATTTCATGCTCTATGTCATTGGGAATCTCATCTGGAGGGCTGTCCGTTCAGAGTGGAATCCGACAACGCAACTGCCGTGGCTTACATCAACAGGCAGGGCGGGACAAGAAGTCTTGCCGCTTGGTTAGAGGTCAAGGCCATTCTGTCCTGGGCGGAGGTTCATGTTCCTGTCATTTCCGCGGTGCACATTACAGGCATAGACAACGTCATGGCAGACTTCCTCAGTCGTCACACAGTCGACAGCGGAGAGTGGGAACTTCATCCGGAGGTGTTTCAGCCCCTAATTCAGAAGTTGGGGGGTACCCCTAGTGGATCTGAGGGCAACCAGGCACAACAGGTAGGTTCTGAAGTTCTGCTCCCGGTGGAGAGACTCGCTAGCCCTGGCTGCCAACGTAATGTCCATTCCCTGGGCATTCTCCCTGGCCTACATCTTTCCTCCCCTTCCGATGTTGATAAGGGTGATTCAGAAGTTGAAAGTGGAACGTTGTCCAGTCATCCTGATCGCTCCAAATTGGCCTCGTCAGTCCTGGCATCCGGACTTTCTGGCTCTATCCGTTGTGGAGCCCTTTCTGCTCCCCTCTCGTCCAGACCTTCTTCTGCAGGGTTAACTGTGGAAGGAGGATGTTCATCGGCTCAATTTGATGGCCTGGAGGTTGAATCCTCTATTTTGAAGAAGAAAATGTTTTCTTCTGCTGTGGTGTCTACTATGCTAAATGCTCGTAAGCCTGTTTCGTACAAGATCTATCACCGTATCTGGTTGACATTCGTGTCTTGGTGTGCTGGCAGAGATCTGTCTCACGGCTTTCATCTTCCCACTGTCCTGGCTTTTTTGCAGGACGGTGTGGATAAGGGGCTCAGTCTGAGTTCTCTTAAGATTCAGACTTCGGTGCTCTGTCTTTTTCCAGGAGCGTATTGCTGTCCTTCCTGATGTCAGGATTTTCTTCCAAGGCGTTGCTCATGTGCGTCCTGCCTTTCGGAGTCCGGCTCCTTAGTGGGACCTTAATTTGGTTTTGGGAGTTCTCCAGCGTCCTCCCTTTGAGTTTTTGGCTACTATTCCTTTACGTCTTTTGACGTGGAAGATGGCTTTCCTTCTGGCGATTGTGTCAGTTCGTCGAGTGGCGGAGTTGCAAGATCTGTCCTGTAAACCACCTTATCTGGTGTTTCATAAGGATAAAGCGGTGTTTCGCACCTCTAAGGAGTTCTTACCTAAAGTGGTCTCCGAATTTCACATCAATCAGGAGATTGTGGTGCCCTCTTTCTGCCCTAACCCCTCCTCTGACAAAGAAAGAGATCTTCACTTGTTGGATGTGGTGCGTTGTCTCAAGTTTTATGTCCATCGCACTGAATCTATCAGGAAATCCGACACTCTGTTCATCATTCCTGAGGGTCCTAGGGCAGGGAGACCTGCATCCAAAGTGACTATTGTGTCATGGATCAAGTCTACTATTCGTAGGGCTTACGAATTAAGGAATAAGCATGTTCCCTTTCGGGTTACGGCTCATTCCACCAGGTCCGTTGGGGCTTCTTGGGCCTACAAGAATCAAGCGTCTGCTGATCAGTTGTGCAGGGCAGCCACTTGGTCTTCTGTGCACACCTTTTCGTAGCACTACCGTGTGGATGTGCTGACCTCGGCTGATGCCAGGTTCGGGAGGAAGGTCCTGGAGGCAGTTTTGCCTGTCTAGGATCTTCTTCTTCTCAGGTTCTTAGTGCTTCCTTACTGTTGAGCCCTGTTGGCTCTAGTTCAGCGTGCTGTGTTACAGTTCCTGTAGTGTTTTTATCCCTAGTTGGTGTCCGTTGACACTTCTGTTTTGTTGGGATCTCTGACCGGTAGGTTCATAGAGGTCTTGGTGACTTTGGGGGCCTTGCGTCTGGTCCTTGCCTTCTTCCCGCCTCTGGGGAACTCAATAGTTGGACATCCCAGAGTTACCAGTAACCTGTATTGGACGACAGAGACCATGCTTGGCTCTCCAGTGGCAATATGTGGGAGTCCTTCGCGGCATGCTCACAGGAGTCTTCTTCTCTCCTATTTCTGGTCAGTTATTAGTGTCTCAAATCATTCTGGAGTTAGCTGACTGGGATGCAACTGAGGAGGGAGGGGAGGCTCCACCCCCTGCATACATTTAGAGAAATGTTTCTGCCTACTTAAAGGGGTGGATCGCCTCCCAGAGTTACCAGTAACCTGTATGGACTAAGAGAAAAGGATTTAACAGGTAAGACTAAAATCCTCTTATCGCTTACTTAAGTGGGGTGTTGGTTCGTAGCAGTAGCCATGGGACCCAGCAGCGAGAGCACGTGAGGCAGCCCAGCAGGAAGCCCTTTAAAAGTTATGCTAGTAACAGTCCCATGCCAGATCTGCCACATGCGCCCCCGGCCACTGCGACCCATAGCACATATCATGGCTAAAGAAATTAAACATATAGGCAACTGGAATGCATTATAATAGTGCGACCAGAAGTACAGTTACATCCCCAAAATATCAGACCAGCCCACTGTGTCCCGGCCACAGCAATAGAACCCAGGGGAGCGTCCTCCCCCCCTGACTCCCAGCACCATAAGACACTAGGAGCGTACCGGATCAACCACCCCTCAACCCTATGCAATGACCCCTCGCTCCAAGCCCGACAAGGCACATCCCTACACCAAAACCTTGGTAGAATTACCCCAATGTGCACATGCCGCCCGTGGCATCAGAGGGCCCTGCAAAACAATAAATCGTATCTCAACGCAATCACCCAACATCCCAAAGCTAGAAAAACAAGCATACATGTTTAAGTATTGATCATTGGTACCATTAAGCAGCACATATAGAGAAGTTGGAGGTAGAGACCCAAGCCCCCAAGGAGGCCCAGAGTCTCCCCCGAGTCCTCCAGTAGAGTAGGGTTGAGACAACATAGGCAGAGTCCCTTATAGACTAAGTCCAGGACTTCTCTCAGAATCGTTCCACTCCCAGAGCGTGGTGCATTTGGCGAATGTAAACGGGAGGTGTCCATAAGAACCCAAAACCCTGGGCTACGTTATTCATCCAGGCTCCAAACATAAAAGATCAAGGGAATCACTCCCCTCGGGGTCCACCTGCGCAGCTGTGTGCGGTCATTCCACTTTTGGGTCGTCCCTGGTCTCCGGGGGTCTGCTCCGCCTCTGTGACCGTGCCTTGTCCAAGTAGGCCTGGCTATCATAATCGGGCACTGCTATATTCGGCAAGTTAGCTGAGGCTGTCAAGCCCGGCACATCCTCAGGGGCTCGACTCACATGTAAAGTATTACCATACTGGGCCATAAGGCTAAAGGGGAAACCCCACCGATAAGCGATGTGTCGGTTGGACAGGGCTTGAGGAAGGGGCTGTAATGCCCATCGCTTTTGTAGAGTTACCCATGACAAGTCCTGGAATAAGGTAACATCGCTGCCTGCAACAGACCAAGACTTCCTGGCCCTAGCCCTCCGCATGATATCGTCCTTGACCCTAAAGCTCGCCAAGCAACAAATAACGTCCCGCGGGGGACCAGATGACGGGCCTCTGGGATGTAATGCACAATGTGTTCTCTCAGTCCCCACTGGTAAAACATCAGGTCTCTCCGGAATGCTGGAGCAACCTCCTCAGATAGGCCTCTAACCTGAACATTGTTCAGTCATCCCCTATTGTCCGCATCTTCCAGCTTCCTGCGGAGTTCTGTGATCTGCAAGGAATGTTGTAGTGAAGTGGGCCGAAGTGTCTCCACCGTTTCATCTGCCCAATTTGTAACCTGCTCCACCGCACCTGTCCTGGCATCCAAGGCTGCCACATCTGCCTTCAGACCCGCTATATCATCCTGGACCTCTCGCACTCCACGTCTGCTATCCAACGCTAGGAAAGAGAAATCCTCTTTCGAGAGCATAGTATGCATCAAAGTCAACAGATTAGGCGTCTCCCCTGTGGGAGGGTCCACCTCCGGTTCCAGCAATACTGCAGCAGAGGATGCCTCCGAAGAGGAGGAGTGAGTTGGGGATGCCGCCATATTGGGTCCCGCTTCTTGTTGTGCTAGGTCATTCGATGCAGTAAAATAACTCTCGAGGGAAGCGTCTCTCTGCTTTTTTGTCGCCTCAGGGGTCTGGGGGGATCATTAGGCTGCCTCTTGTTCCTGCCCATTGCTGTTAAAAGTGCCGATAAAGACGAATTATAGGGGTCACTACATATCCATCTTGTCTCCTGGTCAGACACGCCCCTTTTTGAGATTATGCAGTTTGTGCTTAGTGCCAAATATCATTGTGACAGTTTTGTCTGTGTTTTGCTCACCTTCAGGAAAGTTGAGCAACCCTTTGAGTGCTGCAGGTCCACTTGTCCCACAGTGCCCCTCCTCACAGGGGTCTATTCATTGGAGTTCCTATTGTACACTCCTGCACTCATTGGGTATATTTGTATGTCTGTTGGGTGTTTGGAGCAGGTTTGAGTGATAACTTAACCCTTTAACTGCTGGTTTGGCACTTTTTTGGGGGTTTTCTGACACTTTTCCTACTGGGTTAGTGTTTTCTGGGTATTCTCACATGTTCTATTGATGTTTTACTTTAAAATTTGTAAAAATTGTGTACTGCGCTTTTAAGGCACGCTTTACCGCATTTACCGCCATTGCTCCATTCACTCCTATGGGACTGTACTGTTTGGGACGTATCTCTGCAACCGTTTAACCTAAAGTCTTCAGAGATGGCTCATTTTACTTCTCTGCCCTTGCTTTATCATCCGGTTCCTGTTTCTAGTGTGTTGAGGGGCTCAGGGTGGCTTTGAGCACTGTTTGGGGTACTTTTTTGGGAAAAACTACATTTCCCATGAGTGCTTGCTTCACACCCTTGTTTCTGATTGGCTCCTGCCACGGCAGCCATTTTGTGAGCGTTTCTGGGCGAGTATCCTACGCAGGGCTTGGACTCTCCTTCTCTCCTCTGCAGATTAACCCCTCGCCTGCCATATAAGTTTGTTTTAGAGATTTCTGTGGTGAAACTTTAATCCTACACACTATAATTGGGTGATTTATTGTACAGTAGGTTATTTGACACTGTGAGAATGTCTATATTGGTGGAGCTTGGGGCTAGACCTAAGACTAAGGAGGCTGGGGTCTCTGTATCCCCCATTGCGCATTGCTCTTCCTGTCACTCACGGCTACCTAGAGAATTCTCAGGTCACTTATGCCCAGCATGTTCTGATGTCCCTGAAAGCATTCCAGGGACCTCCAGCCATGCCATAGAACCAGCTTGGGTGCAAGAGTTCAAGGCTGCGACTAGGGACCTTAGGTCCTCATTGCAGCCCTTTCCATCCCAGTTACAGGGGGCCTTTCAGTCTTAGCAGGCCCTCTCCTCAGTCAGGTCTTCCTTGCCCAAACCTCAGGGACTACCTGACGTGTCACATTCCTCTGAGGAGGAACTGCTGGTGGATTCGGATGTTGAGGAATGTTCTGTGTTGGAGTGTTCAAAAGGGGACCCTTTTGAGGCTGATCCTGAACCCTCCGCTGAGGGCCTGATCAGGGCTGTATTAACCACTCTTAACATTCCCCTAGTTCAGGAGGTCCAGTCTGATCCCTCTGATATATTCCAGGAGCCTGCTAAGCCCCTTACTTTCCACCTAATCCCACTCTTGACCGCCGTGTGTCTGAGGAGTGGAAATCCCCGGATAAGAAAGCATCTGTGTTCAAAAAAAATTGCTAAGCTTTACCCCTTTTCTGAGGCTGCGCTTGCTCAGTGGGTTCATCCCCCCAAAGTGGATGCCCCTATATCCAGGCTATCTAAATCTACTGCCTTACCAGTCTCTGATGCCTCTGCTCTGAAGGACTGGACTGACTAGAAACTTGAGGTTTCACTCAAGTCCATTTTTGCCACTTCTGGTTCTGCTATGCGTCCAGCATTTGCCACAGCGTGGGTGAACCGGGCCATTGCAGACTGGACTGAACAGCACACCAAGGCTGTCCGTCAGGATGCACCTACTTCTGATAAGTTGCGCATTCTTGCCAACATATCTAAGGCAAAACACTACGTTTCTGCTGCCTTATTTGATGCCATCTGTTTGGTGGCTAGGGTTTCCACCATGTCTGTGGTGGCCAGACGGGCTCTTTGTCTCAAGATCTGGCCTGCTAACATGACTTCTAAAAAGGCCTTGCTTTCCCTACCATTTTAGGGTACCTCCTTGTTTGGGCCAGATCTTAAGGATCTGATCAGTGAGACCACTGAGGTAAGAGTACTCTCCTACACTTTGTTCCCAGGAAGTAACTGCTGCTTAAGCGTAACCAGTTTTTTTAAGTACTTTCAGAACGAGACACGTCCGGCAAACCAGACGGTTCCCTCATCTCCGCATACCTCCTCCAAGCCCAAACAACAATGGAAGCCCAAGGTCTCCTCCAAACAACAATGGAAGCCCAAGGCTTCCAAAACTTCTTCGGCATGACTCTCCGAACCCGGGTCCGCACTCCACTGTGGGTGGTCATCTACGACACTATCGCAGCATTTGGGAGGACTCAGTGATGGACCCATGGGTCTTACAGGTAGTGACGGAAGGATACAAGATTCCTTTCATTTCTCTTGCTCCCTTTCACTTTCATCCTTTTCACACGCCTCAGGGTGTAGAGAAATGCTGTCTGTTAGACAGCACTGTTCAGGCTCTTCTGGGCAAGGATGTTGGAGAACTGGTACCTATCAAGGACAGGGGTTCGGGTTTCTACTCAAACCTCTTTGTGGTTGCCTAAAAAGGACGACAGTTGTCGCCCTGTGTTGGACTTGAAGGATCTCAATTCCTTTGTGACCCGGACTCATTATTATCAGGCGTCTCTGTGCACAGTGATTGCTGCCATGTCCCTGGGGGAATTCCTTGCTTCTCTAGATCTTCAGGACACATACTTACACATTGCCATTCATCCAGAGAGCTGGCAGTACCTCCGGTTTGCCTGTGACAGGGGACATTTTCAGTTCTCAGCTCTTCCATTTGGTCTGACGATTTCTCCTCAGGTCTTCAACCGTGTCCTGGGTGCCTTGATATCCGTCCTTCACCGGAATGGCATCAGGGTTACTTCATACATGGACGACTTGCTTCTGAAAGCCCCCTGTCTGCGGAACTTCTTCATCAGCAGGTTCAGAACTGCATTCAGGCTCTCACCCATCACAGGTGAATCATCAACTTGGACAAGTCAGATCTTGTCCCATCCCAGTGTCTGGTATTCCTGGGCCTTCTCTTCGACACTCAGAAGAGCATGGTGTTCCTCATGGATGAGATGGCTCACCAGATCGCCCACAGGGTTTCAGCAATTCTGTCTCAGGATCCAGTTCCGGTCCAGAACGTATCATCTCTGGTGGGGAAATTCATATCCACAGTAGAAGCGGTTCAGTTTGCCATGGTGCACACCAGGGAGCTCCAGAGGTTCGTGATCCAGGTGTGCAAGGGTCAACTAGATCTTCTGAAGATGTTTGTTTCCCTTCCTCTTCATGTGGAACTGAGCTTGTCATGGTGGCTCAACCTTTCCAACCTGCTGAAGGGAAAGTCCTCCCTCGTACCCTTTTGGACCAAGGTGACAACGGATTCCAGCCTCTCCGGCTGGGGTGCGGTCCTGGGTCGCTTGAGCGCTCAGGGTCGGTGGACTCCGGAGGAGTCTCTGCTTCCAATCAACATATTGGTGCTTTGGGTGATATTTCATGCCCTGCGACATTGAACATCTCAGTTGGAAGACTGTCCGGTCCGATTGGAGTCCGACAATGCCACGGCCGTGGCTTACATCCACAAGCAAGGCAGAACAAGAAGTCTCGCTGCTTGGTTAGAGGTCAAGGCTATTTTGTCCTAGGCAGAAGAACACGTTCCTGCCATATCCGCAGTGCACATTCCAGGCGTAGACAACGTCATGGCGGACTTCATCAGTCGACACACAGTGGACAGCGGAGAGTGGGAGTTGCACCCACAGGTGTTTCAACTCATTGTTCTGCGATGGTGTTCCCCTTACATCGACCTGATGGCGACAAGACACAACAGGAAGGTTCCAGTGTTCTGCTCTCGGTGGCGAGACCCTCTGGCTCTAGCAGTAGATGCATTGTCCATTCCTTGGGTCTTTCCTCTGGCTTACATCTTTCCTCCCCTTCCCATTTTGCACAGGGTGTTACGGAAATTACGGCTGGAGCGTTGTCCAGTCATTCTGATTGCTCCATACTGGCCTTGTCAGTCTTAGTTTCTGGAGCTCTTGGATCTGTCAGTGGCAGAGCCCTTTCGGCTCCCCTACCATCCAGACCTCCTTCTACAGGGTTACCTGTGGAAGGAGGATGTTCATTGGCTAGCTTTGACGGCTTGGAAATTGCATCCTCAATATTGAAGAAGGGCTTCTCTTCTGGTGTGGTGGCTACTATGCTCAGTGCCTGCAAGCCTGTTTTTTCCAAGATCTACCATCGTGTCTGGTCGACTTTTCTGTCCTTGTGCGCTGACAGGGACCTGTCTCAGGACTTTGATCTACCTACGGTCCTGGCCTTTTTGGAAGATGGTGTGGATAAGAGCCTCAGTTTGAGCTCCCTTAAGGTTCAGACTTCTGCGCTCTCTCTGTTTTCTTTCAGAGACTCATTGCCATCCTTCCTGATATCAAGATTTTCTTTCATGGCATTGCTCATACTCATCCTGTTTTCAAGTCTACCACTCCTCAGTGGGATCTTAACTTGGTTTTGAGCATCCTTCAGCGCCCTCCCTTTGAGTCTTTGGCTACTATTCCTCTATGCCTGTTGACGTGGAAAATGGCCTTTCTCCTGGCGATCGTGTCAGTTCGCAGTGTCATGTAGTTACATGCTTTGTCCTGTAAACCACCCTATTTGGTGTTTCATAAGGACAGTCGGTGCTTCACATGTCTAAGGAATTTCTGCCGAAGGTGGTCTCTGTGTTCCACATCAATCAGGAGATTGTGGTGCCCTCTTTCTGCCCTGACCCCACCTCTGACAAGGAGAGGGATCTCCACTTGTTAGACGTGGTGCGTTGTCTCAAGTATTATGTACATAGCACTGAGTCTATCAGACAATCAGAAGCGTTGTTCATCATTCCTGAGGGTCCTAGGGCAGGAAGACCTGCATCCAAGGTGACTATTGCTTCTTGGATCAAGTCCACTATTCGTACGTGTTATGAACTGAGGAAGAAGCCTGTCCCTTTCAGGATCACGGCTCATTCTACTTGAGCTATTGGGGCCTCTTGGGCTTACAAGAATCAGGCCTCCGCTGATCAGTTATGCAAGGTGGCCACTTGGTTTTCTGTGCACACTTTTTCGAAGCACTACAGTGTTGATGTGTTGATGCCAGCTTTGGGAGGAAAATCCTGGAGGCATTTGTCTAGGATTTTCCTTGTTTCTCAGTGCTTCCTTCACTTTTGAGCCCTGTTGGGTCTAGTTCAGTGTGCTGTGTAACGTTTCTGGGGTGCTGTTACCCCTGTTCCCTGTCCGTTGATACTCAGTTGTTTTGTTGGGCTATCTCTGATCTGATGGGTCATATCTGCACTGATGACTTTGGGGGCCTTGCTCCTGGTCCTTGCCTTCTTCCCGCCTCTGGGAAACTAAATGGTTGGACATCCCAGAGTTACCAGTAACCTGTATTGGACGACAGAGAAAAGAGGATTTTAGTCTTACCTGTTAAATCCTTTTCTCTTAGTCCATACAGGTTAATGGTCTCCCACCCTATCAAGGGGCCATGCTTGGCTCTCCTGTGGCAGTCTGTGGGAGTCCTTCTGGGTCATGCTCACAGAAGTCTTCTTCCCTTCTACTATCTAGTCATAGTGTCTCAAATCTTTCTGGAGCTGATTGGCTAGCTGCAGCCAAGGAGGGAAGGGAGGCGCCACCCCTGCATACACTTTGGGAACTGTTCCTGCCTACTAAGGGGTGGATCGCCTCCCAGAGTTACCAGTAACCTGTATGGGCTAAGAGAAAAGGATTTAACAGGTAAGACTAAAATCCTCTCTTATCCCCACTTTTGTAGATAGGCACAACTCTAGCCAACTTCCAGGATCTGGGCATATACCCTGTTGCCAAAGAGGCATTAATTAAAGATGCAGTAGGTTTGGCCATGGACGTTGCACTGTGCTTTGCTGGTAGTTTGTGAGGGCTAGATTGGTATTTCATTTTTGGGTGGAGGAGGTTATCATATATTTCTCTTTTATTTACTGGCATGAAATTGAATTCATTTTCATAACTGGACTGGGCAACATGTGCCAGTGTGTGTTCTGTAGATGGCTGAACTTCCGAGTTATCTTTGTTTTGTGTAATCAGGGTGGTGGCACATGCAACAAAGTAGCTGTTAAATGCATTGGCCGTGGCTATGGGGCACTGTATTGTTTCTTTGTCTACGGTTATAGTTGATTGGTGAGAATGATTAGGAGGGTTGTAGAGGTTTTTAATAACCTTCCAAAAGTTGTCTGGCTTTGAAATGTTATGGTTTAAGTTGTCAGTAGCTTTTGATAATTTTGTTTGTTTTGTACATGTGTTCCTTTATTGTCTGTATGCAGTATGATCATAAGCGGAGCCGGTTTGTTTAAATTTTGTCCATAACTCATCTCTGAAACTGTATAACTGAATCAAGTCAGTTGAGACCCAGGGTAGATGTGCCCCCCTAACTCTGACCTTCCTTAGTGGGGCATGGGTATTATAGACCTGTAAGAATTCAGAGTTAAAAAATTAGATTGCTGAGTCTAGGTCAGGTATTAGATGTATTCTATGCCATGAGCAATTTCTTAAATCATTTAAGAAGGACTGAAGATTACATTTTCTAAATGATCTCATGAGTATGACTTTGGAACATGACTTGACTGGTTTTATTTTGTGTACACCGTAAACTATGGAGTGATCACTAAACACTTTTGCTAGTACACCCGAATCTTGGATTCTGCTTGTGCAGGATGAAAGGATTCAGTCTAGCAGAGTATGGTTGGATGTTTTACGATTTATGTGAGTAGGGGAGGATATTAGCTGTGACAAGTTCAAGGATTTAAACAACTAACAACATTTTTCATTCCTGGAGTCTAGCCAATTAATACTAAAGTCTCCAAGAACCATCAGCTCACTTTTCTTGTTTTGTGTGGCAATCTCCTTTACGTGTTGAGCTATGTCTGAAAGGGAATGTGCTGGGGCATTTAAAGGTCTGTAGACGCCAACAATTATGATTTGTTTTGAGTATGGAAGGCAAATTTTGCCAGCAATGTATTCATAAGAATCAGAGTTATTAGTCATTTAGAAGTGTAAAGTTTATTGATTCCTGTATGTATATGATTACCCCTCCTCCTCGCTTTGCACAGTCTTTTCTAAAGCATGAATATCCATCTATGGCAACCACTATATCAGTTATTTTTGGGGATAACCAGGATTCAGTAAGAAAAAGAATTTTTGGTTTGTATGCATAACACCATGCTTTTAATTCATCCATTTTGGGCGGTATACTGTGTATGTCGCAGTGCACAAAAGAGAGACCCTTTTTAAAGGTGAGGTTTCCATGTATTGCTATTTGAGGGCCAGGGTTGTTTTCTATGTCATTTGCCAAGGCAAGTAATAGAATGCATAAAAATTTAGTGATTTGTTTTCGGTGAGCATATAGTGAGAGGGTGTGTCTGTTACTATTATTATTGGGGCTGGATGAGCTTGTTTTTAATACTGTCCACCAGCACTCAGAGGGTAGTGCACATGTATGCAGAAGACCATGGTGGATTAGTATGTTATGGTGAGGGTGTGGGGCATGGATGCATGGGTAAGAGAAAATATGCATTAATAGTGGAATGGTTACCAATATGTTCATATTGGTGTGCATGTGACAAGGCTTGCAGGGTACATACAGGTAGACAGAAACCATCTGAGAATAAAAATAATTGTATATTTCTAATATTTATTGAATCTATTCTCTCCAATTCCAATTTATTCCTTTTTGTTTACTTGCCTGTGGTTATCAGTGGATATGCTGCAGCAGCTGTCTTTTTCCTGTTCAACTCTCTTGTTTAACTCTCCATACTTCGATAAGGTGTTACTTAGATAAGGTAGTATTACCCCTGGCAAATGCCACCCCGGCTTAATGCCACCCCTAACTGGGCCCTAAATATATACTAGCTGGAGCCCCTAGGAAGACTGACTGACTGAGGGAATTCCAAATTGTTTTGCACAATTGCCCTGAGTGCAATCAGCTGTGACACCATTAAAACATCTGATAAGAAACAGATACAGAAGTATAGGAGAGGGATGGGGGAGGTAAGCAATATGGAGACTGGAAATGGGTGTTATATATGGCTAATTGTTAGTACATACCATAGGGGGTTAAACTTGTACAGGGAGATTGCATGGGATTTGAAGTTCCAGTTAAATAGCTCTGGTTAGTACATACCACACAAGGGGTTAAAATTGTAAGGGGAGATTACATGAGAATTGTTATTCCACAAAACAGGACTGGCTAGTACATACCCCATAAGGGATTAAAATTGTAAGGGGAGATTGCATGAGAATTGCTCTTCCACACAACAGGACTGGCTAGTACATACCTGTAAGGCACAAGAGAATCTCGTTAGGAGAAAGACTTCATAAAACACAGCATATTGGATACATATTTTCTCTCTTGTTTAACTCTCCATACTACGATAAGGTGTTTCTTAGATAAGGTGGTAATACCCCTATCAAATGCCACCCTGGCATAATGCCACCTCTAACTGGGCCCTAAATATATACTAGCTGGAGCCCCTAGGAAGACTGACTGGGAATGTAGCTTCTGGTGCAGTAAGTTTGGTTTTGACAATTACAAGGACTTTGAGGGAGTTCATTATGAAAAAAGTGTGGATTTTTGTGCATTGCAGACTACATGAGTGCTCTGTAGGGCAGAGCAAAGGGAGCCTGTGAATTTGGGAGGCTAGAAATAATTTCTTCTACTTTGTGGTTGCTTAAAGAATAACCTTTGTTCCTGCACGTTTTTCTTTGGCGGCACAGCTTGTTCCCAAAATGTACATTATTTAGTCCATTATTTTATTGGTATATATATGTTTTTACCGTAACTGACTAAATATGTTGATTTTACATTTCCATCTATTTTTGATTTTTAAATTTTAAACAAAAATCTGCCTTCTATTTAAATGTATTGTTTCCTTCTATAGAGCACTGCTGTTCCAAGGACTTGGGCTTCAACAGACCATCTTTCCATAGTATGGTAAGTATTCTGTGTTGAAATAGCATGATACCAGTAAATAAAAGATCTTGAGGTCTGAAATGTATATGTTTTATCAAGTAGTAGAAGTTCAGTTTGTTATATTTATTTTTAGTTATTTTTAATGTTTCTAATCATTCAGTATTCTCTCTTCTTGCAGGTGCAGAGAGCTAATTTTGGCTACTACAAGAGGATTGTTTGACCTTATTGATGAAAGTACCAAACAGGTTTTTATTCCACTATTTCTTTTGCAAGAGTTCTTTGGGAAAATGGGTGATCATTTGTGATTTTTAGAGGTCAACCAGGTTAATAACTGGATGAAAATATGCATTTTGTTCCATAATCAGTGAGCAGTTTGTATCTGGTATAGAGTGGAGATATTCCAAAGGATGGGCAGATGACATATTGTATATCCATTAGAAGTAGCAGGGGGAGAAGGATTAGGGAAGATCCCATTGGGTTTACACATCCAAGAAGATTTGCTAGAATTATGTGACAAGGTTGGATGTGTGGGTGCATGAATTCTTTTGTAGTGAGTACTGTCCCTTCTAACAGCCAGGAGAATACCCCCTTTAGCAGAAATTGGATCTAGAACCTAGACATATGGTGGTGGTAGTAGGGAACTTGGTGACGTGTATCAGGAAGTCTGTCAGTCAGGACAAATTTACCTGCAAAGTAAATTGTAATGAAATCAGGGCTGGTGCAAGGATTTTTGCCACCCTAGGCAAAACCTAATTTTGGCTCCACCCCTTTATGCCCCGCCCTGTATGTTTTAAGTGTCAGTGTGTTTGTGTGTTCCCTATATGTGTATAAGTGTCAGTTTGTGTGTGTGTTCTCTATATGTGTATCTGTGTGTGTCGGTATGTGTTCCCTGTATGTATATGTGTGTTAGTGTGTGTGAGTCTCTGTAAGGATATCAGTGTGTATGTATGTATGTATGTATGTATGTATGTATGTGCTTCTCTATATGTGTATCAGTGTGAAAGAGTCTATGTTCTCAATATGTGACCCCCCCCGACACTCTCCCCCTCTCGACTGTTGATCCCCCCTTTGACACTCTCTCCCCCGTCTGACTCTTGATCCCCTCTTGGCTGTTATCCCCCCCTTTGACACTTTCTTCCCCCGTCTGACTCGTTATCCCCTCTTGACTCCCCTTCCACTTATTCTTCCCGGTGCACGTCTCTCTCTCCCAGTGAGTACCTTTCGGTGCTCTCCCTTGGCTGGCTATTTATTTAATGTAGCACAGTGATGCCCGTTTCTCTCTCCCCCTCCGCTCCTTCAATCCTGGTCCAGGACTGAAGGAACGGAGGGGGAGAGAAACGGGTATCGCTGTGCTACATTAAAAAAATAGCCAGCCATGGGAGGGCACCAAAACATCCTTTTTTTTTTTTTTTTTTTTACTTGGGCAGTAAGTGGTGAGCGTGGGGGGGTGGCCCCGATGCGCCCCCAGAGAATGTGCGCTCTAGGCCGACACCTACCTCGCCTATAGGTGGTGCCGGCCCTGAATGAAAATTACCTGTTTTGTGCACTGCACGTGGAATGTAAAAGGAGATTTAATCTTGCGTTTATGTTTTATTTTTTCCACGTCGCAAGTATTGGTTTCATCATTCTCATAGGAAATAACAATATAAAGAAAAAAATAATTAGACATAAGTCATAAGCTGGGGAAAAGGGGGCAGATTAGAGAAAAGGGAATAGGTTAATGGGTTGCAGATTGTGATAGCCCTAAGTGGCATCTCCCAAAGAAATACCAGGCAAAGTCTTGTGTACATATCTCGAAGTGTAATAGGCATCAAAGCATCTTCTCCATGATTCTGCAAGCATAATAAGGGAACAGGCATTCCTAGAGGACCAAGAGGAGCAATTAAACAAAGCAGAAGGACAAAATATATTTATAATCTGGCATGTAAAGCTATGAAAACGGTCCAACTCAACTCTGTGATTTATCTAGGGGTATTATTGGATTTCTATAGGCATTTATTACAGGTAATGGCAAATGAGGTCAATTTGAGATAATGTGAAGGCATTTGCCCGAATTGTACTAACTAAGCATACATCAGGGGTTAATGGAATACAAGTATAGACAATAGAGTTTAAGACAGCGAGGATCTCTGTACAAAAACACTGGGACCTATGACAAGACCATCCTATATGAAGCATAGTATCTGTATAAGTATTGCAATTTCAACACTTATTAGAAACATTTATGAAAATCTGTGAAAGTGAAAGGATGTGTCTGTACCATCTCGTCAGTCTTAGAGGTTAATTCCCTAGAAGAAATATTTTTAGCTAATGTTTTGATATGGGTCCAGGACCACTCACCCCAAAAAAATTCAGATCTCAAATCCTGCTTCCATACCTGCTACCTGTTGTGGTGGGAAGGACACATCACAAAAGACAGGAGTCTCTTCCTCCAGCGCAACCCCCACTTACTTCCAGAATTAATTTGTCCTGTGAAGCAGAAGGAGCACAGTGGCTGTCAAAGATCAGTATCTGCGTGTCCAAAAATCAGGACCCTAATGTAGTTGGAGAGTAGCACTGGGGAGCGTAGTTTGGGAAAGTTGATGGTGGCACCTATCCCTTGCTGCGGCCAATGCCAGATAAAGGTGCGGGCCGCAAAGCCAGATTTTCGATCCCCTTTGACCAGGATGGGAGCAGATGCACACTGGTGTTGGTCTTGAACAAAGGACCCAGTGAGGACCCCAGTCTCAGACCCTCTAAGCTCACACTTAACCAAAAAGGATCTGCCCAAGATAGCAGGCTGAGACGAGGTTCACCAGTAGGTCAATAAGGACTAGCCCTTTAAATGTAGCAGGCTGGGACTACTTAAGGTTTGCCTAAAACACTTAAGGAATCTCTCTCACCATACAGTGGTGAAGGAGATGGAGTAGGACAGCAATAACAATGTATAGCACTTCCAACCATAATTTCAACCGAATACAACTAGGATCAGTATAGCAGCGGAGCACTACAGCCACCAAGTGATTGACTAATACTAATACGACTCCTACACCACAAGTAACCAAAGGAATATAGGGCAACAAAGCCAAGGTAACAGATCAACAAGGAGGATAAATATACTCACCTCTGCTACCTCTAGCACTTAGGCCAGGACCACAGCTATAGTAGAGTGCCCCTGAACTCTGAGATGGGACCACTGAGATGTGGGACACCTGGCATCATCTTGTCCTGCAGTAGAAACACACTGTCGAGCTGAGTCAGCCAGAGGCCACCTAGGTAGATGCGGACACCCAACACAAAGGTAAATATAAGAGTGTAGGCAGGAGAATACAATAATAGCGCCTGTCACCTGGGTCAGAGAAAACAGATATACAGGTAATATATTGAGTACAATAAATTCCTTCCGGGCCCTGAGGCTGAAGATACGATTGTACCAAATGGTGTAAATGGAATCAAGTTGTAGAATAGTCAAAACAGGCCAAGGTCACCGGGAGCGTATGGGCTATAAGAGATAAGCAGAATCTATAGTCAGTAAATGTATGCCAGGGAGTAAACCACCGGGAGGACAATCCAAATACACAAGCCAAGGTCAAAGTACAAACTAAGTCAGGTCTATCATAAACAAGCTGAAATAATCAGGCAAGGAGGTCACAGAGGCCTAAGGCTATAAACCCTAGATGACCAATAGGGTCACAGGAGGAGGAGAAAGTGCTGCAAGGGGAGACAGACAAAAATAGGTGCAAATGGAAAGCCAGACAGAGACAGGCCAGAATGGTTAACAGGAGAATCCTGACAGAGGCAGACCAAAATAGATGAAAAAGGGAAAACCAAACAGGCCAGAAGGGTGAACCGGAAAATCCGGACACCATCCTCTCAGGTTTTTATTATTTTATCTTTAGGTATGGGGCTGTATAGTCCCTCATTGAGATGGCTCTCATCACTGATTCCTTGGAGTTGGATTGACCAATTCACAGGTGCCTTGTGTACCCTTTGGAGGTTGACTTTGACAAGTCTGTTCCTCATGGTTGAGTCTCCTAGTGGTTCTGCCCTTTCTCTATGATGGGAACGTTAAGACAGACGATCAGTGAGTAATCCTTTGAATGCTCTGGGTCCACTGTGTCCCATGTTGAGCTATTTCATACACTGTGCATGTGTTCTTGTCATTCTATGTATGCAATTATAGCTCTTCTTCTCTTCATTGGGTCAGGGACCACAGATGGCTGCAGTATATGTCAATAGTTATCCCCTTCCCTGATGTTCTGCAATGCAGATTCACTATAGGTATAATGCAGAGTTAGGGTGCTTTGAGGGTGCTTTCCACTCCTCCGCTAGTGTAGCATGTCTTTTTTTCACTCTCCTAGGTAACCCCAGGGGTTTGGGGACCATTTCCTTAAGTTTTATCTTTACTCTGATTTTGAGGCAACGGCTTCTTTAAGAACTGGAGTTCGCCTACTACCATCTTTTGCTCCATTGACTTCTATGTGAGAATCTTTGGGACATACCTCTGCAACAAAATTTGGGACATCTCTGCAACCATTTGGGCTACACAGTTAGAGAGGACTCTTCTGGTCTCTTTGTGCTCTATTACATGGTCCATTTTGAGTGTCCACAGAGCACTCTACAGCTATAGAGTTGCACATTGCTAGTCAACCAGCAAAGAAGACTACAGTCCCCATAACCCCCGGTTACCAGGCTTTCTTCCGATTGGCTGACACATTTATTGGTGGCCATCTTACGTAGAAGCAGACTCTCTTGCCCTCTTCTCCAGTTTACCCCTTTGCATACCAGATAAGTACTTTTTAGTTCTTTCAGGGGGGTTTGTTTTAAACTGGGGATATTTTATGTTAGGTTTAATCTAGTTTTAAACACTTTTCTATTCTACGGGTCATATGTGGAAATCCAGAGCTAGGGATTCAGGGGGTCCCGTTACCCACTGTTCATCATTCCATGCTTGGCTACCCGGGGAATACCCTGGGTCTATATGCCCTTCTTGTACTTTAGCCCCTCCACTCCTTGGTGGTCCCTCTAGCACAGAACAACAGCTTGCATAAGTTAAAACACTACTATCCTCAGTGGCAGCTATGCTTCTTCAGTTTTGGGGGTTCTCCATTCCTGGAAACCTTTGCCCACCTTTACATAGGGTCACACTCAGGTTATTGGGGGTATCTTCAGAGTAGGAATTGGAGTCGGAAGATGATGTGAATATGGACTTTTCCTTCTCCTGTGGAGATTCCTATGAGGCTGATCCGGTCCCTGCTGCAGAGGGGCTCATAAAAGCGGTGTTGGAGACCCTTTAGGTCTCTGGGGCCGCAGATGGTGGGTTTATCTCTCTGGATATTTTCCAGAGGTGCAAGAAAGACTCCCCTTTCCCCCCCCCCATAACACCCTTGATCAGATCTTATGGATGAATGGAAAACTCCAGCTAAGTCTTTTTCCTTAATAAAAGCTTCTCTAAGCTATACATTTTTACGCCGAGGAGCAGTCGCAGTGGGCTCCCCCTCTGACTCTCCTATCCCTCACTTGTCGAAGAATACTGCCCTTCCCCTGACAGACACCATGGCGCATAAGGACCAGGCTTGACTCGTAGCTTAAGGCCAACTTTGCAGACAGTGGGGCAGCCCTAAGGCCTATTTTCACTTCTGCCTGGATCAATAGGACCGTTGCTGTGTGGGGAGAATAGCTGTCTGAAGCTATGCATTCTGAGTTCCCTATGGAGTACATGCTGATTTTGGTGGCCAACATCATGAAAGTGATTTCTTACATTGCTGAGGCTCTGTTTGATGCCTTTTCTTTTTCACTCCCTGCACCCTGTGGCTTAAGATTTGGTCCACAGATCAATCTTCTAAGCAGTCACTGGTGTGTTTGCCTTTTCAGGGTAAGACCCTGTTTGGGCCCGACCTGGAGCAGATAATTAGTGAAGCTACTGCAGGAAAGAGCACCTTTTTGCCCTAGATTTCCACCAAGCAGTCCTTTCTGGGAAGGAAAACATGTAAATTTTTCCCCCTGCTAATCCAGGGAGCAGAGGAAGCAAGTCCCTCATGTCTTCCAGCCACGTAGCCCAGACAGCCTTGGCAGCACAATCAATAGACTGTAAAGTCTATCTGACAACCAACCTCTGACTGACTCATGGAATCTGGTCTGTCGTTGCCTCTAGAGGGTCAGCTCCACCATTTTTGAGAAGCCTGTGCATCCTCTTTAATGGACCAGTGGGTTTGGCAGGTGCTACCAAAAGGGTGCCACATAGATTTCAAATCCCTTCCTCCACGTGGCTGTCCACGTGGCTTCTTTGTGTCATAGGTTCTTCAAAGTAAGTTAATAGCACGGCTCTTCCAGAAACCAGTCTCCACTCTTCTGGAAAAACAGGTTCTGGTGCCAGTGCCAGCCCAAGAGCGTTTTTTCATGTGTCTATTCCAACCATTTTGTGGTTCCTAAAAAGGATGGTGACTGCACCTTCTATTCTGTATCTGAAATGTCTCAACCGGGACATGGTTGCTACTCACTTTTAGATGGAATCCTTGTTTTTTTGTCATAGTAGCCATGTGTTCGGGGAAGTTTCTAGCTTCCCTGGATCTCCAGGAGTCATATTTGCATGTTCAGATCCACACGGACTGCCAACACTACCTGTGTTTTCTTTCAATGATAGTCACTACCACTTCACGGCTCTGCCGTTTGGCCTGGCTTCAGCTCCCAGAATTTTCATCAAGTTCATGACAACCCTGGACGCGTACATCCATGCCCAAGGCATTTTTCTGACACCATATTTGGATGATATCTTGATAAAGGTGCTTGCAGAAGACCTTTTGGCTCGCCATATCCAAGAGTGCACCCACATTCTTGTACATCACGGCTGGATTCTCAAACTCAAGAAGTCCTCTCCTATTCCATCCCAGGTTCTGGTGTTTCTGGGCACGAGATTGGACACCCTCCAGGGGAAGGTGGTTTTTACAGAGGAAAATATGCAGTTCCTGTTAAAGGATGTCTCACAAGCGATGGAGTGGCCATAATCAGAGACTACATGAGTCTTGGATCAGTTGGTCTCCTACTCTGTTCCATGAGGGAACTTCAGTGAGCATGTCGTCCATCAGATGACCCTGTCTCTGCAGGCCAGGGAGAATCTTCAGTATTGGCTTCATTTTCCACACCTGACTCAGGGAAGTCCCTTTGTGATCCCAGAGTGGAATCTGGTGATAATGGACTCCAGCCTGAGGGGCTGCGATGCGAACCCAGGGCAGGGGAACTTTGAAATAGAGTCCACTGTCCATCTACATCTTGAAACTCAGAGCGATTAAGTAATATAGTAAATTAGTTGAATAAAGACACAGGTCCATCAGGTTCAACCTTCTCCTCATACTCCAGTCATTTTATAGCTTTCCTGCTACCAAATAAGTTAGTCTTTATCAGACCTTCTTGATCTGCCTACTAATAAACAGTATAACTCTGTATGTTCCCTTTGGAAAGAAATTATCTAATCTTCTCTTGAATGTATCCATTGGATCTGCCATAACCACCTCCTTGGGTAAAGAATTCTACAATTTAACAGACCTCACTGTAAAAAAAAAAACCCTTCCTCTGCTGAAGTCTGCTGATTTGTCTGGCTCTCTTTCACTGGTCCCAGGTGCTCGTGGTAAATGCTCAATCGGACAATTCCATGGCAGTGGCATACATAAAGTGTCAAGGGGGAACCTGCAGGCAGATGGCATTGAGAGTTGAAGGATCTCCTGATGTGGACAGAAGTGCACATTCCAGAAGTGGAAAACATGCTTGCCATCTCTTTCAGTTATGCACACGTGGATCCAGGAAACTGGAAACTTCATGCCAGAGATGTTCTACCTGAAAGTTCAACATGGTAGGGAGGGGGGGTGGCGTCCCAGCAATAAAACTGATGCCAACCAGGGAGAAGCAGGAAGGTGTCTGCATTCTGTGCACGGCCAAGGGGCCCTCTGGCCTTTGTGATGTATACCTTGTTGATTCCTTTTACAGGGGTGTGGAAAAAAAACTACTTGTCCAAGGGACTAAAATGGGAGCCCAATCTACTTTTCCCTCATGACAATCTACTTGTCCTGATACACAAAATATTAATGGGTGAGTGAGAAAAGTTAAATAAAGTGCTTTTTTTTAAACTTCCGCAGTTTGGGGGCTTCTCACCTAAACAGCCACCAGGTAACCATAGCGTAAGGAATACGCATTTGTATTGCTAACACTATAGTGTTCCTTTGAGTTATTATGGTATTAGGATTCCCTGTTTCTGTATGGTTTAGCAGTGATTCAGGGTTCCACAGCACCCGCAGTAACACCCTCATGACTGTGTGGTGATGACAAGAGTTACACTCCACCGTATTGTACACCAGGGGTAGAGGACAGTGATAAACTTGCTCAGCCATTCAGTGCCTGCTATGGCTTGTGTGGCATAAGATGCAGAACTCTTGTCATCACCATAAATTCATTAGGTGTTACTGTGGGTGCCCTGGGATCCTGAATTACTGTGAAACCATACAAAAATGCTTGCAGAGCCGGATTAGGACTCCACAGACAGGATCCCAAATTAGGGCTCCCAACAGCTCCCCTCCCCCCAACACAAATATTTATGTGGCTCATTCCCTGTAAAGAGAGAAATGTGTTTCACTCAGTTGTGGGACACTGTGTGAGTGGAAGTTCTCAAGAACTTTAAAGCATCCTGGAGTAAAGCAACTGCACCATAGGTGGTAAAAATACATTTGATAATAATTTAAATTGCACTTTTATCCCCTTGAATGCTAGTGGTGCCCAACCTATTGCAAATCAATGCATCGGATACCTAGCATTGAATGGATTAAAAAGCTGTATTTAAGTGTATTGGGAGTTAGTATTTTTTGTCCCCCTATGGAGCAGTTTGTTTAGTCCACAATAGCTACAGTTTGGTTTCATAAATATGGGCATTTTTCCGGTGATGTGGTCTGCAGCAGAACTAACTCATTACTGTAAACTGGCATACAGACTGGTAATGTAATTAGTGGCTCTGTGTGTGTGTTAACCCTTTGAGTGAGAGAGAGCTATCCAACGCACTGTAATGCATTGGATACCTCTCTGGCACTGAGAGGGTTAAGCGAGGTAGGTTATTATGATGCAGTGTGCTAAAAAAAAGTTTTGGAGTAAGAGGAGCAGCAGCTGATTGCTGAGGGAAGGTAATAGTTAAATATTTTATTTATTTCATATTTTCTTTTCCTTGATGTTCCTGCCACTTCATGCTGATGACGATTGACAGGCCAAAGGGAGGCATGGACGGGAGCTTTAACTTAGTTTGTGAGCTCCGCGTGCCACAGCGCGGCTGAATCCCTCTCTCCCACACATGTGCATGTGCCAGGACAACACGAAGAGTCCTGGCACTTGCGCTCTAAGCGTTTCGATTTGTTTTATCTGCAGGGATGCTGGAAGGTCTCCCTGTCCTTGATAGCTTGATTTGTATAGCGGCAGTCAATCTGGCTCTGTCTGCTTGCCCTGAAGCAGGGCTAAATGTGAGAAATATTTACGTGCCCGGCACCCGTAACTACATATCCCGGGCGTTGGGCGATATAAGTAACGCAACCCTGTCTTATTTCCAGGGTGATCCAGAAAATCAGGAAGTAGAATGCTCTGGTCAGCTTAATCATTCCATTATGGCCAAGAAGGGTGTGATTTGCAGACATCATCAGTCATAAACCGATTTCACTGTCATCCAATACAGGTCACTGGTACACTGGGAGGCGATCCGCCCCTTTAATAGGCAGGAACATTCATTCAAATGTATGCAGGGGGTGGAGCCTCCCCTCCTACTTAAGCTGCCTTCAGGCCAGAGCCAAGCGAGATTGATTTGTTCCTGTGTGCTGTGCACACCAGGTGGAGAACATCTCTCATTCAACTTTAGTTTTTTATTGTTTTCTTTCAAATATGGAATACCACCATTAGGCGGGTGACCGTGGCTGTGAATTGCCCTCTCCAAAGTGGCTAGTGCAGCTTCCAGGGATTTTCTGGTGGACCTTATGCCCTGAAGAGGGAACAGCTTGAGTCAAGCAGCTTCCCTGCTGGGGGGGATTTTCCTCTGGTTAATTCCCTTTTAACATGGTTACCTGAAGACAGAAGTCCTGCAGAAAGGTGAGCCACCCTTTGAGTGCTGAAGGTCCACTTGTCCCCACAGTGTCCCTTCTCTGGGCTTGTATTTGGGAGTTTGCTTTCTGCACTCCAGCACTCATAGGGTGTTTTTATTCATATTGCTTTTACTTATGCAATGTTTGTGGTATTCCCTGGGTTTTGGAGCATTGGGTCCTTATTCTCTCATGTTTTCCATTGTCAAAAGTGTGTTTGGTGTACTTTTTACTTTTAGTATACTTTAGTAATATTTAGTGTTCCGCGCCTTTAAGTGCGCTTTTTCCCGCATAGACGCCATTGCTCCTTTACTCTCTATGGGATTTCACAGTGTGGGACGTTTCTCTGGAACCGCTTGTCACAGCAACTTCAGAGAAGGCTCATTTTGTTGGTCTTCCTCTGCTCTATCATCCGGTGGCTAGATTCAGTGTGTTGGGGGTTTGGGGGGGCTTCGGGCACTGTTTAGGGGTACTTCTGAGGAAAACTACGTTTCCCATGAGCGCCCGTTTCGCGCTCGTTTTCTGATTGGCTCCCGTTGCGGCAGCCATTTTGTGGTGTTTTTCTCAGCGAGTATACTACGCAGGGACCGAGCCTTCTCTCCTCTCAGCAGATTAACCCTTCGCTGGCCAGATAAGTCCGATTTTAGGCATTTCTGAGGTGAAACTTTTACTGGGTGGTTTTATTAGGTGGTGTATATCTGACGCTGTGAGCATGTCTACTCCACTGGAGTCAGGTGCTAGACCCAAGACCAAAGAGGCTGGGGTGACCATTTCCCCCATTGCGTTTTGCTCCTCTTGTCACTCTGGGCTGCCTAGAGAATTTTCAGGTCATTTATGCCCAAAATGTGCAGAAAGTCAGGATAGCAACCCTGGGCTTCCCAGCCATGCTATCGAGCCAACTTGGGTAAAAGAGTTTAAAGCTGCCACTAGGGATCTCAGATCCACTCTTCAACTCTTTCCCTCTCAGGTTCAGGGGGCTCTGCAGATCTGGCAGACCCCCTCCTCAATCAGGACCTCCCTGCCTAAGCCACAGGGGGCTCCTGATGTGTCTGATTCTTCTGAAGAAGAACTTTTGCAAGCTTCTGATGCTGAGGAAGGCACTGTTATTGAATCTAATAGGTCCATTGGTGACCCTTATGAATGTGACCCTGAAGTTTCGGCTGAGGGTTTGATCAGAGCTGTACTTACTACGCTCAACCCTCCTTTGACTCAGGAATCTACTCATGATGCAACTGATGTTTTCCAAAAACCATCAAAGGCCGTGGTTTGTTTTCCTACTAACCCTACCCTTGCCCGTTTAGTCTCAGATGCATGGAAGAACCCTGAAAAATCCTCTTCTGTGTCCAAGAAGTTTGCTAAACTTTATCCTTTTCCTGAGACTGAACTGGCAAAATGGGTTCATCCTCCTAAAGTGGATGCTCCTATTTCTAGGTTATCCAAATCTACTGCCTTAGCTGTGTCTGATGCTTCGGCCCTGCAAGATTGGACGGACAAAAAGTTAGAGATTTGCCTTAAATCCATTTTTGCCTCTGTTGGCACTGCCATGCGTCCAACTTTTGCAGTGGCGTGGGTTAATAGGGCCATTGCGGCCTGGACTGAGCAATTGGCTGAGGCGGTTCGCCAGGATGCTCCAGTGTCTGAGCAGTTGCAGCTTCTTGCTAATATGTTAGAAGCTCAAAATTATGTTGCTGATGCTGCTTTTGATGCTGTGCGCATGATGGCGAGGGCCTCTACCTCCTCCATAGTAGCTAGACGTGCTCTTTGGTTGAAGATTTGGTCTGCTGACACTGCATCTAAGAAAGCCTTGCTTTCTTTGCCCTTTCAGGGGTCCTTACTGTTTGGATCTGAACTTAAGGAGATGATTAGTGAGGCCACTGGTGGCAAAAGTACTCTTCTGCCATCGGTGTTCAAGAAGAAGTTTCCAGCCAAACGCAATCGGTCCTTTCGTTCATTCCAAAGTGAGACACGCTCTACGCCCCAGACAGGTCCGTCTTCCACGCGCTCCTCCTCCAAGCCCAAACAGTCCTGGAAGCCCAAAGTTGCCCCTAAGGCCAAGACCTCCAAGACTGCTTCGGCATGACTCGCCGAACCCGGGTCCGCATCCGGCTGTAGGTGGATCTTTCACCGGGTTTGGGAGGAGTCTGTGACGGACCCTTGGGTTGTTCAGGTGGTGTCAGAGGGATACAGGATCCCTTTCTCTTCCCTTCCTCCTTTTCGGTTCCATTTTACTCGTCCTTCTCAGGAGCCTACAAAACGACGTCTGTTCGACGACGCTATTCAGAATCTTTTGGACAAAGAGGTCCTGGAATTGGTTCCACCAGAAGACACAGGTTCAGGATTCTATTCCAACCTGTTCGTTGTGGCCAAAAAGGACGGAGGTGCTCGTCCTATATTGGATCTCAAGGATCTCAATTCCTTTGTTGTGAGTTCCCACTTTCGTCAGGAATCTCTGCGTTCAGTGATAGCAGCAATGTCTCCAGGGGAGTTCCTTGCCTCCCTGGACCTTCAGGATGCATACCTTCACATCCCTATTCATCCAGAGAGCAGACGGTATCTCAGATTTGCCTGTCACAAAGGCCACTTTCAGTTTTCAGCTCTTCCCTTTGGTCTGACTTCAGCTCCTCAGGTCTTTCAGAGGATATTGGGAGCTTTGATTGCTGTGCTTCATCGAGATGGAATCAGGGTGACTCCTTACATGGACGATCTGCTCCTGAAAGCCTCATCTGCGGAGATCCTTCACCAGCAGCTGCAGTTGTGCATACAGACACTCAATCGCCACGGCTGGATTGTGAATCTGGACAAGTCAGACTTGGTCCCATCTCAGCAGCTCCTCTTCCTGGGTCTCCTGTTCGACACTCAGCAGTGCATGGTGTTTTTGCCGGAGGAAGTGGCTCATCAGATTGCTGTCCGGGTGGCCAGGATCATGGAAATGGACAGGGTTCCAGTACCAAAGTTGTCTTCTCTGGTGGGGAAGTTCATTTCCACGATAGAGGAGGTGCCTTTTGCCATGGCACACACCAGGGAACTTCAGAGGTTTGTGATTCAGACTTGCAGATCTCGTCCAGATCACCAGCATCTCTCTGTATCGTTGCCCCCTCATGTAGAGCTGAGCCTGGAGTGGTGGTTGGACCTGTCTCATCTCCTGAAAGGGAGATCCTTTCGGGTTCCCTATTGGACCACAGTCACGACGGATGCCAGCCTCCGGGGTTGGGGGGCAGTGTTGGGTCGTTTCAGTGCTCAGGGGAAATGGGGTCTGGAAGAATCTCTTCTCTCCATCAATGTTCTGGAACTTCGTGCCATCTTTCTTGCCTTGAGGCACTTGGAATCTCAGCTGGAAGGTTGTCCAGTCAGAGTGGAGTCCGACAACACCACAGCAGTGGCCTACATCAACAGACAAGGCGGCACGAAAAGCCTCACCGCCTGGTTAGAGGTCAAGGCCATTTTGTCTTGGGCAGAAGCTCATGTGCCCGTCATCTCAGCGGTTCACATTCCAGGCGTAGACAACGTCATGGCAGACTTTCTCAGTCGTCATACAGTCGACAGCGGAGAATGGGCACTTCATCCAGAAGTGTTTCACCTTCTCACCCAGATGTGGGGGGTGCCAGTAGTGGATCTGATGGCAACCAGACACAACAGGAAGGTGCCAGTGTTTTGCTCCCGGTGGAGGGACCCTCTTGCTCTGGCAGTGGATGCCTTGTCAATCCCTTGGACGTTTCCTCTGGCTTACATCTTCCCTCCTCTTCCTCTGTTGATCCGGGTCATCCGGAAGCTGGAGGTGGAGCGTTGTCCTGTCATCCTGATCACTCCAAATTGGCCTCGTCAGTCCTGGTATCCGGAACTGCTAGCCATGTCTGTGACGGATCCTGTCCCGCTTCCTGCACGTCCAGATCTACTTCTTCAGGGATATCTGTGGAAGGAGGATGTTCAGCATCTCCATTTGATGGCTTGGAGGTTGAATCCTCAATTCTAAAGAAGAAAGGGTTTTCCTCTTCAGTGGTGTCTACGATGCTTAGAGCTCGCAAACCTGTGTCTTCCGAGATCTATCATCGCATATGGTCCATCTTTGTAGCATGGTGTACTGCTAAGGATCTGTCTCTAGATTTCCATCTTCCCACAGTCCTAGCCTTTTTACAGGATGGGGTTGAGAAGGGACTCAGCCTGATTCTCTCAAGGTTCAGACTTCAGCTCTGTCTGTGTTTTTCCAGGAAAGGATTGCTATTCTTCCTGATGTTAAGGTTTTCTTCCAAGTTGTGGCTCATGTTCGGCCTGCCTTCAAGAGTCCTGCTCCCCAGTGGGACCTCAATTTGGTGCTGGGGGTTCTCCAGAGACCCCCGTTTGAATCCTTGGCTTCTATTCCTTTGCGTCTCTTGACCTGGAAAATGGCCTTTCTTTTGGCTATTGTCTCAGTTCGCCGGGTAGCAGAGTTACAAGCTCTGTCTTGTAAACCTCCTTACTTGGTGTTTCACAAAGTTAAGGCAGTGCTTCGCACTTCCAAGGAGTTTTTACCCAAGGTTGTCTCCGAATTTCACATCAATCAGGAGATTGTGGTTCCCTCTTTCTGCCCTAACCCTTCCTCTGACAAGGAAAGAGATCTCCATTTGTTGGATGTTGTGCGTTGTCTTAAATTTTATGTTCATCGCACTGAGTCTATCAGGAAGTCTGACGCCTTGTTCGTCATTCCTGAAGGGCCTAGGGCAGGGAGACCGGCATCCAAGGTAACTATTGCCTCTTGGATTAAATCTACCATCCGTGAAGCCTACAAATTGCGGAATAAGCATGTTCCCTTCAGGGTTACTGCTCATTCCACCAGATCAATTGGGGCCTCTTGGGCCTATAAGAATCAGGTATCTGCTGATCAGCTGTGCAAACCGGCCACTTGGTCCTCTGTGCACACCTTCTCGAAGCACTACCGTGTTGATGTACTGGCCTCGGTTGATGCCAGCTTTGGGAGGAAGGTCCTGGAGGCAGTTTTGCCTGTTTAGGACTTCTACTCTGTGATTCCTAGTGCTTCCTTACTGTTGAGCCCGGTTGGCTCTAGTTCAGTGTGCTGTGTTAGTTCGGGGGTTTATATTTTTCCCCCCTGGTTGGTGTCCGTTGACACTTCTGTTACTGGGCTATATGATTAACTGGTTCGTAGCAGTTCTAGTGACTTGGGCCTTACGCCTGGTCCTTGCCTTACTTCCCGCCTCTGGGACAGCTCAATGTTTGTACATCCCAGTGTACCAGTGACCTGTATTGGACGACAGTGAAAATAGGATTTTAGTCTTACCTGTTAAATCCTTTTCACTTAGTCCATACAGGTCACTGGTCTCCCACCCTGTCAAGGGACCATGCTTGGCTCTCCCGTGGCATTCAGTGGGAGACCTTCGGGGCATGCTCACAGGAGTCTTCCTTTTCCTTCTTACCTCTGGTCAGTTTAAGTGTCTCAAATCAATCTAGCTTGGCTCTGACCTAAAGGCAGCTTAAGTAGGAGGGGAGGCTCCACCCCCTGCATACATTTGAATGAATGTTCCTGCCTATTAAAGGGGCGGATCGCCTCCCAGTGTACCAGTGACCTGTATGGACTAAGTGAAAAGGATTTAACAGGTAAGACTAACTAGAACTAGAGAGAGTGCAGAGGAGGGCTACAAAACTAGTAAGGGGAATGGAATGTTTTAGTTATGAAGAGAGGCTAAAAAAGTTAAACTTGTACGCACTAGAGATACGGCGTCTTAGAGGGGATATGATAACACTATATAAATATGTTCAAGGCCCATATAAAGGGCTTTCAAAAGACCTGTTCATTAACAGAACAGTACACAGGACAAGGGGCCACCCGCTTAGACTTGAGGAAAGGAGATTTAGTCTACAACAGCGGAAGGGTTTCTTTACAGTAAGGACAATAAAGGTATGGAATGCACTTCCGGAGGAGGTGGTGCTATCAAATACATTAGATGCCTTTAAAAGGGGCCTGGATACTTATTTAAAAGAGCATAATATAGAGGGCTATGCACGTTAGTATTGGGTTTAATATTTAGTTAGGGCTTGTTGATCCAGGGAGAAATCTGATTGCCATTTGGAGTCAGATGCCTTCTTTTGGGTCAGCGATGGTAAACAGGAATAGGAAAAGGGTTGAACTCGATGGACGCAAGTCTTTTTTCAACCTAGGTTACTGTGTGTAACTGTGTAACTAAAATCCTATTTTTCTTGCTATAGGGATCTGTTACTTCAGGGACCGTTGTGGTAAGAGGACTTGGCTCTTCAGGCCACCATTCTGAAGTTGAAAGATTCTCTGATGTCCTCTCCACCATGATTTTTTTTTTTTAACCAGTGGTGTGCTTCAAAAATACATGGAGCAATAGATTGCACCGTATAATAACAAGGGATGTACCTATGCCTACTTCCTCAAAAGCTACTATTATAGTTTTTAATAGTAGCTTTTGAGGAAGTAGGAAGGTCCTACGAAACGCGTAAGCTGTAATTTTGTTCATACAGTTTTATCTGTTATTTTACTGAGCATTGTTATTTTATTCTTTATACTTTTTACCTAATAAATTCCTATATTTACCGAATACCACTAGTATATGGTACTGTTCATATTCCTACTGAATAGATTCCCAGTAGTTTCCACACTTTTAGAGGAGAATATATCCCTTGTTACTATACGGTGCAATCTATTGCTGAGAGTCAACAATAGAAGGAGAAAGCTGTTGGAAGAAAATTGGACGGAGAGGTGGATATACCTGGGAGACGGAGAGTGTATAACCGACCTGGGGTTTATACCAGGAGTGTGGGGAATACTGAGAGGCAGTAATAACCTCTCACAAATGTGAGTACCATATTGTGGACACGTGGTGATTGTGAAGGAATAAGAATTTACAAGCATACTACGCTTAGAGATATCCCTTGCTCTGTTTGTTTTTGTGTTTTCGTTCTCTATAGTACGTTGATGGGATTCCCTTCCTATATTACAGCGGCATAGGATTCCAGAGGACTCTCTGAAAGTTTTATTTTGCTCTGTGAGAAGGACTATTGATTGTCAAGTAAAGAGATTTTTTCCTATTGTCTTCTTTTTTGTTTGAAGATTTTTTTCTTTTATATATCTTTATATATTTATTTGATTATTATTTGATATCCCTGTTTATTTTTGTGGCGCTCCCTAAGTGTCCCACGGTTAGAACTTGTAGTAGTTCTGTACCGAGGGTACACACACATACATACATACATACATACATACTTGTTGTATGATCCCAGGGGGGCTGTTGTAAAGGTTAATCTACACTGTGATAATGTGACAGAAATTATCTGTCTCTATTCAAACCAGAATTCAGTGCATTAAACCTTGGCATTGATTCTACCTCCCATATTTTTCTGTCCCTCTGAGTGTGAAATTGTCCCATCAGTACAGTCAATTTAATGTCCCTGACGCTGTGTCCATTTGTGGCAAAAGTGTTCTCCCACTGGTGTGTCTGTTGTTGTTAACATTGGATCGGTGGGAGTTAAACAATTAAACCTTTTATGTAATTGAAGTGAACAAGATGTTGATGGCAATCAACTTTGACAGTGGAGTGATCCAGGTTGCGGAGGATAACTGCATAGAAACTGTGAGGACTTCAACTAAATAGTAACATAGTACATAGTAACATAGTAAATTAAGTTGAATAAAGACACAAGTCCATCAAGTTCAACCTTCTCCTCATACCCCAGTAATTTTATAGCTTTCCTGCTACCAAATAAGTTAGTCTTTATCAGACCTTCCTGATCTGCCTACTAATAAACAGTATAACTCTGTATGTTCCCTTTGGAAAGAAATGTATCTAATCTTCTCTTGAATGTATCCATTTTATCTGTCATAACCACCTTCTTAGGCAAGGAATTACACAATTTAACAGACCTCACTGTACAAAATACCCTTCCTCTGTTGAAGTCTAAACCTCTTTTCCTCTAATCTCAAGGGGTGTCCCAGGTCATCTGATCAGGCCTTGGAATAAATAGCTCACCGCAGAGATCCTTGTATTGACCTCTCATATATTTGTACAACTTGATAAGGTCTCCTCTTAGTCGTCTTTTCTTTAGAGTAAATAAACCAAGTTTCCCCTAATTAACTTTGTTGCTCTTCGCTGTACCCTCTCTAGTTCTAGTATATCCTTTTTCAGAACTGGTGCCCAAAACTGCACTGCATACTCAAGGTGAGATCTTAACAATGATTTGTACAATGGCAAAATAATGTTCTCTTGCTTCAATACCTCTCTTTATGCAAGACAGAATTTTGTTTGCCTTTGCTGCTGCTGTTTGATACTGGTCACTGTTTCCAAGTTTGTAGTTGACAAGGATACCCAGGTCTTTCTCTAGCAACGAGTCCCCTAAAATGATTCCATTAAGTTTATAAGTAGCCTTGGGATTATTTCCTCCAAAATGCATGACTTTACACTTCCCCACATTAAACTTCATATTTCATTTGTTTGCCCAATCTGCCATTTTATATAAATCCCTCTGTAGAGAGCAATTATCCTGTTCTGAATTAATTACCCTGCATAATTTAGTGTCATTTGCAAATATTGATAATTTGCTTTCTATATCTATTTCTAGGTCATTTATAAACATGTTAAAAAGCAGCAAACCGAATACTGAACCCTGAGGTACTCCACTCTCCACTTTAGCTGTATTGGAGAATTGTCCATTTACAACCACACAATGTTCCCTATACTTCAACCAGTTTTATACCCAATTGCAAAGGTCATCTCCTAGCCCTGATTTCCTTATTTTATACTCCAGCCTTCTGTGTGGCACTGTATCAAATGCCTTTGCAAAGTCTAGATATACTACATCAACTGCCTTGCCATTATCAAGGTTGATGCTTACTTCCTCATAGAAGCTTAAAAGTTAGTTTGGCATGATCTATTCATAAAACCATGTTGATTCCTGCTAATAATCTTATTTTTTGTGTTGTAATCCTGAATATAGTCCCTTATTATCCCTTGTAGCAGTTTTCCCACTACAGAGGTCAAGCTCACAGGTCTATAGTTTCCAGGTTCTGTGTTAGTTCCCTTCTTAATTAAAGGCACTACATTGGCTCTTCACCAGTCTTGTGGCACTGAGCCTGTGGTGAGAGAATCTTTAAAGAGTAAATATAGGGGTTTTGCCAACACTGCACTGAGTTCCTTAAGAACCCTTGTATGTATACCATCAGGAACCAGTGCTTTGTCAGTCTTAATTTTGTTCAGTCTACCCAAGACATCATCTTGAGTTAACCCATTATCTGATAATTGTATTGTTTATTAGTTACTTGTTGAGGATCTTCTACCATTCCTTGCTCCCTTGTATATACTGATGCAAAGAAAGTGTTTAGAACAATGGCCTTTTCCTTATCCTCACTAATCAACTCACCCATCTCATTTTTTTGAAAGGTCCAATGCACTCCCTCTTAAGTTTTTTGCTATTTATATATTTGAAAAACTTTTTTGGATTAGTCTTACTTTCCCTTGCAATTCAAGTTTCATTTTCTATTTTTGCTACCCTAATTGCCTTTTTTCAATCTTTGTCGCACTCCCTGTATTTTAAGAAAGAATGTTTAGTTCTTGCAGACTTAAATAGTTCAAATGTTTTTTTTTCTTTGCCATTTCCTTCTTTACATGTGTAGTTAACCAGATTGGCTGTGACTTACTACTTTTACATTTGTTCCCCATTGGTATATACTGTTGGGTACATTTCCGCAACGTAAATTTGAATTCTGACCATTTATCCTCAGTATTTTTATCTTTACATAATGTATCCCAGGCTACGTGTTGCATTGAAGCCCTTAGTAATTTGAAGTTATTCTGGATCTCTCGCCCCTCTTGTTCTCTGGCCCCTACTACTCCACCAGGGCCGCTACTGGAGCAACACTTAAACTTATTTTTGCCTCTGCCTGGGTGAACAGGACTGTTGCCATGTGGGTTGAACAGCTGATGGAGGCTTTCGGTTGCAAGGTTTCCAAAGAGAATTCGTTGGTCCTTATGGCCAGCATTAAATTGTTAGTAATGTCCAAAATTCTCTTTTAATAGATTTGTAGAGGCTAAAAAATATTATCATTGCCACAAACCCCATCTCTCAAACTGCTATGGTTTGAGAGATATTGGCAATGAAAGTTCCCCCTTCCCTCCCCTTCTCTTGATGTTGGCAGACACGATGAGGCTCTTCAGCAGAGCTAAATCCCATTATTACAAATTAATTACTTCAATGGAAAGGTCTACAAAGTGTGCTTGCAAACCAGGCACCCTTTGTAGACCTTTACAATGAAGTAATTATTTTGCAATAACAGGATTTCAGCTCTGCTGCAGAGCTGCTGGCTAATCCCCGGACTGGGATCTCCTGCTGTCAGCTAGACGCTGACGTCTAGCGAAGGGAAGGGAGGGGGGAATTTTCAATGCCAAAATCTCTCAAACTATAGTGGTTTGAGAGATGGGGTTTGTAGGAATGATAATATTTTTTAGCCTCTACAAATCTATTAAAAGAAAATTTTGGACATTGCTAACACTTTAAGGAGACCAACAGTTTTTTATTCCACCCCCTTTAATTATATACTGTTTTTTTAAGCACAAGTAGGGTTTTCATTTGATGCCCTATTTATATGGATAACCCACCATTCACTTTATTAAAATTAAAAAAAAAAAGGTAAAAAAAATTGTAAAAAAAAAAAAAAAATGTGGATTTTTTTTCTTGGGATCAATTGGCCACAAAGGGTTACATTTTTATGGAGACTGCATGAAAAGTATGACCGGTCAGTCATACCTACAAAATGCGCAGTTTAAAGTGGCCACTGTCCCCCCTGGGGGAAAATCCCCATGTCCCTTTTTCCCATCCTATTTTGACACTTTTTTTTATCCCTGGCATTTGGTGGAGTATGTAAGTGTATTACATGGCTCCACAACAATCACACTTGCAATATTGTTTAATTATATGGGTTTGTTTTTGTTTTTTTAATAATTTTTTTTTTTTTTTTTGGTTAAAAAAAAAAAAAAAAAAGTGTGTTGTGTTTTTTTTTTGTTTTTTTTTTGTTAAAAAAAAAAAAAAAAAGTATATAATTGCAGGTCAAAAATTGACCTGCATTTAGCCAGCCTCCTGCACCAGCAGTGAAGGGGTTAATACCCCCTACTGCTGTATTTTTTTTTAACCACTAGGTGTCTCCCGTCTACTTCTGTCTCCCTTACTTTGATAGCAAGGGAGACATAAGCAGACAAGACAGACACAGACAGCATGCATTTGCATGCTGCCTCTTTCTGTCACTATGCCAGTACATGTGATCGCTGCTACGGCGATCACATGAACCGGCACAAGCAGAAAGGGCTGAGACTGAACGCCCTGGTCTCGGAGAGCTCAGTCTCAGCCTGGAATTAATGATAGCAGCGTGCATGGTGGCACGCTGCTATCATTTAAACCATGACGGTCCTGCACCGTCATGGGTCGTTAAGGGTATAACAACCCATGACGGTGCAGGACCTTAAGGGGTTAACAGATATTAGATTCTTTCAGGTATTTTTTATTATAGGATAAGCTCTCACGAGCAGGGCCCTCTGATCCTCCTGTTCTACACATCTGTACTATTTAATACCTCTGTATGTCTATTCCCCAATTGTACAGTGCTGCGGAATTAGTTGGCGCTATATAAATAAAGAATAATATAGTGATTCATCATTTCCGGTCTCAATGGCCTGAATACTTCCAGTTTGATCGAAAAGTTACTATTTCCGGTTTAGAATTAAAGCTTTTTTTTTACTCTCTATAATAGGATAAATCTAATTTTATTAATCTATCTAGATATTATAAACATATACAGTGTCCCAGTTCTTATGTCGGATGCTGTATCCTGTAAAGTTAGGTACATTTAGGCATAAATGCTCTCCTCCAATAGGCATCAGGGATGGGCTATTTAAATACACTGAAAAACAAGATAGTAATGGGTACTGGTGAGAACAGTACAAAAATAGGCCTCTAAGTGTAGTATTTATTAAACAGAATAACATAAAAAGCATGTATATGTATAGAAAAAACTCGTTGACAGTGGCACTCTGTAACGGTATTTCAGACTCTCAGACCAGAGGTAAAAAATAAAACAAAGTTTTATTGAGAACAAAATGAGGAACACGGCCCCCTAAGGGCAGAAATAGGTAATTACACGTAACTGCAGGCAATATGGTAATGTAGCAGACACATTATGGGTAAGGAGCAATACTGTACAAACAATGGAACAGAGTAAAGCAAAGGTTAAGTCCAATGCAATATAATCAGTCTCTGATGTGGTTTGTAAGACAATGCCCAGTAGTGGAAGAGAGCAGCCAGAGACTGCGGTGCAAGGTGGAAGCACCTGATAGTGAGTCCAAACAGTAGTCCTCAAGGACTGGTGATTGCAAGACCAACCACTTATGCTAGAGCCACTTAATACAAGAGCCAAGGGCACTCTGCTGTGCGTAATCGGATAGCCACACTGCGTGAGCTGAATGGGATCAGAGCCAACGGCACTCGCGGTGCTGAATGGGTTAATGACACTGCGTGAGCTGAATGGAACCTGAGCCAGCAGCACCCCCTTGGTGCGTCAACGTATACCCACACTGCCAGAGCTGAACGGGACCAGAGCCACTAGCACCCCTCGGTGCGTAAACGGACACCCCAACACTGCTTAGAGCTGAGTAGGACCAGAGCCAGTAGCACACTTCCGGTGCGTTAACGGAGCGTGTGAATGGCAAGAGCACCAGGTAGACAGTAACGGAAATCACCACGGCTCTGCAGGTGTAACGGACAGGCTCGGTAAGGATGGCAAAGAGCTCAGCAAGTGTTAATGGAGAGGCTCTGTATCTGAGGCAACAAGCTCTGCAAGGGTTAATGGACAGGCTCGGTAACGGAGGCAACAAGCTCAGCAAGAGTTAACGGATGGCTCAACATCTGAGGCAACAACTACTGCAAGTGTCAGCGAGCAGGCTCTGTAACGGAGGCAACAGGCTCAGCAGGTGTTAACGGATGGCCCTTAATTGGAGGCAACAAGCACTGCAAGTGTTAACGGACAGGCTCGGTAACGGAGGCAACAAGCTCAGCAAGTGGGAGGTCAGCAAAAGAGGCACAAGTCTGACAGTTCACAATGTCGCCAAGTGACATAGACGAAGTCTCACTGGAACCGGAACACAGGAAACTGGAACCAAGCAGGAAAGTCAGCTAGGCCGGGTCATACACGGAGCAGGAGCGTCAGACAAGCCGGATCAATCACTGAGCAGGAACGTCAGCTAGGCCGGATCAATCACGGAGCAGGAGCGTCAGACAAGCCGGATCAATCACGGAGCAGGAACGTCAGCCAGGCCAGGTCATACACGGAGCAGGAACCAGGAGAGTAATCAGACAAGCCGAATCGGTACACAGGAACGCAGGAACACAGCAACGGAAGCACTGGTACTGGAACACCACGAAAGGGCACCTGACAGGTGCCAAAGGCCCGGTATAAGAAGGCCATACTGGGCGGGCATAACAGGTACTACCAATAGGAACACACCACAGCAGAGAGTGACAGGTAATCACGGGATCCGTGATACACTCACTAGATTAAATACCTTATAAAATATATAAGTGCACTTCCCATTAAAAACATTAAATAGATATAATCAGATATACTCAGCCTGGGTCACTCCTGGCCTTGTAAGAGACAGCAAAGTGATACATTTATTGCATCCATACCTAACTTTTTCGGTTCCCTGGGGACCTTCCTCTCAGGGCAAATGGCTGCAAACTGAAACACTCCAAATATTTATACTTGTGTAAAATGTCAAATAGATAACTACATACCTTACACCCCCACTGACCCTCACCTAGCGTGACTCAGGAGCCAGGAGAAACAAACAAAAATGAGAATGAATGAATGAATGGGACCTACACCATACACTGTCAAACCTCTGTTAGCTGAAGGCAGAGCCCTGAAGCAAGCAAGTACAGAAAATTTCCCGCTCCCCATGCTGCTACCGTGTGCCACAAAAATGATGATACTTTTGCTGAAAACCATGTTATTTGATGATCTCCGCTTATAATAAATGCTGATAAAACAGCAATGTAGTTCCAGATAAATAAAGTATGTTTTCTCCAACATCACCACAATAAAGTAAGATCATACCATGTGTCTCAACTAAAGGTCCACGGACGTGTCTCTGTGTGTTCTCCTGCGCATTGCAGCACTTGATATCCACGGGAATCCAACTCATGTTGTGCTGAATTAAATTAAATCTTGTTGCAATTAGTTGAATGACTGAATGGAAAGGAGTCCCACACTGGTTTCCTGCGGATTGCGGCGCTTTGGGGATCTTAATATTTATAAGGATCCAGATAAAGGTAGTATAGAATATTTAGAGTAAATATATTATTAAGCTGTGTGGGTACATTCATAATCCTACATAGGTTATATTTAGATAAGGATGATATAGATTAGTAACTGGAAACTTACATTTTTTTTTTTTTTTCTTTTTCCTCCGATATTTGTATTGTGGTGTCCAGCCTCTTAGTTTGTGCCATCTTACTAGCAAACTGTTTAGCTTAAAGGGATAGTAATACTTCATTTTAACTTTATTTTAATTTGTAGGCATTAAAAAAACACGAAGAATGATATAAGTTTTATCTTTCAAACCTTTATGGTTTAAGAGATAGTCACAAGCAAAGTTTCCCCTCCCGCCCCTTTTACCTAGTGTAAGCGATCTCTTCTCAGATGTGGAATGCAGTCCATAGACCAGACAGATAACAGAAGGGGGCACTCTTATTCCTATGAAAACAATGAAATCCCTGCCCCCCTTGACAAGCTTATCAGGTTTTCCCTTATCTTAATTGAAGATTGTCCCTCTCTGCAATCTAACTGGGCACCTCCCTTCTGCTCTGGCTGAGCAGTGTTACATCAGTAAAAGGGGCAGGAGGGGAACACTTTGTCATTGAATTACTCTTGAACTACAACTTTGACAAAATTGAAATAAGACTCTCCAAAGTCCAAATACTATGATGATTAATTAGAGCTGCTTTTATTATGAAACATTACTATCCCTTTAAACTGATAGTATCCTCTGGAACTTGGGGTTGAGTCAGGATAGGGTAGGTGGGGGACAGGTCGTAATCTGACCCAGCAGGGGTGTTTGTATGAAATGTTTGTATTGTTGTGATGTCACCAAATATCCACCACAGCAAGTGCAAGGTTTAGATGGATGGATTATCAGATGGTGAGATTTTTATCATTGAATGTTCAGGGTGTAAACTCACCATATAAGAGTTTGATGTTACATGAGTGGATAAAGAAATAATTGATATCTGCCTAGTTCAAGAAACGCATTAGAAGACAGATTTTAGGGGATCCATGGGAAATAGAATTGCTCATGTTATTACTGCCTCCTTTTCTGAAGAAAAAGCCTGAGGTGGGGGGGTGGCGTTAATGATTGCAGGGTCTGTGGACCTGCAGATTATATACAAAGAATGTGATACCGAGGCTAGATATATCATTCTGATATGCAAAATGAATAACAAGATTCACATAATAGTGAACACCTATGCCCCAAACAGCAATCAGGTGGCGTTTCTGGGGAAACTGTTGGACAAAGTCGGGAAACTTGCTGTAGGTATGGTGACTGTGGCAGGAGACTTTAATTGTGTGATTGATGTACTGATGGATAAAAAAAAGTTAGAAAGAATCATGATTAGATAATAGGACTGCCAGAGTAGCTAATGCCCTATTGGGGCATCTGGAGAATTTTTCATCCTCTTGAACAGGATTATACACATAGTAACATAGTAATTTAGGTTGAAAAAAGACTTGCGTCCATCTAGTTCAACCTTTTCCTATTCCTGTTTACCATCGTTGATCTATAAGAAGGCAAAAAACACCCCCTCAATTAGCAATTTAAAATTCTGCCTTGAATGGGGGGAAAAAATTCCTTCTTGATTCCAAATGGCAATCAGATTTCTCCCTGGATCAACAAGCCCTAACTAAATATTAATCCCAATACTAACGTATATAGCCCTCTGTGTTATGCTCTTTTAAATAAGTATCCAGGCCCCATTTAAAGGCATCTAATGTATTTGATAGCACCACCTCCTCAGGAAGTGAATTCCATACCTTTATTGTCCTTACTGTAAAGAAACCCTTCCGCTGTTGTAGATTAAATCTCCTTTCCTCAAGTCTAAGCGGGTGGCCCCTTGTCCTGTGTACTGTTCTGTTAATGAACAGGTCTTTGGAGAGCCCTTTGTATGGGCCCTGAACATATTTATATAGTGTTATCATATCCCCTCATTCATATGTACATAATACTTGCTCAAGAATTGATTTAGCTGTGGGAAATTAAAATCTGGTTAATATTATCTCCAAATCATTGATAAGAGGTGGTTTGGCCTGATCATAATGCGGTTATTTGGCAAATAAGGGGTAATAGTACTTTAGACAATCCTAAAGAATGGAAATTGAATGATTACCTGCTGCCTAACAGAGATTATCTCTGTTAGGCAGCAGGTAATCATCCAAAAATTTGAAGACTTGACTAGATGTTATTTCAGTGAAAATGTGGGCTCAGTTGGTGCAATTTCCACTGTCTGGTACGCATATAAATGCATGGCAAGAGGGTATTTGATAAAAATGGGAGCCATGGCGAATAAAGCGAGGGGTCCAAATTTATCCTCTCTGTACCTGTCATTGTATAAGATGGAGAATCTAAATAAATTATCACCTAATAAAGAAACAGCAGAAATGTTTTTGAAAATTAAGATCGGATATTAATGAACAGGAACAAGCGAGGGTAAATAGGAATCTCAAGGCCCTGAAACAGAATTAATATTATAGATGTAATAAAGCTGATATAATGACTACCAGTAAATTAAAGCAAAAGCAAGCTAATAACGCCATATTTAAACTTAAAGACGGGGGTGGGGGGATTTTTCTGAATCCCACAGATGTAGGGAACGGATTCAATACTTATTACAGTTCACGTTATAATATACCTTGTGGTGCAAGAAAGTAACAGATTTCCAACTAAATAAGTAAAATTCCGATCCCTAAGATTTTAACTTTAGAATTTGATGCACTGAACAGATGTTTTACTAGTCAAGAGGTAATAGATGCGATAGGCAGCCCTAAGGCACAAAAAGCACCAGGACCGGATGGTTTTGGTGCATTATTCTTTAAAATCCTGAAGAAAGAACTGGCTCCTTATCTTGCATCTATGTTTAATGAACTTAGTGATTCAGCTAGTTGCCCATCAGTAATATTGAGGGCAAATATGATACCGATTCTGAAACCGGGAAAGGATCCAACTCTTATAACTAGTTATAGACCATCTTGTTATTAAATGTAGATGCCAAGATTTACACCTCTATTGTCTATAGCAGAGTGAATTGCATTATAAATAAGATAATCCATAAGGACCAAATAGATTTCAATTTGAATCGATCCTTTTATAGTAACATCCGAAGGGTGATAGGTCCGATAGATCTGGTGAATATAGAAAAAACGTCTATGCTGAGAAGGCATTCAATCATGTGAACTGATAATGAAGTAATGAAGGCCATAAAATTTTTGTATAGTGAGCTGTCCGATAGGACAGAATTTTGTGGATGACTGGTTCAAGATAAGCAACGGTACTAGGCAGGGATGCCCCCTGTCCCCACTGTTGTATATCATAATGATGGAGTGTCTGACCTTAAAAATCAGGAATGAGATTAGGATAAAGGGCTATACAGTGGGAGGTGAGGAAAATAAAAATTGTCTGTATGCTGATGACCTTATGGTAACTATTGTCAATCCAATTAGGTTGCTGCCTTCACTATGGAGACAATAGAGGAATATTTCGGTGGTGTCAAATTACAAATTGAATGTTAATAAATACATAATTCTCCCAATAAATGTAGATGAGATCTTGTAAATTATTAAAAAGTAAATATGGATTTGAGTGGAATTTATATGAAGTTAAATATTTGGTCATATATCTTAAATCCAAAGTTCAAGATTTATTACAGCGGACGATAATGCTCCTACTCAGAAAAACGAATATTATTTTAAATAATTGGAAACAACTTGAAATATCCTGGATAGGATGCATAAATGTTATAAGATCATACATTCTGCCTAAATGGAATTATTTATTTAACCATTTACCGTTGACTGCCTGCTTGCTTAAGGTTAATACAAGACAGTTTTACTAGATATATTTGGAAGAATAAAAAAATTAGGATCAGTCTAGGGGTGTTGTCGAATAGGTGGGGGAAGGGAGGATTGGGGCTACCCAATATAAGACAGTACTATAGAGATAATATTATAAGACAAATATATTCTGTGTGCACAATTATTAGGCAAGTTGTATTTTTGAGGATTCATTTTATTATTGAACAACTACAGTGCTCTCAGTCAATCCAAAATGTTAAGAAACCTTAAACCTGAATATTTAAGAAAGTAAAAGTGAGGTTTTGGCTTTCTTAGGAGAATATCTGTGTGTGCATAATTATTGGGGAACTATTAGTATGCAGAATTATTATGCGACTAAATGAAAAATTATAATTTTCCCATCTTATGGGTTTATTTTCATCTATTAAAGTGAGAATTCTAAACAAACACCTCAAAATTTACAAAGAAACATTTGTGACATTTCCAAAAAAAAAAATCAGTGACCAATATAGCCACCCTTCTTTTCAAAAACAGTCATAAGCCTTCCATTCATGTAGTCTGTCAGTTTCTTGATTTGTTGATGATCAACTTTTTGTGCAGCAGCAGTCACAGCCTCCCAGACACCGTTCCGAGAGGTGTACTGTTTTCCTTCAGAGTAAATCTGCTGTTTAAGAAGGGCCCGCAAGTTCTCAATAGGGTTTAGGTCAGGTGAGGAAGGGGACCATGTCATTATTTTATCATCTTTAAGACCTTTACTGGCTAGCCACGCAGTGGAGTACTTCGATGCATGCGATGGAGCATTGTCCTGCATAAAAATCATGGTCTTCTTCAAAGATGCAGACTGTTTCCTGTACCTCTGCTCGACGAAAGTGTCTTCTAAAAACTGGCAGTAGGTCTGGCAGTTGAGTTTGAGTCCATCTTCAACCCAAAAAGGTCCAACTAGGTCATCGTTGATAATACCAGCCCATACCAGTACCCCTCCTCCACTTTGCTGGCGTCTGATTCGAAGTGGAGCTCTTTGCCCATTACTGATCCAGCCACAGGCCCATCCATCTGGACTGTCAAGAGTCACTCTCATCTCATCAGTCCATAACCTTTGAAAAATCTGTCTTCAGATATTTCTTGGCCCAGACTTGACGTTTCAACTTATGTATCTTGTTCAGTGGTGGTCGGGTTTCAGCCTTCCCTACTGTGGCCATGTCTCTGAGCACTGAACACCTAGTACTTCTGGACACTCCAGGTTGCAGTTCTGGAATATAACAGCACTGCAGAATAATGGGTTCCTGGTAGCTTCATGTTTGCTTCTTCTCAAATCTCTGGCAGTTAATTTGCATCTTCTTTTTTCTTAACACATTTCTTGCGACCCTGTTGACTATTTGCAACAAAATATTTGATGGTTCTGTGATCACGCCCCCAATATCTTAGCAATTTCAAGAGTGCTGCATCCCTCTGAAAGACTTTTTACAATTTTTGACTTTTCAGAGTCAGTTATATCTCTTTTTCTGCCCATTTTTCCTGAGGAAATGAAGCTACCTAATTATGCACACCTTGACATAGGATGTTCATCTCCTTAGGCCACACCCTCTCTTATTACACAAATACACATCACCTGATATGCTTAAATCCAATAAGCATTCAAGTTTATACAGCTTGGCGTTGGAAAATATGCATAAAAATTATGATATGGTCAAAATACTCACTTGCCTAATAATAGTCTTGGTATAAAAGAGAACTTTATGGAATAAAAGAATGCTCTCTGTCCTATTTGGTCTGGTGTCCCAAAAATGATTATAGAATTCTCAAGGCAAAAGAGGGTAATTATATATTACAGAACTTATTATCAGAATTTGGCGAGTTTGGCATTTAGACAATAAAATCCCGGCTTTTGCAAAGAAAACAAATCTGATGTGGACCTCGATTTGAAGAACTGGGAATCAGCAGGTATTAGGGAGATAAATGATTTACTAATGGGCGATAAATTAAAATCATTTGATCAATTAGTACAATTATATAGCCTCCCTAGTAGAGATATTTTTAAATATATACGGATTAAGGTTTTTCTCCAAGAGAATATGTATATAGAGGACCGGTTACTACTGAATAAATTAAATTAGGATGTATATTTGGAGGGAATAGTTTGACAAAGGTCTTGTCTAAATGTAATAAAATAATTAATGATATGGAGAGAGAGGATATAGCAGCATTAAATAAAGGGGCATTGGAGCTGAATATGGTAATAGGTCAGCTTGGAATATATCATCAAAAGTGTAAGTGAATTTATTCATTGCTTGAATATTCTGGAGAACCAATTTAAAGTTTGTGTATATGGTATATGGTACCCACAAAATTTGTTGCAATGTACCCTTCAAATATATGCTGGAAATGTTTGAAGGAGGTTGGCTCTTTCATACATATCTGGTGGTCCTGTGAAGGGGTCAGGGGACTTTGGACTGTAATTTTTGATAATTTGAAACTAATAGGGATAGTCAATTTAGTCTGGATGTGGCATTGTTGCATCTTAATTGGCCACAGATGGATAGACTCTCTGCTGCTGGTAACTCATTTTCCGGTGGCCGAGAAGCTTATGATGCCAAGACAGTGGAAACATAGATCAACCTTCGCCTGACTCTAATTAGGAATCACATTTTATTTCAATTAAATATGGAATTGGGATTATGGTGGATTAGCCAGACCAGTAGGAGAGAGAGCAAGTTTATAGAAGACTGGCTCAGACATTAACGTTTAAGGGCCCTATAGGTGAACAACAACATCATAATATATTTTATTATAAGGTATTTGAGGAATGCACTTGGTGCAGTGGCCTGATGATGTTGGGGTTTGGTGATGTGTATGTTCAGTGGGTTGAGATAAAAGGAATTTTATGGATATTTGATAAGTGTAACATGATACATTAGTATGATGTGAAGTGTTTGTATTAAATTTAAAGATTCATTAAAGATTAATGAAACAAACAAAAATATTTATAAGGATCCAGTTAGTGATAAAAAGTATATTACTACTTACTGAAATTACTTGTTGACCGAGTTATTTGCAAAATTAATGAAGTGCTGGGTGCGCACTCACATGTTAGCCTCACTAGTAGAACCCAATGAAAGTACCATTGAATGAAGACCAGCTTGTTATTCTTGTATGGGAATCAACCCTCCATACCTTGATCTTCAGCGTATTGCAGCACCAAGGTTGGTTCTACCAATGAGGCTGACATGTAAGTGCGCGCCCAGCACTTGATAAATTTTGATAACTCAGCCAACAAGTAATTTCAATAAGCTGTGAAGGTGTATGTGAGCTTCTCACTGTGATCAGTTCACAGGAGGAAGCGCCTAGCACCTAAATATAATACGCTATGGAATGTTTGGCATTATGGATTATTACTCCATTATATTCATATAGAAGAGGAAGGTTTACCCTTCCATTGGGAATCTGACACTTGTGGATTATATTGACAGCTTTGGCTGCAACACACTCTAAATCATACTTTATTGATAGCTCGTTACAAAGTTATGAGAGATGGAGCTTAACACTACTGCGATGTTTGACTTTGGGACTTTTTCCTGTTTAGATGATCTGCAGTAATACACTTTTTTATCACAAACTGAATACTTATAAAAATTAAGATCCTCAAAGTTCCACAATGTGCAGGAAATCAGTGTTGGATTCCTTTCCATTCTGTCATTCAAATAATTGCAACAAGATTTAATTTAATTCAGCACTACATGAATTGGATTCCTATAGAATTCCAACACTCCGTTGCCCAGTGACCTGGAGAGTTGATTGTGGGCGTCGGGGTGGGGGAGACCCTGGTCCCTCTGGGACTCTGGAGGTGCCCCGTTCCAGGCGAGGTGTGGAGATCAAGGAGTACCCTGGTTTGATACTTCATCGATCCCATGACTCCAGAGGACTTTGTGCCCAGTCTCCCTTCCAGACCTGTTTGCCATATACCCTCATTGTTTTTGTTTTGCTCCTCTCTCCTAGTAACTTGCCTTGTACATGTCTGGTCCCTTGCTGTGATGCTGCTCTAGGCCTGCTAGTCGCTCCCCACCTGTTCCCCTTCCCGCTGAGGTGCTGTGGTCGCTTCCCCAGCCCCGTGTCGCGTTAGCTAACACTTTATCTCCTTCTCTCCTGTCCTCGGCTTTTAATTCTATCCTGGAAGGACAGGCTATTCACCCACACACACTCGCTGCGACTATCACTCTCATCCCTTAAGAGGGTAAGGACCCTGACCTCTGTGGTAGCTTTCGACCGATCTCCCTATTGAATTCGGATCTGAAATTATTTTCCAAGATCTTGGCGTAGCGTCTTTCTCCTCTTGTCCCGGACTTGGTTCATCCGGACCAAGCGTGCTTTGTTAGAGGGCGGGAGTCCAGGGACTTCACTGTTAGGGCACTTCACTTGATACAATGGGCCCGTACCTCCTCTGCTCCGTTGCTTCTTTTATCTACGGACGCAGAGAAAGCTTTTGATCGCGTTGATTGGAGTTTCCTTTTGGAGGTTCTTCAACAGATTGGTCTGGGTCCGAAAATGCTCGCTTGGGTGTCCCTGTACTCCTGCCCCTCAGCTCGTATTCGAGTGAATGGGGCACTGTCAGAGTCACGCCAGGGTTGCCCGCTCTCTCCGTTGCTCTTTGTCTTGGCCCTGGAGCCTTTCTTGGTTGCGGTACACGAGAATCCTGACGTCCATGGATTATCCATCCGGGGCTATGATCACAAGGTGTTAGGATTTGCAGATGATCTTCTCTTTCCTGTTTCTTGCCCCAGAGTCTCTCTACCGGTGTTACTCTGGGAATTCCAGGAATATCAGGATTTGGCGAATTTCAAGCTCAACGCCTCTAAATCAGAAATCTTTAATATCAACCTTCCAGCCACAGAGGTTAGATCGCTGACTGCTTCCTTCCCATTTCGGTGGTGTTGTGACAAACTGCCATACCTTGGTAGGGGGTTTTGACTAGAGATCTAACTTAGCTCTATTCTTTTAACTTTCTACCGTTTTTGTCTTCCTTACGAGACGACCTTCGGGCGTGGTCCCCCCTTTATGTCTCCTTGTTCGATCATATGAATGCCCTGAAAATGACTGTCTTACCCTGCCTTTTGTACCTATTTCAGACTCTGCCCATCCGTCTCCCGTTAACCTTTTTCTCATTACTTCGGTCCTTGTGGCTACAGTTTATCTGGGCCTATAGGCAAGCATGCCTTCGATTTGACACTTTGATCCGCCCAAAATCTCTGGGGGGTATGGCTTTGCCATGTCCTCGCACATACTATCGTGCTTGTCACTTACTTCGCATCCTGGAGTGGTCATTTTGCCCTTCCCAGAAGTTGTGGATTTTGATCGAAAGTGCTGCACTCGACGTACCCTTGAGCACACTCCCTTGGCTCCTGCCGTCTCATGCCAAATCCCTTTCAAGGGGTAACCCATTGGTCTCAGCCATGATTGATGTCCTTCATGGCATGCTTCGACAAACCCGCCTCACTACATTTCCGTCCCCTCTGTTACCTCTTCGACATAACCCCGATTTTCTACCCGGCATAGGTAAGGGGTCTTTCTTGGGGGTCACCCCAGAGGACTTTCCTCGACTGGCCAAATATGTAGATGCGAATCTTCATTTCCACCCAAGCGCTGACGACACTCGACCACTTTCAGTATGCCCAACTGAGCTCCTATGTTCGCTCTGTTCCTCAACAACAGGATCTCTGCCGGGACCTTACATCTTTTGAGGAACTCTGTATGGGGGATTCTATACCCCCACATGGCATCTCTTTGCTGTATCGCATGTTGCTACATCTTGGTGCTACCTCATCCCCGGGCTTTGCAGACTTCGTTTAGTGCCGCACAGTGGGAGAAGATCTTCATCCTGACTCACAAGAGCTCCATTTCCAGTAGGACGCAAGAGACATCCTTTAAACTCCTCACACAATGGTATCGTACCCCGGCATTTATACATTCTTTCTCCCCTGAAACTCAAGACCTCTGTTGGAGATGCAGGTCAGCCTCTGGGACACTACTTCACATTTGGTGGGAATGTCCCCTTATCTCTCCCTTTTGGTCACAGATACACTCGCTTCTAAACAAGTTTACTGATTTCCCCCCTCCTTTCCTACCTGCACCCCTCTTGCTCCATCACACACCCTTGCCTATTGCTACGTACTGGAGGTCGGTGGTCCAGCACTTGTTGAACGAGGCTAAAGCTCTTATACCCATTCACTGGGGACAGACGCAGGTCCTGTCCCTGAGTAAGTGGGCTGCGAGGGTTGACCTTGCGCGCAACCTGGAGGAGTTGGTACTTATTTCAGAAGACCAGCGAGAGCGCTTCTCTGCCACTTGGTTGCCCTGGATGCAGTTCCTGGAGGACCCGTGGACCCCGGCCATCTTGGGCCCTGGCGACCCATGATTTGCGATGCTGTCTAGGATGGTGTTTTTTGCTTTTTTTTGCTTTTTTTTTTTGTGTTTTTTTTTTTTTTGTCTTTTCCTGGATCCTGATGTGATTGTAGGTGGTGATGTGTGGTGATTTCCCCCCTTTTTTTTCCTTTTTTTTCCCCTCTTTCTCTGTTTTGGTGTTATGGAATTTATTGCCCTACTCCCGGATACCCATTTTGCGGGCTGTTGCCCTCCAACTAGTCTGAGCTTAGGCTTTTCCTTTTGATACATGAAATGGGTATAGATGCTAATTTTGACCCTCGGGTCGTGTCCATTTGTGAACCCTTGTGTTGTGCAAACACTCGGCTCAATCAATTGTACACCTTTCTTTTATTGTCTCTACGATATGTACAACTTGCTGTATAATTTTTGTACCCCTCTTTCCCTTGTTTCCCTTATTGAAAACTCAATAAAAATAAAATCGAAGTTATCAAAAAAAAAAAAAAAAAAAAAAAAATTGGACAAGGGGGGTTAGGGTACTTGTTCTTGACTGTGACACCTATTTGATAGAAGCATATAAGATTTTGTCAGACACGTCCTATTATGTACCCTTAGAGCATTATCCCACTAATCTGTACGGAATGCAACTGTCACGCCGTACCTTAGACCCAGCACTGCCGCTTCAGGTGACGCTGGGAATAGAGTGCCTGAAATGATGCTTTGCCGTCATCCCAGGTGTTGATCTGAGTGTTCGGTCTGGGAGCACTTGGGGCATGGAGTGGCCTGCCGTGTGCTCTTCCAAAGTGGCAGGATTGAGCAGGCAGACACAGGGTTGATGGAGGTGATGGACGCATCGCGGATTGATGCGTCATCATTGGGCGCAAGGCTGCACTCTGACACAGGCCTCAATCTTATGCTGGAGGTTCTAATTTTGCTCCACCTACCTACTTCCTGGAAGGGTATTTAAGGGCACTGGATATTTACACAGTACCCTTATGTTGTTTTCCAGTACAGTTCTAGTTCCTGTTATCCAGTGTATGACCCTGCTTGTTTGACCATCTATTCTAGTGCTGACCTGTGGCTGTCTGACTACTCGCTCCGTGTATGACCCTGGTTTGTCTGACTATCCAAACTGGTGCTGACCTGGGACTCTGTCCAGCTGTATTGTCTATGTTACCTCCTCACTAGCAGGCATCCTATCTGGTGCAGACCTGTGGCTCTGGCTGACTACCCGCTCCGTGTATGACCCTGGCTTGTCTGACTATCCAAACTGGTGCAGACCTGGGGCTCTGTCCAGCTGTATTGTCAGGGTGTCCACTGATCAGGAGGCAACACAATCTGGTGCAGACCTGGGGCTCTGGCGGACTTTAGCTGACTGACTGCAGGCGTGAGTCAGTCCTCTCCCTTGTTGCCACCTTTAGGAGAGATTGTGAGAGCACTTCTGTAACGGATACCCGTACTAAGACTGAGTAGCTCCACCAAAACTGTGCTTCCTTAACTTAGGACAACACTCAGGATCTCCACCAGCCAGGAATCAGGATTATAGCTCCATTTACCCAGTCACTTAGGTAGGACTCCGTGTAGGGTGAGCACACTCTAGAGACCACAAGCAACCCCTAGCAGGTTTAGAATAAGAACTCCTTTATTGAATCAAGCACACAGTTTATATACACTTACAGAGACTGTTATCAAGATCAGCATGTAAACTAGGACTTGGGACAGTGTTGCTACGCTTGACTAATCAGCCACCATCACCCTCATCAAGATAAGAATGCAAATTAGGACTTGAAAATGGGGTATTCTAACTGGATCATAAATAACCTCCCCTGAATGGTCAAGGATGCACACAGGGTCGGATTTACATCTCAGGCTCCCCTAGGCACAACCACCTCTGGCGACCTTAGCCCTGCCTTCGCCCCACCCCTTATCACACCTCACTTAGCCACACCCCTCCATTAACCACACCCAAACACATAATGGACCATAATGAGGATGATACCATTCATATTTAATTCCTCTATACAATCACCTGTATTTTCTCATGTGGTGTATGTGTCCACTGACCACTATACAATCTTCCTGCAGTGTATGGTGTGTGTTGTCTGTACAATCAAAATACTGTAATGTGGCATTACGGCTTATGTTCACTGACTGTGTACAATCATGCCCAATCGCCCATGATCATCTGATTCAGTTTTTCATTTACATAACTCCCGTGCAGACAAATATCACAGTGAAGAACAAAAATATGGAGGGGAGAGACAGAGCAATAAAATCTAAGTGTAGTAATTTATTGAGTCAAAAATGCACAAATTGCAAGAATATAAAAAATGTACTCTTGGAAGATATAGTTCTGCAATATAAACAGAAATAAAAAGATAAATAAGATAAGAAATAAAAATCCAAGTGATATAAAAACGGACTATGTGTCCTATATAGAGAGAAGACTCTCTATGTGTAAAATGGAGGACTTCCGAGTAAATGATTTGGACCGGTGTGTACGGTAGGGTCAACACTGCATGAACACATACAGAGCGTAATGGGGGAGCTACAGAGACGAGATATGAAGACTTCTTGGTGAGACAATAGTAGCAATGGCCTCTTACATTAGATACAGTGGTCAGTGTGTAATCAAAGTATCACATTCACATAAGAATATGGATGGCCCCTTACTTCAGTTCTATGGTGTATCTTAGCGTATCTCAAACCGGGAATGCCTTAGTGTTCTCCCCTCCAACCCCTTTCCGATCCTTGATCGTGCCGTATGACTCTCTCTGTACTCCGGTCCGTGTTCTCGTGTTCTCTGTGTTTGAGCTGCTGACTGCGGGCACTTCAAGCTGCAGGCAGATACTTCGTTCAGGCAGCAGGCTGAGGGCAGATCCTTCAAGCTACGGGTGAATGCTTCAACGCGTTTCGGCGCTAAAGATTGCGCCTTCTTCTGGAAGCGGGATATTAGCCCATGTATCTTTCCCTACTTAAATAGTGTTTATTCATTACCAAACAAAGGGTAAAGGTCAAAGGTGTCAGGTTAAGTGGTAACGGACTGAAAAATCAAATAATAAGTGAGCTATTTCAGATGAACTAATGAATAAAAAATGTAATTGGAATATTAAACATGTGTCTAGGGTCTTTTATTACTAAGAAACTTCTTTTCATGTAAGAAGTGGTTAGAATATTTTTCTTTTTCCTTTTAGAGTTAGTTATCCTTTGAGAAGAAAGAGTTTAATTGTTCATATAATACTATTGGTAATAGAATCATTTTCTTGTTAAAGAAAAAGAAAAAATAAATATATGTGTATTAACCCCTGGTTTACCTATTTGGTTGTTATTATAAATGGTATTGAAGCCCTTTATAGTTTTTGGATATCCTTGTAATACTTATTGTAAATAAAATAATTTTCTTGTTAGAGGAAAGGAAAAATGCATATATTAACCCCTGGTTTACCTATTTAGTTGTTATTAAAGTCCATGAAGGTTATATTTTCTATTTATTACATGCATTCAAAGAAGGTAAACTTATTGAGATCAAAAGGAATTGACCTTTAATATGCTGGCTTGGTTACTAATATATTTTTTGTTTTTTACTTTTTACTTAATTTCCAGGAGGTTTTGTTTAGATAATTAAAGGAAGGAGAGGAAGGGAGGGGAGAGAGGAGGCTTAATACATATATTATAAGAAAGGATCCATTATAAAATACTAGTTGAAGAGCCCGTTACACGGGCCACAGTGCCACTGCCACCCGGTCGCGGGGCAGTCATGCACAGTAGAAACTGCCCGCGCTGCTGCTGATACAGAGCTGGCGCTCTGTATCAGCTGCGGCGCGGGCAGTCTCTACTGTGCATGACTGTAGCACACGCATCAGTGTCTACTGCGCATGACGCGGCGTTACACACGTTTTAGCGAATTATTATATAGGATGTGAATTGATTCTATACCAGTGATTATTATTTAAATATAAGTATTAATTGAAAGGTGATCCTTATATTATTTTAAATCTTTGCTTATTCCACTTATTTATACTAGGGTGTAATTTTCGCTTTATCTAATACACCATAAGTCCATCTCCTCATTGAGGCCATTTGGATAAAGTATTTAATTTAAATATCCAATAAACGTCTTGTTTTGCGAGTCTGACAAACCTATCTCCTCCTCTTCTTTGTGGTGGAATTCCATCTATGATGAAAAGTTTTAATCTTTTTGGATCCTGATTATGATGTTGATTGAAGTGTCTTGCTATACTATGCTTTTGATTTCCATTAAGTATATTTCTTCGGTGTTCCATAAATCTTTCCTTAACATTTCTGATTGTTCTCCCCAGGGCTTATAATTTTAAGTCCTTTGCTACTAGCCAGACTTGAAAAGTTACTCACCACTGCAAGCCAAAACATACCCACCAGAGCTGAATTTCTACTTGCCAGGGCTAAATTTTCACTCGTCATTGGCTAGTGGCGAGTGGAAATTTTGAGCCCTGGTTCTCCCTATATATTGGAGGCCACATGGGCACTCCAACATATAAATTACATAATTAAATGTGCACTGGAAAAAAGATTCTATATAAAATTCTTCCCCTGTAGAATGGCTACTAAATTTGTTTTTCTTGTGTTGTATGTAATTACAAGTAGTGCATATTCTGTGCCCACACTTATAATTTCCTTTAATTTCTGTAGTATCAAATAGAACTTTTTTGGTTTGTTTTAAATCCTGTTGTTTATTCAAATCACTGGGTGCTAACTTAGTCTTTAGATCTCTAGATTTACGGTAAATAATTTCTGGCTTTGCTGGAATTATTGGACCCAATATTTTGTCTCCTTTTAGGATAGGCCAATGTTTATGTAAAATTTGTTCAATTTGAGTTCCTGCTGAATTGTACCTGGTGATAAATGGTACTTTTGGAATTTTCTTTTTTCTAGCTGAATCATTTTGCTTCCTGAGTAATTCTTCTCTTGGTTTCTGCAAGACCTTATCCAATGCTTATTTGATTCTTTCTTTTTATAGCCTTTTTCTAAAAATTTGTTACATAAATCATTTGCTTGTTTTAAGAATACTTCATCTTCAGAGCAGTTGCGCCTTAGTCGATAGAACTGACTTATTGGGACACTCTGGAGCCATCTAGGGTGGTGGGCACTTGATGTGTGAATATAACTATTCACATCTACATCTTTCTGATGAGTTTCAGTGCAAATCTCAGACTTGTGGTTAATCTTTATTGTGAGATCCAAGAAGACAACTTTTTCTCTACTATAATTGCTTGTAAACTGTAATCCAAGGGTATTCTTATTTAGTTGTTTCAAAAAATTGAGTAATCCATTTTCTTCTCCTCTACAAATGATGAGTAGATCATCTGTGTATCGGCCATATAGGACAATGTTGTCCCCAAAACGATTATATAGATATTTCTCCTCCCAATATCCCATGAAGAGATTCACATAACGGGGGGCAAACCTTGTCCCCGTGGCATTTGGCAAAGACGATAAGAAATTCTATGAAAAGTGGCTTAACATCTTGGATCAATGTTCACTTGAATTAATGCGGCATATAATCCAATATAGAGAAGAAAAGTTGGAAGAATTGAATAAAGATATCAAATTGTTACAAACAAACTTAGATCCATATAAAGAAACTATGGAATTCAAAAAATTGGATAATGAGATAAATATCAAAGTTGAAAAATTTGAAAAGGAGCTGGCAGCAAGAAAAGAAAATGCAGCGGGATAATGAAGATTACATCTTGGAAACTGTTCGCTCATGGAATAAAAAGAAAGAACACTATCATTACCAACAACATCAACACTACTACCAAAATTCAAGATTTCAGTTGAAAAATAAAACCCATAAGAAAACAAACTTTAATAAGAGACAGATATTCCAAAAAAAAGTGACAAACCAATTCCATCAACAGATATATTTAATAGATACACCAACAGATCTCCCAAATGGATTGAAGGACACTAATGAGACACAACAGAAGACCAATTCAATTTAATCCCATACAAAATAAAGCACCTACAAAGGAAAATAATAAAGAATGTATATTGGACCAAACCAAAAATCTATTAACAACAACTCAACCAATATTGGAAGATAAACCTGAAGCATTAGGATCAAAAACACCAATATCACAACCAAGAATTAAAAATGGAATCCTTGCACAATACTTACCAAATTTAAGAACATCCACACCAAAACCAAAAATTACAGAAATACATACAACAACGAATAAATCAGGAAATACACAGCAGTCTTCAAATGAAATTGGAAAATTAGAAACATTCTCAAAACACAAATTAGAATTGGGAGCTCGCCCAAAAACTACCAACAAGGGGCATTTTTTATATCAAGGACAACCAAGCACCTTCCAACAATGGGTACGAGAAGAATGGAAAAATCATCAACTAATAGGATCCCCCCACAGGAGAAAAGACGAAAAGAAGAAGAAGAGGAGAAAGAGGAGGGAAAAAGGTTAACAAAAAGAAAATTTTCCAACCAAACGGACCTGGACATAGAGGAATATTCAACCTCACTGATTATCCTCTAAAAAAAGAAGAAATTGAGTTGTTACAGAGAGGTCTCAAATACGCTCCAACTAGTGGACCAAGTCATTTCGAAATCTTCATAGACTTTCATCAATTCATAAGAAAAATAACATTGAAGCGTCACTTTGCATTACAAGAAAATAAAAAAGATGACCACCAATTACAAAAGAGAGATCAAGAAGCGTTAAATATTCTAACGGAGCTACAATTAGAAGAAGAAAACATTATGCAACATACTTCATTGAAACCTGCTTCAAAGTTTTACCCTCATACCTCTAGAGGTCCCTTTGTGGAAGCATTTATGGAACTGGCTCTTAAAGACATCAGTAAACTATGCAAGAAAAAATGGAAATATAAATCAAATTTAACCAAAAAAGAAAACAATTGCTTGAAAACCCTGATGGACAACCAAGATTTGGTAATCAGAGAAGCAGACAAAGGAGGAGGGATTGTTATCCAAACGAGAAGCATACCTTACTGAGGCTCAACGAATACTTGATGACCTTAAGTTCTATCAGAAACTAGAACACAATCCAACAGAATTCTATCAAAAAGAATACAGAGATCTTATAGAATGGGCATACCAACTCAAAATACTCAACCAGAATGAATACCAATTTCTCAAAGTTGAATTCCCTGTTATAGCTATTTATTACCATTTACCCAAGATTCACAAAAATCTTACTAACCCACCCGGACGACCCATTATTTCGGGAATTGGATCATTGACCAGTAATCTGTCACAGCTTCTTGATCATTATTTGCAGAAATATGTACAAACATTGCCTTCATACACAAAGGACTCTACTCATGTTTTACAAAAACTAGAGAAACTGAAATGGAAAAAGGACTACTATCTAGTTACATGTGATGTATGTGCACTTTACACCTCAATATAACATACACTTGGACTAGAAGCAATAAAGTGTCATTTAGAAAAAGATGTAACAATGCCCACTAGCCAACGAGAATTCACTCTGAAATCCATTCAGTTTATCTTGGAACACAATTATTTTCCAAAGCCAATTTTATTTACAGGTGTGCGGTACGGCCATGGGGACAAGGTTTGCCCCCAGTTATGCGAACCTCTTCATGGGATATTGGGAGGAGAAATATCTATATAATCGTTTTGGGGACAACCTTGTCCTATATGGCCGATACATAGATGATCTACTCATCATTTGGAGAGGAGAAGAAAATGGATTACTCAATTTTTTTAAACAACTAAATGAGAATACCCTTGGATTACAGTTTACAAGCAATTATAGTAGAGAAAAAGTTGTCTTCTTGGATCTCACAATAAAGATTAACCACAAGTCTGAGATTTGCACTGAAACTCATCAGAAAGATGTAGATGTGAATAGTTATATTCACACATCAAGTGCCCACCACCCTAGATGGCTCCAGAGTGTCCCAATAAGTCAGTTCTATCGACTAAGGCGCAACTGCTCTGAAGATGAAGTATTCTTAAAACAAGCAAATGATTTATGTAACACATTTTTAGAAAAAGGCTATAAAAAAGAAAGAATCAAAGAAGCATTGGATAAGGTCTTGCAGAAAACAAGAGAAGAATTATTCAGGAAACAAAATGATTCATCTAGAAAAAAGAAAATTCCAAAAGTACCATTTCACTGTTGTCCAATACAGGTTACTGGTAACTCTGGGAGGCGAAGCCCTCTAGTGGTAGGCAGGAACGATTCACAAAGTGTATGCAGGGGGTGGAGCCTCCCCTTCCCTCCTGGCCGCACCAGCCAATGAGCTTCAGATTAAATTGTTCCTCGTTGGAGTAACAGGCTACAGGAACAGCTCTTCAATACTTTTAGAAATTGTATTATTTTTCTGTCAAATATGGAATACCACCATTAGGCGGATTACCATGACTGACAATGCTTTCTTCAAAGTGGCTAGCTCAGTGTCCAGGACTTTTTCATGGAACCTTTAGTCCTGAAGGGGAAAATCTTGGTATCCAAGTGCTTCCCAGAAGTTACCCACTGAGGTAATTTCTTAACCCATGGTAATCTGAAGACAGAAAATCTGGAGGAAAGGACCCTTTGAGTGCTGCAGGTTCACTTGTCCCCCGGTACCCCTCCGCACAGGGGTGGACGTTTGGAGTTCTCCTGCCCTCCTGCACTCATTGGGTCTATCTGTATGTCTGTCTGGGTATTTGGAGCAGGTTTCTGTGGTAAGTTAACCCTTTAGCTGCTGGCTGGCATTTTATTAGGGGGTTTTGTGACACTATTCCTACTGGATTGGTGTTTTTGTAGTATTCTTACATGTTCTCTTGCTATTTTACATGTTTTTATGCCTTGCTTAAAGTTTTACTTTATTTTAGTACTGCGCCTTTAAGGCGTGCTTTACCACATAGACACATTGCTCCATTCACCTTTGTGGGACTGCACTGTTTGGGATATATCTCTGCAACCGCTTGACACAGCGACTTCAGAGATGGCTCATTTTACTTGTCTACCCTTGCTCTTTCATCCGGTTTACAGTTCAAGTGTTTTGGGGAGCTCAGGGGGCTTCAGGCACTATTTAGGATACTTTTTTGGAAAAAACTACATTTCCCATGAGCACTTGATTCGCGCCTAAATTCTGATTGGCTCCTGTTGCGGAAGCCATTTTGTGGGCTGTTTTTATATAGTATCCTTCAACTGAGCCTGGAATTCCCTTCTGCCCTTCGAGGATTAACCCTTTGCCTGCCAGATAAGTTCTAATTAATGTCTTCTGGGGTGAAACTTTAATCTTTAACACTGTTTCTTGGGTGATTTATTGTACAGTATGGTTATTGACACTATGTGAATGTCTATACCGCTAGAGCTTGGGGTTAGAACTGTGACTTGGGAGGCTGGGGTCTCTGTATCCCCCATTCCACATTAATCTTCCTGTCACTTAGGGCTACCTAGAGTGTTCTCAGGTCCTATCACCCAGCATGTTCTGATGTTCCTGACAGCAACCCAGGGCCCTCCAGCCATGCTATTGAGCCAGCTTGGATGCAAGCGTTCAAGGCCGCAATTAGGGACCTCTGGTCCATGCTTTAACTCTTCCCATCCCAGATCCAAGGGGTCTTCCAGGCTTGACAGACCCCCTCTTGTATCAGATCTTCCCTGCCTAATCCACAGGGAGCACCTGATGTCTCTGACTCCTCGGTTGAGGTATTGCTCATAGACACTGATGTGGAGGATAGTACTGTGTTAGATTCTACCTGGGATATTGGGGGCCCCCCTTGAAGCTGACCCTGACCCCTCTGCTGAGGGCCTAATCAGAGATGTATTAACCGCTCTTAACATTCAATAGGCCCCTGACTTATTTTCCTCCCTCTCCAACTCTGGACCGGCTGGTCTCAGAAGTGCGGAAATTCCCTGATATGACTGCTTCTTTAGCCAGAAAGTTTGCTAAGCTTTATCCATTTTCTGAGGTTGCGCTTGCTAAATGGGTTCATCCCCCTAAGGTGGATGCTCCTGTCTCTAGGCTGTCTAATCTGTTGCCTTGCCTGTTTTTTGCTGCTTCCTCCTTTAAGGATTGGACTGACAAGACACTTCAGGTTACTCTCTAGTCCGATTTTGTGACCGCTGGCACTGCCATGCGACCTGCCTTTGCTAATGCGTGGGTTGACCGGGCTATTGCAGTCTGGACTGAACAACTCACTACGGCTGTCCGTCTGGATGCATCTACTTCAGTGAAATTGCGGTTGCTAGCTAATATATCTGAAACATTATGTTTCTGCTGCTGCCTTTGGTGCCGTCCGCATGATGGCTAGGGTTTCCTCCATGCCTGTAATGGCCGTATGAGCTCTTTGGCTCAAGATCTGGCCTGCTGACACCGCTTCCAAGAAAGCTGTTATCCCTGCCTTTCCAGGGTACCTTTTTTTTGTTTGTTTTTTGTTTTTTTTGGGGGGGGGCCTGATCTTGAAGAATTGATCAGTGAGGCCACTGGGGGCAAGAGTACTTATTGCCTTCAGTGGCTAGGAAGGAAGTACCGCTTAAACACAACCGGTATTTTCGTCCCTTTCAGGGTGAGACACGCCAGGCGAACCGGACGGTTCCCACAGCTCCGCGTCCCTTCTCCCATCCCAAACAGCAATGGACACCCAAGGTCTCCGCCACGCCCAAGGTTTCCAAGACTGCTTCAGCATGACTCGTCGAATCCGGGTCTGCATTCCGCTGTGGGTGGCCGTCTGCAACTCCTTCACAGCATTTGGGAGGAGTCTGTGACGGACCCATGGGTTTTACAGGTGGTTTCGGAAGGGTACAAGATCCCTTTCTCTTCTCTTCCTCCTTTCGCCTTCTTCTTCCTACATACATCTCGAAGTGCACGGAGACGCTGTCTTTTCAATAGCGCGGTTCAGGCTGTTTTGGACAAGGACGTCCTAGTGCCAGTTCCTGCTCCGGACAGGGGCTCTGGGTTCTATTCGAACCTCTTTGTGGTCTCCAACCAGGACGGCGGATGTCGCCCTATTTGGGATCTGAAGGGCCTCAACTCCTTTGTGACTCGGAACTCTCTATTGCCAGGAGTCTCTGCGCACAGTGTTCGTTGCCATGTCGCCGGGGGAGTTTCTTGCCTCTCTGGTTCTTCAGGATGCCTATTTTTCCATCTCCATCCATCCAGAGAGTCGGCAATACCTTCGGTTTGCCTGCGAGATGGGACTCTTCCAGTTCTCTGCTCTCCCCTTCGGACTGACTACAGCTCCTTAGGTCTTCTAGCGGGTACTTGGGGCTCTGACTGCTGTCCCTTATCAGGAGGGCGTCAGAGTGACTCCTTACATGGCCGACTTGCTATTGAAGGACACGTCTGCTGCCCTACTCCTTCCACAGCTTCAGACCTGTACCCAATCCCTATCTCGTCACGGGTGGATAGTCAACCTGGACTAGTCAGACCTGATTCTATCTCAGAGGCTGGTGTTTCTGAGCCTTATCTTCGATACTCTGATGTGCATGGTGTACCTTCCAGAGGAGGTAGCTCACCAGTTTGCTCTCAGATTTTCTGCAATCCTGTCTTGGGATCCAGTTTCACTTCTGAAGCTGTCCTTCTTGGTGGGGTAGTTCTCTTCTACTGTGGAGGCGGTTCCCTTGGCTATGTCGCATACCAGGGAACTACAGGCATTGTCTTCCAGATGGAAGGGTGTCTGCCTCTACATCGGATGAAGTTGGTGTTCCTTTCTTTTCATGTGAACTGAGCCTATCTTGGTGGCTTGACCTATCCAACCTGCTGAAGGGCAGGTGCTTCCTGATTCCCTTTTGGACCAAGGTGACCACGGACGCCAGCCTGTCCGGCTGGGGTGCAATTCTGGGTCGCCTGTGTGTTCAGGGCCAATGGTCTCCGGGGAATCCTTCTTCCGATCAATCTCTCAGAGCTTCGGGTGATTTTCCATGCCCTTTGCCGATTGGACGGCCCAGTTAGAGGACTGCCCGGTCTGAGTGGAGGACGACTACGCCACGGCTGTGGCTTACTTCAACAAGCAGGGCGGTACAAGACGTCTCGCTACTTGGTTAGAGGTCAAGGCTGTTTTGCCTTGGGCAGATAGGCACGTTCTTGCCATATCCGCAGTTCGCATTCCAGGCGTAGACAATGTCATGGCGGACTTCCTCATTCAGCACACTGTGGACTGCGGGGAGTGGCAGTTGCATCGGAGGTGTTTCTACTCTTTGTTCAGAGATGGGGATCTCCTTGCATCGATCTGATGACAACGAGACACAACAGGAAGGTTCCTGTGTTCTGCTCTCGATGGAGGGATCCTCTAGCTCTAGCAGTGGATGTTCTGTCCATCACTTGGATGTTCCCACTGGCTTACATTTTGACTCTACCATTGTTGATCAAGGTCCTTCGGAAGCTTCAGCTGCAATTTTGTCCTGTCATTCTCATTGCGCTGTTTTGGCATCGACATTCTTGGTTTTTGGAGCTTCTGGCTCTGTTTGTAGCCTTCTCGACCAGATCTTCTTTTGCAGGGATACCTGTTGAAGGAGGATGTCCACTGTCTGGCTTTGACAGCTTGGAAGTTGAATCCTCAATTCTACGGAACTCAGGGGGTGGTGTCTGCCATGCTTAGCTCTTGTAAGCCGGTTTCCTCTGAGTTCTTCCACCGTGTTTGATCTACCTTTACCTCTTGGTGTGTTGACAGGGATCTGTCACTTGAGTTTTACCTTTCCAACGTCCTGGCATTCTTGCAGGATGGGTTGGATAAGGGACTCAGTTTGAGTTCCTTAAAGGTGCAGAACTCTGCACCTTCTGTGTTCTTTCAGCAGCACATTGCGGTTCTGTCTGATATCAAGGTTTTCTTCCAGGGCGTTGCTCATGTCCGCCCTGTCTTCCGGAGTCCTGCTCCTCAGTGGGTCCTCAATTTAGTTCTGGGAGTTCTTCAATTTCCCCCCTTTGAGACTTTGGCAACTATTCTTTTACGTCTCTTGACATTGAGGTTGGCCTTCCTTTTGGTGATTGTGTCTGTTTGCAGTGTTGCGGAGTTATGGGCGTTCTGTACGCCGCCTTATCTGGTGTTTCACAAGGATTCGGAGGTGCTCTGTACCTCCAGGCTGTTCCTTCCTGGGGTGGTCTCCGAGTTTCACATCAATCAGGAGATTGTGGTGCCCTCTTTCTACACTAACCCCTCCTCTGTCAAGGAGGGAGGTCTTCACTTGTTGGGTGTGGTGCACTGCCTCCGGTTTTCTGTGCATCGCACTGACTCTGTCAGGAAGTCTGACGCGCTGTTCGTCATTCTTGAGGGGCCTAGAGCAGGAAGACCTGCATCTACGGTGTCTATTGCTTCCTGGATTAAGTCCACGATTCGTGGGGCATACAAGCTGAGGAATCAGCAGGTTCCCTTCAGGGTTACTGCTCATTCCACCTGGTCCATTGGGGCCTCCTAGGCCTATAAGAATCAGGCCTCTGGTGATCGGCTGTGCAGGGCGGCCACTTGCTCCTCGGTGCACACCTTTTCCAGGCACTACCTTGTGGTTGTGCTGGCTTCGGTTGACAACCGCCTTGGATGGAAGGTCCTAGAGGCAGTCTTGCCTGTCGAGGATCTCCTTCTTGGTTCTTATTGCTTCTTTAACTGTTGAGCCCTGTTGGCTCTTGTTATGTGTGCTGTGTGATATTTCCGGGGTCGTTTACCCCAGTTTGGTGTCAGTTGACACTTCAGTTTGTTGTGCTATCTCTGACCAGTTGGTCCGTAGATGTACTGGTGAATTTGAGGGCCTTGCGCCTGGTCCTTGCCTACTTCCCACCTCAGGGAAACTCAATGGTTAGACATCCCAGAGTTACCAGTAACCTGTATTGGACGAGAGTGAAAATAGGATTTTAGTCTTACCTGTTAAATCCTTTTCACTTAGTCCATACAGGTTACTGGTCTCCCACCCTGTCAAGAGACCATGCTTGGCTTTCCTGTGGCAGGCCGTGGGAGTCCTTCGGGCATGCTCACAGGAGTTTTCTTCCTTCCCTTAACTAGTCATGGTTAGTGTCTCAATTCAATCTGGAGCTCATTGGCTGGTGCCAGGAGGGAAGGGGAGGCTCCACCCCCTGCATACACTTTGTGAATCGTTCCTGCCTACCACTAGAGGGCTTCGCCTCCCAGAGTTACCAGTAACCTGTATGCACTAAGTGAAAGGGATTTAACAGGTAAGACTAAAATCCTATATTATCACCAGGTACAATTCAGCAGGAACTCAAATTGAACAAATTTTACATAAACATTGGCCTATCCTAAAAGGAGACAAAATATTGGGTCCAATAATTCCAGCAAAGCCAGAAATTATTTACCGTAAATCTAGAGATCTAAAGACTAAGTTAGCACCCAGTGATTTGAATAAACAACAGGATTTAAAACAAACCAAAAAAGTTCTATTTGATACTACAGAAATTAAAGGAAATTATAAGTGTAGGCACAGAATATGCACTACTTGTAATTACATACAACACAAGAAAAACAAATTTAGTAGCCATTCTACAGGGGAAGAATTTTATATAGAATCTTTTTTCCAGTGCACATTTAATTATGTAATTTATATGTTGGAGTGCCCATGTGGCCTCCAATATATAGGGAGAACCAGGGCTCAAAATTTCCACTCGCCACTAGCCAATGGCGAGTGAAAATTAAGCCCTGGCGAGTAGAAATTCAGCCCTGGTGGGTATGTTTTGGCTTGCAGTGGTGAGTAACTTTTCAGGTCTGGCTTGTAGCAAAGGACTTAAAATTATAAGCCCTGGGGAGAACAATCAGAAAAGTTAAGGAAAGATTTATGGAACACCGAAGAAATATACTTAATGGAAATCAAAAGCATAGTATAGCAAGACACTTCAATCAACATCATAATCAGGATCCAAAAAGATTAAAACTTTTCATCATAGATGGAATTCCACCACAAAGAAGAGGAGATAGGTTTGTCAGACTCTCAAAACAAGACGTTTATTGGATATTTAAATTAAATACTTTATCCAAATGGCCTCGATGAGGAGATGGACTTATGGTGTATTAGATAAAGCGAGAATTACACCCTAGTATAAATAAGTGGAATAAGCAAAGATTTAAAATAATATAAGGATCACCTTTCAATTATTAATACTTATATTTAAATAATAATCACTGGTATAGAATCAATTCACATATTTTATAATGGATCCTTTCTTATAATATATGTATTAAGCCTCCTCTCTCCCCTCCCTTCCTCTCCTTTCCTCTCCTTCCTTTAATTATCTAAACAAAACCTCCTGGAAATTAAGTAAAAAGTAAAAAACAAAAAATATATTAGTAACCAAGCCAGCATATTAAAGGTCAATTCCTTTTGATCTCAATAAGTTTACCTTCTTTGATTGCATGTAATAAATAGAAAATACAACCTTCATGGACTTTAATAACAACTAAATAGGTAAACCAGGGGTTAATATATGCATTTTTCCTTTCCTCTAACAAGAAAATTATTTTATTTACAATAAGTATTACAAGGATATCCAAAAACTATAAAGGGCTTCAATACCATTTATAATAACAACCAAATAGGTAAACCAGGGGTTAATACACATATATTTATTTTTTCCTTTTCTTTAACAAGAAAATGATTCTATTTCCAATAGTATTATATGAACAATTAAACTCTTTCTTCTCAAAGGATAACTAACTCTAAAAGGAAAAAGAAAAATATTCTAACCACTTCTTACATGAAAAGAAGTTTCTTAGTAATAAAAGACCATAGACACATGTTTAATATTCCAATTACATTTTTTATTCATTAGTTCATCTGAAATAGCTCACTTATTATTTGATTTTTCAGTCCGTTACCACTTAACCTGACACCTTTGACCTTTACCCTTTGTTTGGTAATGAATAAACACTATTTAAGTAGGGAAAGATACATGGGCTAATATCCCGCTTCCAGAAGAAGGTGCAATCTTTAGCGCCGAAACGCGTTGAAGCATTCACCCGTAGCTTGAAGGATCTGCCCTCAGCCTGCTGCATGAACGAAGTATCAGCCTGCAGCTTGAAGTGCCCTCAGTCAGCAGCTCAAACACGGAGAACACGAGAACACGGACCGGAGTACAGAGAGAGTCATACGGCACGATCAAGGATCGGAAAGGGGTTGGAGGGGAGAACACGAAGGCATTCCCGGTTTGAGATACGCTAAGATACACCATAGAACTGAAGTAAGGGGCCATCCATATTCTTATGTGAATGTGATACTTTGATTACACACTGACCACTGTATCTAATGTAAGAGGCCATTGCTACTATTGTCTCACCAAGAAGTCTACATATCTAGTCTCTGTAGCTCCCCCATTACGCTCTGTATGTGTTCATGCAGTGTTGACCCTACCGTACACACCGGTCCAAATCATTTACTATTACCTTACTCGGAAGTCCTCCATTTTACACATAGAGAGTCTTCTCTCTATATAGGACACATAGTCCGTTTTTATATCACTTGGATTTTTATTTCTTATCTTATTTATCTTTTTATTTCTGTTTATATTGCAGAACTATATCTTCCAAGAGTACATTTTTTATATTCTTGCAATTTGTGCATTTTTGACTCAATAAATTACTACACTTAGATTTTATTGTGCTGTCTCTCCCCTCCCTATTTTTGTTCTTCACTGTGATATTTGTCTACACGTGAGTTATGTAAATGCAAAACTGAATCTGATGATCATGGGCGATTGGGCATGATTGTACACAGTCAATGAACATAAGCCGTAATGCTACATTACAGTATTTTGATTGTACAGACAACACACACCATACACTGCAGGAAGATTGTATAGTGGTCAGTGGACACATACACCACATGAGAAAATACAGGTGATTGTATAGAGGAATTAAATATGAATGGTATCATCCTCATTATGGTCCATTATGTGTTTGGGTGTGGTTAATGGAGGGGTGTGGCTCAGTGAGAGGTGATAAGGGGTGGGGCAAAGGCGGGGCTAAGGTCGCCAGAGGTGGTTGTGCCTAGGGGAGCCTGAGATGTAAATCCGACCCTGTGTGCATCCTTGACCATTCAGGGGAGGTTATTTATGATCCAGTTAGAATACCCCATTTTCAAGTCCTAATTTGCATTCTTATCTTGATGAGGGTGATGGTGGCTGATTAGTCAAGCGTAGCAACACTGTCCCAAGTCCTAGTTTACATGCTGATCTTGATAACAGTCTCTGTAAGTGTATATAAACTGTGTGCTTGATTCAATAAAGGAGTTCTTATTCTAAACCTGCTAGGGGTTGCTTGTGGTCTCTAGAGTGTGCTCACCCTACACGGAGTCCTGCCTAAGTGACTGGGTAAATGGAGCTATAATCCTGATTCCTGGCTGGTGGAGATCCTGAGTGTTGTCCTGAGTTAAGGAAGCACAGTTTTGGTGGAGCTACTCAGTCTGAGTACGGGTATCCGTTACAGAAGGGCTCTCACAAGCTCTCCTAAAGGTGGCAACAAGGGAGAGGACTGACTCACGCCTGCAGTCAGTCAGCTAAAGTCCGCCAGAGCCCCAGGTCTGCACCAGATTGTGTTGCCTCCTGATCAGTGGACACCCTGACAATACAGCTGGACAGAGCCCCAGGTCTGCACCAGTTTGGATAGTCAGACAAGCCAGGGTCATACACGGAGCGGGTAGTCAGCCAGAGCCACAGGTCTGCACCAGATAGGATGCCTGCTAGTGAGGAGGTAACATAGACAATACAGCTGGACAGAGTCCCAGGTCAGCACCAGTTTGGATAGTCAGACAAACCAGGGTCATACACGGAGCGAGTAGTCAGACAGCCACAGGTCAGCACTAGAATAGATGGTCAAACAAGCAGGGTCATACACTGGATAACAGGAACTAGAACTGTACTGGACAACAACATAAGGGTACTGTGTAAATATCCAGTGCCCTTAACCCCTTAAGGACCGGGAAAATCTGAGTTTGATTTGACTTAAGGACCGGAGCAATTTTGACTTTTTTGACTATGTCTTTGTTCAACCATATTTTCTCTTTAATTCCTTTTCTGCACCCACATAAATTATATACTGTTTTTTTAAGCACAAGTAGGGCTTTCTTTTGATACCACAATTATATGAATACCTCATTGTTTAATTTGATTAAAATAGAAAAAAAGAGGAAAAAAATTGAAAAAAAACAACATTTTGCTTATATTTTCGTGTCAGGATTTGCATACAATTAGTTTATGACAAAAAAATACCCCTAAATATATTCATTTGCTTCTCCTGAATATAAGAATACCCCATATGCCTAGTATTTCAATCCCTTCCTCACATTTACAAGGTAAATATTACAAGATGGATGCCATTATTTCCAACTCGTAATTTCTCAACAATTGGCATGTGTGCATCATAGCTTAGCTGACGGTGCCAGAACCAAAAATGTCCCACAAAGGTATATGTTTCTGAAAACTACACAACATAAAGTAAATAATCAGGAGAATTTTGGAGTTTTTCATGCAGCTATTTTTCCAGAAAAAAATTTCAAAATTGTGGTAATATTTTGTTTTTTTGCAGTTTTCACACTTACATTTCAATACTACTGTTGATATCAAGCACATGATAGGTGAAGATTTTTAAAAATGCATTGTTTAGTGTTCAGCTCCTTCTTCTGAGTACGGCAATACCCCATATGCATAGGTTTCTCAAGGTTTGGGAGAGCTACAGGGCCCAAATTGGAACATGCGCGTTTCCAGTTTCACACTTTGAATTTTCACAGCTTGCATTACTGGTGCCATGTCTCATTTGGGGCTGTGTAACAGTGCTCTTTTTTTAAGATTTCCCCCCAAAAGTGTATATTTTTGGAAAGTAGACACCCCAGGCTCTCGTTTTAGGTGTGTTTTCCAATTTTATACACAGCCATTTTACCACCAATCCCTCGTAAACCATGACGTAAGTAAAAAAAAACAAAAAAAACAGCGTTTTTCACACTTAGGGTTGGCGGCAGTATACTGGGCTGCATACAGATTGGTTTGGGAAACAATTTCACCTAAAATGTCTTCCCCCAAAAACAAATCAAAAAAATGATCATGGGTAAATCCTTCCACATCAATTTGAATCCCTGGGTTGCCTGTGAATTCTGAGATTTGTGGGCATAAATTGATACCCATTCATTAGGATCCGGAGTGGCAGGTGTTGGGGCATTTCTTTGGGCAGGTCTTTTGGTAAGCTTTTGGGCAGATCTTTTATCAGGTGCTGGGGCAGTTGCCAGGGCAGCTCTTGGGGCAGCACTTGGGGCATTTCTTTGGGTAGGTATTTTGGTAGGTCTTTGGGCAGTTCTTTTGGCAGGTGCTGGGGCAGTTGCCAGAGCAGCTTTTGGGGCAGTGCGTCTTTTCTTGACAGAAGGCCCAGCGTCATCACTAGAGCTGCTCTCACTTTCTGAAAACTGCGCTATGTCAAAATCTGACGCAGTGTCTGTTGCCTCAGAGTCAGATGCCAAAAAGGCATATGCCTCTTCAACGCTGTACCTGCGCTGCATTTTGCCCACTAAAAAAGCTTTTTTTTTCTTACGCTATCCCTAAATCTAAATCTAACCCTAAAACTTACCCTAGCCTACGTATATCCTGAACCTACCTAACCCAAATGAACTACCTATCTAAACTGCACTTATTATATATATATATATATATATATATATATATTTATTTATTTATTTTTTTTTTTATTTTTTTTTATTTTTTTTTTTTGGGGGGGGGGTTTGGGGTTTTTTGGGTTTTTTATTTTTCTTACGCTATCCCTAAACCTAAATCTAACCCTAAAACTTACCCTAACCTACGTATATCCTGAACCTACCTAACCCAATTGAACTACCTATCTAAACTGCGCTTATTATATATATTTATTTTTTTTGGGGGGGGGGGGGGGGGTTGTTTTTTTTTTTTTTTTTTTTTTTCCCCTAAACCTAAATCTATCCCTAAAACTTTCCCTAACACACGTCTACACTAAACCTACCCAACTACCTACCAAAATACCTAAACTATATTTATTATAAAAAAAAAAAAAAAAAAATTTTAAAAATTTAAAAAAAAATTTTTTAACATTTTTTAAAAAATCTAAAAAAATTCAAGGGGATGGGGGGGTGTCCCACAGATCAGAAAACACTGATCTGCAGCAAATTGATCACTCCAAGAGTGATCAGATGGGGGGGCACTTATTGATCACTGCAGAACAGTGATCAAAGGGTTAATTTTCTTTATTTAAACATTTTTTTAACTTTTTTTTTTACAGGCACACTGGAACACCATCTCCCTCTGTCTCTCTCCACCTTAGCAGTATGCAAGGTGGAGGGAGGCAGAGAGATCTGACAGGGACAGTATTTACAAATACTGTCCCTGTCATTCAGGTTTTGCAACATGTGATTCGCTTTTGAAGCGAATCGCATGTTGCAACAATGTTTCAGCCGCTTCATACCGGGACACTTAGTAACAAGCGGCTTGAACTCTTCCATCGCTCCGTGCGGCCGCGATGGAAGAGTTTAACCCTTGACGTACCAGGACCGTCAAGGGTCGTTCGATCACATTTACCCTTGACGGTCCTGGTACGTCAAGGGTCGCTAAGGGGTTAAATACCCTTCCAGGAAGTAGGTAGGAGCAAAATTAGAACCTCCAGCATAAGATTGAGGCCTGTGTCAGAGTGCAGCCTTGCGCCCAATGATGACGCATCGATCCGTGATGCGTCCATCACCTCCATCAACCCTGTGTCTGCCTGCTCAATCCTGCCACTTTGGAAAAGGACACAGCAGGCCACTCCATGCCCCAAGTGCTCCCAGACCGAACGCTCAGATCGACACCTGGGATGACGCCAAAGCATCATTTCAGGCACTCTATTCCCAGCATCACCTGAAGCGGCAGTGCTGGGTCTAAGGTACGGCATGATAGTTGCATTCCGCACAGATTAGTGGGGTAATGCTCTAAGGGTACATAGTAGGACGTGTCTGACAAAATCTTATATGCTTCTATCAAATAGGTGTCACAGTCAAGAACCAGTACCCTAACCTCCCCTTGTCCAATTGTTTGTTTGTTTGTTTGTTTTGTTTTTTTGTTTTTTTTGATAACTTCAATTTTATTGAGTTTTCAATAAGAAAAGGGAAACCAGGGAAATAGGGGTACAAAAATTATACGGCAAGTTGTACTTATCGTAGCGACAATAAAAGAAAGGTGTACAATTGATTGAGCCGAGTGTTTGCACAACACAAGGGTTCACAAATGGACAATAACACGACCCGAGGGTCAAAATTAGCATCTATACCCATTTCATGTATCAAAAGGAAAAGCCTAAGCTCAGACTAGTTGGAGGGCAACAGCCCGCAAAATGGGTGTGCATTTTTGACTGAATAAATTATTACACTTAGATTTTATTGCGCAGTCTCGCCCCTCCCTATTTTTGTTCTTTTCTATGCATGACAATCACCCTCGTGGGATTGAACTGCAACACTCATTGAGACAAGCAGCAAAGGAGAATATGCCCTGAGAACTTATTGATAGGGATAGTACATGATAACACACTTGTCAAACAATTGAAACTTTTAGGATCAATAGTTTGTGTTATTATTGTTACTGATACATTGTTAAACCCTAACATTGTTCTTTATACTTATTCTCTGATCCTTCTTAGTAGGTTAAAGGTCAGGTAGCACTGTATAAACTATCTCACAAATATCACAGTGAGAAGAAATGATTGGAGAGTTGCTACGGTGACCAAACTGAAGCTAAAAAAAAAAATCAATAGGGCCAGCCCCTGTGACAGACATCAATCACACTCTAATCCCACGGAATGCAATAAAAAAAATCTGTAACCATTACTATGCCATTAAAACTATTTTAACCGATTGAGTGCTAGAAGGGGTACACACCACATTTCCCTCTAGCACGCAAAGGGTTAAATAAAATATTACAAATTCAAATTATAGGTTTTTTTGCAATCTCTGTCAAAATCACCCAAGTTCTTATGTGACAATTTTCGTTTAAGCAAAACGGCTGTTTTGCAAAGTGGCAATTTCATTTATGTGGACCCTTGATCCTTCATTGGCCATAGTCTGCTTGAACTATTTGCACAAATGATAGATAAAAAGGGATAAACTTTAACTCCACTGAAAAATCTTAGAAAAGAAAAAAAAAAAGGTATTACAAGATTCAGCTCACAAATAGCAGAGTTGAAATTACACAATTAAATCTGCTTACTAAGCATATGGAACAGAAAAGAAGAAACATGGATTTAAACTACATACTTTGAATACAAGTTATTGCTGGAGAAATGAAACAAATTTACCAGCGTAAGAACTGCACCATTATTTACCCCAGTGTAAGAGGCACAATTATTACCAGTGTAAGGGAAAGGCACCATTATTACTAATGTAAGGGAACGGCATCATTTCCAGTGTACGGGAACTGCACCATGAAACAAATAATAAATATAGTTGTGGGCACCACACATACCGGCCTGATGCTGCACTTCAGGCTATTGGGGAGGCTACTGCATGCCGCTCCTCCTGCCACCCGTCCGGTAACAACTGCAGGCCTGCTGTCTTGATTGCACCCACGGCCCGCCTCTGAACCAACTCCTTTGCACTCCGTCGAGTCAGACACCAACTATAGTGTAGGCCGCTTCCTGTGGCTTTAATGTTAGGCGTAGCTTGCACAGCACCCACTACCTGACGTCTGTGCGTCGGCAGCATCACAGGAGGTCCTGAGGTGGTGACCAATGATAGCAGAGGCGCGGCATGCAGGCGCAGAAGGGTCACATGAAGCGACCCCGGAGGCACAGGCACGAGTAATGCCGACAAGTTAACACAGCTGTCAGCAAGCGCCCTGGAGTCGAGGGCATAGGCGCACACCACCATAACAGCACAGCAGTCAGCATTATGCATTGTTGACGTGACAATGGCATTGCCAGGTGACCCTGTAAATCAGGCGCCCTAGGAAAGTGCCTTGTCTGCCTATTGGCAAATCTGGGCCTGGATGCACAGCAGGAATCAATTAACATTCCAATCATTCCTTAGCTAGACCTGAAGTATATTGGAAGCAACTCCCAACCTCCATTCTCTCTGCACTCTAGCTCTCAAATACCAAATCCTGTTACAGAATTTATAGTGTAACATCACACCCTATTACATTAAACCACACAATATGCAATACAATGAGTTATATTTCCAATGTTATAGTCCCAAATCCCTCCATCTGGTGACATCTGCTTTTCCCAACCAGTCCAAGGGCAGTCCTGTTACTGTGACACCCTATGCCCCTGAGATGCACAGGATGACTTAGACCCACGAGGGGACAGGGAAGCTGGGATAGACGCTTCCCCATGCATAGAGTACATAGTCTATAGGAAGGGGTTTGGCCCCCAGACCCCTCCAAGAGCCCGGTGGTTTCCGTAACCTTTCTTGGGGCCTCCTGTGCTGATGAGACTACCATTGGCTACGGCCTAGTCTCTAGCAGTTGTGGTTGACCTTAGACTGCCTCCTATTTCTGATAGAGGTTCTGGTCTCTATTGTCACCCTCTACGTCTTTGAGATTCCATCTATTATTACCATTATTGTTTAATAAAGTAATCTTAACTATACCATCTGACTCTTGAGTTTTCTTGGTCTCTGTGACAGTAAGTAAGGGTCATGACTACAGACGGTAATAGTGATCCATCTTTTCAGAACATCCTGGACAGGATGCAGGTTCAAGATCAACGTATCGATCATTTATCCTTGGCCTTGCAAACCTTGCTTAGCCCTACTGCTTACTTAGAAAGCTCGAACATACAACCGGTGGTCACCCCAGCTCCTCCCTTGGCACCGGCGGTTCTTAATGTCTCTGATGCAGGAGTGGTTAGAGGGTTGTCTGGATCTGCTCCACTCCCACAGCGTTATAGTGGGGATCCTGAGCTTTGTCATGGATTCTTGAACCAACTGGGCATATACTTGGAAATGCAAAACACACTCTATGGTCTGGTGCATATGTACAAAACTGTATATTACCACAATTTCTAAAATATATATTTATTTCAGAGAAACATTAATATCCAAGATGCATAAACTGGAAAAATCCAATAAACAGTTTTAGGAATAACAATATCTTTGATACATAGACTAAAAGGATCCAATGTGCAATTTCAAGAATAATTTCTGTTGGAAAATTCACAATATTTTTGTAATGTGTACTCAATCTAAAACTTGAAGTTCCAGATCACTAGTAAGATGAGGAAACGCCGAATATTTACTCAAATAATGCTCTATTTATACTATTTGATGCATGAGACCTGCTTGTAATGTTTTTTAGGACACTCAGACATAGAAGGTTTAGGTAAAAACACAGTTTTATTGAAAACACAGAAATTAGAGTAACCCACACGGGTCCAGTATATACAGACAGAAATAATACTGACACAGGTCAGGTTACAAATATATTTAGTAACCCACACGGGTCCAGTGAAACACAAAGGTACAACACTGCCACAGGTCAGTTTACAGTTCATGTGAATCCTAGAAGAGACCGTGGAGAGACGGGTGCTTTTAGGCCAGGATGTAAGGACAGGCCCTAATAGGACTAAGGCCCACAGGACACCCTCTCCGCAGAGAGTGACACAAAGCGACATAGGCCACACGGAGGTATACGAAGGCCCTGGAAGAGACAGACTGCCAGAACGGTCAAGGGTGACTGATACTGCATAGCAAGGAGTAACGCCAATGTAACCTGCAGTACACTGTGACCCAAAGTGCAACCGCACCAACCCCAAGGGGTTAAACGAATATGGCTGCAAGACTGTGGGGACAACTGAGGTTCCCAGGGAACAAACCAACCTCAGGTAATAGCAATGAACAGATCAAGTGTACCGTGGTGCAACCTGATAGATCTCAACCACCGGGGTGAAAGGATCACGAGGCATAATAACCGGAGACTGGGTCACAGTAAGCAGGACTGCCAGAGCAGAGTATATGAGACTGGGTCCCAGTTTGCAGGACTGCCGGAGCAGACTATACAAGGCGACCGAGGACTGTCAGTAGACAGTGCCAGCACTGGAGGCACGTACTCCAACCGGATCACCAAATGGATCTGGAAATCAGGCACAAATCGGCACACAGAGCAGGAACGTCAACCAATCCGGGTCTGTACACAGAGCAGGAACATCAGCCAGGCCGGGTCGATACACAGAGCAGGAACGTCGGCCAATTCGGGTCTGTACATAGAGCAGGAACGTCAGCCAGGCCGGGTCGGTACACAGAGCAGGAACGGCAGCCAATCCGGGTCGGTACACAGAGCAGGAACATCAGCCAGGTCGGGTCGATACACAGAGCAGGAACGTCGGCCAATCCGGGTCTGTACACAGAGCAGGGACGTCAGCCAGGCCGGGTCGGTACACAGAGCAGGGACGTCAGCCAGGCCGGGTCAGTACACAGAGCAGGAACGGCAGCCAATCCGGGTAGGTACACAGAGCAGGAACATCAGCCAGACCAGGTCGGTACACAGAGCAGGAACATCAGCCAATCCGGGTCGGTACACAGAGCAGGAATGTAATCGGGCAGAGTAGTCAGGCAGTCTGGGTCATACACAGGATTCACATAGAAATCTGGAACAAGCGATAGCGACAGGAACACCACGAAAAGGCATTGCAGCAGTGACAGGGTTCAGTATTTAAGGGCTAGCACTGGGCGGAGCAAACCCACAATAGCCAAAAAAAAAGGAATCGGGAAGAGCACTGAGACACAATGTCGCCAGTGATAACATGGGCACAGTGATACTGCTACATTCTCATCATAGCACATAGGCTACTTACAAAAATGATACAAGAAAATATATGTATCTTTGTGAATGTGTGCTATGGTGCCTAGATACACCAATATCCATTCACACCTACACATAGTGTAGGAGTATGTGTGCAGTTCTCTATCTATATACCCCCAAAATCGAAATCTACCTAAACAATCGATCGTCAATAAAATCAAAATTAAAAATCACATAGGCCATAGCCAATGTTCTAAAACGTGGCGTTAGGAGTAAAATGTCCCAATAAGCTGTTCGTTCATATAACGAGCTTGCTGGACTCAATATATCCACCGTTCAGTTGACTTGAACTTATATTTCTACTTGATACACCTAATGATGTTCCGCACTATTGTGCTACAATGTATTCGTGTATCAGATGTTGATAAACACGATGGTGTTTCACACTGTTGTGCTACAAAATGTCCATGTATCAGATTTATACACTCACTGCCTTCACTGGGGTATGAAACGGTATAAAGGACAAACAGAGCTATTCACTGGCTATTCGTGCATATAAAGTAAAATGGAACGTTCTCATCGTTATATCTTGGTATTGTTCCCACTAGATTCCTCCGCACGCCAGACTCAGGCTCACTTTGGCATCCTCACAGATTCTTTCTTCCACCCCTTCAATCGTTATTTGGCAGTTAACATGGACCCGCTCGACTTCCGAAGCTCACACCACGTAAATGCAAAGACAATTCTTGATGACGCCACCTCTTCGTTTGTCCTTGCAAAATCTCGCTAGTGTCCACATGTAAAATTGGATTGGGTATATTATATATTCTAATGTGAACTTGCACCAGTATTACAATTTGTCAAGATATAGAAGCCAAAATGAGTCAACAACATTCGACAACCTAACGTGTTGTATAGCAAACCGCAACTAATCATATTTTTTCTTACAGATATCCCATATTTTATTTCTTAACGAGAAATCCCATTTCCTACATTTTTTCTTTATACTTATTTAATGCATATCACCCAAAAAAGATGTTTGCTTATCTTAGGTTTTTAAATAAAATGGAACAATAAGAATTAACTACTTGAGACTTTCCCATGACCCCCTTTTTTTTTTCTACAATTGACAAAACTTGCCTAAATTGTTGAGACATTCTTATTTATCATACTGTCCCTATAATCTATTGCCAAATCCCTGTAGTCTAAATCTCTTGTCAAGTCCCAACCTTATGGTATTTTTAGGGGACTACTTATACAAGTGGGGCCCTTACAATAGTAACGCTTTACCCTCAACACACCACCCTTGTCCAATGTGGCTAATTCTCCATAACACTCCCCATTTTCCCAAAATAAGAGTGTAAGGTAAGATATACATCCCCTACCTTCAGCAATGTAGAATATATTATGTCATCCATAGTAATTAGGATCAAGACCCTCATCACAGGAAACCAAATATTTCCACTTCTGCATTTAGACCTGATGGCATTAAAGTTTGCAATCTGTGGATCCAAAAAGTTTCTCTTTTGGACATCTCTTTAATATGGGCACCCCCACACCAATTTCTATTTACTACATATATCCCTTTAAAGGTCATATTTTTAATCTTGGATCCCTCACATTCTAAAAAATGTGCTGATACACTGTGTTTCAAGAACCTATTTTTAATATTATTTACGTGTTCTCTAATGCAATCTTTTAAATTTCTTTTTTATAATTCAATGTTTTATTAGTTTTTGAAGAACAGAGAATACAGAAAGAGAAAAAGGGGAGGGGAAGACAAGAGATGACTGATACAGAGTCCAACTGTGCAACATTAGCATATGACAATACAAAAAGTATCAGGAAATATCCATGAATAGCTATACATTAGTTAATTCACATTATCAATACAAGAATAGCTACACCTGGTTAGCGGAAAGGAAAGAAGAGAAGGGAGGGGAAGAGAAGAAGAAGAAGGGAAAGGAAAGGGGGGGAGGTCAACATCAATAGCACGCAGCCCCGAGCTATCATCGGATCAAAAGGTCACAATGAAACTCAGGTGGAGCCACCACATCAATCAATGGAGACCAGATCCGGAGATATCCATAAGAAGAATTGCGGCTATATGCTGTAAGTTTCTCCTTCTCGAGGGACAACAGAGATAGCCAAGGTTCGAAATAGATACTTGGGCAATAAGGACATCTTGATTGCATGTATCCCACCTAACCAAGATATATGATGATTATACCATGTGTCCGGGTCCGCATAAAGGGACCGCAGCAAAGAAGAGAAGTTTGCCCTATACGGTGAGGAATTGAAGGCTGTAATCTTAACGTCTAATGAAGACAAATAGGACACGCCCCAACGGAAATCGAAATTCAAGGCTAACAGCTTCTGTAGGGGCGCCAGTAAAGACATTCAAGGCCTCACATTTAGAATGGTTCACCTTGAACCCTGAAAATAAAGCGAATGACTGTAGAATGGAATAAAGATTCGGTAAAGAGGTCATAGGGGAGGACAGAGTAAGCAAAATATTGTCCGCAAACAGGCTCAATTTGTATTCCTCCGATCCCACCGTCAATCCCCGAACATCCAGGCAACGGCGGATAGCGCACGCCAAAGGCTCTGTACACATAGAGAATAGCAGAGGTGAGAGGGGACACCCCTGACGAGTCCCATTGGGAATACCTTAGAGCGGAAACCAGCCACCCCAACCACCGCAGCAGGATCAGTGTAGAGGGACTGGACATCCCTCATGATAGGACCCGAAAATCCAAAAGCTTCCAATGTGGCCCATATATAATCCCAATCCACCCGGTCGAAAGCTTTTTCTGCATCCAGGGACAAGAACACTGTAACGAGATCCTAAGTCCGTGGATGGATGTAGCTCGTTCTGCCGGGTCTGTCAGGCTGATTGCCGGTCACGATTTAGTAGCTAGCTCCCTCTCACACGCTCCAGGAATCCCTCAGAAAGGGGGTCAAGACAAGACCCTTGATACCTTCCCCAAAATAACGTACAGGACACGGTTGAAGTGCCAACAGTAACTCTTTTCTGGCTGAACTCAGCTCTTTTATGCAGGGTTAACAGTATTATTGTAACTTCATCAAAATAACCATACAAAGTACTGAACATGAATACAATGGGCAACCCTGATGAGATTAAGGGACCATAAAAGGGAACAAAGGTCTGACATTCACATACAATGAGTTCAGGGAGTCCAGAGAACAATAGAGCCCAGACTTAGAGGCACCTTTGAATTGGCCGCTTCATCTTGTCAGCCAATGGGCTGACAAGCTACTGGCTTCAGGCAGCCAATCCTGTGGCCGCCGACATTTCCCCATGGGAGTCCCTTTAAATATCTCCTAGTGTCGGCGACCAATCAGGAGGCGGCCGACATCCCCGTTATATTTCAGTGGGACCTGCTCAGCCAATGGAAAGGGCGCCTACTTTCTGCCATGTTATTCCAATGGCAGCTCTTTAAACCCCCTGAGCCAATAGGAATCCTGCCGACCATGGAAGTCCAAAGGACAATGTTCCCTCCGTGTACTCCCCGTGAATATCAGTCCTTTTTAGGAGTACAGTGTTAGGGCAAGGGGAGTATAATGTTGCAGTAACGGCCTGCGGTCCGTTACCCCCCCCCCCTTCCGAGCACCCAAGTCCGTTGGTGGCTTGCAACAAGAAGGGCTTGGGGAAAACAACAGAAACAGCAGTCCGCAGGCTGAGGGGGGTTAGGCATCCTCTTGTCAGGACAATCCGTCCGCGTTTTGGTTGTGTTTGCCCGACCGGTACTTGACTGAAAAAACATAAGGTTGAAGAGCCATGCTCCACCGTAGTAGCCGCCCATTATCCCCCGAGGTTTTATTGAGCCACACCAGGGGATTGTGGTCAGTTATCACAGTAAATTCTTTTCCATAGAGGTACGGTTGAAATCTCTTGATGGCCCACACTAAGGCCAGACATTCTTTCTCTATGGCCGCATAGTTCATCTCTCGGTCCAACAATTTGCGGCTCTGAAAGGCGATGGGGTGCTCCTCGCCAGCGTCATCCACTTGGCTCAGGACAGCTCCTAGGCCAACTTTGGAGGCATCTGTGTGGATCAAAAACGGGAGGTTAAAGTTGGGAGCAGCCAGTACTGGTGCCTTTCCTAGTGCATCTTTCAGAGATTCAAAGGCCTGAGCACAGACTGGGGTCCAAGTGACTCGTCAGGGTAGGGCCTTTTTAGTGAGGTCCGTTAGTGGCTTGGCTATGTCGCTGTAACGAGGAACAAACCTGCGGTAATAGCCGGCTGTCCCTAGGAAGGCCAGAACCTGCTTCTTGGTCTGAGGCTGGGACCAGTTGACAATGGACTCTATTTTGGCCAGCTCGGGTCGCTGACACCCACTACCCACCCGGTTGCCAAGGTACTGAACCTCCCCCATTCCCACCTGACACTTGTCGGGGCGTATAGTCAGTCCTGCCCCATGAATTCTACCCAAGATAGCTTCTATATGTAGTAGATGATCCTCCCAGGACTCGCTGTAGACTGCAATATCGTCCAAGTAGGCACAGGCAAACTCCTGAGCCCCAGATAGCAGGCGGTCCACCAACCTCTGGAAGGTAACGGGGGCATTCTTCATCCCGAACGGCATGACTGTAAACTGGTACAGGCCAAATGGGGTGATGAATGCTGATTTCGCCATTGCCTCAGGGGCCAAGGGAATCTGCCAGTATCCCTTACTTAGATCCAGCGTAGTAACATAGCGAGCCCCAGCGAGTCGATCCAGAAGATCATCTACCCGGGGCATAGGGTAAGCATCCGTCACCGTCTTGTCATTAAGCCTCCGATAGTCAACGCAGAACCGAATTGTCCTGTCCTTCTTGGGGACTAGGACCACCGTGGAGGCCCAGGGGCTGTCCGACTCCTCAATTACCCCTAAGTCCCGCATGTTCTGGATCTCTTTCTGGATGTGAGATTTTACTGCCTCAGGCACTCAGTATGCGGGTTGTCTCAGGGGCATTTGAGCAAGGGTATCTCCCTTGTGACTGGTTAGTGGGTACGACCCGGTCTATTTGAGAACAAGGTGAGCCAACGGGACAGAATACCCCGGATTTGGTCCTGTTGCTCCGGGGTAAGATGGGACCCTTGCAAGACTGGGCTAGGGGAATCGCTACGTTGGGTGTTAGCTAGGATATCAGGGAGCTCCTGGTCCTCTGCCTCCTGGCTGGCCTGGGTGCATATGGCCAGAATATCTTCCGGCCGCTCCTCATACTTTTTGAGGGCATTAATGTGGCAAATTCGCCTGTCTTTTAGTTGGGGCCCTCGGGCTATCAAATAAGTAGTCTCTCCCTGGCGGTCTATGACCTGGTAGGGCCCTTCCCAAGCGGTTTGGAGCTTGTTCTGTTTCACCGGCCGGAGGGCAAGCACTTTTTGCTCAACCAGGAATTCCCTGAATGTGGCCTGCCTATCATAATACCGTTTTTGTTTGGCTTGGGCGGCCTGGAGACTCTGCCGGGCCAGGCCCGTCAGAGTGTCCAGACGATCCCTCAGTTCCAGAACATAGGTGACAGCTGGGGTCTCCTCCGTGTCACACTTGCCTTCCCAATACTCGCGGAGGATGTTCAGGGGTCCCCGGACTCGTCTCCCAAAAAGTAATTAGAATGGAGAGAAGCCCGTGGACTCCTGAGGGACCTCCCGGTATGCGAAGAGCAAGTGCGGCAGGTATTGTTCCCAATCCCTATGGGAGTCTGTAAAAGCCCGGAGCATTTGTTTTAAAGTCCCATTGAACCTTTCACAAAGCCCATTCGTCTGAGGGTGGTAAGCAGTGGTTTGAGTGGATTGAACCCCACACAGTTTCCAGACCTGTTGCAGCAATTCGGAGGTGAATTGTGTGCCTCTGTCAGAGAGTATTTCTTGAGGGAACCCCACCCGGGTGAAAATGGTGATTAATGCAGTAGCTACGGATTCTGCAGTGATGTTGGCCAGAGGGACTGCCTCCGGATACCGGGTGGCAAAGTCCACCACAGTAAGGATAAACCTTTTGCCGGAGCGACTGCACCTGGCCAAGGGTCCTACAATATCCACAGCTACTCGTTGAAACGGGACTCCTATGATGGGAAGGGGCTGTAAAGGTGCATTAGATCGGTCGCCCCGCTTGCCGACCCTCTGACAGGTGTCACAGGTCCGGCAGAAGGTGCGAACATTCTTGGAGATCTGGGGCCAGAAGAAGGCCTGAGTGAGCCGCTGTTCCGTGCGTCTGACTCCGAGGTGCCCATCCAGTGGTACCTCATGAGCCAGGGCCAGCAAGGCAGCTCGATGTACAGTGGGGACCAGTAACTGAGTCTTGGCTATCTCTGTCTGTCCCTTTCCTACTGCCATAGTCTGCCTGTATAGTAACACTTCCCTCCAAACTATGGTCTCCCCGTTGGTCCCACTATCCGCCTGGCGTCTATACCCCGCTAAGGAGGGGTCAGTCTGTATGGCCACTCTGAATTCTGTCGGGGGGGACCAGGTAACACTAGTGCCTGTGGGATGCGGGGATGGGTCAGCGTCCGGAGCACTTACCACTGGTTGTTGAGCTTGTGCACGGGTAATCACTTGGCATTCCTCCCGGGTGGCTTGGGGCTCAAAATGGCTTTCCAGTCGTCCTAGGTTGTTGCCCAATAAAACATCGGTGGGCAGGCCTGGCATGACTCCCACTGTTTTATATCCATGTCCGGTGCCCCAATCCAGGTGGACCTGTGCCATGGGTAGCTGATAAATCTTGCCTCCGGCCACCCTGACTTCCACGGCCTGGTTGGTGCGATGATGGCTCCGGAGACAGTAAGGTTGGACCAGGGTTAACGTGGCCCCGGAATCCCGTAGCCCCTGGGCTGCGTGTCCATCCACTTGTACCGCCTGGATATGATGGTTTCTGTTATCCGAGGGGGATTCTTGAGCCAGGGCTACCTCATGATAATAGCCCCAAGGTGACTCCTCTGTAGGGGGTTGCGCGATTTCCCTAGGGGATGGCCAGTCATAGTCTTCTCTATCTGGAGTATCCACATAATACACAGTCCTATGTGCCCCCTGCCCCGGAGGGCCTGACGTATTCCAGCGAGCGGGGCCATTTTGTGGGCCAGGGGGTGGCCGATTTTGGGGGCAATTGGGCTGAGTGTGCCCCCGCTGGTGACACTGGTAGCATTCCAGGCCAGGGTTGGGGCGAGATGGGCCTGCCGGAGTGTACCACTGCGCAGTAGCAGGCGGGATCCGGGTATTCGGATTAGAGGAACTGGCCATCCTGCTCCCGCTAACCCCAGGGGGACCGTGGACAGTAGCTGACCGAGATCCCACTATCCGGGATTCCTCAAATTTATCTGCCAACTCTGCTGCTTCAGTGACGGTGCGGGGCCCATGATCATGCACCCAATCTCGTACCTCCGATGTGACTTGGAAAAAGAATTGTTCCAGCAGCATTTGTTGGCAACAATCCTCCAGTGTGCGAGCACCACAACCCTGTAACCAGTTGCGGCAGATCCGCTCCATCTTATAGACCCATTCCATGTGGGTCTCTTTGGTCTGGCGACGTCCTTCCCTGAACCGCCACCTGTAGGTATCCGGCGTGATGGCAAACCTCTGGAGCAGCCGCCGTTTCACCTCCGCATGATCTGCAATCCATGCATCAGGGATTGCCCGGTAGGCTTCCGCAGCCCTCCCTGTGAGCTTGCCCGCCAAGATAGTTACCCAGTCCTGTCGGTCTACCTGGACCACCTGGCATTGGCGCTCAAAGTCCTTCAAGAACCCATCAATGTCTCCCCCATTGTCGTCAAACACCTTAAACCGCTGGTGTGGCAGCCGCCTATTATGTTCCATCATGTCCGACCGGGTCTTGCTGGGCTGCCTAGGAGAACTCTGTTGAATCTCTGCCAACTCCTCTAAGTATTCCTTTTCCACCGCCAGAATTGTCCTGATTCTGAATTCTGCAGGAGGGTCCGGTCCTGCTAATGCCAAACGTGCTGCCACCCTTTGGCTCACCACATCAGCTCAGGACGCAGCGGGCAGAGGGCCCGGTGGAGATCCGGCTGGGTTGGAGTGAGGGCTGTATGTCTCCTCCGGTGGCAAATCAGTGTTCCGGGCCCACTCCACCATCTCCTCATCCATGTCCTGCAGCATGGTGACCAACTCTTGTTTCCTCAGCCCCCTAGCATCCCGACCTTGCTCCTCGACCATCTGTTGGAGTTCTGTAAGTGAGCGGTGTCTGTATACCTCAGCCATGATGACCCAGTTGTTGCTAAGACCGGGGTCAAGCCAGCGGCTGTTTTTCCCCCTGCTGGGCTGGTCTTAGTGTAGCTGAAACCGGGGTCAAGCCAGCGGCTATATCTCCCCCTGCTGGGCTGGTTTCAGTCCGATCCCACCGCTTGCCACCAGTGTAACGAGATCCTAAGTCCGCGGATGGACGTAGCTCGTTCTGCTGGGTCTGTCAGGCTGATTGCCGGTCACAATTTAGTAGCTGGCTCCCTCTCACACGCTCCAGGAATCCCTCAGAAAGTGGGTCAAGACAAGACCCTTGATACCTTCCCCAAAATAACGTACAGGACACGGTTGAAGTGCCAACAGTAACTCTTTTCTGGCTGAACTCAGCTCTTTTATGCAGGGTTAACAGTATTATTGTAACTTCATCAAAATAACCATACAAAGTACTGAACATGAATACAATGGGCAACCCTGATGAGATTAAGGGACCATAAAAGGGAACAAAGGTCTGACATTCACATACAATGAGTTCAGGGAGTCCAGGGAACAATAGAGCCCAGACTTAGAGGCACCTTTGAATTGGCCGCTTCATCTTGTCAGCCAATGGGCTGCCGAGCTACTGGCTTCAGGCAGCCAATCCCTTGGCCGCCGACATTTCCCCATGTTACACCAAGGGAGTCCCTTTAAATATGTCCTAGCGTTGGCGACCAATCAGGAGGCGGCCGACATCCCCGTTATATTTCAATGGGACCTGCTCAGCCAATGGGAAGGGCACCTACTTTCTGCCATTTTATTCCAATGGCAGCTCTTTAAACCCCATGAGCCAATAGGAATCCCGCCGACCATGGAAGTCCAAAGGACAATGTTCCCTCCGTGTACTCCCCGTGAATATCAGTCCTTTTTAGGAGTACAGTGTTAGGGCAAGGGGAGTATAATGTTGCAGTAACGGCCTGCGGTCCGTTACAAACACTGTGGGAATAGAACGGGAATGAGCCACTTGGGAGATGTTCACCACCCGACGGATGTTGTCAGGGGCCTCCCTACCGGGAACAAAACCCACCTGATCTGGATGAGTCAAGGAAGGCAGGAGTTTCGAAAGACATATAGCCAGAATCTTAGCAAAAAGCTTAACGTCAAAGTTTATAAGTGAGATCGGACGGTAATTTGAACAATAGTTTGGATCTTTGCCTTCCTTCGGGATAACCACGATCCGGACCAACAGCATTTCAGAAGGCGGACTGACCCCGTGTAAAAAAGAATTAAAGAGAGTGGTTAAGTGCGGACGAAGTGTGGACTGGAAAGACTTAAAATAGGCGGCTGTAAAACCATCCTGCCCAGGAGCCTTGGAAGATTTGAGAGACTTCAAAGCAGAGGAGATTTCCTCCTCAATGATATCCATATTGAGTGAACAGAGATCATCAGGTGATATCGAAGGCAATTGGCAAGATCTCAAGAAGGAGGCAAGCCTGGAGCGTAACGACAGAGACTGCTCGACCTTACGGCCATCATATAATGATCCATAAAACCCTGCAAAAAGTGGCCTCAGTCTCAGAAGTTTTATATGTTAGAGAGCCCGAGCAAGTGTGAATCGACCGGATAGTACGATATTTCACTTGCTGGAGCAATTTAGCAGCCAACATAGCGTCTGGTTTATTGTACTTTTCAAAATACATCTCTCGAGTCCATTGCAACGCAGGGAGAACTTCAGAGGAGAGTAAAAGGTTGAATTCTTCCCTTAAGGTTGTAGGGCAAAGCAAATTCACGGTAGTAGGATCTAACTTATGCGAACGTTTCACGTCATGTAACAAAGCCGCCAGCCTAGACCTTTCCTCTGCCCTATCACTCTTCAGACACGATGCAGTAGCAAAAAGTTTGCCCCGCATGACCGCCTTGTGTGCCGTCCACAAGGGACCAATGTTATTGTTAGGAGAAACATTAAGAGGAAAGTATTCTTCTAAAGCTGAGAGTATATCAGACCGGACTTCAGGGTTGAGTAACAAGGAGTCATTGAATCGCCACGTGGAAGGATCACGGACCCCAAGCAGACCCGAAAAGGAACATTCGACAATAGCATGGTCCGACCAAGTTAAATCATGTATCCTGGCCAAGCATAATGCATCTTCCAGCAACTGATTCGCAAATAGGTAATCTATCCTGGAATAATGTCCGTGAGGGTTGGAGAAAAAAGTATAATCCCTGGTACCGGGATTAGGGGGACGCCAACAATCATGTAGTTTATGAGAGCGCACCAGATCAGTCAGAAGTCTAGACTTTGGGGGCAGGCTATGTCCCAGAGGTGGGCCGAACAATCCAAAATCGGGTCCAGGAAAACATTAAAGTCCCCTCCCACCAGAAGAGAGGAAGTAGGAATCTGGTCCATAAGTGCAGAAAGAGCTGAGTAAAATCTCACATCCAGTGCGGTGGGGGCTTAGACATTAAGGAGAGACAAAAATGAACCCTGGATCTCACCCTGTACCAATAAAAGCCGGCCCTCAGGATCACACTGAACATTCCGGACCTAAAACTCCACCGAGTTCCGGATCAGAATGGAGACCCCATTCTTTTTTTGAGAACCCGAGGAATGGAAGTGCAAGCGGTAACACCTATCCCAGTATCTAGGGGTAGCTCCCGAGCGAAAATGAGTCTCCTGAAGGAAAACAACATCCTCTTGTAAGGAAATCTAGTTTCTTATAGCCATCCTCCACTTTTGAGGAGCATTAAGACCCATAACATTATGCGATAGTACCTTCAAAACAGAGACAGAAGAAGAGTTAGACCCTGCCCCAGCGTGGAGAGAGTCTAGGCAGGGATCAGATATCCAACCCAGGTAAGCACTTGAGCTCTTGGGACAACAAAAAGTTCAACCGGTTGGTGATGAGTGCGGCTGGGGTCCCGCTGCCGCTCTCGGTTTCTTAAACTCATAGAATCTACTCCACATCAACCAGGGGCAACCAGCAGGAAACAGCATCCTCACGCGGGATCTCCGCTGCCATCAGGAAACAAGTCATCATACAGAGATCGTACTTCCTGGGACATCTCCAGTACCAACATGCGAAAGAAGGATTTACACTCCGACTGGTCTAGTAGCTGAGCCGAGGTGCCATTTCTGGAGGCTATCAATCGAAAAGGGAAACCCCAGCAATACATGCAAGCGCAGGTAAGTCGTCACAGGGCACAGAGGGTAGCGGGAGCTAGGTCGGCAAAGAATCTGGGCATAATGCCATCCATCTCAGGAGCTCCGTTCCGCACCACCTTCATGATCACCTCCTTAGTGGTATAGAAGGTTAGACAGATCACCACATCCCGTGGTGGGGCATCAGCAGGTTTAGGTCGCAAGGCTCGGTGGACATTATCCATCATCAACATTGTCTACGGTGTGTCAGGTAGGATACTAGAAAAGTACCGCATCAGAAAAGCAGACAGATCAGTCACTGACTCTGGAATATCCCGGATGCGAATGTTAGATCGTCTCAATCTATTTTCCAAATCCTCTAGGGTGACGTAAATCCTCCTATTTTTGCTTGGATGCGACCCAGCTCGTCCTGCAGCTCAGACTGAGAAGTCAAGAGTGAAGTAATCATAGTCTCCAGGGCATCAGTGCGGCCTACAATGTGCTGAATCTCAGTCTTCAGCTGATTCGTGCCGGATTTGAATTCCTCAGTTAAGTCTTGCTTAACAGACAGGAGCAGGTCTATCAAGGCTGGACGCCTGCTTGGTGCAAGGCGGGGCTGCCTCCAGGCCTGCCCGCGGTTGCTGGCACCAATGTTCCTGAGTCACGCTTCTGAAAAAAGTCCACTGGCTGAGCGGGTTTGTCCATTATTTGGTTCCTCTGTGACATAATTGTGTCGGGTAAGTACTTACACCACTGTGGAAGTATAAGAAATCCAGGGAGAAAGCTTAAGTTAGCTGATGTGGGTGAACAGGGAGCAAGAGCCTCACAGACACACGTCCATTCCCTTCAGGCAGCAGGCCACACCCCTTTAATTTTCTTTTTGCAAACCCAACATATTGTTTGCCACTGCAAAACTCAATTAAATATATGACCCCTTTTGTATTACAAGTTATAGTGTGCTTTATCTTGAATGTTTCATTTGTTTTGTTAGAAGTGATTGTCTTTTTATGTTTATTCTTCAAACAGGCCTGATAACCTATACATCTTCCACAGTTATAAAATCCTTCTCCTGTATCCAGCCAATCACTCTGTAATTTTTTCTTTCTCCTTTTGGTGCTACTTTTAATCCCAAATTGAGAACTTTCGTGTATATTATAGTGGGGACTTTCTGGGAGTATACGGTTGAGGATTTTGTCCCCCTTTAATACTCCACAATGTTTTTCTATGAATTTTTCAATGTCTTATGTTGTATATTATATGGTACAATTATAGGGATCCTATCTCCTCCCTGATCTCTGGGTTCTGATTCTCTAAATCATTCAGGTCTTTCCAAATTCTCTATAAACTGTGTATAAACTATACATTCATCCAAACTCTTTTCTGAATATTTTTTCTCTAAGAATCTTTCAAGACCACAGCCTGTTGTTTGAACACAGTTGTTTCTGTGCAGTACCGCCTCAACCTGGTAAATTCCACTTTCGAGATATTATTTAACCAGGGAGGGAAATGGCAACTATTGAGGGCAATATAGCTGTTGCAATCCACTGGCTTGAAAAAGGTTTTGGTTCTGATCTCATTGTCCTCAATATACACAACCAAATCAAAAAATTCAACTTCCTTCTGACTACTGGCAATAGTGAAATTTAAATTATAATCATTCTCATTGATATATCTAATAAACTCACCCAAAGATTCTTCCCTTCCCCCCAAAACAAAAAACATGTCTTCTATATAGCAATGCCAAGTCACCAGGTTCGTGTCCAGCCTACCCTCTCGCCAAAAGTACTGGTCTCCCCAAAGACCCATGTACAAATTGGCATAGCTGGGCGCGAACCTCCCTGAAGAAGAAATCAGGTGATTTTGAAAAGTGTTTTACATGTGGACAGAGATTTTGCAAGGACAAACAAAGAGGTGGCATCATTAAGAATTGTCTTCGCATTGACATGGTGTGAGTTCCGGAAGTTGCGCAGGTCTATGTTAACTGCCAAATACTGAAAGAAGGGGTGGAAGAAAGAATCAGTGAGGACGACGAAGTGAGCCTGAGTCTGGCATGCGGAGGAATCCAGTGGAAACGGTACCAAGGTATACCGGTGAGAACATTCCATTTTACTTTATTTGCACAAATAGCCAGTGAATAGCTGTGCTCGTCCTTTACACCGTTTCATACCCCAGTAAAGGCAGAGAGTGTAGAGATCTGCCACATGGACATATTTTAGCGATTGAATTTCGTACCCTGACATCCGAGGTCGGCTGGAACAATGAGGCCCTGGTTGCTGCCTTCTCCCAAGGGCTTTGTGACTACATTAAGGATGAGATTGCTGCCCATAATTCACCCAAGGAGTTGGATGAACAGATATAGTTTATTATCCTTATTGACACTCTGGTCCGGGAGAGACCCTCATTTAAGGAGCGCCTCCGGAGGCCTCCTCCCAGAACTACGGCTCACGTAACTTGCCCACCAAGTCCTCCCTCACCTCCCATGCCTCCTGGTTCTGACTCAGGGGGTGGTGGACCGATGCAGGTTGGTGCGACCCGGTTCTCTTTGGAGGAGAGGGCCTTCTGGAGGAGGGAAGCACTGTGTTTGTACTGTGGGAGACCAGGACACATATTAAGGTCCTGCCTGGTACGTCCGGGAAACGCTCACACCTAGGATACTGTCAGGGACCTTAGGTGGTATCTCTGTCCCCTGAAAACACCCAGGATAATCCCATTCTTGAAGTGATCCTTACTTGGGCCAACAAGTCTGTCTCAGTCCCAGCATTGTTGGTCTTATTTTATGGATGCAGAATTTGTGGCTAAAAATTTGATTCCGTTACAGTCGTGTTCCTCTCCATTGGCTGTTGAGGCCATTGATGGTAGTCCCCTTCTACCTTCACACATTACGCATGAAACTTCTGGCTACCATACGAACATGTATTACCTCTCCTCTGGGAGAGGAAATAATGGCCACCCAACCATCCTTTCTGGTGGGGAAACCTTACGGAAAATGCTTTGTTCCCGCTCAGTTGCACATTAAACTGTTGGAGACTTACCATGCTTCTAAGATAGCAGGTCACATTGGGCGAGACCAATTGATTTGGTGGTTATCTCGACTATTTTGGTGGCTTACCCACAGGTCCAGTTGTGCTGCTTTTAGAGCAGCATGCACCACTTGTGCTCAAAATAAGTCACCTCAACCTTTGCCTGTCGGCCTCCTCCAACCTATGGCCAACGGAGAACATCCCTGGTCACATTTGTCCATTGACTTTATGGTTGATCTTCCGGCATCCTTGGGCTTCACGGTCATCCTAATGATGATGGACAAATTTTCGAAAATGGCTCACTTTGTGCCACTCAAAGACTTACCTTTCAGGTAGGAATTGGTGGTGGTATTTGCTAAAGAAGTCTCTCGACTCCATGACATACCCAGGGTGATTGTATCAGACAGAGGAAGCCAGTTCGTGTCCCGTTTTTGGAGGTGCTTTTCTGCTGAGATGGGGATTCAGCTGGCATTCTTCTCTGCTTACCACCCTCAATCTAACAGGGCAGCAGAAAGGTCAAACCAATCCTTAAAACAATTTCTCCATTGTTATATTTCTGACCACCACGACAATTGGGCTACCTTGTTACCTTGGGTGGAGTTTGGCCGGAATTGTGCCATGAACTCTTCCTCACAGAGTTCCCCGTTCTTGATCAACTGTGGTTTCAACCCTCTGTCCTTCCTGAAGTTTTTGAAGCATAGGAAATTCCAGCTCTGGACGAGCATTTGAGGGAGCTCTGTTGCTCTTGGGTTCGGGTACAGCATACCCTATGTGGTTCCGCGCAACAGCAGAAAAGGCAAGCTGACCGTAGGCATTTGCCGGCACCCACTTTCCAGGTGTGAGGGGGAGAGTTTGGCTGTCATCCCGTAACCTCAACCTCCAGGTTCGCTGTCATAAACTGGCTCCTCGATTTGTTGGTCCATTCTGTGTACTGCGTAAAATTAACCCTGTGGCATATGCCCTGGATCTTCCAGCATCAACACGCATTCGCAGTGTTTTCCACGTTTCCTTGCTCAAACACTTGATCTGTAACCGGTACACCAATAGTACGGTCCGGCAAGCTCCTGTCAAGGTCGGTGATCATGAGGAGTACGTAGTACAGATCATTCTGGACTCCAGGTGGTTCCCAGGGCGATTGCAGTACTTGATTCACTGGAGGGGGTGTGGTCCAGGGGACTGCTCCTGGATACCTTCAGGCGATGTTCATGCTTCTTGCTTGGTGCACGAATTTCATACTCATTTTCCCAACAGACCCTGACTTGGACCGCGGAGGGGGGGGGGGTGTCCTTGAAAGGTTGTACCTTAGACCTAGCGCTGCAACGCTGGGAATAGAGTACTCAAAATGCAGCTTTGGCGTCATCCCCAGCATCGCTCCGAGCGTTCGGCCTGGGCGCACTTGGGGAATGGAGTGGCCTGCTGTGTCCTCTTCAGCAGCGGCAGGATTGAGCCTGCAGACGCAGGGTTGATGGAGGTGATGGACGCATCGCGGATAATCATTATTGAGCGCGAGGCTGCACTCTGACTCAGGCCTCAATCTTATGCTGGAGGTTCTAGTTTTGCTCGACCTACCTACTTCCTGGAAGGGTATTTAAGAGCACTGGATGTTTACTCAGTACCCTTATGTTGTTGTACAGTTCCAGTTCTACTTCCTGTTATCCAGTGTATGACCCGGCTTGTTAGACCATCCATTCTAGTGCTGACCTGTGGCTGTTTGACTACTTGCTCCGTGTATGACCCTGGTTTGTCTGACTATCCAAACTGGTGCTGACCTGGGGCTCTGTCCAGCTATATTGTCTTTGTTGCCTCCTCACTAGCGGACATCCTATCTGGTGCACACCTGTGGCTCTTGCTGACTATCTGCTCTGTGTATGACCCTGGCTTGTGTGGCTATCCTAATTGGTGCTGACCTGGGTCTCTGTCCAGCTGTATTGTCTGTGTTGCCTCCTGATCAGTGGATGTCCTATCTGGTGCAGATCTAGGGCTCTGGTGGATTTTAGCTGACTGACTGCAGGCGTGAGTCAGTTCTCTCCCTTGTTTCCACCTTTAGGGGAGATTATGAGAGCCCTTCCTTGGTGCCTCCTGTGCTGATGAGACTACCAATGGCTATGACCTAGTCTCTAGGAGTTGTGGTTGACCTTAGACTGCCTCCTATTTCTGATAGAGGTTCTGGTATCTCTAGTCACCCTCTGCTCCTTCGAGATCCCGTCTATTATTACCATTATTATGTAATAAAGTGATCTTAACTATACTGTCCGACTCTTGAGTTTTCTTGGTCTCTGTGACAGCAACTGAAAAATATGCTGGAGGAAGCCTATGCTGAGGGTCTGCTCACTTGATCAGAGAAGGACTTTCTCTATAAAGCCTAAGATGTCCATATATTATCATCTACCAAAAATACATAAGTCCCACTCTGATCCACCAGGCAGACGCCATAATATTGGGTATAGATTCATTGACTTCAAATTTATCAGCATATATAGACTATCACCTCCAACAGTTGTATAAGGTTTGAAGTCATATCACCGTGATTTCACACATTTGTTGACTTTTGTAAAGAATGTCTTTTTGGTGTGAAGATTATTGTTGGCTAACCTTAGATGTAGCAGGTTTATATTCAAATATACCACATAAGGGTGGTTTGGAAGCGGCTAGATTTTTTTAAATCAGGATTCTTTAATGCCTCTGAAACAAACAGAATTTATTTTGATGGCAATTGAATTCACTTTAACACATCATTTTTTTTTTTTAGTTCGAAAATCAATCAGTGTAATTGCGATGGGCACCAAATTCACACTGAGTTATGCAAATGTATTTCTCTGTCGTCCAATACAGGTTACTGGTAACTCTGGGGGGGGGGGGGGGGCGATCCGCCCCTTTAAGTAGGCAGGAACATTTCTCTAAATGTATGCAGGGGGTGGAGCCTCCCTTCCCTCCTCAGCTGCATCCTAGCCAGCTACTCCAGAATGAATTGCTCCTGGGTGACAACACCAGGTGGAGAACATTTGTCGTTAGTTTTAGTTTCTTTTTTATTTTTCTGTCAGATATGGAATACCACCATTAGGCGGATTACCATGACTGACAAATGCCCTTCAGTGTGGCTAGCTCAGTATCCAGGTGCTTTTTGGTGGACCTTAAGCCCTGAGGGGGAAAATCTTGGGTTCAAGTGCTTCCCCATGGATTACTCACTGAGGTAATTCTTACTGCATGGTAACCTGAAGACAGAAGATCTGCAGGAAAGGTGAGCTACCCTCTGAGTGCTGCAGGTCCACTTGTCCCACAGTGCCCCTTTGCTGGGCTTGTATTTGGGAGTTCTCATTGCACACTCCTGCACTCATTGGGTATATATGTGTACGTCTGTTGGGTATTTGCCGCAGGTTTATGTGGTAACTTAACCTTTTGTCCGCTGGTTTGACACGTTTAGTGGGGTTTTCTGACACTTTCCTTACTGGGTTAGTGTTTTTCTCAATATGCACACATGTTCCCTGTATGTTTCTCATGTTTTTACCTCATATTTTAACTTTTATTAAATTTGTGTACCGTGCCTTTAATATGCTCTTTACCGCATAGACGCCATTGCTCCATTTACTTTCTATGGGTCAACACTGTTTGGAATGTATCTCTGCAACCGCTTCATACAGCAACTTCAGAGTGGGCTCATTTTAATTGTCTGCCCTTGCTCTATCATCTGCTTTATAGTTCAAGTGTGTTGGAGGGATTCGGGCACTGCTTTGGGGTATTTTTTGGGAAAAACGACATTTCTCATGAGCGCTTATTTTGCGCCATTTTTTCTGATCGGCTTCCGTCGCGGCAGCCATTTTGTGAGCTTTTCTCAGCGAGTATCCTACAGAGGCCTTGGACTCTCTTTCTCTCCTCTGCAGATTAACCCTTTGCCTGCCAGATAAGTCTATATTTAGCACTTCTGGGGTGAAATATTAATCTAACACACTATAATTGGGTGATTTATTGTACAGTTGGTTATTTTGACACTGTGATAATGTCTATACCGCTGGAGCTGGGGGCTAGACCTAAGACTAAGGAGGATGGGGTATCAGTATCCCCCATTGCGCATTTCTCTTCCTGTCACACAGGGCTACCTAGAGAATTCTCTGGTCATTTATGCCCAGCATGTTCTGAAAGTCCTGACAGCAACCCAGGGCATTCCAGCCATGCTATTGAGCCAGCTTGGGTGCAGGAGTTTAAGGCTGCGACTAGGGACCTTAGGTCCACTCTACAACTCTTTCCATCCCAGGTACAGGGGGGCTCTTCAATTATGGCAGACCCCCTCTACTATCAGATCCTCCCTGCCAAAACTGCAGGGAGCACCTGATGTGTCAGATTATTCTGAGGAAGAATTGTTGCAAGATTCGGATGTTGAGGATGCTACTGCTTTAGAGTCTTCTAGGTCCCCTGGGGACCCTTTTGAGTCTGATCCTGAACCCTCTGCTGAGGGCCTGATCAGGGCTGTATTGACCACACTCAACATTCCCTTGGTTCAGGTGGCCCCTTCTGATACCTCTGGTGTTTTTCATGAGCCTGCAAAGCCCCATACTTATTTTCCTCCTAACCCAACTCTTGACCATTTGGTTTCTGATGCATGGAAGAATCCAGACAAGTCCTCTTCTGTGTCCAGGAAATTTGATAAACTTTATCCCTTTTCTGAAACAGAACTGGCTAAATGGGTTCATCCCCCCAAGGTGGACGCATCCATAACTAGGCTGTCTAAATCTACCACCTTACCTGTTTCTAATGCTTCTGCTCTGCAAGATTGGACTGACAAGAAACCTAAAGTTTCCCTCAAGTCCATTTTCGCTTCTATTGGCACCGCTATGCGTCCAGCTTTTGCTGTTGCGTGGGTTAACCGGGCTATTGCCGTCTGGACTGACCAACTCACTACAGCTGTCCATCAGGATGCGCCTACTTTGGAGAAATTGTGTCTTCTTGCGAATATCTCTGAAGCACAACACTATGTTTCTGCTGCTGCCTTTGATGCCGTCTGCATGATGGCAAGGGCCTCCACTACCTCTGTGGTGGCCAGGCGTGCGGTTTGGCTTAATATTTGGTCTGCTGACACTGCTTTCAAGAAAATCTTGCTTTCCTTGCCTTTTCAGGGTATTTCCTTGTTTGGATCTGAACTTAAGGAACTAATTAGCGAGGCCACAGGGGGTAAGGGTACACTTCTACCCTTGGTCTTTAAGAAAAAGTTGCCCTTTAAGCGTAACCGGCCCTTTCGTTCCTTTCAAACTGAGACGCATTTGACGAACCAGGCGGTTCCATCAGCTCCACGTCCCTCCTCCATGCCCAAGCAGCAATGGAAGCCTAAGACCGCATCCAATCCCAAGGCTCCCAAGACTGCTTCGGCATGACTCACCGAACCCGGGTCCGCATTCTGCTGTGGGTGGTCGTCTCCGCCTCTTTTGCGGGATTTGGGAGGATTCAGTGTCGGACCCATTGGTTTTACAGGTGGTGTCAGAGGGATACAAGATCCCTTTCTTTTCTCTTCCCCCTTTTCACTTTAATCTTTCTCGCTCTCCTCAGGAAGTCACGAGAAGCCGTCTATTAGAAGGCGCTATTCTGGACAAGGATGTCCTGGAGCCGGTGCCTCCTTCAGACAGGGGTTCGGGGTTTTACTCAAACCTCTTTGTGGTGACCAAAAAGGACGGCGGATGCCGCCCTATTTTGGATTTGAAGATCTCCATTCCTTTGTGGTCAAGACTCACTATCATCAGGAGTCTCTGCCCACAGTGATCGCGGCCATGTCTCCGGGGGAGTTCCTTGCTTCTCTGGACCTTCAGGATACGTATTTGCACATCCCAGTCCATCTAGAGAGCAGGCGGTACCTGAGGGTTTCCTGCGACAGGGGTCATTTTCAGTTCTCAGCTCTTCCATTTAGTCTGACAACGGCCCCTCATGTTTTCCAACGGCTTCTGGGGGCCTTGATATCCGTCCTCCATCGGGATGGCATCAAAGTGACTCCTTACTTGGACGACTTGCTTTTGAAAGCCTCCTCTGCGGACCTTCTTCATCAGCAGGTCCAGGACTGCATTCAAATCCTTACCCATCAGGGTTGGATGGTCAACTTGGACAAGTCAGAACTTGTCCCGTCCCATCAACTGAGCTTCCTGGGTCTTCTGTTCAATACTCAGAAGTGCATGGTGTTTCTACCGGACGAGGCAGCCCATCAAATTGCACAAAGAGTCTCAACGATTCTATCCCGGGATTGGATCCCAGTCCCGAAGTTGTCTTCTCTGGTGGGGAAGTTCATTTCCACGATAGAGGCAGTTCCATTTGCCATAGCACACACCAGGGAACTTCAGAAATTTGTGATACAGACAGGCAGGGACCGACCAGATCATCAAAAGCTATCGGTCTTACTTCCTCCTTATGTAGAGTTGAGCTTGGAGTGGCTTACATCAACAGACAAGGCGGAACAAGAAGTCTCGCCGCTTGGTTAGAGGTCAAGGCCATTCTTTCCTGGGCAGAGGTTCATGTTCCTGTCATTTCCGCAGTGCACATTCCAGGCGTAGACAACGCCATGGCAGACTTCCTCAGTCGTCACACAGTTGACAGCGGAGAGTGGGAGCTACATCCCAAGGTGTTTCAACTCCTAACTCAGAGATGGGGGATGCTACGAGACACAACAGGAAGGTTCCGGCGTTTTGCTCTCGGTGGAGAGACTCTCTAGCTCTGGCTGCCGACGCAATGTCCATTCCCTGGACATTTTCCCTGGCCTATATTTTTCTCCTCTTCCAATGTTGATAAGGGTGTTACAGAAATTGAAAGTGGAATGTTGTCCAGTAATTTTGATCACTCCGAATTGGCCTCGTCAGTCCTGGTATCCGGAGCTTCTGGCCCTATCAGTGGCGGAGCCCTTTCCGCTCCCCTCTCGTCCAGATCTTCTTCTGCAGGGTTACCTGTGGAAGGAAGATGTTCATCTGCTCAACTGACGGCCTGGAGGTTGAATCCTCGATTTTGAGGAAGAAACGGTTTTCTTCTGTTGTGGTGTCTACTATGCTTAGTGCCCATAAGCCTGTTTCTTCCAAGATTTATCACCATGTCTGGTCGACGTTTGTGTCTTGATGTGCTGACAGAGATCTGTCTCATGACTTTGATCTTCCCACTGTCCTGGCTTTTTTGCAGGACGGTGTGGACAAGGGACTCAGTCTGAGTTCTCTTAAGGTTCAGACTTCGACGCTTTCTGTCTTTTTCCAGAAACTCATTGCTATCCTTCCTGTCATCAGGGTTTTCTTCCAGGGTGTTGCTCATGTGCATCCTTCCTTTTGGAGTCAGGCTCCTCAGTGGGACCTTAATTTGGTATTGGGAGTTCTCCAACATCCTCCCTTTGAGTCTTTGGCTACTATTCTTTTATGTCTTGACGTGGAAGATGGCCTTTCTTCTGGCGTTCGTGTCTGTTCGTTGAGTTGTGGAGTTGCAAGCTCTGTCCTGTAAACCACCTTATCTGGTGTTTTCTAAGGATAAGGCGGTGCTTCGCACCTCTAAGGAGTTCTTACCTAAAGTGTTCTCAGAGTTTCATATCAATCAGGAGATTCTGGTGCCCTCTTTCTGCCCTAACCCCTCTTCTGATAAGGAAAGAGATCTCCACTTGTTGGATGTGGTGTGTTGTCTCGAGTTTTATGTCCATCGCACTGAATCTGTCAGGAAGTTTGATGCTCTGTTCGTCATTCCTGAGGGTCCTAGGGCAGGAAGACCTGCATCCAAAGTGACTATTGCGTCATGGATCAAGTCCACTATTCATAGGGCCTACGAGTTGAGGAATAAGCATGTTCCCTTTCAGGTCACAGCTCATTCCACCAGGTTTATTGGGGCCTCTTGGGCCTATAAAAATCAAGCATCTGCTGATCAGCTGTGCAGGGCGGCCACTTGGTCCTCTATGCACCCCTTTTCGAAGCACTACCGTGTTGATGTGTTGGCTTCGGCTGATGCCAGCTTTGGGAGGAAGGTCCTGGAGGCAGTCTTGCCTGTCTAGGATATTCTTCTCTGGTTCTTAGTGCTTCCTTGCTGTTGAGCCCTGTTGGCTCTAGTTCAGTGTGCTGTGTAACAGTTCCTGGGGTGTTTTTACCCCTGTTTGGTGTCCGTTGACAGTTTTGTTGGGATCTCTGACCGGTTGGTTCATAGAGGTTCTGGTGACTTTGGAGGCCTTGCGCCTGGTCCATGCCTTCTTCCCGCCTCTGGGAAACTCAATGGTTGGACATCCCAGAGTTACCAGTAACCTGTATTGGACGACAGAGAAAAGAGGATTTTAGTCTTACCTGTTAAATCCCTTTCTCTTAGTCCATACAGGTTACTGGTCTCCCACCCTGTCAAGAGACTATGCTTGGCTGTCCTGTGGTAATATGTGGGAGTCCTTCTGGGCATGCTCACAGGAGTCGTCTTCTCTCCTATTTCTGGTCAGTTATTAGTGTCTCAAATCATTCTGGAGCTAACTGGCTAGGATGCAGCTGAGGAGGGAAGGGAGGCTCCACCCCCTGCATACATTTAGAGAAATATTCCTGCCTACTTAAAGGGGCCGATCGCTTCCCAGAGTTACCAGTAACCTGTATGGACTAAGAGAAAAGGATTTAACAGGTAAGACTAAAATCCTCTCTTCTCTGTTGTCCAATACAGGTTACTGGTAACTTTGGGTAGGCGATCAGCCCCTTTAATAGGCAGGAACAATTATGAGAAGTGACTGCTGGGTGTAGCCTACCTTCTCTCCTTAACTTGCAGCTAGCCAATCCCCAACCAGTAACATAGTTACATAGTAATTTAGGTTGAAAAAAGACTTGCGTCCATCCAGTTCAACCCTTTTCCTATTCCTGTTTACCATCGCTGACCCAAAAGAAGGCATCTGACTCCAAATGGCAATCAGATTTCTCCCTGGATCAACAAGCCCTAACTAAATATTAATCCCAATACTAACGTGCATAGCCCTCTATATTATGCTCTTTTAAATAAGTATCCAGGCCCCTTTTAAAGGCATCTAATGTATTTGATAGCACCACCTCCTCCGGAAGTGCATTCCATACCTTTATTGTCCTTACTGTAAAGAAACCCTTCCGCTGTTGTAGACTAAATCTCCTTTCCTCAAGTCTAAGCGGGTGGCCCCTTGTCCTGTGTACTGTTCTGTTAATGAACAGGTCTTTTGAAAGTCCTTTATATGGGCCTTGAACATATTTATATAGTGTTATCATATCCCCTCTAAGACACCGTTTCTCTAGTGTGTACAAGTTTAACTTTTCTAGCCTCTCATCATAACTAAAACTTTCCATTCCCCTTACTAGTTTTGTAGCCCTCCTCTGCACTCTCTCTAGTTCCATAATGTCCTTCTTCAGAAAGGGCGCCCAGAATTGAACAGCATATTCTAGGTGGGGTCTTACCATGGACCTGTAAAGAGGCATAATTATATCTTCCTCCCTTGAGTCAATACCCCTTTTAATACATGCCAATATCTTATTGGCCTTTGCAGCTGCCAGCTGGCACTGCATGCTACTGCACTGTCTACCATTACTCCTAAATACTTTTCATTAGTAGATTTCCCCAGAGAAACACCATTTAAACTATATGTTGCATTTTTATTATTATACCCAAAATGCATAACTTTACACTTGTCTATATTGAATCTCATTTGCCATTTGCCTGCCCAGTTACTCAATTTGTCCAAGTCCTCTTGTAATGAAGACACATCCAGTTCAGACTTTATTACCTTACTTAATTTTGTGTCATCGGCAAACACTGATACATGGCTTCCTATGCCCTCTGGGAGGTCATTAATAAACAAATTAAAAAGAAGAGGACCCAGGACAGATCCCTGAGGCACTCCACTTATCACGTTTATCCAACTGGAGAACTTGCCATTTACTACCACTCTTTGCATTCTATCTTTCAGCCAATTTCCAATCCACACACAAACATTTTCCCCTAGTCCTATTTCATTCAATTTGTACTGTAACCTCTTGTGTGGAACTGTATCAAATGCCTTGGCAAAGTCTAAATAGATCACGTCAACCGTCGCTCCCTCATCTATATTATTACTTACTTTTTCATAAAATGCGATAAAGTTCGTTTGACAAGACCTATCTTTCACAAAGCCATGTTGGCTATTGCTAATGATATTCCTGTTCCAGCAGAATTCTTGAATATATTCCCTTAGCAACCTTTCAAACAGCTTCCCTACCACAGATGTCAAGCTTACGGGTCTGTAATTTCCTGGCTGGGACTTTGATCCCTTTTTAAATATGGGCACCACATCTGCTTTACGCCAATCCATGGGCACCATACCAGAAATAAAAGAATCCCTGAAAATCAGATATATCGGTCTGGCCAGGGTCTGGCTTAGCTCTTTAAGTACCCGTGGGTGTATACCATCTGGCCCCGGAGCTTTGTCTACCTTGACACCATTCAATTGTTTTAACACTTTTTCTTATGTTAGCCAGTCCCATGCTTGCTGTGACTGTTCTGTAAAAGTAGTTTGCAGATTCTTGTCCAATGGGTCTTCCTTGGTAAAAACTGAAGATAAGAAATTATTTAAAATATCTGCCTTCTCTCTGCCACCTTTGACCATCTCACCCGTTTCAGATAACAAGGACCCAACATTATCAGACTTTAATTTTTTGCCATTAATGTATTTAAAGAATTTTATTGGGTTGCTTTTGCTCTCCTTAGCAATATTTTTTTCATTCTCCAGTCTAGCTAATTTAATAGCCTTTTTACAGGTTTTGTTGACATTTTTGTATTCTGCAAATGCCTCTGCTGATCCCTCAGCTTTGTAATGTTTAAATGCCGCTTTCTTGTTATTTATTTCATGAATTACTTTACTGGTTAGCCACATTGGTTTCAATTTGCTTCTTTTGTATTTGTTTCCAACAGGGATAAATTTATATGTGTATTTTTGCAATGTTATTTTGAAGGCATTCCATTTACCTTCTGTGTTTTTTCCTGAAAATATTTTATCCCAGACAACGAGACCAAGGGATGAATTAAACCTGCTAAAGTTGGCCTTTTTAAAATTCAGTGTTTTGGTGGAACTCATATCAACTTGTTTTTTTTAATTAATCTCAAACGATACCATGTTATGGTCACTATTCCCCAAGTGCTCCCTTACTTGGATGTTAGAGATAAGTTCTTCATGGTCAGTTATTACCAAATCCAGACATGCATTCCCTCTGGTTGAGGTCTGCACTAGTTGTGACAAAAAGTTGTCATTCAGCAAGTTCAATAACTTGCTGCTTTTAGCAGAGTTAGCTGTTCCATTTTTCCAGTCTATTTCTGGTTAATTAAAATCCCCCATAATTATAGTTCTCCCTATTTGGGAAGCCTTTTCTATTTGCATTAATAGCTGTGTTTCTTCAAGGTCACCAATGTTTGGTGGTTTATAAAAAATACCCACTAATATTTTCTGGGCAGTTTTATCCCCAGTGACTATTTCAACCCACAGGGATTCCACATGTTCACTACTGTCATCACATATATCTTCCCGCAATTGAGGCAATAATGCTGGTTTGATATACAGACAGACCCCACCACCTCTTTTGCTTGACCTATCTTTTCTAAATAACATGTAGCCCTCTAAATTGATTGACCAATCATGTGTGTCATGCCACCATGTTTCTGTTATGCCTATCAAGTCATAGTTTTCAATTTCAGCTACCAGCTCCAGTTCCCCTATTTTACCAGTTAAACTTCTGGCATTTGCAAGCATACAATTTATGCCACTGCTGTGTTCCATTTCTGATTTAATTTCGATGTGGCTTATAGGCTTCTCCCTATCATCTGTACTAACCCCGCCCCCAGATCCTCCCACCTGGTTATTAACTACATCGCCTTCCCTTTCTATACTATCTATCCCAGTATTTATTGCCCCCCCCCTTCCTAGTTTAAAATCTCCTCCAACCGTCTAGTAATCCTCTCCCCAAGCACTTGAGACCCTCTTGCATTCAGGTGCAATCCATCCCTGCTATAGAGATTGTACCCCAAAGCAATATCAGCCCAGTGCTCTAAAAACCCAAAGCCCTCCTTCTTACACCAAGACTTCAGCCATGCATTGAGCTCCCTAATCTCCCGCTGTCTCTCTGGCGTAGCGCATGGCACGGGTAGTATCTCTGAGAATACTACCTAATCTTACTGCCTAAATCCCTAAAATTACCTTTTAGGACTCTCCACCTTCCTCTAACTTTGTCATTGGTACCAATATGCACCAAGACAGCTGGATCCTCTCCAGCCTCTCCCAATAATCTGTCCACCCTGTCTGCAACATGCCGAACCCGGGCACCCGGGAGACAGCAAACCATTCGGTTGCTGCGATCAGAGCCACAGATTACCCTATCTGTTCTCCTAATAATGTAGTCCCCTACCACCACAACCTCTGGATCCCCTCTGTGCTAGAGGAGCTGTTCTCCCGGCTGTTAGGGAGAACAGTCTTCTCCAGCAATTCCACTTCTGGGTTTGCCTCCCCAACATCTTCACTTAAATGAGCAAATTTGTTTGGATGGAAAAACTCAGGACTGGCTGCCCTCTTCCTCTTCCCTCCCCCACTGCAACCACTTCTGTCACCCAGCTATGTGCCTGGTTCCCTTCTAGCTGATCTCCTCCCTCTTTGCTAGGTGACCCAGCTAGACTCTGCTCCGTTAGCAAGAGACTCCTCTCAAGGTTGTCAATGTCTCTCAATGTTGCAATATGACTCTCTAGAGCTCCAATCTGAGCTTCTAGAAGGGCCACTTGCTCACATTTGCTACAGCGGTATGGACCCTGGAACTGCTGTTCCAAGCATGCATACATATGGCATGATGTGCACTGAGTGAGATCTCCAATCTTGCTCATCATGTTTGGTGCAAATGTGAGTTCCTAAAATGTAAGCAATTAATTTACCTGTGTTGCACTACCTCCTGTGTTCCTCTAACTGCTGTGTTTCACAAACTGTACACTTATTACAGAGGACTTAGGAAAGAGCACGCTCTATTTGTGAGCAAGCTCTGTGAGTCCTGTACCTAGATTTATACAGGCCTACACAGGGGATTGATCACAAACCCCTCCCTTAATTAATTAATTACACACACTCCCAGAGAAAAGCACAACCTTTTAAACTTTAACCCTTTAACCTTCTTACTGCAGGTTAGAATGTAAACACAAAAACCAATGCTGGGATGTCCAACTGTTCAATTCAAATTAATCCAGAGCACACTTCAGTTTGTGAGCAAGATTTGTTTCTTGGTCAAGAAACAAGTAAGAGAACAGTTCTGCTATAATTTTAGCTTTTTATTACTTTTCTGTTAGAAATGGAATACCACCATTAGGCGGATTACCATCACTGACAATTCCCATCACCCAAATGTGGATAGCTCAGTTTACAAGGCGCTTTTGTGGACCTAAGCCCTGGGGAGGAAAATCTTGGCTGCAAGTTCTTTCCCCAGGAGTTGCCCACCGAGTCGTCTTCTTGTTATATGGTAATCTGAAGACAGAAGACCTGCTGAAAAAGGTGAGCACCCTTTGAGTCCTGAGGTCCACATGTCCCATGCTTCCCCTCCGCCCAGGGGTCTCTTTTGGAGTTCCTATTACATACTCACACACTCATTGGGTTTATTCTGTATGTCTGTGAGGACACGTTTGCTGCTGGTTCTCACCTTTTGGGGGGTTTTGGGGCACTTTCCCTGTTGGGTTTAATGTTACAGAGTGTTTTCACATTTGGGAATTCACCTTGCTAATTTTACGTTCTGCGCCCTTAAGGCACGTGTTTACCGCATGGACACCATTGCTCCATTCACTCCTATGGGACTTTACAGTTTGGGACGTATCTCTACAACCGCTCCATGTAACGTGGTCAGAGAGCTCTGTTGGGGTACTCTGTGTTAAAGCTTACCTTGTTTTCAGCATCATCTGCAGGTGCGAGGCTTCAGGCATGCAGCAGGCCTCTGTTTTATGTGCCATGCTTCCCGTAGTCCCCTCCTACCTACTTTTTTCCTCTGAGCTGCTCCTCCTACCTACTTCCTTAGGAGAGGTTTAAAGGGCAGTCTGAGTCTGACTCAGTTGCCCTTGTGTCTTTGTTCATAGCAGTTCTATTACCTTGGACTGTGTGTATGACCTGGATAGTCTTCCATCCAACCTGGTGCAGACATGTGGCTCTGGCTGACTACCTGAACTGTATATGACCTGGCTTGTCTGACTACCCCCTCTGGTGCTGACTTGTGGCTCTGTCTGACTATTCTTATGTTTCTTCCTTTTACCAGCAGTAGGAAAGGCAAACAAAATCCTGTCTTGCATAAAAAGAGGTATCGAAGCAAGAGTGGATAACATTTTGCTATTATACAAATCATTGGTAAGACCTCACCTTGAGTATGCAGTGCAATTTTGGGCACCGGTTCTGAAAAATGATATACTAGAACTAGAGAGGGTACGACGAAGAGCAACAAAATGAATTAAGGGAATGGAGGACTTGGCATATGAGGAACGACTAGACAAACTTGGTTTATTTACTCTAGAGAAAAGATGACGAAGAGGAGACCTTATCACATTGTACAAGTATATGAGAGGTCAATACAAGGATCTCTGCGGTTAGCTATTTATTCCAAGGCCTGATCAGGTAACCAGGGGACACCCCTTGAGATTAGAGGAAAGGAGGTTTAGACTTCAGCAGAGGAAGGGATTTTTTACAATAAGGTCTGTTAAATTGTGGAATTCATTGCCCAGGGAGGTGGTTATGGCAGATACAATGGATACATTTAAGAGAAGATTAGACACATTTTGTTCAAAATGGAACATTGTTATACTGTTTATTATTAGGCAGATCGGGAAGGTCTGATAAAGACCAATTTAATTAGTAGCAGGAAAGCCATAAAATTCTCAGTTACTGGGGTATGAGGAGAAGGTTGAACTTGATGGACTTGTGTCTTTATTCAACCTAATTTACTATGTTACCTAGCAGACACCCAATCTAGTGCGGACCTGGGGCTCTGGTAGACTAGCTCCGATACTAACTGCAGGCGTGAGTCAGGTATCCCTTTCCTTATACTGACTGCAGGCGTGAGTCAGGTATCCCTTTCCTTATACTGACTGCAGGCGTGAGTCAGGTATCCCTTTCCTTATACTGACTGCAGGCGTGAGTCAGGTATCCCTTTCCTTATACTGACTGCAGGCGTGAGTCAGGTATCCCTTTCCTTATACTGACTGCAGGCGTGAGTCAGGTATCGCTCCCCACTGACTGCAGGAGTGAGTCAGTACTCTTGCTTCGTCAGATCAAGATCCAGTGTTCCTGCAGAGACTACCAGTGACTGAGGCCTAGTCTCCAGCAGAGTGGTCAAGCTTTGCAGCCTGCTATTCCTGATAGCAATGCTCGCTGGCTTGTAACCCTCTGCTTGCTACTTGTGTATATAGTGTGCTCTACTTTTCTATTATTAATACATTTTGCATTTAACTATACCGTACTGACTCCTGAACGTTATTGGTAACCGTGACACTCTGTTAGTGAAACTACGTTTCCCACGAGCTCCCGTTTCGCGCACTCATTTCTGATTGGCTCCAGTCTCGGCAGCCATTTTGTGTATTTGCAGATTGAGTATTCTACGCAGGGCTTGGACTTTCCTTCTCTCTTCCGCGGCTTAACCCTTTGCCAACCAGATAAGTCTTATTTTAGTGTTTCTGGGGTGCATTAATTATCATACACGTTTTATTGTGGGTGTTTTGATTCTTTGACAGTCTTGACTCTGTGAGAATGTCTACTCCGTTAGACCTTGGGGCTAAACCTACGACTAAGGATACTGGGGTGTCTGTGTCCCTCATTGCTCCTCATGTCAATCAGGGTTACCTAGAGAATACTCAGGTCATGTTTGCCCAGCATGCGCTGCTGCCCCTGAATCCCCTGTTGGGGCTTCCAGCCATGCACTAGAGCCAGTATGGATGCAAGAGTTTAAGGCTACTACCAGGGACCTCCGGTCCACCTTACAACTCCTTCCATCCACCTTACAGGGGGTCTTCAGTTTGTTGTAGACCCCCACCACTATCAGATCTTCCCTACCTAAACCGCCGGGTGTACCTGACATGTCTGATTCCTCTGAGGAGGAATTATTTGCGGACTCTGATGATGATGACTGTTCAGCTGTTCCTTCATCTTAGTTTTTTGGGGACCCCTTCGTGGCAGGCCCCATTCCTTCGGCTGAGGGCCTGATCAGGGCTGTGTTATCCACCCTTGGTGCAGGAGGTGTCTTCTGACCCCTCTGATGTTTTCCTGGAGCCTGTTAGGCCCCATGCCTGCTTTCCACCTAATCCCACCCTTGACTGCTTGGTGTCAGAGTAGTGGAAATTTCCAGACAAGAAGCCATTTGAGTCTAAAAAGTTTGCTAAGCTTTATCTGTTTTTTTAAACTGCCCTTTCTCAGTGGGTTCATCCCCCTAAGGTGGATGCCCCTGTTTCCAGGCTTTCTAAATCGACTTCCTTGCCAGTGGCTGACGCCTCTGCTTAAAGACTGGACTGACAAGAAGCTTGAGACTTCCCTTAAGGCTATTTTTGCTAATGCTGGCTTTGCCCTTCGCCCTACCTTTGCTGCTGCATGGGTTAATAGGGCTGTGGCTGTTTGGGCTGGACAGCTCCATTCTGCTGTCCGTCAGGGAGCCCCTACTTCTGACATGTTGCGTCTCCTCGCTAACATTGCTGAGGCTCAGCATTATTTCTCTGCCGTCCTGTTTGACGCTGTACATATGGTATCCAGGGCTTCTGCCATGTCTGTGGTAGCCATACAGGTTCTTTGGCTTAAGATCTGGTAGGCTGACACGGCCTCTAAGAAGGCTCTGCTGTCTTTGCCTTTTCAGGGTTTTGCCTTTGGACCTGAACTCAAGGATGTCATCAGCGAGGCCACTGGAGGGAAGCTTTCTCACCTGCCAGTGGGCCTGAAGAAGAAGGCACCTGTTAAAAGGAACCGGCTTTTTCATTCCTTTCAGGCAGACTCGCGCCAAGCAACCCAGACGGTCCCTCAGGCTCTGTGCTCCTCATCCAAGCCTAAGCAGCAATGGAGACTCAAGTCCTCCATGAAGCCCAAGGCTTCCAATCCTCCTCTTGCATGACTCTCCGAACCTGGGTCCTCACCCGCAGATAGGTGGCCGCCTGCGTCACTACCTCTCTGCCTGGCAAGCCTCTGTGGTGGACCCATGGGTTTTACAAGTGGTGGCTTCTGGATACAGGATTCCCTTCACCTCTCTTTCTCCTCCAAGGACCATTGTGTCTCATTCTCCCTTGGGAGCAGAAAAGAGACACCTCTTCGAGGAAGCTATACAGGCCCTTCTGGACAAGCCGGTCCTGGAACCAGTTCCCCCTCAGGAGAGGTGCTTGGGATTCTACTCCAACCTCTTTGTAGACTTAAAGAAGGACGGGGGCTGTCGTCCCATTTTGGATCTGAAGGATCTCAACTCCTTCCTGGTCAGGTCCCAGTACCGTCAAGAGTCTCTGCGCACACTCATACCTACCATGTCTCCTGGGGAGTTTGTGGCCATTCCGGATCTTCAAGATGCCTATCTGCACATCACTCTTCATCCAGAGAGTCGTCAGAATCTCCACTTTGCCTGCGACCGAGGGCACTTCCAGTTCTCTGCCCTCAACTTTGGCCTGACCATGGCTCATGTCTTCAACAGAGTCCTGGGAGCCTTTATCTCCGTCCTCCTTCAGAAATCATAGTGACTCCTTACATGGATGACCTACTCCTGAAGGCCTCATCTCCAAAACTCCTTCACCAGCAGGTGCAGGACTGCATTCATGCTCTCTCCCATCATGGGTGGATCATCAACTTGGACATGTCAGACCTTGTGCCTAGAGGATTGTCTTTTTGGGCCTCATCTTCAACACTAAGAGGGTGATGGTGTTTCTGACAGACGAAGTGGCTCATCAGATAGCGCTGAAGGTCCAAGCTATCCTGTCTCAGGATCCGGTTCCAGTCAAGAAGTTTTCCTCCTTGGTAGAGAAGTTCATCTCCGCCATAGAAGCGGTTCCGTTTGCCATGGCTCACACCAGGGAACTTCAGAGTTTTCTGATCCCGGCCTGCAGGGGTCGTCCGGATCTCCTGGACAGATCCCTGTCTCTCCCTCTTCAAGTGGAGCAGAGTTTCTCATGGTGGCTTGGCCTGAACAATCTCCTGAAAGGCCGACCCTTCTTGGTGCCCTTCTGGACCACAGTGGCGATGGATGTCAGCCTCTCCGGATGGGGAGCGGTGCTGGGGCACTTTGAGTTTTCAGGGTAAGTGGTCTCATGAAGAATCTCTCCTTCCCATCAGTGTCTTGGAGCTTCGGACGATAGTTCATGCCCTGCATCACTGGATACGACAACTGGAGCATTGCCCGGTAAGGGTGCAATCAGACAACGCTACAGCAGTAGCCTACATCAACAAGCAAGGTGGCACAAGAAGTCTCGCAGCTTGGCTAGAGGGCAAGGCTATTTTATCATGGGCAGAGGAGCATGTACCTGCTATTTCCGCAGTTCATATTCCTGGTGTAGACAACGTGCTGGCAGACTTCCTCAGCGGGCACACAGTGGACAGCGGAGAGTGGGAGCTGCATCCAGAGGTGTTCAACCTCATCATCCAGCATTGGCGTCTTTCATGCATCGACCTGATGACAATCAGACACAACAGGAAGGTTCCATCGTTCTGCTCTCGCTGGGCGGATCCCATGACAGTGGATGCCTTGTAAACCAGAGGAAACGTCCATAGAATCGACATCTTCCCTCCTGTTCCTCTGTTGAACAGTGTTCTTCGGAAGCTGAGACTGGAGCGCTGCCCAGTCATTCTGATTGCTCCGTACTGACCCAGGCAGGCTTGGTTTCCAGACCTCCTTCTACAGTGTTACCTCTGGAAAGAAGACGTTCATCGTCTGGCTTTGACGACATGGAGATTGAATCCTCAATTCTGGCTACTATGCTTAATGCCTGCAAGCCTGTTTCCTGTAGGGCCTACCACAGAGTTTGGTCTGCCTTCCTGGCTTGGTGTGCTGACAATGACCTGTCTCAGGATTTTGACCTTCCTACAGTTCTTTCCTTCCTCCAGGATGGTGTGGATAAGGATCTCAGTCTGAGTTCTCTTAAGGTTCAGACTTGTGCGCTGTATTTTTTTTTTTTTTCAGAGGCTCCTTGCTATCATTCCTGATGTCAAGGTTTTCTTTCAGGGTGTTGCTCATACCCGTCCGGTGTTGAAATCCCCTGCTCCTCAGTGGGATCTTAACCTGGTTCTGGGAGTTCTCCAGCGTCCTCCCTTTGAGTCCTTGGCCACCATTCCTCTACGTTTGCTGAAGTGGAAGATGGCCTTTCTCCTGGCGATTGTTTCAGTTCGCGGAGTTGCATGCCCTGTCTTGTAGAGAGTCGTCAGAATCTCCACTTTGCCTGCGACCGAGGGCACTTCCAGTTCTCTGCCCTCACCTTTGGCCTGACCATGGCTCATGTCTTCAACAGAGTCCTTGGGAGCCTTTATCTCCGTCCTCCTTCAGAAATCAGTGACTCCTTACATGGATGACCTACTCCTGAAGGCCTCATCTCCAAAACTCCTTCACCAGCAGGTGCAGGACTGCATTCATGCTCTCTCCCATCATGGGTGGATCATCAACTTGGACATGTCAGACCTTGTGCCTAGAGGATTGTCTTTTTGGGCCACCCTGGACCACCCTTTTTGGTCTTTCACAAGGACAAGACAGTGCTTCGCACCTCACAAGAGTTTCTCCCGAAGGTTGTGTCCGAGTTCCCCCTCAATCAGGAGATTGTGGTTCCTTCCTTCTGTCCTAACCCTGCTTCTGAAAAAGAAAGGGATCTTCATCTGTTGGATGTTGTGCGTTGTCTCAAGTTCTATCTGCACAGGCAGTCTGACGCTCTGTTTGTCATTCCTGAGGGTCCTAGGGCAGGGAAGCCTGCTTCCAAGGTTACCAACGCTTCTTGGATCAAGTACACAATTTGTAAGGCTTACGAACTTCGGAAGAAGCCTGTTCCCTTCTAGGTCCTGGCTCGTTCTGCAAGGTCTATTTTGAATTCTTGAGCCTACAAGAATCAGGCCTCAGCTGATCAGTTGTGCAAGGCGGCCACTTGTTCATCTGTGCACATCTTTTCAAAACACTACCGTGTGGATGTGCTGGCATCGGCTGATGCCAACTTTGGGTGGGAGATCCTGGAGGCAGCCTTGCCTGTCTAGGATCTCTTGGTCTCTCAGTACTCATATCTTTTGAGCCCTGTTGGCTCTAGTTCAGTGTGCTGTGTAACAGTTCCTGGGGTTGTTTTACCCCTGTTTAGTGTCCATTGAAACTGCGGTTGCGGTTAGTGTTGATCTATTCATGATATGTAGGTTCATTGGTGCTCTGGTGACTTTGGGGGCCTGCGCCTGGTCCTTGCCTTTCTTCCCGCCCTAAGTTACTAGTAACCTGTATTGGATGACAGAGAAAATAGGATTTTAGTCTTACGTGTTAAATCCTTTTCTCTTAGTCCATACAGGTTACTGGTCTCCCTCCCTGTCAAGGGACCATGCTTGGCTCTCCTGCAGCAGAACGTGGGGGTACTTTCGGGATCATGCTGACAGGAGTCTCCCTTTACCTTCTTACTTCCTAGTCAATAGTTAGTCTGCAAATCTTACTGGTTGGGGATTGCTAAGGAGAGGAGGTAGGCTCCACCCAGCAGTCACTTCTCAGAATTGTTCCTGCCTATTAAAGGGGCTGATTGCCTACCCAAAGTTACCAGCATTATTGCCTCAATTGCGGGAAGATATATGTGATGACAGTAGTGAACATGTGGAATCCCTGTGGGTTGAAATAGTCACTGGGGGTAAAACTGCCCCAAAAATATTAGTGGGTATTTGTTATAAACCACCAAACATTGGTGACCTTGAAGAATCAAAGCTATTAATGCAAATAGAAAAGGCTTCTCAAATAGGGAGAACTTTAATTATGGGGGATTTTAATTATCCAGAAATAGACTGGAAAAATGGAACAGCTAATTGTGCTAAAAGCAGCAAGTTTCTGAACTTGTTGAATGACAATTTTTTGTCTCAACTAGTGCAGACCTCAACCAGAGGGAATGCATGTCTGGATCTGGTAATAACTGACAATGAAGAACTTATCTCTAACTTCCAAGTTAGGGAGCACTTGGGGAATAGTGACCATAACATGGTATCTTTGAGATAAATTCAAAAAAGCAATTTAGTATGGGTCCCACCAAAACACTGAATTTTAAAAAGGCCAACTTTAGCAGATTTAATTCATCACTTGGTTTCGTTTACTGGGATAAAATATTTTCAGGAAAAAACACAGAAGGTAAGTGGAATGCATTCAAAATAACATTGCACAAATACACTTATAAATTTATCCCTGTTGGAAACAAATATAAAAGAAGCAAGTTAAAGCCAATGTGGCTAACCAGTAAAGTTATTCATGAAATAAATAACAAGAAAGCGACATTTAAACATTACAAAGCTGAGGGATCAGCAGAGGCATTTTCAGTATACAAAAATGTCAACAAAACCTGCAAAAAGGCTATTAAATTAGCTAGACTGGAGAATGAAAAAAATATTGCTAAGGAGAGCAAGAGCAACCCAAAGAAATTCTTTAAATACATTATGGCAAAAAATTCAAGTCTGATAATGTTGGGTCCTTGTTATCTGAAACAGGTGAGATAGTCAAGGGGGACAGAGAGAAGGCAGATATTTTAAATAATTTCTTTTCTTCTGTTTTTACCAAGGAAGACCCGATGGACAAGAATCTGCAGACTATTTTTACAGAACAGTCACAGCAAGCATGGGACAGGCTAACACAAGAAAAAGTGTTAAAACATTTGAATGGTGTTAAGGTAGACAAAGCTCCGGGGCCAGATGGTATACACCCACGGGTACTTAAAGAGCTAAGCCAGACCCTGGCCAGACCATTATATTTGATTTTCAGGGATTCTTTTATTTCGGGTATGGTGCCCATGAATTGGCGTAAAGCAGATGTGGTGCCCATATTTAAAAAGGGATCAAAGTCACAGCCAGGAAATTACAGACCTGTAAGCTTGACATCTGTGGTAGGGAAGCTGTTTGAAAGGTTGCTAAGGGAATATATTCAAGAATTCTGCTGGAACAGGAATATCATTAGCAATAGCCGACATGGCTTTGTGAAGGACAGGTCTTGTCAAACTAATTTGATCGCATTTTATGAAAAAGTGAGTAATAATATAGATGCGGGAGTGGCGGTTGATGTGATCTATTTAGACTTTGCCAAGGCATTTAATACAGTTCCACACAAGAGGTTACTGTACAAATTGAATGAAATAGGCCTAGGGGAAAATGTGTGTGGATTGGAAATTGGCTGAAAGGTAGAATGCAAAGAGTGGTAGTAAATGACAAGTTCTCCAGTTGGATAAACGTGGTAAGTGGAGTACCTCAGGGATCTGTCCTGGGTCCTCTTCTTTTTAATTTGTTTATTAATGACCTCCCAGAGGGCATAGGGAGCCATGTATCAGTGTTTGCTGATGACACAAAATTAAGTAAGGTAATAAAGTCTGAACTGGATGTGTCTTCATTACAAGAGGATTTGGACAAATTGAGTAACTGGGCAGGCAAATGGCAAATGAGATTCAATATAGACAAGTGTAAAGTTATGCATTTTGGGTATAATAATAAAAATGCAACATATAGTTTAAATGGTGTTTCTCTGGGGAAATATAAAAATGAAAAGGATTTGGGAGTAATGGTAGACAATAGACTTAGCAGTAGCATGCAGTGCGAACTGGCAGCTGCAAAGGCCAATAAGATATTGGCATGTATTAAAAGGGGTGTTGACTCAAGGGAGTAAGATATAATTATGCCTCTTTACAGGTCCATGGTAAGACCCCACTTAGAATATGCTGTTCAATTCTGGGCGCCCGTTCTGAAAAAGGACATTATGGAACTAGAAAGAGTGCAGAGGAGGGCTACAAAACTAGTAAGGGGAATGGAAAGTTTTAGTTATGAAGAGAGGCTAGAAAAGTTAAACTTGTACACACTAGAAAAACGGCATCTTAGAGGGGATATGATAACACTATATAAATATGTTCAGGGCCCATACAAAGGGCTCTCCAAAGACCTGTTCATTAACAGAACAGTACACAGGACAAGGGGCCACCCCACTTAGACTTGAGGAAAGGAGATTTAATCTACAACAGCGGAAGGGTTTCTTTACAGTAAGGAATTCACTGCCTGAGGAGGTGGTGCTATCGAAAACATTAGATGCCTTTAAAAGGGGCCTGGATACTTATTTAAAAGAGCATAACATAGAGGGCTATGTACGTTAGTATTGGGATGAATATTTAGTTGGGGCTTGTTGATCCAGGGAGAAATCTGATTGCCATTTGGAATCAAGAAGGAATTTTTTTCCCCCCATTCAAGTCAGAATTTTAAATTGCTAATTGAGGGGGGGGGTTGCCTTCTTTTAGATCAACGATGGTAAACAGGAATAGGAAAAGGTTGAACTAGATGGACGCAAGTCTTTTTTCAACCTAAATTACTATGTTACCAGTAACCTGTACGGATTAAGAGAAAAGGGTTTAACAAGTAAGACTAAAATCCTATCTTATGGTCTATTTAGAACAACAAAAATTCTATTGGGATTGTCCTTTTGGCACAAAATTGGTGCTCTATCGTCTTTTCAACGATGATATCATTGTCTGGCAAAGCAATCGAAATGCCATTCCTTTTTTCATTTAATATATGAACCAAAATATTTGGAATATGAAGTTTACCAGTACTAATTATCCATTTTTTGGATTTGAAATTGATAGGTTCATCAGGAGATGTTGTGAAAACCAGCACATATTTTAAGGCTGTGTGTTCAAATATTTTTTGAATTTTAATAGTGTCCACATGTTCAGGAGCATTGTTCTCGGTCTTGTCACTACTATATTTTCCTGCTCCCTTCTTCCTTAGTCAGTAAATCTGCTGCTTTAGGTGGTCATTTGCGGTTTCACTCTATTCTTTATTCTGCTACAAGCCATTAACCCTTTGAGTACCAGATGGGTACGCAATACATTGCCAGCATGGTACTCCCATTTCACAAAATCAGACTACAAGTTACTTTATTTCTGAGCAGTTTGAAGACACATAATCCTTAGGGAAACGACAGCCAGTACAAAGCCCATCAGACTGTTCTTCTACGGCCTCTCCCCCCTCTTTTTTTTCCTTACAATCCCATTCTGTAAGTAGAGATTTATCCGCATTCAAATGAGAATTTATCACACTATGTTCAAACATTAAATAACACTGTTCTTTAATTATAGAATATATACACTGGAGAGTCAATCCAGACAGAGTAGATCACTGGTTTGTAACCAGGATCACAGACATCAACTCTGCTGGTGCTCCTTTTCTGTAAATTCCCTGAAGCTAAGAATCATGGGAACAGTAGTCCCAGCTTTCCCCTACATATTCTCTCTCTCCTAAATCACATATATGACATTCCCCGTTTCATTCATTAATGCAATTTATCGCTCATCAATGTTTATGCAGGTCATCTACTTCTAATCGCGTGCCACTCGAGCATCCCCACGCTGCCTCTCTCCAGCAATATGCCTGGTCATAGGAATGAGTCCCTTCATACCATGCTACCTTGATAGCAGCAGCAGTGATTCCGCCTGAACCATCTCAAGGCGGTTAGTTCTTACATGCAGTAAAAGTCGCAGTTATTCCACATTCGGTTCTTGTCCCCTCTATGTAAGCACTTATTATTTACACATTGAACCTAACAGGTATTCGTTAATCTTGCTGGTCTATGTACTTATTCAGAGGATCAGCCATCAGTTACTGGCAAGGGTTATATGGTGTGGTTTCCTCCAATATACTCACTCTACAGTTTCACTCTGCCCATAGTTACATTGTTCCACATTCTATCTACATGCATAAATAGTTACATTGTTTTCAGTGTCCTGATTCCATGTTCTGTCTTAAACACGTACATAGTTACATTGTTTCAGTGTCCTGATTCCACGTTCTGTCTAACATACGTACATAGTTACTGTTTCAGTATCATTATTCCACGTTCTATCTACATGCATACATAATTACATTGGTTTTCAGTGTCCTGATTCCACATTCTATCTACATGCATAAATAGTTACATTATTTTCTTTGTCCTGATTCCACGTTCTATCTACAACCATAAGTAGTTACATTGTTTTCAGTGTCCTGATCCCGCGTTCTATCTTAAACACGTACATAGTTACTTTGTTTCAGTGTCCTGACTCCATGTTCTAGCTAACATACATACATAGTTACATTATTTCAGTATCCTTATTCCATGTTCTATCTACATGCATACATAGTTACATTGTTTTCAGTGTCCTGATCACACGTTCTATCTTAAACACATACATAGTTACTTTGTTTCGGTGTCCTTATTCCGCATTCTGTATAACATACATACATAGTTACATTGTTTCAGTGTCCTGTTTCCACATTCTATCTACATGCATATATAGTTACATTGTTTCAGTGCCCTTATTCCACATTCTGTCTAACATACATACATACATAGTTACATTCAGTATCCTTATTCCATGTTCTATCTACATGCATACATCTAATAAAAAAAAAAAAACATACATACATACATGGTTATATTGTTTTTGTGTCCTAATTAAAGTTCTATCTAACATATTTGCATTGTTAAATTGTTTCAGGGTCCTGGTTCCATGTTCTAACATACATACATAGTTGCATTGTTTCAGTATCCTGCTATACGTTCTATGTATCATTCATTCATAGTTGCATTGTTTCAGTGTCCTGTTTCCACGTTCTGTCTAACATACATACATTGTTTCAGGGTCCCGGTTCCATATTTTATCGTACATACATAGTTATATTGTATCACCACCCTGATTATATGTCATATCAGCATTCATACTTTGTTATGTAGTGTAATTGTCCTGATTCCATGTTCTTTCCATCAGGTACCTCATTTCTTCGCAGAGGCCGGAAGTCACCTTAGGTCCATACTTTTCCACGTAGGCTGTAGGTCACACTCACAGGTACCTCACCTTTAGTAGAGGCCAGAGGTCTCCCCAGGTACATACCTTACCTCTTCGTAGAGGTTGGAATATCATACCTTCGTAGAGGCCAGAGGTACCATGTATTATGCCTTACCTCTTTTTAGAGGCCGAAGGTCCCTTAGTTCTCATTCCTTACCTCTTTGAAGAGGCCGAAGGTCCGATAGTTTCAACCCTTACCTCTTAGTAGAGGCAGGAGATCCCATAGCATTTCCTTACCTCTTAGTAGAGGCTGAAGACCCCCTAGTTTCTTACCTCATCTCTTTGTAGAGATCGAAGGTGACTTAGTATCATCCCTTATCTCTTAGCAGAGACCAAAGGTTAATTGGTATCTTACCTTACCTCTTCGTGAGGCCGATGGTCCCCTAGTAGTTACCTTACCTCTTCGTAGAGGCCGAAGGTCCCCTAGTTTCATACCTTACCTCTTCGTAGAGGCCGAAGGTGACTTAGTATCATCCCTTACTTCTTAGTAAGAGTCTGAAGGTTAATTGGTATCCTACCTTACCTGTTCTTAGAGTCTGAAGGTCCCCTAGCTCCTCATCTTACTTCTTAAATAGATGCTGAAGGTCCCCTAGTTTCTTACCTTTCCTCTTAAAAGAGGCATGAGGTCCCATAGCATTTCCTTACCTCTTTGTAGAAGCTGTAGTCCCCCTAGTATCTTGCCCTACCTCTTCGTAGAGGCTGAAGGTCCCCTAGTTTAATACCTTACCTCTTCATAGAGGTCAAAGGTAACCTATTATCATCCCTTACCTCTTAGTAAGAGGCCGAAGGTTAATTTGTATCATACCTTATCTCTTCGTAGAGGCCGAAGGTCCCCTAGTTTTATACCTTTCCTCTTCGTAGAGGCCGAAGGTTCCCTAGTTTCATACCTTACCTCTTCGTAGAGGCCAAAGGTTCCCTAGTTTCATACCTTACCTCTTCGTAGAGGCCAAAGGTCCCCTAGGTTCATACCTTACCTCTTCTTAGAGGCCGAAGGTCCCCTAGTTTTATACCTTACCTCTTTGTAAAGGCCGAAGGTGACCTAGTATCTTACCTTACCTTTATAGTAAGGGGCTGAAAGTTAGTTTGTATCATACCTTACCTCTTCTTAGAGGCCGAAGGTGACCTAGTATCTTCCCTTACCTTTTAATAAGAGGCCGAAGGTTAGTTTGTATCATACCTTACCTCTTCGTAGAGGCCGAAGGTCCACTAGTTTATACCTTTCCTCTTCATAGTGGCTGAAGGTCCCCTAGTTTCATACCTTACTTCTTCATAGAGGCCGAAGGTCCCCTAGTTCATACCTTACCTCTTCGTAGAGGCCGAAGGTTCCCTAGTTTCATACCATACCTCTTCATAAAGGCTGAAGGTCCCCTAGTTTCATACCTTACCCCTTCGGGGACGCCGAAGGTTCCCTAGTTTCACACCATACCTCTTCATAAAGGCTGAAGGTCCCCTAGTTTCATACCTTACCCCTTCGTAGAGGCCGAAGGTCCCCAGGTTTCATACCTTACCTCTTCGTAGAGGCCGAAGGTCCCCTAGTTTCGTACCTTACCTCTTCGTAGAGGCCGAAGGTCCCCAGGTTTCATACCTTACCTCTTTGTAGTGGCCTAAGGTCCCCAGTTTCATACCTTACCTCTTCATAGAGGCAGAAGGTCCCTAAGTTTCATACCTTACCTCTTCGTAGAGGCCAAATGTCCCCTAGTTTCATACCTTACCTCTTCGTAGAGGCCGAAGGTCCCCAAGTTTCATACCTTACCTCTTCGTAGTGGCCTAAGGTCCCCAGTTTCATACCTTACCTCTTCATAGAGGCAGAAGGTCCCTACGTTTCATACCTTACCTCTTCATAGAGGCCGAAGGTCCCCTAGTTTCATACCTTACCTCTTCGTAGAGGCCGAAGGTCCCCTAAGTTTCATACCTTACCTCTTCGTAGAAGCCGAAGGTCCCCTAGTTTCATACCTTACCTCTTCGTAGAGGCCGAAGGTCCCCTAGTTTCATACCTTACCTCTTCGTAGAGGCCGAAGGTCCCCTAAGTTTCATACCTTACCTCTTCGTAGAAGCCGAAGGTCCCCTAGTTTCATACCTTACCTCTTCGTAGAGGCCGAAGGTCCACTTGTTTCATAACCTTACCCTAGATTCAGGTCCGTCTCATTGTAAGTCATGTAACTCAGATTGCAATCTCTGTCTGACTCGAGACAGCTTCAGCATTCAATATCATTGCACTCCACTTCACCTATTTCCCTTTTCTCCAAATCAAGTTCAGTGTTAAGTTTTCCTTAGAAGCCTAGGCAACCTTTTCTCCCTTCTCTCGCACCCCCCCCCTCCGCAATACCGGCCACTTTTCAGAAGCATGTACAAATTCTTTAAATATTAACCCTTTCATTTCCGCATCAAACTGTCACCTGCATCCTAGCCGCTAACCACTTTGCCTTTTTTTGGGTCCTCCTGCCCAGGCAAGGCTCCTGTAAGCCATCTCATTCCCTATTTTGCTTCCACGATACCTAGTGTCCTTCATATGCGACAGTTATCTAACTACTATTTCACCAGCATTATTTGGCCGTCAGCCTTGTCTCCCTTTTCAATTCGGTCCCCTCTCTACTACCGAATTTAATTCACTACATTCTAATCAGTCTCATATGTCTAGGTCTGAATCCCAACCACTCTCCATTCACTCATTCAGAATGGGAGCGGCATCTTCCTCTTCTAAGTAGATTGTCCAGTCCATATCATATTACCATATCAGATGGCAATCTTAAGGTTTCTTAGTTACTTCCCGAATCATTCTGCTACAGTTCAATAAGTGTTACAGACTTAACTAAGTAACGTCATCTTTGCGCAAGTTCAGTAACATTGTATCATTCTGCCCTTTTTGCCTCCATTCACGCCTACCACGTCGATCTTCACCCGAGCTTCCGGTAAGCTCAGGGTTATGGCAAACGTCTCCACATATCAGTCGCTGGAAGCCCCGACCACAAGTAGAAGGCTGGGCCTGCATTTGTGGGAGGGGCTGCAAGCCTTTAATACCGGCTGCAGCCTCTCCCACTGGGGCACATCATCGTTTTTGCCCTCCCCCTCCATCATCCATTTATTTCATTATTTACCTAGGGGGCCCTCCATTCAGGCCTACCACGTCAATCTTCACCCGAGCTTCCGGTAAGCTCAGGGTTATGGCAAACCTCTCCACATATCAGTCGCTGGAAGCCCTGACCACAAACCCATATATTTGAAAAACACCATGAATTTGTTTGAGTCCTACGTAAACCCATTGCAGCGTTAAGCCCTGCCCCTTTTTGAAGCAATTTGCGTCATTTTTCTCACCCCTTCGGCACCACAGGACTCCCCTCCGGAGACAACACTTTGAAGTTCCCAGGTATGTATATATGGAGAGGTGTGCTCAACTATGGGTGATGAAAGGAATGGCAATATCTGCAACCTTTAGGTTTGGACTACACGATCAGCATCCATAATAATAGCATAGCATAGCTATTTAGCTCCAGTGATTAGACCGTAACCTGCATATGTTGAGCAATGTCCGAGTTCTCCTACTCTGCTCCACTTGTGTTCTGCCTATTCAGGGAAATATGTTGCGTTTCGGATTAAACCCTAGAGTGCCACTCTATAACACATTAACCCTTTAAGTGGCACAGAAGTATGCAAATCACTGGATACCTTTCTAACACTCAGGGGGTTAAGCTTAGTGCATAAGCCAAATAGTATTTTCTCTCTCCTACTACAGCTATTTTCTATCCATTGTGCAAAGTACTGAAATAAACTTAGTCAAAATACAAATCAAATCAATTTTATCATGTTTTGGGTTTTGCTTAAACAAAGTGTTTGAATTTGAAATATTGTCTTGAACATTAATTAAACTCTACCCAACTGCCATAGAAACAAGGTTTAATAGTAAAGTAAAAAGAAATCCTTACATTATCACATAATAAAAGGCCAGAAATGTCAGCAATTCTGTTTCACAGTCAAATCCGATAATCCCAACAAGTCTGTACCATTATATGATACACAGAAGTGACAATGGGACACAGAACACATTACGGCCTGTAACGGATCCTACCCGTTACTGGGAGCTCTTGTCAGGGCATGGAACATATTCACCCCGGGCTCAGGTGTTATGGACAAGGAATAGACATTTTTCCTGGCTGGACAGCCTTATGGAACTACGCATAAGACTTTTGATAGACTTTATGTGAATGTGGCTAATGTACAAAACTGCCCTGCGTTAGACTGCTGGCTTGCTTCGAAGGGAAGGGGCAGTCAGGGGTTAATTCTTTGAATGTGTAATGCAGTCCCTCAAGCCATTGTATTGTGTATTGTAAGATGTATTGAGACCCCCTGCTGTGTGTTAATCCATTCATGCCCCTCAGTCTGTGAGTCACCTATTGTATAACCTGAAACTCTGTTGCCAGCCCTTTGTATTATATGTTGTGAGTTGATTACCTCTGTGAATGCTCCCATTGTGTCAGCCCTTACCATTTGATGCTGGATTGTATTATCTCTGCCCCTCAAGTCTTTGTTCAATCAAACCCTTTTGTATCTGAAATGTAATCATGTCTGAGTCATTGTATCTGTTAAGACCATCTGTTGTTGGCTTTTTGTCTGATGTATTATGATTGGATCACGCCCTTTTGTATCTGGTTTCACCCATCAGTTCAATGTAAAGATTTGTATATAAATATCTGTAGTTTGTGTCAATAAAGTGAGTTATGTTTGGAGTGAATAAGGAGTCCTGGAGTCTTGTATTGCTTATGGTCTAAAGTGTCCACTCTGATACCCATCTGCGCCAAGTATCCTGAATTGTCGACCGCCTGCTGCCAGTTTCCTGCGACCTAACTTCGTGGACTGTCAGGCGGCGACGTGGACTCTTCCCTTCTTCCAGCGATCCTGCGGCTGTTTCCAGTGACCGTCCTTACTTCAACCGGTGCATCTGACGGCGCTTATCTTGCATCAAGAAGGAGAGACCCGGGAATGACGGTGGAAGGTGACGGGGTCCCTTCTCAGCTTCCGTTACACAGCCCCACGGAACAAACATACATAGATACACATGCTTTGAATCAGCCCTGTTACATTTTCTGTTCCCCCTTTTGCAGAAATCACAAACAAAACACACATAAGCAGACACATTTTATTTCCAATCGCAGCTGTCTGACTGCCATTTATTTACATTATATATACACTCTTGTGTGTGCAGTGTCTACATTAATATACATTATATATCTCAGTGATAGTCACATTAACCCTTTCAGTGTCACAGTGGTATGCAATGTGTACCTCTGCCACTCAAAGGTTAAGCATTGCTTACAAAAAAAAACACGGACGGGCAACGCCGTCCCACACTGATATATATATATATATATATATATATATATATATATATATATATATATATATATATATATATATATATATAGAGCAGGTGGCACATATATTTTGCACTGTTTACCTTTGAAGATTACGGAGGGCATGGAAGCATGTCCTAGGGTTATATTAAAGTGTTTTTATTGCTAATTGTTGGCCTTTTAGTTCTCTGTCTCTGTTGTCTGGGTGTATCACTTTTCCCATCAATTACTCGAAGGACAGACCATATGTGTTTTTCATATTAATTATTCTGAACTTGTGGAGTGAGGGTAATGGCTGGGCAGCAGAGAATTGTTATATCTCCTCCTTCCTCTGTACAGCGCCACCTATGTTTATATTTTTTTGTATATTAGGAATACATTTGGAGTATCTTTGATTTGATACTGCATAGTTAATCCCAGCAATTGTAGACATTGCTAGTGTGGTATATATATTATCTTGTAGAAACAAACAAACAGGAGGGAAGGTCGCCCGATAGTGTAATATTGTCTTACAAGAAATATCTCTTCCAATATTGATATAAATGGTACTCACAATTCTGGTGGTCAGTTCCAGCACCACTGACTAATTCACATTAGGAGAAATACCCATCTCCAGTAGGGGAATTCTGGTACACAAAAAAATCAGCAGGTTTTTATACCCTAGGTCTTAATTTTATCTTTGAAAAAGTAGCGTTTAGCGCTACGAAACGCGTTAAGTACCCCTGTGTCTTACTCTTTTTATATAATATATATTTATACATATATTTTTTACTTTTATGTTATATATTTTTGTTTAATATTAAAATTTATTTTTGATATCGTTGGAACCGTGCTGATTTTTTTGTGTACCAGAATTTCCCGATTGGAGACGTGTATTTCTCCTAATGCGAATTGCACTATTGGGCACCCTTCCCTCCTGTTTGTTTGTTTCTACATGGTTGATTGCTTTGGAGAGAGCGTTTTGGGAAGGAGTCGACCCACTTACCTGGAAGAACTAGTTGCTGAATTAGGGACAGCCTTAATAATTCCCTGAAGTGTTATAGCTGTTGCTTACATAAGTGTTTCAACAGCATCTAATTTTGTGAGTATAGCTCACTTGGGTGACTGGTGAAGGGCCAATAAATCTGTCTAATTCAACACAAGGGGCGCCTTCTGTTCTTCTCTCCCCTTCTTTTTGCATTTATATATGTTATCTGACTTCTTATTCTTACCATGCTATATTTGCATATATATTTTTTATTGAGCTTTTTATTATGTATGGTTAAATATAAATGTATTGATTTCTTCATTTGTGTATAGCATTTTTACTCTGTCACTGAAGCACTAGGCTTTACAGTATATATTTTTTATTTTGAACTAGTTGGTTTGGGTCAAACCCTACTGCAGCCCCTCCCCTGTGGTATTTTGCTTCGGAAACCCGTCCCATTCTCAGTTTCTATATCTGTTTTAAGGTGAGGCCTTTAATCAAGGGCTAAAACAGTTGTTAGGGGCCATATGAGTTTCCGGCAGCACACACATTTGTACTGTCGGAATCCTATTGCTTGGCCAGCATCCACTGCAATAAGCGTTGGTCGCAAAAACACATGTTGAGGTCTAAGTCTTTGCAGCTTTTTGTTTCCATAACGCATGCTAAATAGCTTAATAGTGGGAACATCAAAGGAAACTAGCCAACTCTTGATGATTGAAACAGCTAAGAACACGATCACTCTCCCTACAGCTAGTAGCTGAAATAGGCAAAATACATGAGATGCCAATATTCTATAACTAGGGAAAGTTCATAAAATATTTTTTCAAAAATCTTTGTTTTGTAGCAGTATTTGTTATATAAATATATTTTAAATTTTATTTTTTTATGAACTCCTAGATAACGAAAGATCCTCAGATAAGAATGTCTGTTTTGAACCACCATTTTGTAAGGCATCCAGCAAAACTACTCCAGTTAAGCCATGAGACAGCAATACATTTATCAGGTATGTAAGAATGCCTAATGTTCTGATATAATTTTGAATATGTAAGATTCTACAAAAATAAAATTTTAGTCTTACCTATTAAATCCTTTTCTCTTAGTCTGTGTGGGACATATGGGTACCATGGTGCGGAGTTCCTCCTTTGGTGGAGGGCAGAACACATTCTCAAAAAGACAGTGTTGGGGGTGGAGACTCCCAGCCTGTTCTGCAGCTCAAGTCTGGCCCCGCTTCCAGTTATAATGTGAGAAAACTACACCAACAGGAACAGCAGAGAAGGAGGAGGAAGCTCCTGTGAAAATAAAGACCCTAAGCAAGGACTCCACATTCTGACAGGCAAGACCCACAGAGGTCTTCCTCTGGGTGGGAGACCTGCGTTCCATATGGACTAAGAGAAAAGGCTTTAACAGGTAAGACTAAAATCCTATTTTCTCCATCTTCGAGTATGGAGCACAATTACCATGGGGGTATACCAACACTAAGGATTAGGAGAAAGGACCTCACTCCTGTCAACATGATACAGGAGTTCCATAGCACTATCCAGAACCAGAACAGTCCAAACCAAAACTAAATGTCAACACACATTGAATTTGCTCAGCACACAAAACAAGTCAACAGGGCTGAAACAGCTGAACAACATTAGAGGAACAGTAAACTTTTTTTTTTATGAAAACACATTTTATAGAGCATTTCCCCCAGAATAAAACAAGGTCACTCCCACTGCTGTTAGATGTTTTTTTCAACATTTATAGCAGTTTAAATAACCAGGAAGTGAATTTACTGTGCTTTACTTCCTGATAGTTCTAACTGACCGGAAGTGATAGGCAGTTTCTATCACATTCTATGGAGAACTGTATGTCTCTGACTTTTCTGACTTTCATCTCCATTAGAATCTAATAGAAAATCTAATTAGAATTTGACCACTAGAGGGCACTGATAATTTAAAAAAACATGGGTTTAAACTGTAATAACTCTGGAAATATAAATCTCTCGGCAGTGGGAGTGCCCTTATTTTACGCAATAGGAAAATCCCTAAAATATATATTTTTTCATAAAAAAAGTTTACTTCTCCTTTAAGGCACAATTAAAAACAGTTCCTTAGACAGGCAGAACTGCCTGAAGGACCTTCCTGCCAAAGCTGGCTTCAGCCAAAACCAGGACATCCACACCCTGTTCCAGGTAGCAACCACCGCTGTAGATCCTGTCTGTCTTCTGGAGAGAGAGGGAGATCTGCTGATCCAGAAGTGCCGAAATTTCCATGCCACTTCTGGATGACAAGCCTCTGAAGCTCCCTGGTGTGTACTTGAGAGTAAGGCACTGCCTCTAGAGTAGACAGTAGTCAGCTCAGAACTCTCATGTACTCCCTAACTGTGGTCATGGGCTACTTCAGGGCCCAAGACACATCCTGCACTTGGCCTGCAGCAAAAAGATCTTCTCTAGGTGGGTGTCAAACCTTATGCCTAGGAACACCGTACTGGGATGGCACATAAGATGACTTCAGCATGTTCAGAATCCATGGTGGACTAGGAGTCGAGCACAGTCTTGGACGTGCCAAGTCATGAGTTCCTACAATGGAGTCTTGCTTAAAAGGCCATCTAGATAAGGAGGCTAAAGCCCCCATGACCCTGATAAACACCTGAGGAGCAGAGACCAGAGCAAAAGGCAGAGCGGTGAACTGGCAGTGCTCCGAGCCTTAGGAAAAATGCAGATAGAGTTTGCTGTCCAGATGAATCAGAATGTGTAGGTATGCATCCTGAAGACCCAGAGATGCAAGATACTTCCCTCTGTGCATCGTATCGATGACAGAACACAAGGATTCCATCTTGAAGGGATACACTTGAGGTGCAAATTGGACGGCATCCACCATCCTCCTTTGGAACTACAAACAGGTTGGAATAGAAACGTGCTCTCTGGGAGGTACTAGAATCGGAACCACCTTTTCCAGCAGTGAGTACTCTGTCTCTTGGAACAGTCTTAATTTGGCCGGCACTGTAGGGATCCGGACTGGTATAAATGAAAAGGAGGAAGGTAATAATGATTCATAAAATCAGTCCCTCCCAAGTAGTTTGTACAAGGTGATAATGTAACATAAAATTAAACTATATCCGTAATAATGCACTTGGTTAATAAAACATAAAAGTTTATTAACACACACAAATTATAGAAATAACACACTAACACATCTGCCTTAACCACATCCTTGGACAATGAATTCCATCATATAACAGACCTTACTGTAAAAATACCCTCCTCTGCTGAAGTTGAAACCTCCTTTCCTCTAATCTCAAGGGGTGTCCCCTGGTTATTTGATCAGGCCTTGGAATGAATAGCTTACCAGAGAGATCCTTGTATTGACCACTCATATACTTGTACTTTGTGATAAGATCTCCTCTTAGTTCTATTTTCTCTAGAGTAAATAAACCAAGTTTGTCTAGTCCTTCCTCATACGTCAAGTCCTTAACAGACAAAGAGACTGCCCAGTGGGCCCTGATAATGTCAGGAAGGGTGAGCTCTTGCAAATGAAGACTAAGACATAGTAACATAGTAATTTAGGTCGAAAAAAAGACTTGCGTCCATCTAGTTCAACCTTTTCCTATTTCTGTTTACCATCGTTGATCCAAAAGAAGGCAAAAAAACCCCCTCAATTAGCAATTTAAAATTCTGCCTTGAATGGGGGGAAAAAAATCCTTCTTGATTCCAAATGGCAATCAGATTTCTCCCTGAATCAACAAGCCCCAACTAAATATTCATCCCAATACTAACGTACATAGCCCTCTATGTTATGCTCTTTTAAATAAGTATCCAGGCCCCTTTTAAAGGCATCTAATGTTTTCGATAGCACCACCAGGCACCAGGCAGTGAATTCCATACCTTTATTGTCCTTACTGTAAAGAAACCCTTCCGCTGTTGTAGATTAAATCTCCTTTCCTCAAGTCTAAGCGGGTGGCCCCTTGTCCTGTGTACTGTTCTGTTAATGAACAGGTCTTTGGAGAGCCCTTTGTATGGGCCCTGAACATATTTATATAGTGTTATCATATCCCCTCTAAGACGCCGTTTCTCTAGTGTGTACAAGTTTAACTTTTCTAGCCTCTCTTCATAACTAAAACTTTCCATTCCCCTTACTAGTTTTGTAGCCCTCCTCTGCACTCTTTCTAGTTCCATAATGTCCTTTTTCAGAACGGGCGCCCAGAATTGAACAGCATATTCTAAGTGGGGTCTTACCATGGACCTGTAAAGAGGCATAATTATATCTTCCTCCCTTGAGTCAATACCCCTTTTAATACATGCCAATATCTTATTGGCCTTTGCAGCTGCCAGTTCGCACTGCATGCTACTGCCAAGTCTATTGTCTACCATTACTCCCAAATCCTTTTCATTTGTAGATTTCCCCAGAGAAACACCATTTAAACTATATGTTGCATTTTTATTATTATACCCAAAATGCATAACTTTACACTTTGTCTATATTGAATCTCATTTGCCACTTTAGTAAGACAAACAAGAAGAAAAACAGGGCGCAAACCCATCTAAGAGTAGATCTGTAAGGCATTCATTGGTATACCCCCCGTTTAGTTGCACTCACCAGATAGCTCTGTATAGCAGTCCTTTTAAAATAAGCAAAACTTTATCCAGTCAAATCTTCCTGTGTTCAGTTCCCAGTATCCAAAAAATGTTGATCCAAATCAAGGCGTTATGAGATTAATATAAATTTATTTATGAGTCGATATTTAAAAAATTGTTCAAAAAATAAATAGTAATGATGACAATGACAATAAAAAATACTATAATAAGTATGAGTTCAATTGTCCAACGCGTTTCGTATCTTAACGACACTTTCTCAAGGACTACAATCAAATATAAGATTTCTCAATAAAATTCAGAAAATGCCACTTGCCTGCCCAGTTACTCAATTTGTCCAAATCCTCTTGTAATGAAGACACATCCAGTTCAGACTTTATTACCTTACTTAATTTTGTGTCATCGGCAAACAATGATACATGGCTCCCTATGCCCTCTGGGAGGTCATTAATAAATTAAAAAGAAGAGGACCCAGGACAGATCCCTGAGGTACTCCACTTACCACGTTTATCCAACTGGAGAACTTGTCATTTACTACCACTCTTTGCATTCTACCTTTCAGCCAATTTCCAATCCACACACAAACATTTTCCCCTAGGCCTATTTCATTCAATTTGTACAGTAACCTCTTGTGTGGAACTGTATCAAATGCCTTGGCAAAGTCTAAATAGATCACATCAGCGCCACTCCCGCATCTATATTATTGCTCACTTTTTCATAAAATGCGATCAAGTTCGTTTGACAAGACCTGTCTTTCACAAAGCCATGTTGGCTATTGCTAATGATATTCCTGTTCCAGCAGAATTCTTGAATATATTCCCTTAGCAACCTTTCAAACAGCTTCCCTACCACAGATGTCAAGCTTAGAGGTCTGTAATTTCCTGGCTGTGACTTTGATCCCTTTTTAAATATGGGCAACACATCTGCTTTATGCCAATCCATGGACACCATACCTGAAATAAAAGAATCCCTGAAAATCAAATATAACGGTCTGGCCAGGGTCTGGCTTAGCTCTTTAAGTACCCGTGGGTGTATACCATCTGGCCCTGGAGCTTTGTCTTCCTTAACACCATTCAATTGTTTTAACACTTTTTCTTGTGTTAGCCAGTCCCAAGCTTGCTGTGACTGTTCTGTAAAAATAGTCTGCAGATTCTTGTCCATTGGGTCTTCCTTGGTAAAAACAGAAGAAAAGAAATTATTTAAAATATCTGCCTTCTCTCTGTCCCCCTTGACCATCTCACCCGTTTCAGATAACAAGGACCCAACATTATCAGACTTGAATTTTTTGCCCTTAATGTATTTAAAGAATTTCTTTGGGTTGCTCTTGCTCTCCTTAGCAATATTTTTTTCATTCTCCAGTCTAGCTAATTTAATAGCCTTTTTACAGGTTTTGTTGACATTTTTGTATTCTGCAAATGCCTCTGCTGATCCCTCAGCTTTGTAATGTTTAAATACCGCTTTCTTGTTGTTTATTTCATGAATTACTTTACTGGTTAGCCACATTGGCTTTAATTCGCTTCTTTTGTATTTGTTTCCAACAGGGATAAATTTATGTGTGTATTTTTGCAATGTTATTTTGAATGAATTCCACTTACCTTCTGTGTTTCTTCCTGAAAATATTTTATCCCAGTCACCGAGACCAAGGGATGAATTAAATCTGCTAAAGTTGGCCTTTTTAAAATTGTGTTTTGGTGGGACCCATACTAAATTGCTTTTTTAAATTTATCTCAAACGATACCATGTTATGGTCCCTATTCCCCAAGTGCTCCCTAACTTGGATGTTAGAGATAAGTTCTTCATGAAATCCTTTCTCACTGACATGAAATCTGACATTAATTCCACTATGTGAGAGGAATTTTCTCACCTGAGGAAGAACCTAACTTAGCTTGGTCAAAGAATCCACTGTCTGGAAGAGGAAGGAGAGGCCTTGTTTCAACATCTTCACAATCTTGAGCAAATTATGTTCTAACAGTAGACACCATCAACCATCTGATAGCCAGAGTAGACAACCTCGATTATAGAGGGTGCCGCTTTAACGACTGTGACGGAATGGGTGTCACCCAGAGAATGAAATGTGTCTGTTTTCAGTGATTGACATTGTCTTAACATGTTCCCATTCTTGAAACCTTAATGTCCCCTGTGTGTGCATGCATTAGAGAGGGTTGTCCAGTTACCAGCAGTGAATGGGTTAGTTAGTGTGTAGGATGGACAGAGGAATGGTGCCGTTCAGTCTAGCTAAACCCAGAGATTGTGTTATGAGATAGCCAGTGTTTGTCAGATAGAGAGGGGGGGTAGAGGAATGTGTGCATCTCCCCCCTCACATCAGGCCAAGCAGAACAGACCTGGTAGATGGTACCTGTGACAACACATCCTGTAGGGGGTGGGTAGAGAAAACCTAGAGAGAGAAGGGAGTGAGAGAGGGAGAGTTGGAGAATGTAGGAGCAGGAGAGAGCCTCTCCCCAGCATGGAGGGGGGTAGCCTGGGGCCAGTCTGGAGTTGGACTGGTCCAGGTGCTTTCTGCAGGCGTATTGGAGAAACTGGGACTGGTGAGTGCCCTCACCGGAAGAGTTAGAGTGAGCGGGCACTGTAGGGCCAGGTCCCATTTTCAGTTGTGGGCTGTAAGTCAAGGAAGCTTCAGACACAGAGAGAGAGTACCCTGATGTTCCTGCCTGAAGGATCTTAGGATGTCTGCCCCAACTCCTCTGCCAGGACTAAAAGATACAAGGAACCTTCATGTGCTCCAGCAGCATGTGTAGTGGGCAGGATGCCTACTCTTGCCTCTAGTGGGACTATGAATAAGCTCCAGCATTAAGCTAAAATGGACTGTGAGTATTATTTGTAACCCCTGGCAAGTTATGCAACTAAGAAGAGAACAGCAGAAGTGCTTAGTTTTTATGTTTTACCCCTGTTTGTTTGCCTGTAATTGTTGTCCTATGTTTTGTGCCGTGACCACCCTAATAAATGCAATTTATTATCTTTTTGTCTGGCTGGATAAATCTCTTAACCCTCGGCCTACCAATACGTAACCCCTGTACCCCCCGTCACAATCTGGATTAAGGAGTTCCCTGAATCAGTTCCTGCTAAAGATTTCATGGCCTCTCTACAGCACTTCTTTGCAGAGCTCTTGGACCTCACTGATGGAACCTTCATAAAACTGAACATGCACACTGGGCCCTCAGACCTAGGGGTTCTCCAGGATGGAGGCCTAGGGATGTCATCTGCTGCCTGCATCATTTTGCAGATAAAGACTGGATCATGCAGAAGAGGAGGGAGCTTGGAGAAATAAAGTTTGCTGGGAAGGTTGTCCACTTGTACAATGACCTCTCCATTCATACGTTGCAGCAGAGGAGGACACTTAAGCCATTTACAGATCACTTAAGGAATATCGCTGTTAACTACAAGTGGAATTTCCCCTTCTGCTTCCTACAAAGGTCTCATGGCTGTCCTTCGTGACCCGGAGGAGATCCCCGCATTTTGTTGTTTGCTGGGTATCCCAGTTCTTGACCTCTCCAGGCTTGTGGATTCTTCCTCTGGTCCTTATCGCCCTGTGGGGAAGGATAAATAGGAGTGATTGGCTCTGGTCCTGGGCCCTGTGGAGAAGCAGCTCATAACAGCCTTTCCTCCTCCTGCTCCAGTGGAGTCTACTCCTACTAACTGGAACTGATACCTGTTGTTCGTTTGGGTATCCTGACCTGGCCATCCACTGATGCCCTTTATTCTGGTAGTCTCTAGGGTCCAGTTCTCTTACTACCTTAATCCCCTCAATACCCCCATTTTGCTATTTCGTCCCACTGAAGCTTCCAAGAGACACGCGAGCTTTCGTCAGTCCTGTCTGTCTGTTACCATGTACCTAGTTTCAGGGTTTGGAGAGTTGCTTCTGGTGCCCCTGCCTTGATCTCTGCTGACTGTGTTTTATCTGCCATTGTTCTGAGGTCCCTGAGCTTCTGGCCTGCTCAGAGGACCTTTAGGTCTTGTTGCGGTTCTAGTGCTTATTTGCCTCTGGGGATGGTCTGGAGGGATTGATGGTGGTGCACATGTTTTCCGGGTATAGGCCACACTATATGTCCAACCATTTGTCTCCTTAATAAATATCGTTGGGGGCCCTTGGCCCTTGGATTGCCCTATGGATCTTGGGTTTACTGTGTAGGCCCTGGGATCAGTTGCTGTTGGGGGGAGACCAGCTGACATGGGGATCTCTAGACTGCTTCCCCGGTTGTCGGTCTTTGCATCCCTGTACAGCTTAGCTGCCTGTTGTTATTGTGCCTGTCCACTTTGCTGCCGACTATAGGTTCAGATTCAGTGGTTTTGGGACTCCTACTGCCGCTGACCTGACCCAAACTTAACTCTTAGATAGCTCTTCTAATGTTCTAATATGGGGGTCCTTTGGCCCTGGACCTGACGCATGGACCTCGGGTCGGGGCTATGGGCCCTGGGCTCAACTACCTCCGGTATAGTCCAGCTGGTGTGTGGATTGTTGGATGGCTCCCCCTAATTGTCTGCTTTACGTCCAACAAGTTAGGTGTTAAACATTTTGTGTCTCCTACCTTTTTTATTTTTCTTTTGCTTGCAGCATTAATGGCCTACCTATATGTTTCACACAATCACTTGGTGCACTCAGGTGGAGCCTCATTTTCTACACTCATGCATTCCTACCTGTTTCTCCCTATGTATCCTGTTACTCACTGCATTTGGCTCCCTTCCAATGCGCCGGCTACCTATTTTATACCCGGTCTCCTGTTTTGAGGCCCACAGTTAAATCTTACTGTATTTGCTTCTCCTAATTTATAGTGTGACCACGCTATTTATTCATCCTTTTGGCAGACCTCCTGTTCAGTAGTATGCCGTTCTTCTTATTAGCCTTGGCCTGCTCTATCTGTTATGCTCTTCCCATCTCTTCCCCCAGCCCATGGTGTGTGAAGCCTTACCTTTTAGTCTATTATTTTTGCACTGCTGAATGAATGAATTTATATGCGTGTTAGCTGTACAAATTTAATGCCTTCTAAGTTTGGTTCAGGCAGTGTAGTTTCAGGTATGTTGAAGGAATTTTTCCCCAATTGAAGCAGAATTTGAAATTGCTGAATAAAGGTTTTTAGTTTTTTTTTTTTTTTTTGCCTTCTTTTGGATCAACAGCGGTAAACAAGAGTAGGAAAAAGGTTGAACTTGATGGACTCAAGTCTTTTTTTCAACCTATGTAACTATGTAATGAGAGAGGGCAGTGGTGCAGGTTGGGAGGTAGAGCATTCCATATATAAGGAGCAATAAGAGAGAGAGGTTTGATATGTGAGAGGGTTGTAGACACAAAATGAGCTGATCATAAGTGGAGGGATGGGGTATAGCTGGAGATCGGAGTTGAAATGTAGGAAGGGGTAGAGGACAGAAGTGTATTTAATATGAGAAGCAAGATTTAGTAAGAGACCTAGAGTTTGTTAGGCAGCCTTTTGGAGATATTTGAGGAGGAGCAGGGAAGGGACAAACCTAGGTGATGAGTAATTTGTGCTGCAGCATTATGTATGGATTGACGTGGATGGAGTTGAGAGGCATCAATGCCAGAGAGAAGAAGGTTGCAGTAGTACATGTTGCAGTAGTACATGCCTGAAAGGATGTGTGCTTGTGTAAGAATTTTAGCTGTGGAGGAACAGAGGAAGAGACTGATTTTAGCTATGTTATGCAAGAGAGAATGTCAGGATTTAGTGATTATGTTAATGTAAGGAGAGAATGAGCAATCTGTCAATTATCACCCCTAGACACCATGCTTCTGATACTGGATTTATGGTAGTGCCATTTATAATCACCTGGAAGGCACTACTGGGCCAGGCCTAGGTGGGATGAGGATTAGCTCTGTTTTAGACATATTGAGCTTAAGGTGCCTATGCACCTGGGATAGCAGAGAGGCAATCTGTGACTTTAGATTGAATATCAGAAGTCAGTCAAGGTGCTCATAAATAAAGTTGGGTGTAATCATCATAGAGGTGATATTTGAGTTCAAATTAATTAAGATCACCAAGTGTTTTTGTGTTTAGAGAGAACAGAAACAGTCCTAGAACAGAACATTGAGGACCACCAAAACAGAGAGGCTGAAGAGGTGGCAGAGGAGACATTGAAGAATCGGTTAGATAAGAGGATAGCTAGTCCAGTGCTGTTACATATTCCTAAGCAATGAAAAATGTGGAGGAGGAGAGCATGATCAACAGTGTCAAAAGCAGCTGAGAGATCCAGAGGGATAAGTATTTAATAGTGACATTGTGATTTGGCAATGTGAAGATCATTGACCACTATTGTGAGAGCAGTTTCAGTGTGAGCAGTGTGAAAGCCAAATTGTAAAGGGTCAAGCAGGTCATACGTATTAAGGAATTCAAGCAGACGAGAGTAGGCTAGGCATTCCAAGCACTTAGAGGCAAAAGGTAGGTGAGAAACTGGTCGATAGCTAGAGGGTGTGTTACTGTCAAAGGTATTGTTGTTGAGGATGGGTGTTACTATAGCATATTTGAAGTTGTCAGGAAAGGTTACAGGGGCAAAAGAGGAGTTAAAAAATGCTTAATAGGATTAGTGTGAGGGAGAGGGACTGGATGAGGTGAGCAGGGTGCGAATCAAGTGTACATGTAGTAGAGGGAGAGAAGGATAATGGGTTTGTCGATTCCTCTGGTATCCTTTTCAAATGGTGATCACTGAATCGCAACCCTCATAATGTCTCTTTTCTTATGTTGCTCGCTTCAAAAAGATGCGTGAACTGTCGCTTACCTAACAATGGCGTATTCCTTATGTCGCTTTGCACACAATGTTAGATGGTGGTTGGATAGTGGAAGAGGGGAGATATAAAATCAGAAAGTGCACAGCCTCTAGTGAACACAAGGACCATCCTTGTGAGTACTAGCTTCTGATGTAGTCTAAATGCAAATGTTAGAGACAGAAAGCAGGATACACATGGCAGCTGAAGTCCCCCAGAAGAAGGGAAGGTGTGTCTGATGAAAGTAAAAAGGAAACCTATGATTCAAACTCAGACAGTAAATTTGAAGGTGTATATATGGTGGTAGGTGGAAGTGATAGATAAGTGCAACTTGTAGAGAGACCGAAATAAAAATATGGACGACTAAAGAGGAGAAGCAGAGTGAGGTGGGGGAGAAAGTGGTTTGTAATGGCAGTGTTTAGAGAGCAGGAATCCCACACCTCCCCCACTTCCAGTTGTGTGTGGAGGGTGAGAGAAGGAGAGACAACCATAAGAAACTGCTGCCTCTAAAGCATAATCAGATTGAGAGAACCAGGTTTCAGTTAGAGCAAGTACGTTTAGGAAGAGGGAGAAAAGGAGATCATGCGCAGTGTGGAGCAAGCATTCCAGAGAACACAGGAAAAGGGAAGACATTGAGGCGGAAGGCAGCGAATGGTGATTAGGTTTGAATTGTCCCTATATTGACTGGAGGTAGAGGGTTTGTGAAAGGAGAGGGGGCCAGGTTTTGGAGAGATCTCCAGCTGTATTTAACAGAAGGAGAGAGAGAGACAGGAGATAATGTTTTGTGTGCATTTGGTTTTCTGTTTATGTGGGGGGGTGGTAGAAGAGGAGAAAAGTGAAGAATTGATGTGTAGAGGTGAGTGTGGATGACAGAAGTGTAGGAGAAATGTAAACAGAGAGGGGAGGAGAAGGTAGAGGGAACCAGCCATTTTAGTGAGGACAGCAGCCATAGAAATAAGGAATAGGACATATTTAAGTATTGTTAGTAGAGAGGTCGAGGAGTTGAAATAAAAATCCGAATGGGCCAGGAGAGCCTTTTCATGATAGTAGTGTTTGGCCATCGTCCAGAAGCTGGTGTTAAACGATAATCTTGAAGTTTAAGAGAGTTGCAGTGATTCCATTCAGATATTTTCTTTAAGTACTTCCTTGTAGAATTGCTTTGGGAGGTGTTTCTTCAGTAGATCCTGTTTTCTGTCTTCTGATAAGCTCCTGCTCAAGTCCTGTATAAGTCCTCCTTCACTTTGTACCCATCACTTTGGACGGTGAACTCCCTCGTGTGTGTCAAGGGTAGGCCTTTGTATAGTAATCTTACACACGAGGCTCATTCATCTTGGCTAATTGGTGTCAATTAGATTTTACTGAAGTTTAAAAGAGATACAAAAAGAAACAAAGTCCATAGGGGGGAGGGAGGGATACAGAAAGAAGAAAAGGAGGAGGAGATAAAGGTAGGAACAAGATAAACAGCACAGACATGATTAAATACATTGACAATAGAATCAGTGTGTGATCACAAATGCTGAGACACCAGACCCACAACCGCCCGGAATATTGCAAAGAAAATAGTCGAGAATAAGGTAACCCGTAGAGGTCCGCAGCAGTCGACCAGAGCCACACCGGGAGCCTGCTCGTCCTACCCGCGCATCCATGCCTCTTAGCAGAATGCGAGGGGAGGAACACCTCCGACCCCAGTATCACAGGGACAAAGCAATCTGACAACTAATTGGGCACCCCGGGCTACTCAATGAACTAGCTGCAGAAACTCAGGGCTCTCCAAAAATATCATCCAGGGGAGCCATGTCTCTGTATACCAGTCTATCCCCTTTCGAGAGGATGAGCTTATTTCCATCATCACCCTGAGCTCTTCCACCTTCCCCACTCAAGCCGTGAGGCTAGGTGGAGCCCGATCTCTCCAATGAAGGGGAATCAAACTGTTAGCCGCAACCAACAACTGTGATAGCAGAGAACGCCTGTATTTGGAAGGGCTGAGTCTGGTGTGGTGTAATGGTAAACATTCTGGCTTAAAATCTTGGGGGCTGTAGAGAATGCGGCGAAGAATGCCGTGAATTGACTCCCAGTAAGGGAAGTAGAGCTCCTGGGGCCTGTTGACAGTGCCAGCAGAGACCATCACCAGAGGGATCATACCTCTGTTGGGCTAACTGAGTCAAGTACCACCGGGAAAGCAATTTATAAGCAGATTCTTGGAGTTTAGAGGACACAGAGACGTGATGAGTGAGGTACATAATTTGCTCCCAGTGCTTAGGGGAAAGAGAGATCCCCAGGTTAGCCTCCCACCTTCCCAAATAGGATGGGGTCTCGGCACATCCACCAGTCAGCAGCCCCAAGTCCGTGTCTAGGGGGTACATTCCTTCTCAAAATACGACAGGGGCCTAGATAATTGGTGCTGCTGAACAATGGACGCAACATAATGCCTTAACTGAAAATAACAAAACTCATCCAAGAAAGTGGGATACGTGACACCCAAAACGTCTGATAACGGAAGCAGCTGACCTTCCGACATGACCTGAAACAAGTGAGAGTGCGGCACCGGCATTGGAGGAAACACACAACTACCCCCAATCCCCAGAGAGAACTCAGGATTATGATGCAAGGGAGTCACGGGTGAGGGAAAGGAAGTCAAAGAGTGTTTGAGAGCTGTCGAAGTCCAGACCGTCATCGTAGCCTGGATGAGAGGGCACTGACGTAGCACCAGGTCTTGTTGGTCAGGGCGTGATCAAAGTGCTTCTTGCAGCAACACTTTGGGCTGGTATCAGTCAACATCTACCCACTGCTTGCACCCAGGTGCCACCATCCACTTCACAATCCGAAGCAGGTGGCACACCTGGTAGTAGAGTTTAAAATTGGGCAGGGCCAAGCCCCCCAACCGTTTAGGTAGGCTCAGCTGTGTCAGTCGATGTCTCGGCCTGCTTCCATGCCAAACATAATTCAGAACAGCCGTCCTAAGAGAAACGAAAAACAAGCGCGGGAGAGCAATGGGCACAGTCTGGAAGAGGTACAAGAGGAGAGGCAACAGGTTAATCTTCACCACATTTACCCTCCCCGACCACGAGATGTGTGGTAAGGCCCAGCGCCTCAGATCCATATGAACCTTATTGAGCAGGGGCATAAAATTAGACGCGTACAAGTCAGCAGGGTCTGCCATGAGCCAAACCCCTAAATACTTGAGCTGTCCCAGACACCACTTGTATGAGAGTTTCTCAGCCCCACTTGAACATCATCTGGCACGGAAATATTCAATATCTCAGATTTGGCCGTGTTGATTTTCAGGTTGGAAAGAGATCCAAAAACAGCAAACGCACGTTGTAATGAGGGCAAAGAGACGGTGGGATCCGATATCAAAAAGAGCATATCGTCCGCAAAAGTGGCTACCTTGTAATGTGCACCACCCAAGGAAACTCTCTGAATCTCGTCATTGTTCCGACCGCATTCAAAAATGGTTCCAGGGACAAAACAAAAAGTAGCGGTGACAAAGGACACCCCTGCCGAGTACCGTTTCCAATAACAAAAGGCGAGGAAAGAAGGCCGTTAACGCGTACACAGGCCGTTGGTGCCGAGTAGAGAGCGGCAATCCACGCCCGCATGTGAGGCCCCAACCCCACATGCTCCAACGTAGCAAATAAAAAAGACCAGTCCACCCTGTCAAAAGCTTTTTCGGCGTTCGTTGACAGGAGAAATCCGGAACCAGTAGACCTCGCTGAGCTCATTAAGCCGAGTACCTTGGCAGTGTTGTCCCTGGCCTCCCTACCGGGGACAAATCCCACCTGGTCAGAATGTACTAAACCCGGCAGGAGAGGCGCCAGACGTCGTGCTATCAATTTGGCCAACCATTTCACATCCGTATTAAGCAAAGAAATAGGACAGTAACTGGAACAAAGTTCCCCATATCTACCCTGCTTGGGAAGTACCACTACAGTCGCCCGAAGCGTCTGGGGATGCAAACCAGAGCCCTGGATGAGTGAATTAAACATGTGAGTCATGTGCGCCCAGAGCTCCGAAGGGAAACATTTGTAATACCGCAGAGAGAACCCATCCGGGCCCGGAACCTTGCCCGACTGAGAACCCCTAATAGCTAAGGACAGCTCCTCCACAGTAAACGGAGTCTCCAATGATGAGGTCACCGAAGGGGACAGTTTCTGGCGAACGTGCACCTGCAGGTACTGGTGGATGAGTCGATCACGTTCCAAATCCCCCAAAGCAGGGGAGTTAGCGCCTAAGTTATTCAGCGTCACATAATAGTCCCGAAAAACATTAGCTATGGAGGATGGCAAATGAACTAAAGTATTGCCGAGCCCTCGAACCTTGGGGACGTGAGCCAGCTGAGTCCTCTTCTGTAGCACGCGTGCCAACAGCCTACCGCACTTATTCCCATTCTTGAACAAAAACTTCTTAGAACGCTGATGGATAAAACGATTCCTAGCACTTGGTAAGTCCGACAGCTGTTTTCTCTTAAGGAGCAGAGACTGATAGTCCATTCCTAATAGAGACTGCTTATGCACCTGTTCCAGGCAAAGGATCTCATTAGCGAGTTCCAACAATTGCCGAGCCCGTTCTCTCTTCCGCCTTGCTCCCTGAGCCATAAAATGGCCTCGTACTACACTCTTGTACGCCTCCCACACAACTGGAAGGGGGACCTCCGAAAGGAGGTTATCAGCAAAAAAATTTGTAAGGACCGCTGAGGTCTCGGATGCAAGCAGTGAGTTGAGTAAAAGCGACTCATTAAGACTCCAGTGGGACGTGTCACAGGGGAAGTCAACTGGATGCGTACCTGGGAATGGTCTGACCACGTCATAGGGTCTATAGAGGCTAAAGTCAAGGAGTCCAAGTCTCTGTGTGAAAGGAAAAAGTAGTCCAGTCTAGAATAGGTCCCATGGGGTGGAGAAAAATAAGCATAGTCTCGGTCAGTCGGAAACAGGGTTCTCCAACAATCAATCAGTTGGTGCCCAGCCAGAGAGGCTCTCATCTTCCTCAAGAGGCTACTAGGGAAAGAGGAGGTAGTTGTGGATGTGTCCAAAGTGGGGTCCAGTGCCACATTGAAATCGCCCCCAAGAACCAGGGTCCCCTCCTGGAACCCCCTTAACTTGGAAAGGACAGAGGTGAGGAAGGTCGACTGCCGCACGTTTAGTAAATATACATTGGCAAAAGTGTAAGGTCTCCACATGATTTTCCCCTTTACAAACCGGAAGCGCCCCTCCTCCCCAGCCAGGACCTCAACTTCCGTAAAAGGAACACTGTGGGATATCAGTATAGCCACTCCCTTAGATTTAGAGAGAGTGTTGCTGCTATAATAAGCTAAGGGATACAATTTACTAGATAAGGATGGATACTTATGTGCTATAAAATGAGTCTCCTGAACAAAGGCAATTGACACATGATGGGAGCGTAAGTCCCGTAGCAAATTGGTCCACTTCTCGGGGATGTTCAGACCCCGGACATTAATCGAATAAAATGTAAGGGGAACCTGAGAGGAAGACATATCTGTGCCAGGGATAAAGAAAAAGAATTAGATAAGGGAGAAACAGGAAAAGAGAGGAAATAACTAGAACAGAGAGCAGTACAAAGAATAAGAGAAAGGAAGATATGAAAAACAGTATAAAGAACAGCCGGGTGAATCCTGGAGAAGGAACACCAAAGTGCCGCTGTGGAGTGCTGCGCCAGGCACGGAGAACCAAGCCAGAAAGGCAAGGAGCACCGTGTAGTAAGTGAGGAGTGAATACTCTGCAAGGGCACCTGACCAACCAGTCAACAAGAGGCACTCAAAACACAGAAACCCAAGAACAAGTTATAAAAAACTAAAAACAATATCAAGGTTGAGTCCCAGCCGGTGACCCGGCCCAGACCCAAGCGTCAAGGCACAACAACATAAGTAGAAACATTAAACAGACACGGGCTGGAATCCCCACGCGCCGCAGATCAGAACCCACATGCCCATGGGCCTGGCCTACCACGCAAGGGGAGCTCCTGCTCAGCCCGCCCCAATTCACCTCAAGTGCAATACAGCTCCCGTATCCCTTAATCCACACTCCCCAGTTCACCTCCCACTTCTATTCATCTACGACTGCAGCTGGAAAGGGCGATCCCGGACCCCCCGTAGTCCCTAACCCCAGCCCAGGAGTGAGCCGGACAAGGCCATGGAGACCACCACAAAACAGTGGGCCATTGGTTACAGGGAGGACGCAGGCCCTCCCCCGTCAGCGGAAAACAGGGGGAATCGGTACAATATGAGACCCAGTCCTGGGACCGGTAAACAGAGCCCAGGGGAGAGACACGCACCAATCCCCAACCCAGGCAGCGCACGAAGCAGCGGCGATCCCGTCCCTGCTCCGCACCCCGACACACACTCTGCATGCCGGCGCGTGCGCCGCAAGAACGGGAAACCAAGGCGCCACATCCCAGGCCCAAGACCACCACGAGTGCAGCACCCGCTCCCCCCAGGCCCAGGCCCCCACCCTGAGCTCGTCCCACTCACCCTGTGTAGCATTAAATATGTGGCCTATGCAGGTCACGGCAAGCCCAGCCGACGGTCGACGGAGTGCGCCTAAAGTGCCCACCCTGCACGACTGTCCGCCCACCCGTAAACATATCAGACACCCAGTCCCCACTGTACCCCCAATTAGCCCCCCATCACACTCAGAAGTAATCCCCTCGCTGTACCCACCCCCAGAGCTAAGTCAACCCCCAAAACTCAAAACGTCCCGGGAGAAGGAGGTACATAGCATCCTGAGATAAATCCTCAGGAGCAGAACACGCTCCCCCGCAACAGGGTTCTCCACAATAGTTCAGGCAGTTCCACAACATGAACTCATTCTGTATATCAGGCAGGGACCAAGGTGGTGATGGAAAAAGCTGGTAGGACGGCAGCCATGAACTTCCAGATTGCAGGGACCCGTCGACCCCAGGCCATCCGAGTACCACACCGAGATGGGTCGAAACCTCAGAGCCGGAGGGGAAACAGTTTGTAATCCAGGGCATAGCCAGTCCAAATGTGTGAGTCCCTCACTCCTCAGCGGCCCATCCACGACCTGGGAAACCAGGATCCCGCTCCGGACCTCCTCCACGAAGTCCAATGTGGAGAGCTCGCCTCTGTGGACGTGCCTGGACAGGGAACTCTGGAGCATCCCAGTCTGGGACAGAGACATCAGGAAGGCCAGCGGCCCGGATCAAGTCCAGGACATTAGACAGGTGTCGAACAACATGTGTAGCATTTCCAACTCGGGCCATTAAGCTGAACGGAAAGCCCCATTTATACGAAACGTCACGGGCAGATAGAGCCTGCGTCAAGGGTTGCAGGGCCCTCTGTTTTTGAAGAGTGATCCAGGTGAGATCCTGGTAGAGCCCTACCTTCGAACCCCGAAAGGGCCAACACCTTCTGCCCCTAGCCTACCGCATGATATCCTCCTTGAGATGAAAGCTGGTGAGGCAGCATACAACGTCATGTGGCGGGCCTTCAGACGGACCCCTCTGTCTGAGCACCCGGTGTACACGCTCAAAACCAATCGGCTCCTCCTCTGCCTGTCCCAGGATGGTGTTAAAAAGGGATTGGAGTGCAGCCATTAAATCTCCAGGCGGTACATCCTCCGATAGGCCTCGCACCCTGATATTGTTCTGCCTGCCTCTGTTTTCAATGTCCTCCACCATCCGCCGGAGTTCAGCCAGCTGTGGGGCCACTTGGGAGACAGAGGCGGGTAAGTCTCGTAGTTTTCTCTCTACCCTTAGGGTACGGGTTTCAATGATCGTCACTCGAGAGTCCAGGGCCTCCAGGCCGGATCTCAGGCCTGCGATGTCCTCCTGAACCGCCTGCATACCGGACTTTGTCGGACGTCAATGACTGAAAGTCCTCTTTAGATGGAAGGGCTCTCATAGCCTCTAGAAAGTCCTGCGGCAAGACTGCCGTCCGGTCTAGCTCGGGTGTCGCGGATGTTGATGCAGGGGAGCCACTCGATGTGTGCGAAGGGGCAAGGGAGTCCGCCATGTTGGATCCCAGCGTGCACGGCAAGGCTCCCACTGGTGGAGTAAAATAACCTCTCAAAGAGGTATTTCTCGTCGGCGTACTGGTCCTGGGTGTCTGTAGGCCTCTTTGCTGTCGCTTATGACGCTTATGTGTGCCGGAGAAATCAGATGATATGGGCCACCGGCCGTAGCTAGTCTCTCATGCAGCCATCTCGTCTCGCGGCCAGCAACACCCCCCACCTTGGCTAATTAACAAATGAAATGCTGACCAAATGTCAACCTTTATAAGCAAGCTACTTCACAGCCATGTGCAAAAAAATGTACCATTGCAGGCCGCAATAAAGATACAGGATGAAGGGGGAACATTATTAGGAGTGCAGAAAGATAAGGCAGGATGTTAAGGATTAAACAAACTTGGGGAGAGAGGAATGTTGATAATTAGACATGAGGAAACAGCATATTGTTTGCACATCCATGGTCTCTGGCCTCCTGCACTCCCTCAGTGATGCTCATTTGCTTTGGATGTTTTCTTTGTCATGCCAGATACAACATGAGATTGCTTTCTTTTAAAGTTAAGGGGATCAATTTCCTTGTGAAGAAATCTTTAGCTCTCTGTGAAGCCTCTTGTCTTAAGGCTGGTATAGTTTACTTCTAAGAGACCTATTTTTCCAGCCACTGCTACTCTTCGATAAACAGCAGATCTTATTAGGGCTGCAACAACGAATCGATAATATCGCTAATGAGAATCGTTGCCAACGATTCTCATTATCGATTCGTTGTGCAGCGATTCGTTGTGCCGCCCAGGAACCCCACAGCCGCCGGATGCTGTCTTCTTACTTCCCGCATTGATGACATCCGGTGCTCAACCACGCCAAACGCGGAGACGCCGCGTGGAGTTTGCAGGTATTTTCTTCCTCTGTTCTGAGGCCAGTTTAAAACTGGCGCCCAGACTGAGGAAGAAAACCCCTGCATGCGGCATCTCCGCGTTTGGCGTGGTTGCGCACTGGATGTCATCAATGCGGGAAAGTGAAAAAGAGGTACGGGGGAGAGATATACAAGGGGGAGAGAAAGAGAGAGGCACAAGTGGGAGAGAGAGAGAAAAGTACATGGGGAGACAGAGAGAGAAGTACATGGGGAGAAAGAGGCACAAGGGGGAGAGAGAGAAGTACAAGGGGGAAGAAAGAGAGGTACAAGGGGGTAGAGAGAAGCACAAGGGGGGAGAGAGAAGGGGGGAGAGAGAGAGAAGTACAAGGGGGGGAGAAATAGAGGTGCAAGGGGGAGAATGAGGTGCATAGACCCCATGGTGAAATAATAACAATGACACGTTAACGTGTAAAGTTTTTTATTCTGCTGTTTGTTTTTAACACTGTTTGTTCATTAAATCAGTTTAAATAATGAAAAATTAGCATATTGTTTTTTTTTTATCTGATTAATCGATTAATCGAAAAAATAATCGGCCAACTAATCGATTCTCAAAATAATCGTTAGTTGCAGCCCTAGATCTTATCTCTGGTCCTTTGAACAAATTTATGCCTGTACTTTGAAAAGAATGGATGCCTTTCTATCCCTTTGGTCCCCTTGGCTTACCTACCATGAATCCCATTTTCTCTATTGTCCAATATGACACACAGGTGCCATGGGGAGGAGTCATCCTTCCTAGTAGGCTGGAATATTTCAATGATTAGGTCTTGGAGGTGGAACCTTCCCTTCTCCTTACCAGGCTACCCTAGCCCCACCCATCTGGTTTGACAGAGATAGGCTAGGAATATCTCTACTTAGCTTTTAGTTTATTTTATTTTATTCTTAGATATGGGGTGTCGCATTTCCCCCATTTGGTGGGTTACCATTCCTGGCTTCCCCTTGAGGATTGTCCAGCTTGCAGGAGCTGTTGTGGACCTTTGCAGCCCTGTGAAGAGAATCTTGCAACCCAAGTTTATCTCTCCTAACTGAGACTCTCTGTGGCTCTGGTTGTTCATAATGGTAACCTGAAGACAGAAACTAAAGATTAATGAGTAACCCTTTGAGTGCCATGGTCCATTTGTCCCACTTGCTCCTCTCCATACAGGGGTTATATTGGAGTCCAAAACTCCTGCACTCATGTTTCGTAATGTATTCAGTTATTTCCTGGGTTTTTGGAGCTTGGGTGGCTGCATTTTGGGTAGGTAACCCCTTCCCTGCTCGTTTAATTGGGTTTGGGTGATTTTTCCTGGGTTTTCTCTTCAGGGTTATGCATTTTTATTACTCCCCACATGTCCCCATAGGTATTTGGGTGCTTTTGGTAACTTGAGCAACATTTTAATTTTTAGTGCATGGCTACTTTAAGATGCACTTCCTGCGTGGCCACACTTGCTCCATTGACTTCCACGGGACAAACTGTTTTGGGACATATCTGTGCAACCTTTTGTCATACAGAGTTGAGACCGGGTTCATTTTTCTGGTCTCCTAAAGCCCGGCTTCAATCCAGTTCACATCTCCAGTGTCTCAGAGTGCAAGATAATGCATTACTTAGGATACAGTAACTGAGAGACTACAACTCCCACAATGCCTGTTTCCTGGGAATCCTTCCAATTGCCTGATGGTTTTATAGGTGTCATTTTAAATGGCTTGCTTATCCTATGCAGAGGTGGCCTTCTCCTTGCTGCTTTCCTCAGATTAACACTTTGCCTGCCAGATAAGTACTTTTTAGGAGCTTACTAAGGTGAATTATTATTCAGGGACACGGTATTTGATTTTTCTATACTGTTTAGGCACTGTTAGAATGTTGGATCCAAAGGGACATGGGGCTAGACCTAAGGCGAAGATACTGGGGTGTCTTTGATCCCTCTTGCTTATTGTTCCTCATGCCAAATGGGGCTCCCTAGTGAATACTCAGGGACTCTATGACCGTCATGCGCTGTGGCCCCAAGTACACCTCCGGGCCCTCCAGCCTTGAGCAAGAACCAGTCTGGGTGAAAGACTTAAAGTCCGCTAAGGAAAATTTTCCTCTATCTCTCCAGGGGGCTCTCCATTCTTGGAAACCCCGACTACCTTCAGGTTTGTAGCCCGTAAGGCCCCAGGTATACCTGTGCTCACTGAATCCTCTGAGATTCTTTTGAAGGCGATACGGAGGAAGGGGAGTATGAAGAAGGGGATTTCTACCTATACCTTCGGTGACCCCTTTGAGGCTGACCCTACTCTTTCTGCTCAGGGACTCCTTAAGGCAGTTTTGTTAACCCTCCAGGTCCCTCCTCATCTGATGTGTTTCAGAGACGTAAAAGGTCTTCAATTATGTTTCCACCCAATGCCACTCTGGACCAAGTTATCTTGGATGAGTGGAAGAAGCCTGATAGGCAACTATATCTTTTTAAGAGATTTTGTAAGCTGTACCCCTTCTCTGAAGCAGCTTTGGAACAGTGGGATTCCTCTAATATCCAGGCCCTCTAAGTCTATAGCTTTGCCCTTGGCAGATGCTACGGCTCTTAAAGGCATGACAGATAGGAAGCTTGAAGCTATCCTCAAGTCCAACTTCACTGCCATTGTTGCAGCTTATTCTAGACTCTGCCTGGATCACTAGAACTATTGCTGTCTGGGGAGAACAACTGAATGAGGCTATCAGATGGCGCCTCTAAGGAGGGTCTTTTGGCCTTGTTAGCCAACATGTCTGAGGCTCAGATAAATTTTACTGACTCTCTTTTTGATGCAGTCAGGCTGTCAGCTAAGGTCTCTGCCTTTTCTGTTACAGTAAGATGCACTTTGTGGCTCAAGATTTGGTCTGCTGAGCACCCATCTAAGAAGTCATTGATTTCTCTCCCTTTCCTGGGCAAGTCTTTTTGAACCTGAACCAAAACAGATCATCAGTGAGGTTACTGGGGGCAAGAGCACCCTGTTAGCTCAGGTCTCCAAATGTCCTAACATGGTGGGGGAGCAGGGGAAGGTTTTTCTCATGGAGGACTCCGTTCAGTATCTCATGCATCAGGTGTCCTAAGCTCTACAGTGGCCCTCCGCTTCGGTCCTCAAGTTGATGACTCTTGCGGGTCGGATGGTATCCACCATGGAGGCTGTTCCATACTCTATGTCCCACACCAGGGAGCTCCAGAGATTCATGATCTGCTCTTGGCATGGGTACCCGGATCTCTTGTATCTGAGGGTCTCCCTTCCTTCGGAAGTCGGATCTGCAATGGCAGTTGGACAGTACCAACCTAGAGCAGGAGAAACAGTTTGTGATCCCGAAGTGGATCTTTGTCACGAGGGATGCCAGCCTGCGGGGCTGGGGTGCTGTCCTGGGTCACATGGGGATTCAGGGCAGGTGGACCTCGTAGGAGTCCATTAAGTTCATCAGTGTTCTGGAGCTCAGGGCGATTCGGCACGCACTTGTTTACTGGTACCTTCAGCTGAGGTGTCATCCAGTACGCATCCAGTCGGAACACCACCACGGTGTGGTGTACATCAACAAGCAAGGAGGCACAAGAAGCTCTCCTGCTTAGGTCAAGTCTATTTTGGCTTGGGCAGAAGATAATGTACCTGCTTTCTCCGCTGTGCACATTCCAGTTGTAGACGACGTCTTGGTGGATTTCCTCAGTCGCCAAACGATAGACTCTGGAGAGTGGGAGCTCCATCAAGATGTTTTCAACCTGTTGGTGCAGCAGTGGTGTCTTCCTCAGATAGACCTGATGGCCAATGTTCAATGTTTTGTTCCCATTGGGGGGATCCTCTGGCCTTTGCCACAGACGCCTTGTTGATTCCATGGCGCTTTCATCTGGCTTACATCTTTCCTCCAATTCCTCTCATCCCCAGGGTGCTTCTGAAGATTCGTATGGATGGTCCGGCGGTCATTATGATTTCCCCCTATTGGACCAGGAGGTCATGGTTCCCTGATTTGGTTTACCTCCATTCTGGATCCTTTTGCACTTCCACTCAGACCGGATCTAATTCTTCAGGGGTAACTTTGGAAGAAGGATGCAGATCAGTTGGCTTTGGCGGCATGGCTGTTGCTTCCTCCATCCAGAGGAGAAAAGGTTTCTCCTCTGAGGTTATATCCACTATGATCCAGACTTGGAAGCCTGTTTCCACTAAGGCCTACCACAGGGTTTGGTCCATTTTTCATTCTTGGTGTGTTGACAGGGATCTCTCTTCACAGTCGTTTGACCTTCTGGTTGTTCTGTCCTTTTTGCAGGATGGTGTGAACAAAGGGCTCAGTCTTAGTAACTTAAAGGTTCAGGCTTTGGCACTCTTTGTATTTTTCCAGAGACTCATTGCCATCTTGCCAGATGTCAAGGTATTCTTTCATGGGGTTGCTCATGCTTTTCCTGCCTACAAGGCTCCCACACCTCAGTGGGACCTTAACAAGGGTTTTGGATATTTTACAGCAACCTTTCTTTGAGTCATTTGCTACCATTCCTGTACATCTTCTCAAGAAACCTGTTCTCTTTCATGTTGCAGCACATTCCGCCAGTCTGTCAGGCCTCTGCTGAACAGCTGTGCAGGGCTGCGACTTGGTCCTTGGTGCACACATTTTTCAAACACTATCATTTTGATGTTCTGGCTTCAGCTGAATCCAGTTTTGGCAGGAAGGTCCTGCATACAGTTCTGTTCTGCTATTGTCCTCAGTGTCCGTTGACAGTTATGTTTGGGCTGTTCCTTGTTCTGAATAGTCCTAGGGAACTCCGGTTTCATGGGTACCGGAGCTTAGTCCTATTCTTTTTTTCTAGTGGCTGCTTGGCCGTTCAGTGTGAGATGTTAATATTATTTATTTCTCCCAGAGTCTTTGTACCACCTGCTGCCTTGTTTTACTCTGTATTTGTCTGACCTTTCAATAGACTAATTTAAAAAGAAAAAAAAATGCTGAATGTCTGGCCAGTAGAGTACATAAAATGCCTTTAGAATTGATAAGGTTAAACTTTTGTGTCATTCCCTAAATGCCTGTGTGTTGATTGCTGTAGCAATCTATAAATGAATTAATATATTTATATAGCACCACAACTGTATGCAGCACTTTGGCATGTTAAACGGTTGTAGACACAAAACCAGCCAAGAGATCACTGGTTGATGGTAGATGGCAGGATGGGATATATTGGGAGATCAGAGTGGAAATGTAGGAAGGTGTAGAGGAGCGTAGGGTCTTGAGTAAGAGGAGCAGTATTTTGTAAGGTATCCAGAGTTTGATATGAAGCTATTAGAGAGATTGGAGGAGGCTGGGGGCCAGAGACAAACAGATGTGATATTTAAGGTAACTTGTGCTGCAGCATTCTAAATGCATTAAAATGTATGCAGTTGGAAGGCAGGAAGACCAGAGAGAAGGTTACAATAGTCCATGCGGGATAGGATGAGTTCTTGTATAAGAATTTTAGATGTTATGCAAGAGAAAGCAGCTGGATTTAGCTATGGTGTTAATATGAGTAGAGATTGTGAGAGCAGTTTCAAGTATATCCCCTAGGCACCATGCTTCTGATACTGGACTTAGGGTAGTGCCATTGAAGGGTACTACTTGGCCAGGTCTAGGTGTAATGAGGATTAGCTCTATTTTAGATGAATGTCAGAAGTCAGTCGAGCTGCAGATAAATAAAGCTGGGTATCATCTGCATAGAGGTGATATTTGAGTCTGAGTGAATAAGATCACCAAGTGTTATTGTGTAAAGAGAGAACAGAAGCGGTCCTAGAACAATATCTTGAGGAATACCATCAGAGAAGTAAAAGGGAGAGGATGAAAAGGTGGCCAGGAGACACGGAAATATCAGTTAGATGACAACCAATTCATTGCTAAGTTACAGATGCCTAAGGAGTGAAGAATTTGGAGAAGAGCATGATCAAGTGTCAAAAGCAGCTGAGAGATCAAGTATTTTATAGTGACCTTTCGATTAGGCAATGTGTAAATCAATGATAGAGTTTGTGAGAGCAGTTTCTGTGGTGTGAGCAGTGCAAAAGCTAGATTGTAATGGATTGAGCAGGTTGTTCGTGTTAAGGAATCAAGCAGGTTGAGTAGGCTAGGCATTCCAAGAGCGTAGAGGCAAAAGGCAGGAGATGAGGTGAGAGGGAAGCTGATCCATTGACTGCAATTACCACATCAATAGCAAATAATTCCAAAATATAACAGACCTTACTGTAAAGAACCCCTTTCAATGCTGAATTTAAAACCTCCTTTCCTCTAATAAGTAAAGTTGTGGCCCTTAGATATTTCATCAGACCTTATGAAAAAATAATACGAAAGATCCTTGTATTGACATTTGCTTATATATTTCTTCCCTTTATGCCGATCTTATGGCACTGAACCTGTAGAGAGAATATTTAACCCTTTGAATGCCAGAGGTTTGGAGAATTGTGTCTTCAAAGGAGGCCAGGCACTTTTTTCAACACTTTGCTATCCATCTGTCTAGTTATGTTTTGAAAGCTATGTATAATTTTTTCAGAACATATTCATCTTTTTCACTGTGCCTTTCATGAAGTAAATTATACACCATTTGACAAGCTATGATGTAATACGCACAAAGAAAGTAAAAAAAAGTTACTTATTTTGCAAAATGCACTATATATAAAAAAAAATTAGCCTTCCCTTCTGCTTATCAGGCTACCCTAATTCCTCCCTTTCCAGTTTGACATGTTCCACCAGAGTGAAGAGGCTAGGAACATCTCTGCTTAGCTATTAGTTTACTTTTTTATTTTCTTAGATACGGGGTGTCACAATTCCCCCATTAGGTGGGTTACCACTCTTGGCTTCCCTTGGAGGATTGTCCAGCTTTCAGGTACTGTTGTGGACCCTTGAAGCCCTGTGGAGAGAATCTTGCAGCCTAAGTTTCTATCTCCTAACTGGGTCTCTCTGAGGCTCTGGTTTTTTACAACGTTAACCTGAAGAGAGAATCTGAAGATTGATGAGTAACCCTTTGAGTGCCATGGTCCACTTGTCCAACTTGCTCCTCTCCATACAGGGGTTATCTTGGAGTCTAGAACTCCTGCACTCATGTTGGGTATTTTATTCTAGTTTGTCTCTGAGTTTTCTGGAATTTGGGTAGTAACATAGTAAATTAGGTTGAATAAAGACACAAGTCCATCAAGTTCAACCTTCTCCTCATACCCCAGTAACTGAGAATTTTATAGCTTCCCTGCTGGTTTAACTGGGTTTAGGGTTTTTTTCCTGGGTATCTCTTCAGGGTTATGCATTTTTATTACCCCCACATCATCTTGGGTATTTGGGTGTTTTTTTGTCACACTTGAAAATTTTGAATTTTAATTTATGGCGACTTTAAGGCTTGATTCCCGCCTGGCCACACTTGTAAATTCATAATTAGAAAACCCTTTTGCAATTATGTTAGCACAGCTGAAAACGTTTGTGCTGATTAAAAGAAACACATTAAAACTGGCCTTCTTTAGACTAGGGGCTCTATACTATTACCCGTGCTAAAACCAGCGTTCCATTAAAAACAAGCAAACTGTATTTTGCAAATGTGTTTTACTGGTATTCTATCGACATACTGACAAAAATGGCACTGTCGTCTTCTATTCAACTACCGCCTAAAAAACAACACTCTGTCAAAATCCAAGGAAACAGGCGTACGTTTGACGACCGAAAGATCAAGTTTAGCGTTCGATGTGTTCCCCACATTATCGAAATCTGACAGAGTTCCCCCCTTCGACTTATTAACTCCCCCTTTGAAATTCCACTTATAGTGCTTTCTTTCACCATTTTAATTCGACAAATATTGTTCACATTCGATATTTTAATGCCCCCCACTTTGAAATTCGATTTATAGTGCTCTCTTGACTTTCTTTCTCCATTTAAATTCAACTTTGTTTCTTCTCAACATGCTTTTGTTGTATTTGTATTGCATGATTAACACTATGTGTACCAGAGAGGTTGCAACTCATTGCAATGTGTTTGCTACCCATCTGATACTCAGAGTTAATAGGCAAGGTATACGGCTGTATACCTTGCCAGTATATGTGTAATACATTTTATTTTTGTTATCTTTTGAATTGTTTGGGGAAGAAAAAAGTTCAGACCTCAAGGGGGGCATCAGGACCCCTCCTGACACCCCCCGTAGCATTGATCACCTATCCAGTAGCAAGCGACAATTGCCGGCATTTTCTGATAAAGCCCATATAATGTGTAACATGTATAACGTGTATATTGGCTTTACTATTATATGTATTTTAAATATATTGTTCAGACCTTGCGGGGGGCATCACTTATCTTTCTGGATAGGTAATCAGTGGGGCGACATATGCATCTTTTTTAATTAAATTGGTCAGTGGTTAATAATTCACCAAAGTATGGAATTGGTGCTGACCCAAGGCCCGCCAGAGGAGCTCTACAAGAACTTATATAAAGGACACACAGTTCTGTTCAAAATAACCACTCCGTATAATCTGGTGTTCTTAATACAACCTGTTAGCGCCAATAAAAAACCCCAATTGTAGACAGTATATGTATATCTCTATACCTGTGTATTTACAGAAAATACTCCTAAACAGACACACTAGTACAAGAGGGGATTGATTCAAAGAATATTTGTAATTTATTGAAAACATACTGAGAGTATAATCATACAGACACATCAATAATAAAGACTAGCCTCTGTTAAAGCAGCAGTACTGATCTATATAAAATAAGGTCAGATAAAACAGATCACAAATATATCAATGTATATACCACAACAGATATGTATATATCACATATATTAATACATATTATTTCCTATTCATTTTGCAACTCATTTGATGTATGTTTTCATGGAAAACAAGGAAATTTCTAAGTGACCCCAAACTTTTGAAAGGTAGTGTATATATACAGTAATGTGCAAAAGTTTTAGGCAGGTATGAAAAAATGCTGTAACATTGGGTCTCCTGTTCGACACTCAGCAGTGCATGGTGTTTTTACCGGAGGAAGTGGCTCATCAGATTGCTCTCCGTGTATCAAAGATCCTGGAACTCGACAGGGTTCCAGTGCCGAAGTTGACTTCTCTGGTGAGGAAGTTCATTTCCTCGATAGAGGCAGTGCCATTTGCTATGGCACACACACCAGGGAACTTCAGAGGTTTGTGATCCAGACGTGCAAGAATCATCCAGATCATCAGCATCTGTCAGTCTCTCTGCCTCCTCACGTCGAGTTGAGCTTGGAATGGTGGTTGGACCTGTCTCATCTCCTGAAAGGGAGATCCTTTCGGGTTCCCTATTGGACCACAGTCACGACAGATGCCAGCCTCCGGGGATGGGGGGCAGTATTGGGTCATTTCAGTGCTCAGGGGAAATGGGGACTGGAGGAGTCTCTTCTCTCCATCAATGTTCTGGAACTTCGTGCCATCTTTCTTGCCCTGAGGCACTGGGAATCTCAGCTGGAGGGTTGTCCAGTCAGTGTGGAATCAGACAACGCCACCGCAGTGGCCTACATCAACAGACAAGGCGGCACAAAAAGTCTCACCGCTTGGTTAGAGGTCAAGGCCATCTTATCTTGGGCAGAAGCTCATGTGCCCGTCATCTCAGCAGTACACATTCCAGACGTAGACAACGTCATGGCAGACTTTCTCAGTCGTCACACGGTCGACAGCGGAGAGTGGGCGCTTCATCCAGAGGTGTTTCACCTTCTAACCCAGATGTGGGGGGTACCTGTAGTGGATCTGATGGCTACCAGACACAACAGGAAGGTGCCAGTGTTTTGCTCTCGGTGGAGGGACCCTCTTGCTCTAGCAGTGGATGCTTTATCAATCCCTTGGGAGTTTCCTCTGGCGTACATCTTACCTCCTCTCCCTCTTTTGATCAGAGTCATCCAGAAGCTGAAGATGGAGCATTGTCCTGTCATCCTAATCACTCCGAATTGGCCTCGTCAGTCCTGGTATCCGGAACTGCTAGCCATGTCTGTGGCGGATCCCTTTCCGCTTCCTGCCCGTCCAGATCTACTTCTTCAAGGATATCTGTGGAAGGAGGACGTTCAGCATCTCCATTTGACGGCTTGGAGGTTGAATCCTCGATTTTAAAGAAGAAAGGGTTTTCCTCTTCAGTGGTGTCCACGATGCTTAGAGCTCGCAAACCTGTATCATCGCATATGGTCCACCTTTGTGGCATGGTGTACTGATAAGGATCTATCACTTGATTTCCATCTTCCCACGGTCCTGGCCTTTTTGCAGGATGGGGTTGAGAAGGGACTCAGCCTGAGTTCTCTCAAGGTTCAGACTTCAGCTCTGTCTGTATTTTTCCAGGAACGGATTGCTATCCTTCCTGATGTTAAGGTTTTCTTCCAAGGTGTGGCTCATGTTCGGCCTGCCTTCAAGAGTCCAACTCCCCAGTGGGACCTCAATTTGGTGCTGGGGGTTCTCCGGAGACCCCCGTTTGAATCCTTGGCTTCTATTCCTTTACGTCTCTTGACCTGGAAAATAGCTTTTCTGTTGGCTATTGTCTCAGTTCGCCAGGTAGCAGAGTTACAAGCTCTGTCTTGTAAACCTCCTTACTTGGTGTTTCACAAGGATAAGGCAGTGCTTCGCACTTCCAAGGAGTTTTTACCCAAGGTTGTCTCCGAGTTTCACATCAATCAGGAGATTGTGGTGCCCTCTTTCTGTCCTAACCCTTCCTCTGACAAGGAGAGAGATCTCCATTTGTTGGATGTTGTGCGTTGTCTTAAATTTTATGTTCATCGCACTGAGTCTATCAGGAAGTCTGACGCCCTGTTCGTCATTCCTGAGGGGCCTAGGGCAGGGAGACTGGCATCCAAGGTGATTATTGCATCTTGGATAAAATCTACCATTCGTGAAGCCTACAACCTACGGAATAAGCACGTTCCCTTCAGGGTTACTGCTCATTCCACCAGATCTATTGGGGCCTCTTGGGCCTACAAGAATCAGGCGTCTGCTGATCAACTGTGCAGAGCGGCCACCTGGTCCTCTGTGCACACATTCTCGAAGCACTATCGTGTTGATGTACTGGCCTCGGCTGATGTCAGCTTTGGGAGGAAGGTCCTGGAGGCAGTCTTGCCTGTTTAGGACCTTCTACTCTGTGGTTCTTAGTGCTTCTTTACTGTTGAGCCCTGTTGGCTCTAGTTCAGTGTGCTGTGTTAGTTCGGGGGTTCATTTTTACCCCTGGTTGGTGTCCGTTGACACTTCTGTTATTGGGCTCTATGATTACTAGATTCATAACTGTTCTGGTGACTTTTGGGCCGTGCGCTTGGTCCTTGCCTTTCTTCCTGCCTCTGGGAAAGCTCAATGTTTGTACATCCCATTGTACCAGTGACCTGTATTGGACGACAGTGAAAATAGGATTTTAATCTTACCTGTTAAATCCTTTTCACTTAGTCCATACAGGTCACTTGTCTCCCACCCTGTCAAGGGACCATGCTTGGCTCTCCCTGTGGCATTCAGTGGGAGACCTTTGGGGCATGCTCACAGGAGTCTTCCTTTTCCTTCTTATTCTGGTCAGGTTAGTGTCTCAAATCAATCTGGCTTGTTCTGGCTGAGGGCAGCTTAAGAGGGAGGGGAGGCTCCACCCCCTGCATACATTTGAATGAATGTTCCTGCCTACTTAAAGGGGCGGATCGCCTCCCATTTTACCAGTGACCTGTATGGACTAAGTGAAAAGGATTTAACAGGTAAGACTAAAATCCTATTTTAATCACAACAGTGGAAGGGTTTCTTTACTGTAAGGAAAATAAAGGTATGGAAATCACTGCTTGAGGAGGTGGTGCTATCGTATACATTAGTACAAATTGAATGAAATAGGACTAGGGGAAAATGTTTGTGTGTGGATTGGAAATTGGCTGAAAGATAGAATGCAAAGAGTGGTAGTAAATGGCAAGTTCTCCAGTTGGATAAACGTGATAAGTGGAGTGCCTCAGGGATCTGTCCTGGGTCCTCTTCTTTTTAATTTGTTTATTAATGACCTCCCAGAGGGCATAGGAAGCCATGTATCAGTGTTTGCCGATGACACAAATTTAAGTAAGGTAATAAAGTCTGAACTGGATGTGTCTTCATTACAAGAGGACTTGGACAAATTGAGTAACTGGGCAGGCAAATGGCAAATGAGATTCAATATAGACAAGTGTAAAGTTATGCATTTTGGGTATAATAATAAAAATGCAACATATAGTTTAAATGGTGTTTCTCTGGGGAAATCTACTAATGAGAAGTATTTAGGAGTAATGGTAGACAGTGCAGTAGCATGCAGTGCCAGCTGGCAGCTGCAAAGGCCAATAAGATATTGGCATGTATTAAAAGGGGTATTGACTCAAGGGAGGAAGATATAATTATGCCTCTTTACAGGTCCATGGTAAGACCCCACCTAGAATATGCTGTTCAATTCTGGGCGCCCTTTCTGAAGAAGGACATTATGGAACTAGAGAGAGTGCAGAGGAGGGCTACAAAACTAGTAAGGGGAATGGAAAGTTTTAGTTATGATGAGAGGCTAGAAAAGTTAAACTTGTACACACTAGAGAAACGGTGTCTTAGAGGGGATATGATAACACTATATAAATATGTTCAAGGCCCATATAAAGGACTTTCAAAAGACCTGTTCATTAACAGAACAGTACACAGGACAAGGGGCCACCCGCTTAGACTTGAGGAAAGGAGATTTAGTCTACAACAGCGGAAGGGTTTCTTTACAGTAAGGACAATAAAGGTATGGAATGCACTTCCGGAGGAGGTGGTGCTATCAAATACATTAGATGCCTTTAAAAGGGGCCTGGATACTTATTTAAAAGAGCATAACAAAGAGGGCTATGTACGTTAGTATTGGGATTAATATTTACTTAGGGCTTGTTGATCCAAGGAGAAATCTGATTGCCATTTGGAATCAAGAGGGAATCCCCCCCCCCCCCATTCAAGGCAGAATTTGAAATTGCTATATTCAGGGGGGTTTTTTTCTTGCCTTCTTTTGGATCAACAATGGTAAACAGGAATAGGAAAAGGGTTGAACTAGATGGACGCAAGTCTTTTTTTCAACCTAAATTACTATGTTACTATATAATCGAAAGACCTCTCTGGCAAACACCACCGACAACTCTTTAGCGGAAGGCAATCCTTTAAGTGATACAAAGTGGGCCATCTTTGAGAACTTGTCTACAATCATCAAAATGACTGTATAACCCATAGAGCTCGGAAGCTCAACCATGAAATCAATCGATAAGTGTGACCAAGGGCGTTCCCCAGTGGCCACTGGCTGTAATAAACCCACTGGTAATTGGGGGACTTATTTTGGGCACAAGTTGTGCAGGCTGCCGTGAAAGCAGTACAATCGGCTCTCAGACTAGGCAGCCATAAAACACGGGACAAGGACCATATCAATTGGTCTCGGCCAATGTGACCAGCTATTTTAGAAGCAAGGTACGTCTCCAGTAACTTAATGCACAATTGTGCTGGCACAAAGCAACGGCTTTTGGGTTTCTCAACAGGAGCAGCAGCCTGGGCGTCCAAAATCTCCTCACCCAGAGGAGAAGTGATACAAGTGCAAACTGTGGCAAGAATACGATCAGCAGGAATGAGTGGAGTAGGAGTATCCTCCTCCCTATTCGGAGAACAGAATTGGCGAGACAACGCGTCTGCCTTAACATTCTTTGACCCAGGAAGGTAGGAGACTACGAAACTGAATCGTGACAGGAATAGTGCCCAACGAGCCTGTCTAGCAGACAAGTGTTTGGCCTCAGAAAGACAAATCACATTTTTATGATCCGTCAGGATCAGAATAGGAAACCTCGAACCCTCCAGGCGATGTCTCCATTCTTTAAGAGCGAGTATTATGGCCAACGACTCTTTATCCCCAATCTGGTATAATCTCTCAGACTTAGACAATTTTTTAGAGAAGTATTGACAGGGATGTGAGGCCTCTCTGGGAGCATAACGCCGAGACAACAATGCCCCAACACCTACCTCTGAGACGTCAACCTCCAAGGTAAATGGCAAGGAGGGATCATAATGTACAAGAATTGGAGCTGTAGCAAAGGCGGCTTTTAATTTCTCGAATGCCACAATAGCCTTCTGGGACCACTCCGTAGTCTTGGCCCCTTTACAGGTCATTTCAGTGAGAGGTTTGACAATAGAAGAAAAAATGTTAATAAATTTCCGATAATTTGCAAATCCTAGGAATCTTTGGATTGCTTTAAAGCCCATGGAACAAGGCCAATTAAGGACAGCCGACAGTTTTTGCGGATCCATGGCAAATCCAGCTGTGAAAATAACATAGCCAAGGAATGTCACCTGAGGCTTATGAAATTCACATTTTTCAAGCTTGCAGAACAGCTTATTCTCACGTAAGAGACTTCAGGACCTTAGATACGTCAGCCTGGTGCGTCTCCAGGGTAGGAGAATGAATCAAGATATCATCTAGATATACTACCACACAACTTTGTAAAAGTTCTCTCAAAACATTGTTTATGAATTCCTGGAAGACAGCTGGAGCATTACACAGACCAAAAGTCATCACTAAATATTCATAATGCCCACTCCGGGTATTAAAAGCTGTCTTCCATTCATGTCCCTCCTTAATGCGTACCATATTGTATGCCACTCTGAGATCTAATTTAGTAAATATTTTTGACCCTTTGACACGGTTAAATAGTTCAGTAATTAATGGAATGGGGCGTTTTTCACCATCAACTTGTTAAAGCCACGGAAGTCAATACACATACCTGGGAACTCTCCGGATTTGCCCCGGAGACTCCGGTTCTGACAGAGATTTACCGGGTCTCCGGGGCAGAGGCTGAGTCCTCCGGATATGGGGAGTTTCTATTGAAACTCTACCCACTTACACTCTTTCTCCCGCTGTTCCTCCGTTCCCAGCCTTGTGTGTGACATTTTTTAACCCTTTGAGTGCTAGAGTAGCACGGAATGCATTGCTTTGCAATGCATTCCGTACCACTCTGAAACTCAAAGGGTTAAGCACCCCCCCGCTCGCGTCAAGCCCCTCCCCTTTTTGACGCGATTAGCGTCATTTTTGTCACCCCCTGCTGAACAGAGGACTCCTCTCCGGGTAGCCCTCAGCTGGAAGTTCCCAGCTATGTCAATACATGGACGAAAAAGCACCGTCATTCTTTTTGACAAAAAAGAATCCAGCACCAGCAGGAGATGTGGATTTTCGAATAATGCCTCTATCCAACGCATCAGACACATGTTCCTTCATGACTTTATTCTCTTCCACAGACAAGGGATACACACGACCCTTAGGAGGTGTGGAACCGGGCAAAAGTTCCAAAGCACAATCGTAAGGTCTGTGTGGAGGTAGTACCTCAGCCTGACTTTCACTGAAGACGTCCATAAAGGATGAGTACTCCTCCGAAAGGAGCAAACTAGGTGCTAGGGTGACTAGTACGGGACAAGTCAGACAATACTTCGAAAAAAAAAAAACGTGGAGAACAAGACAAAACCTCACAAGTTTGCCAGTCCATTCTGGGATTATGTTTTTGCACCCAAGGAAATCCCAGCACCATGGCATAATGAGGAGAATTAATCACCTGGAATTTCAGGGTTTCCGTATGTAGGTCTCCAATTCTCAGGGTTAACAATACTGTTGCATAATATGTGAGGGCTGCAATGGCCTGCCATCAATGGCTTCAACCGCCAAAGGAGACTCCAACGGCAACAACGGAATATTCTTACTGGCTGCAAACTCCGCATCAATAAAGCAGCCAGCAGCCCCTGTGTCTAGTAACGCTGGAACTGACACCAACTTATTAGCCCAGTAAATACAAGCCTTCAGCATGGGCTTGTTCAACAAATTCTCCTGGACCAAGGAGATTTCGCCATTCATTTGCCCCCTTCTGGGTTGAAAATTTGAGTGTCTCTCAGGACGTGCTGGACAGGAGTGCAACAAGTGTCCAGATCTCGCACAGTACAGACAGAGGCCTTCCCTCCTCCTAAAGGCTCTCTCCTGGGACAAATGGGTGGACCCAACCATTCTAGGCTCACCACTCTGAGACAAGGTCAGGAGGCATGGGAGGCGAGGGAGGATAGGGTGGGTCAGACATAGGAGCGGAAATATTGCCCAGAGGCCTTCGTGACTGTTCCCCAACAATAGGCTGCCCACGAACCACAGCATCCACCTGCATCGGTTCCATCTCATCCGGGACAAACCTAGGAGGCACGAGAGGTGAGGGAGGATAGGGTGGGCCTGAATAACAGCCTGGTCCTTTGCCAGAGGACCTTTACATGTACATCTTAAATGAGGGACACTCCCTGATTCTAGCGTCCATTAAGATACAAAACTCGATTCATCTGTCCAACTCGTTAGGAAGGTCACGTGCCACGATCTCATCCTTCATAGTATTACAGAGCCCTTGGAAAAACACAGCCATCAATTCTTCATTATTCTAGTCCACCTCAGCTGCCTGAGTATGGAAGCAAACACATAAAACAGAGGCCTGCTGCATGCTTGAAGCCTCACGCCTGTAGATGATGCTGAAAGCAAGGTAAGCTGTAACAAAGGGTAACATTAATACATAACTTTTATCAACAGATTACTTCACGGTATCCCTTTAAGCAACAGTAGTAATCAGACTGAATAAGTATATAGTAGCAGTAGTTACCCCCGGAGTTTTATATGCTGGTTTTGGAAAACTATAAACACAGCATCATTAAGGTATAACTTTCTCCTTCCTAAAAGAGAGACGGAATAAAGTAAACAGAACATCTTTATAAGTGTGTGTATCTTCGTAATCAGGGGGTTGGTGTGTTTAACGTTTGTGAGCCAACTAGTGACTACACAAAGCAGTTTTATGATCCATTCAACTAATGAATTTAAATAGAGTAATTTTAAGTAAAAAATACAAGTTATGTATTACTGTTACCCTTTTGAGCAGTGTGATTTAGGACTGTTAACTGCTTCACTGTTTTGTAAGGACAGGGATAGAGAGAGAAAATAAATCTCTCCCCTTGTCCTCACTTTTATCCTTTTTGAATTTCTTGTTTCCATGAAGGAGGTGTGGCTTTTTGGCCACAAGTCTTCCATGAAGACCACTTCTGACCAGACTTTTCCGGTCAGTAGGCGAGTGGAGACCTTGCTGATGCAGTATAACTACCTTGTGTCTTCTTTCTGTGCTCAGTCTTGCCATGGTGGATGACTTTTGACATATGACTTTTGACATTAAACTGTCTTCAGCAACCTTACCTTGTTAGCTGAGTTTGGCTGTTCCTCACCCTGATTTATTCTTCCTATACAGCTTTTTATGTTTCAGTTAATGATTGTGTTTCAACCCACATATTAAATTGATGATCAATAGCACCTGTCCGGTATAATTGTTTAATCATACACATGACTATATGCTGCAAAATTCCTGACTTTGTGCAAGTGTACCAAGAAGAATTGATGCTGTTTTGAAGGCAAAGGGTGGTCACACCAAATATTGATTCAGATTTTTCTTCTGTTCACTCACTATGCTTTTTGTTAATTGATAAATATAAACTATTAACATGTCTATTTTTGAAAGCATACTTACGTTACAGCATTATATATATATATAATATTTCTCTGTCGTCCAATACAGGTTACTGGTGACTCTGGGTAGGCGATCCACCCCTTTAAGTAGGCAGGAACAATTCTAGAATTGTATGCAGGAGATGAAGCCTACATTCCCTCCTTGGCTGCAGCTAGCCAAACAGCTCTAGAAAGATTTGTTCCTTTGTGAAGTTAACACAGGCAAGAGAATAGTTCTGCTATAGCTTTAGAAGTTTATTTTTCTGTTAGAAATGGAATACCACCATTAGGCGGATTACCATAACTGACAATGCCCTTAGATGTGGCTAGCTCAGTGACCAGGTGCTGTTTGTGGACCTTAAGCCCTGGGGGGGATCTTGGCTACAAGTTATTTCCTCAGGAGTTGCCCACCGATGCTTTTTCTTTAAACATGGTAATCTAAGACAGAAGATCTGCAGGAAAGGTGTACAACCCTTTGAGTGCTGCAGGTCCACATGTCCCACAGTGCCTCTCCGGACAGGGGTTTTTCCATTTGGAGTTCCTATTGCACACTCCTGCACTCATTGGGTCTATTTTTGTCTGCTGGGTGTTTGGAGCAGGTTTATGTGGTATTTAACCCTTTAGCTGCTGGTTTGGCATTCATTTGGGGGGGTTTCTGACACTTTTCCTACTGGTTCAGTGTTTTTTTGGGTATCCTAACATGTTTTAGTGATGTTTCATGTCTTTTAATACTACACCTTCAATATTGTAAAATTTGAGAAGACGTGCTTTACCGCATAGGCGCCATTGCTCCATTCACTCCTATGGGACTGTAAGGTTTTGGGACATATTTCTGCAACCGTTTAACCTAGCGGCTTCAGAGATGGCTCATTTTACTTGTCTGCCCTTGCTCTATCATCTGGTTCATGTTTCTAATGTGTTGGGGGGGCTCAGGGGTCTTCAGGCACTGTTTGGGGTACTTTTCTGGGAAAACTACATTTCCCATGAGTGCTGGTGCTCGTTTCTGATTGGCTCCTGCTGCGGCAGACATTTTGTGGTCTTTCCAGAATGAGTATCCTATGCAGGGTTTGGACTCTCCTTCTCTCCTCTCCTCTGCTGATTAACCCTTTGCCTGCCAGATAAGTCTATTTTAGCAATTTCTGGGGTGACATTTTAATCATACACACTGTAATTCTGATACAATAAGGTTATTGACACTGTGAGAATGTCTGTACCATTGGAGCTTGGGGCCAGACCTAAGACTAAGGATGCTGGGGTCTCCTATTGCGCATTGCTCTTCCTGTCATTCAGGGTTACCTGAAGAATTCTCAGGTCATTTATGCCCAGCATGTTCTGGTGTCCCTGAGAGTCTCCCAGGGACCTCCAGCCATGCATTAGAGCCAGTTTGGGTGCAAGTGTTCAAGGCTGCTACTAGGGACTTTATGATCACTTTGCAACTCTTTCCATCCCAGTTATCGGGGGTCTTTCAAGTCTTCCCTGCCAATGCCTCAGGGTGTACCTGACGTGTCAGATTCCTCTGAGGAGGAACTGTTGGTGGATGCAGATGTTAAGGAATGTTCTGCAGTGGGCTCCTCTCAGATTTTTGGAGACCCTTTTGAGGCTGATCCTGAGCCCTCAGCGGAGGGCCTGATCAGGGCTGTTTTAAATACCCTAAACATTCCCTTAGTGCAGGAGGTTCCTTCTGACCCTTCTGATATTTTTCAGTAGCCTAAAAAGCCCCTTACTTGCTTTCCACCTAACCCCACTCTTAACCGCCTTGTGTCTGAAGAGTGGAAGTCTCCGGACAGGAAACCTTCTGTCTCCAAGAAATTTGCTAAGCTTTATCCCTTTTCTGAGGCAGTGCTTGCTCAGTGGGTTCATCCTTCTAAAGTGGATTCTCCTATCTCCAGGCTATCCAAGTCTACTGCCTTGCCAGTGTCTGATGCATCTGCTCTGAAGGACTGGACTGACAAAAAACTTGAGGTCTCCCTCAAGTCCATCTTGCCACTGCTGGATCTGCCATGCGTCCAGCATTCGCAGCAGCATGGGTGAACCGGGCCATTGCGGTCTGGACTGAACAGCTCACTCTTGCTGTCCGCCAGGATGCGCCTACTTCAGATAAGTTGCACCTCCTTGCCAGCATTTCTGAGGCACAGTACTATGTTTCTCCTGCCCTATTTGAGTCCATCCATTTGGTGGTTAGGGTTTCCACCATGTCTGTGGTTGCGAGACGGGCTCTTTGGCTCAAGATCTGGTCTGCTGATACCGCTTCTAAGAAAGCTTTGCTCTCCTTGCCTTTTCAAGGCACATATTTGTTCTGGCCAGATCTCAAGGATCTGATCAGTGAGGCTACGGGGGTAAGAGTGCACTTCTACCCTTAGTTCCAAGGAAGAAAACTCCACTTAAACGTAACTGGTATTTTCATTACTTTCAGAATGAGATGTCTGGCGATCCAGACGGTTCCCTTATCTCCGCGTACCTCCTCCAAGCCCAAACAGCAATGGAAGCCCAAGGTCTCCTCCAAGCCTTCTTCGGAATGACTTACCGAACCCGGGTCCACACTCTGCTGTGGGTGGTCGTCTGCGTCACTATCACAGCATTTGGAAGGATTCAGTGACGAACCCATGGGTTTTGCAGGTAGTGACGGAAGGGTACAGGATTCCTTTCGTCTCTCTTCCTCCCTTTCGCTTTTTTCCTTCTCGTACACATCAGTGCGCAGAGAAACGCAGACTGTTCGGCATTGTTCAGGTTCTTCTGGACAAGGACGTTCTAGAGCCGGTTCCAGTTCAGGACAGAGGTATGGGTTTTTACTCAAACCTCTTTGTGGTTTCCAACAAGGACGACGATTTTTGTCCCATTTTGGACTTCAAGGATCTCAATTCCTTTGTGACCCGGACTCATTATCATCAGGCGTCTTTTAGGACGGTGATTGCTGTCATGTCCCCGGGGGAATTCCTTCCATCTCTGGATCTTCAGGACGTGTACTTACACATTGCCATTCATCCAGGGAGCCATCAGTACCTCTGGTTTGCCTGAGACCAGGGACATTTTCAGTTCTCAGCTTTGGTCTGATGACAGCTCCTCAGGTCTTCAACCGTGTCCTGGGAGCCTTAGTGTCCGTCCTCCACTGAGATGGCATCAGAGTTACTCCATACATGGACGACCTGCTTCTGAAAGCCTTTTCTGCGGAACTTCTTCGTCAGCAGGTTCAGCAATGCATTCATGCTCTCACCCATCACGGGTGGAACATCAACTTGGACAAATCAGATCTTGTCCCATCCCAGCGTCTGGTCTTCCGGGGCCTCCTCTTCGATACCCAGAAGAACATGGTGTTTCTCACGGACGACGTGGCTCACCAGATTGCTCACAGGGTTTCTGTGATACTGGATCAAGATCCAGTTCCAGCCAAGAAGCTGTCATCTCTTGTGGGGAAATTAATTTCCACCACAGAGGAGGTACCGTTTGCCATGGCACACACCAGGGAACTCCAGCGGATTGTGATCCAGGTATGTAGGGGTCGGCCGGACCTTCTGAAGACGTCGGTGTTACTTCCTCTTCATGTGGAACTGAGTTTGTCCTGGTGACTCGACTCTCCAATCTGCTGAAGTCCTTCCTAGTGTCCTTCTGGACCATGGTGACGATGGATGCCAGCCTCTCCGGATTGGGAGCGGTCCTGGGTCGCCTGAGTGCACAGGGTCGGTGGTCTCCAGAAGAATCTCTCCTTCCCATCAACTTGTTGGAGCATCAGGAGATATTTCATGCCCTTCGTCATTGGACATCTATATACAACTTCGTCATTGGACATCTGCTATATCCGCAGTGCACATTCCTGGCGTAGATAACATCATGGTGGACTTCCTCAATCGACACACAGCGGACAGTGGGAGCTGCACCCAGAGGTGTTCACCCTCATTGTTCAGAAATGGGGTCTTCCTTACATCAACCAGATGGCGACAAGACACAGCAGGAAGGTTCCGAGGTTCTGCTCTCGATTGAGGGACCCTCTGTCTCTGGTGGTGGATGCAATGTCCATTCCTCAGTTATTCCCGCTGGCCTACATCTTTCCTCCCCTCCCCATGTTGCACAGGGTGTTACGGAAATTACAACTGGAGCGTTGTCCAGGCAGTCTGATTGCTCACCAGGCTTGGTTTCCGGAGCTTCTGGATCTGTCGGTGTCATCTAGCCTTGACGGTGTCACAGTACGCTTCAGCTTCAGCATGCTGCAGGCCTCTGTTTTATGTGTTTGTTTGTTTCCTGTAGTCTCCTCCTACCTACTTCCTCCCTCTAGCTGCTCCTCCTACCTACTTCCTGTGGAGGGGTTTAAAGGGCAGACTGAGTCCTGACTCAGTCATCCTTACGTTGTTGTTCTGAGCAGTTCATTTTCTGTTATTCCTGATTCCTGTGTATGATCTGGCTTGTCTGTCCATCCATTCTGGTTTCGACCTTTGGCTCTGTCTGACTATTTTTTCCTTGGCGTTCCAATTTGGCTCAGATATCCTTTTTGATGCAGACCTGTGGCTCTGGCTGACTACCCGCTCCGTGTATGACCTAGGCTTGTCTGACTACCCACTCTGGTGTTGACCTGGGGCTCTATCCACTGCGCATCCAGCATACATACTCTCCAGTGGATATCCTATCTGGTGCAAACCTGTGGCTCTAGCCGACTACCCGCACTGTATATGACCTAGTCTTGTCGGACTACCCACTCTGATGTTGACCTTGGGCTCTATCCACTGCACATCCAGCATTCCATCGCTTCAATGGATATCCTTTCTGGTGCTAACATGTGGCTCTGGCTGACTACCCGCACCGTGTATGACTTTGGCTCGTCTGACTATCCTATCTGCTGCTTACTAGAAGGCTCTGTCTGTTCGCTCAGTTACTTGGTTCCGTTATTCAGATATCCTTCCTAGTACTGACCTGAGGCTCTAGCTGTCTCCTAGCTACTGACTGCAGGCTGAGTTAGTATCTCTTGGGTGTTACCTTACCACGAGACTCCAGTGGGCTGAGGCCTAGCCTCGGACAGTGTGGTGCAGAGATTGGGAGACTGCTATTCCTGATACAGTGCTCGCCGTTTCAATCACCCACTGTGTTTGTATATATATTGCATTACTGTCATTATTTTCATAATAAAGGTTCTATTAACTATACCGTCTGACTCCTGGTTTTGCTTGCCAGCCGTAACAGACGGCTTGGAAATTGAATCCTCAATATTGAGGAAGAAAGGGTTTTCTTCTGGTGTGGTGGCTACTATGCTCAGTGCCCGCAAATGTGCTTCTTCCAAGATCTACTGTCGTGTCTGATCGACCTTCCTATCTTGGTGTGCTGACAAGGACCTGTCTCAGGAATTTGATCTGCCTATGGCCCTGGCTTTTTTGCAGGATGGTGTGGATAAGGGCCTCCGTTTGAGTTCCCTTACAGTTCAGACGTCTGCTCCCTTTGTTTTCTTTCAGAGGTGCATTGCCATCCTTCCTGATGTCAAGGTTTTCTTCCAGGGCATTGCTCATGCTCGTCCTGCCTTCAAGATTCCTGCTTCACTATGTGAACTTAACTTGGTTTTGGGCGTTCTTCAGCTCCCTCCATTTGAGTCTTTGGCTACCATTCCTCTACGCCTGTTGACGTGGAAAATGGCTTTTCTCCTGGCGATTTTGTGTGTCCGTCATGTTGCTCAGTTACATGCTCTGTCCTGTAAACTACTCTATTTGGTGTTTCACAAGGACACGTCGGTGCTTCGCACCTCTCAGGAGTTTCTCCCAAAGGTGGTTTCGGAGTTCCACATCAATCAGGAGATTGTGGTGCCCTCTTTCTGCCCTGACCCTGCCTCTGACAAGGAGAGGGATCTCCACTTGTTCGACATGGTGCATTGTCTCAAGTTTTATGTACATCGCGCTGAGTCTATCAGGCAATCAGACGCATTGTTCGTCATTCCTCAGGGTCCTAGGGCAGGAAGACCTGCATCCAAGGTGACTATTGCTTCTTGGATCAAGTCCACTATTCATAAGGCTTATGAGCGGAGGAAGAAGCCTGTCTCTTTCAGGGTCACGGTTCATTCTACTCGATCTATTGGAGCCTCTTGGGCTTACAAGAATCAGACCTCTGCTGATCAGTTGTGCAAGGCGGCCACTTGGTCGTCTGTGCACACCTTTTCGAAGCACTACCGTGTTGATGTGCTGGAATTGGCTGATGCCAGCTTTGGGAGGAAAATCCTGGATGCGGTTTTGCCTGTCTAGGATTTTCTTCGGTACTTGGTGCTTCCTTCACTTTTGAGCCCTGTTGGCTCTAGTTCAGTGTGCTGTGTTACAGTTGGGGTGTTGTTACCCCTGTTCAGTGTCTGTTGACACTTCATTGTTTGTTGGGCTATCTCTGAACTGATGGTTCATATCTGCTCCAGTGATTTTGGGGGCCTTGCACCTGGTCCTTGCCTTCCCGTCTCTGGGAAACTCAGTGGTTGGACATCCCAGAGTTACCAGTAACCTGTACTGGATGACAGAGAAAAGAGGATTTTAGTCTTACCTGTTAAATCCTTTTCTCTTAGTCCATATAGGTTACTGGTCTCCCACCCTGTCAAGGAACCATACTTGGCTCTCCTTTGGCAGACTGTGGGGGTCCTTCGGGGTCATGCTCACAGGAGTCTTCTTTCCCTTCTACTATCTAGTCATAGTTAGTTTCTCAAATCTTTCTGGAGCTGGTTGGCTAGCTGCAGCCAAGGAGGTAAGGTAGGCTCCACCCCCTGCATAAAATTCTAGAATTGTACCTGCCTACTTCAAGGGGCGGATCGTCTACCCAGAGTTACCAGTAACCTGTATGGACTAAGAGAAAAGGATTTAACAGGTAGACTAAAATCTTCTTATAATATATACAGTGGATATAAAAAGCACCCCTGTTAAGATGCCAGGTTCTTGTGATGTTGAGGAATGAGACAAAGATAAATCATGCCAGAACTTTTTCCACCTTTGATGTGTTCTATAATGTGAACAATTCAATTGCAAAATAGATTGAAATCATTAAGAGGGAAAAATAAAAAACTCACAATAACCTGGTTGCATCACTGGGGATGTGGCTGTGTTCAGAATTAACCAATCACATTCAATCTCATGTTCAATAGAAGTCATTACACACCAGCCATCATTTAAAGTGACTCTGATTAATCACAAATAAAGTTCAGCCGTTCTAGTAGGATTTTCCTGACATTTGCTTAGTTGCATCTCAGAGCAAAAGCCATGGTCCGCAGAGAGCTTCCAAAGCATCAGAGGGATCTCATTGTTGAAAGATATCAGTCAGGAGAAGGGTACAAAAGAATTTCCAAAGTATTAGATGTACCATTGAACATAGTGAAGGCAGTCATCTTCAAGTGGAGAAAATATGGTACAACAGAGACATTACCAAGAACTGGATGTCCGTCCACAATTGATGAGAAGACGAGAAGAAAATTGGTCAGGGAGGCTTCCAAGAGGCCTACTGCAACATTAAAGGAACTGCAGGAATTTCTGCCAAGTACTGGCTGTGTGCTACATGTGACAGCAATCTCCTGTATTCTTCATATGAATGGGCTATGGGGTAGGGTGGCAAGACGGAAGTCTTTTCTTATAAAGAAAAACATCAAGTCCCTCAAAAGCACGTGGGAAAATGTGTTATGGTCTGATGAAACCAAGGTTGAACTTTTTGGCCATAATTCCAAAAGGTATGTTTGGAGCAAAAACAACACTGCTCATCACCCAACGAACACCATACCCACAGTGAAGCATGGTGGTGGCAGCATCATGCTTTGGGGCTGTTTTTCCTCAGCTGGAACTGGGGCCTTAGTCAGGGTGGAGGGAATTATGAACAGTTCCAAATACCAGGCAATTTTGGCACAAAACCTTCAGGCGTCCGTTAGAAACCTGAGGATGAAGAGGAAGTTCACCTTTCAGCACGACAGTGACCCAAAGCACACATCCAAATCCACAAAAGCATGGCTTCACCAGAAGAAGATTAACGTTTTGGAATGGCCCAGCCAGAGCCCAGACCTGAATCCAACTGAACATCTGTGGGGTGATCTGAAGAAGGCTGTGCAAAGGAGATGTCCTCACAATCTGACAGATTTGGAGTGCTTTTGCAAAGAAGAGTGGGCAAATATTGCCACATCAAGATGTGCCATGCTAATAAACTCCTACCCAAAAAGACTGATTGCTGTAATAACATCAAAAGGTGCATCAACTAAGTATTAGTTTAAGGGTGTGCACACCTATGCAACCAGGTTATTGTGAGTTTTTTATTTTGTATTTTTCCCCCTAAACGATTTCAGTTTGTTTTGCAATTGAATTGTTCACGTTATAGGTCACATTAAAGGTGTAAAAAGTTCTGACATGATTTATCTTTGTCTCATTCTTTAACATCACAAGAACCTGGCATTTTAACAGGGGTGTGTAGACTTTTTTATCCACTGTATGTATACTTATGTTTATACAAACACACTCTCCACAGTCTGATCTCCTAAAAAGAGGAAAATCAGGTTGGGAAAGAGGGACAAGAGGTATTTGGCTCTTATACAGGGACTGACCCTGAGAGACATTTGGAAGGTATGCATCTTTAATAGAGTTTTAGTGCTCTTTTTTTTTTCCCCGCAGATCTCTAACCAAGTACAAATTTATTTCTAGAATCTTCTGTGCTGGTTCCGGTAATAGCATCTAAATGGATTTACACAGTTACCAATGTAAGTTTTTTTTTGTTGTTGTTGTTGTTTCTTTTTTTCTGTTGTATATGGTGAAAATCATACAAGTAAACTAAGCTTTTCAGGAATAAGAACTAAAATTTTGATATCCTCAAATTATCTGATCGTATTGATTAACCTTTTGAGGTCGCTGATTGAATTGCTAAATCATAGTCAAATTATATTTCAGAATTTTCTTCTCCATTTCTTTCACATGGTGTTGTGCAATGTTGTGTAAATGAAGTTATATTTTCTCTGTTGTCCAATATGACACCATGGGGAGGCAACAGCTCCTCCCTGAAGGCTTGAGCAATTTTGCAAAGAAGTTGTAGGTAGAGCCTCCCCTTCCACCTTATCAAGCTATCCCAGTAGCCCTGCTCCAGATAGACTTGTTACACAACCTTTCTTCTTAGTTTTTAGATTATTTTATTATTTTCCTATTACATATGGGATGTCAATATTCCCCCATTAGCTGGATTACCATTGCTGGCTTCCCATAGAGGGCTGTCCAGCTAACAGGTGCTGTTGTGGACCCTTGCAGCAAACCATGCTCTCTCCCCTGATTAGGTCTCTCTGGGGCGAGTAACCCTTTGAGTGCCATGGTCCACTTGTCCCACTGTTCCCCGCCTTATAGGGATTTTCTTGAAGTCTAGAACTCCTGCACTCATTTTGGGTATTTTATTTGATTTGATCCCAGGGTTTTTGGAACTCTGGCTGCATTTATGTAAATTAACTCCTTCCCTGCTGGTTTCATTGGGTTATGGGCTTATTTTTTGGGTTTCCCTTAAGGATCATCCATTTTTATTTATCCCTACATGTTCCCTTGGATATTTGGGTATTTTTAATTACTTTAAAAATGTTTGTATTTTTGGTGTACTGTGCCTTTAAGGCGCATTTACCAGGTGGTTGCTCTTGCTCCATAGACTTCGATGGGACAAACTGCTTTGGGGCATAACTTTGCAACCGTTGGACTTCCAGAGTTGAGAGAGGGCTCATTCTTCTTGTCTTCTCTTGCCCTGTGAACTGGTTCACATACCCAATGTCTTGGGGTCCCCTGGGGCCCTGCGAGTTTGGGTTCAAGCGTTGCTAGGATACAACATTAAGAAATGATTATAACTCCCAGAATGCCTCTTTCTTGGGTTTTCTTCTGATTGGCTGATGGTTTTCAGATGCCATTTTCTTTCCTTTCTGCAGTATCCTATGCATAGGCTTATATCTCCTTGTGCTCCTTCTCAGATCAACCCATCACCTGCCACCTGCTTTCTTGGACTTTCTGAGGTGAATTATTGATCTGGGACATAGAATTTGGGATTTCACACACTGTTTTGACACTTCTCCTGTTAGGATGTTGGATCCATAGGGACATGGGGCTAGACCTAAGTCTAAGGGCTAAGGGGTGTCTCTGACCCCCCTTGCTTATTGTTCCTCGTACCAAATAGGGGGTTCCCTAGAGAATACTCAGTACACCTATGCCCCTCATGCTCTGTGGCCAGCACTACACCACCAGGGCCCTCCAGCATTTAAAAGGAGCTTCTCTGGGTCAAGGATTTAAAGTCCTCTATGGCACAGTTTCCTCTTTCCCTTCAGAGGGTCCTCCATTCTTGGAAGCCCTCCACTTCTTTCAGGCTTGTGGCCCCTAAGGCCCTGGCATTCCTGATCTCACAGAAACCCCTGAGGAGGATTCCTTTGAGGATGATACGGAGGAAGGGGACTGTGAGGAAGGGGCTTCTTTATATGCCTATAGCAACCCCTTTGAGGCTGACCCTGTGCTCTCCGCTGAGGACCTCATTAAGGTGATTTTAGCGACCTTACAGGTTTTTCTGACATCTTTAAATGGCTTAAGAAATCTTCTGCCCAATCCCACTTCGGACCAGCTTATCCTGGATGAGTGGTAATCACCTGACAGGCGTCTTTCTCTTTCCAAGAGGTTTTCCAAGCTGTACCCCTTTTCTGAGGCAGCTCTGGTTCAGTGGGCTATACCTCCTCAGGTTGATCCCCCTATTTATAGTCTACTGCTCTACCCTTGGTGGATGCCACCGCATTGAAGGATATGACTGATAGGAAGCTGGAGGCTATCCTGAAGTCTAACTTTGCTGCCATAGGTGCTGCCTTGAAGCCTACTTTAGCTTCTGTTTCGGTAACTAGAGCTCTCACCATCTGGGGTGAACAACTTACTGATGCTATCAGTAAAGGTGCCCCTATTGAGGACCTTTTAGCCTTCTTGGCCAACATGTCTGAGGCTCAGACATTTGTCACTGACTCTTATTGATGCTGTCAAACTTGCTGCTAAGGCTTCTGCCTTCTCTATCACTTCTAGACGCACTCTGTGGCTTAAGATTTGGTCTGCGGCTTTTTCATCTAGGAAGTCAATGATTTCTCTCCCTTTTCAGGGAATGTCTCTTTTTGGGCCTGAACTGATGCAAGTTATCAGTGATGCCACTGGAGGCAAGAGTACTCTATTGCCTCAGGTTTCTCAGCTTGGTGAGGAAATGGTATCTTTTTCATCCCTGCCAAAATAAGGGGTAAAGGCCTAATCCGTGCATGTTTCAGGCCAGCACCCTGTGCCAGATCACCAAGCCCAGACAGCAGTGGCACACATAGCACGCCACAGCCAAGCCCAAGTCTGGTAAGTCTGCCTCTGCATGGTTTGCAGAATCCAGGTCTGCAGCTCCCGGTGTGTGAGCACCTGCTCCATTTTTCAGATGCCTGGGCAGCCTCTGTTGTGGATCAGTGGGTTTTACAGGTGGTTTCGGAAGGGTACAGGATTCCCTTAAGATCCCTTCCTCCCTACAATTCTTCAAGTTCAGAATTCCTCTGGGACAAGAAAAGCTGCATCTTTTCAGTGAGGCGGTTCAGACTCTCTTGGACAAGGCAGTCCTGACTCCAGTTCCACCTCAAGAGAGAGGTTTAGGTTTCTATTCAAACCTATTCATGGTGGCCAAGAGGCCTGGCTGCATTCGTCCTGTCTTGGACTATTTGTGGTGGCAGTCTTGGACCTCAAAGACCTCAATTCCTTATGGAGATTGCGCACTTCAGGATGGAATCCTTGCACTCTGTCATTGCAGCTATGTGTCCAGGAGAGTTCCTGGCCCCTCTGGATCTGCAGGATGCTTTACTTGTATGTCCCGATTCATCCGGATAGCCAGAAGTACCTCTGGGTCCCTTGCGACTTTGGACACTTCCAGTTCACCTGGACCTGTACATCCAGGACTGGGCTCAGACTCTCTTCCACCATGAGTGGATTCTGAATATGGAGAAATCTGCTTCAGTCCCCTCTCAGGTCCTGGTTTTCCATGGTCTCCAGTTCGATACTTGCCAAGGGAAGGTTTTCCTGACCGAGGATTCTATCTAACAGGTCATGCATCTGGTGTATTGAGCTCTGGATGGCCTTCAACTCCACTCGGCAAGTTCTTGACCCTGACGGGTCCCATGGTGTCCACCATAGAGGTAGTTCCATATACCATGGCTCACACCAGGGAGCTCCAGAGATTCACTATCTGTGTTTGGCATGGGAATCTGGATCTGTTGGATCTCAGTGTGTCTCTCCCTCCGGAGGTCAGGCAGGACCTGTTATGGTGGCTCTACAGGTCCAACCTGGAGAAGGGGAAACACTTTGTAATTCAGTAGTGGAACCTTGAGACAATGGACATCAGCCTAGGGGGCTGGGAAGCGGTCTTAGGTCACCTGGGGATTTTGGGCACATGGACTGTGGAGGGGACTCTTCAGTCCATCAATATTCTGGAGATCCAGGCAATTCGGCATACTCTGGACTACTGGACCTCTCCACGGAGGGGTTGTCCAGTCCGTGTCCAGTTGGACAATACCACAGCTTACATCAAGAAGCAAGGAGACACAAGAAGCACTCCCGCTTGGGCAGAGGTCAAATCTAACTTGACTTTGGCAGAGAATTATGTTCCGGCCATTTCCCCCATGTACATTCCAGGTATAGACTATGTCCTGGCGGACTATCTCAGCCACCGATGGGTGGACCTAGGTGAGTTGGAGCTCCATCCAGATGTTTTAGAACTGTTGGTGCAGTGGCGGGGTCTTCTTCAGATAGACCTGATGGCAACCAGGTACAACAGGAAAGTTCAACTGTTCTGTTTCCATTGGAGGGATCCTCTAGCCCTTATCGTGGACTCCCTAGCGTTCCCTGACACTTTCGTCTGGCTTACATATTCTCTCCAATTCCTCTCATTCCCAGGGTTCTATGTTAGATTGTATGGAAGTTCCGGCGGTCATCATGATTGCACTCTGTTGGACCAGGAAGCCCTGGTTCTAAGAACTAGGGACCTGTCTTCACAAGAGTTTGAACTCCCAGTAATCCTGTCCTTTTTACAGGATGGTGTGAACAAAGGACTCAGTCTTAGCTCCTTGAAGGTTCAGACTTCAGCTCTCCTGAGACACATTGCTATTCTGCCAGATGTCAAGGTCTTTTTCAGGGTGTCGCTCAGGCCTTCCCTGCCTATAAACCTCCCGCTCCACGATGGGACCTTAATTTGGTTTTGGGAGTCTAGCAGTGGCCTCCCTTTGAGTCCTTGGCTACCATTCCTCTACGCTTCTTGCGTGGAAGATGGCTTTTCTTCTGGCAGTGGTCTCTGTCCATAGAGTTGCTGAACTGCAGACTTTGTCCTGCGTACCGCCTTTTCCTGTTTTTTTTCACAAGGATAAGGGGGTTCTCCATACCTCCCAGGTGGTCTTTGTGTTCCACATTAGTCAGGAGATTGCTGTGCTTTCCTTTTGTCCTCAACCCAAATCTGACAAGGAAAGGAATCTCCACTTGATAGATGTGGCAAGCTGCCTTTAGTTCTATTTGTACGGAGTCTTTATGTAAGAACGATGCCTTATTTGTCATCCCTGAGAGTCATAGGGCTGGTATGGCTGCGTCCAAGGTCACTATTGCATCTTGGGTTAAGCCTAGCATTCGCAAGGCTTATGAGCTCAGAAAGAAACGTTTCTTTCCATATTACAGAACACTCCACCAGATCTGTTGGGGCATCCTGGGCCTGCAAGAACCAGGCCTTTGCTGAAGAGCTGAGCAAGGCAGCCACATGGTCCTCTGTGCACACCTTTGCCATACACTACCATGTTGACATTCTGGCTTATGCTGAAGCCAGCTTTGGCAGGAAGATTCTGGAGCAGTTCTGCCCATTTCGGATGGACCTTATCATTCCTGTGCCTTACCATTCTTTAATTGTTGGAGACCGGTTGGCCTTTTCTTGTGTGCTGTGGGATTGTTATTCAGTGTCTGTTGACACTTAGTTCACTTTGGGCTGTTCAGTTTCTGGATAGTCCTTAGGAACTCGGGTATCATAGGAACTGGCACTTGGTCCTTTCCTTTTTCTTCTGACCCTGGGGGCTCAATGTTGGTACATCCCCATGGCACCTGTATGTCCTATTGGATGACAGAGAGAGGAAGATTTTAGTCTTACCTGTTAACTCCTTTTCTCTCAGTCCATGAGACTTACATGTCTCCCACCCAGTGAAAGAAGCTAAGTGTGGTCTCAGTTTGCTGGACATGGGAGTCCACTTGGGTTGCTTACTCACAGGAGTCTTTCCTTTTTTTTTCTTGCTGTCCTTCTTTGTAGGCTTGTCACAAGTCTATCTGGGGCAGGGCTAGTGGGATAGCCTGTCAAAGAGGAAGGGGAGGCGCCACCCACAGCTTCTTTGCAGAATTGTTCCAGCCTACAGGGAGGAGCTGTCCCTCACCATGGTACCTACATAGTAACATAGTAAATTAGATTGAATAAAGACACAAGTCCATCAAGTTCAACCTTCTCCTCATACCTGTATGTCATATGGACTAAGAGTACAGGATTTAACAGATAAGACTAAAATCCTTTTATAAAGGATACTAGCAATGTGGGATGGCGCTGCCCATCAGGATATATAGGGAATTAATGCACACACATGGATGCAAGACAAACACACACAGAGACACACATGCTAATGCACACGCATGCACTGAGATGCATAAAGAGCGACACAGTCATACACACATACATGCAATGCACAACATGCAAACACATAGAGTGTGATACAGACATGCAACACACAGGCACACACAGAGACAGACAGACAGACAGACAGACAGACAGACAGACACACACACACACACACACACACACACACACACACACACACACACACACAGAAGTGAGTCATAAGGGAGTGTCATTGTAATGAGTTTGTGTTTGTACTTATGCCTCCACTGTGGCATTCATTCATATAGTTGAAATGCATGTGGTAATTGTACATACTATGGTTGAAGGTGGATCATGCTGGCTCCCGGGGTGTGAGTGAGTGACATTCATTCATGTAGTTGAAATGCATGTGGTAATTGCACATACTATGGTAGAAGGTGGATCGTGTTGGCTCCCGGGGTGTGAGTGAGACTATGGTGGAAGGTGGATCGTGCTGGCTCCCGGGTTGTGAGTGATTGCGTGAGTGTGAGTGATTGCGTGAGTGTGTGAGTGTGTGTATGTGTTTTGTTTGTTGTGTCTGTGGTGTAGGAGCGAGTGGCAGCCATTTTGTTTTTTCAGTTACTTGAATAGTGGTGGGCGGGCTGGATGGTGGGGGCAGGCCAACTCCCTGCATGATTTAAATCACTCCCCCATTGAATCACCCAATGGGAGCAATAACTCCTCCTTACATAACCCTTTGAGTGCCAGAGGGGTACGCAACGCATTGCGTTGCGTACCCCTCTGGCAATCAAAGGGCTATGTTGAGGTAACATAGCAATATAACACACGGTGGCTCTTCAGTTGAGGCAGCGTAGCAATATGCTGAGGGAACAAATAGAAAGTGGTGTTTGAGGCTTGCCCTTTGTAACATACAGCAAAGCATCTCTCTCCCTTTAAGGAGAAAGGGTGGGAATCAGGAAGTGGAGGAGTGACATTTGAAAACAGACAGTTAGTGAGGTTGACTGAAGAGATGAAAAGCGTTAAATAAAAGAGTTGCTATTAAATTTATCCCTGAGTTTGTATTTTATGGAAACATTACACCCTCGTACTGAAACAGAGTGTAAGGAGGGTTACAGTTATCAGTGGGAGGTGAAACAGTGTGTTTGTGGGGTCATGATCCTGAGTGAGAGTGTGTGTGGACCGGAAGAAGTTATTGATATCCCCTACTTCAGGAGCGAGTGGCAGCTATATATATTTTGTCAGTTGGATAGTGGTGGGTGGGCTGGCCCGCCCTGGGCCAACTCCCTGTATGATAAACATACCCCCATTGAATCACCCAGTGGGAGCAGTAAAGTCCCCATTGAATCACCCAATAGGAGTTGTGTCTCCTAATGAGAGATACATTATGTAATGAGGCATTCTGTTCAATGTGTGTTTGTTTTCTGAGGAGGCATAAATTATGTTCTGTGTGTGAGGTACCATAAATTATGCAATGAGGCTTATTCTTTTATATAAAGATAAGATAAGATAGATAATATGGTATTGTCCTTTTACCTTCTTAGTAAAATTATATTAAATATGTGTTGTTTATAATGAATGTGTGTCGTTTTCAGGCCTGCAATTATAATTACTTCATTTGTTAATTTCTCTTACATCTGATATGGAACACTCCTACCATGGGGTTCAATCCCTCCTCATGGAGGGCAGGGTACATCATAAAAGAATAGAGTCTTTGGGGTTGAGACTCCCTCCTGCCCACTAACTCCCAGAATGTGTGTCCTGCTAGGGGCTGGAAGAGGCATGGGTGTCCTTTTAGTTTTCCTTAGGTTTCTATTATTTTCTTGTTAGATATGGGGCTATATAATCCCCCATTAGCCAGGTTACCATCACAGGGCTTCTCTGAAGTTGATTGACCTGTTCAGTTGCTTTGTGAACCCTTTCAGCCCCATGGAGGGAATCTTGCTGCCAAGTTTTCACTCATGATGGGGTTTGTTGAGACACTGCCGTCTCTATAAGACGGTAACCTAAAGACAGAAGATTGGTGAGTAACCAACCCTTTGAGTGCCTTGGTGCACTTTATGTCCCAAACTGTGTTGCCTCTCCATCCAGAAGCTGAAATGAGCTTTGCTAGACTCTGACCCTCATTCTGAGTATCGTTATTATATCTACAGTGGATATAAAAAGTCTACACACCCCTGTTAAAATTCCAGGTTCTTGTGATGATAAAGAATGAGACAAAGATAAATCATGTCAGAACTTTTTCCACCTTTAATTTGACCTATAACGTGAACAATTCAATTGCAAAACAAACTGAAATCGTTGAGGGGGAAAAATAAAAAACTCACAATAACCTGGTTGCATAGGTGTGCACACCCTTAAACTAATACTTAGTTGAAGCACCTTTTGATGTTATTACAGCAATCAGTCTTTTTGGGTTGGAGTTTATTAGCATGGCACATCTTGACGTGGCAATATTTGCCCACTCTTTGCAAAAGCACTCCAAATCTGTCAGATTGTGAGGACATCTCCTGTGCACAGCCTTCTTCAGATCACCCCATAGATGTTCAGTTGGATTCAGGTCTGGGCTCTGGCTGGGCCATTCCAAAACGTTAATCTTCTTCTGGTTAAGCCATGCTTTTGTGGATTTGGATGTGTGCTTTCGGTCGTTGTCGTGCTGAAAGGTGAACTTCATCTTCAGCCCCTGGTTCTAGCTGAGTAAAAACAGCCCCAAAGCATGATGCTTCCACCACCATGCTTCACTGTGGGTATGGTGTTCTTTGGGTGATGTGCAGTGTTGTTTTTGCTCCAAACATACCTTTTGGAATTATGGCCAAAAAGTTCAACCTTGTATTCATCAGACCATAACACATTTTCCCACGTGCTTTTGGAGGACTTGATGTTTGTTATTGCAAACTTCAGCCGGGCTTGGATGTTTTTCTTTGTAAGAAAAGGCTTCCGTCTTGCCACCCTACCCCATAGCCCATTCATATAAAGAATGCAGGAGGTTGTTGTCACATGTAGCACACAGCCAGTACTTGCCAGAAATTCCTGCAGTTCCTTTAATGTTGCAGTAGGCCTCTTGGAAGCCTCCCTGACCAGTTTTCTTCTAGTCTTCTCATCAATTTTAGAGGGAAGTCCAGTTCTTGGTAATGTCTCTTTTGTGCCATATTTTCTCCACTTGAGTATGACTGTCTTCACTGTGTTCCATGGTATATCTAATGCTTTGGTAATTCTTTTGTACCCTTCTCCTGACTGATATCTTTCAACAATGAGATCCCTCTGATGCTTTGGAAGCTCTCTGCGGACCATGGCTTTTGCTCTGAGATGCAACTAAGCAAATGTCAGGAAAATCCTACTAGTACGGCTGAACTTTATTTGTGATTAATCAGAGTCACTTTAAATGATGGCAGGTTTGTAATGACTTTTATTTAACATCATTGAATGTGATTGGTTAATTCTGAACGCAGCCACATCCCCAGTTATAAGAGGTTGTGCACACCTATGCATCCAGGTTATTGTGAGTTTTTTATTTTTCCCCCTCAACGATTTCAGTTTGTTTTGCAATTGAATTGTTCACGTTATAGGTCACATTAAAGATGGAAAAAGTTCTGACATTTTATCTTTGTCTCATTCTTTAACATCACAAGAACCTGGAATTTTAACAGGGTTGTGTAGACTTTTTATATCCACTGTATATTTCTCTCAGTAAGGATGGCTGCTGTAGTCTGTCGGATTAACCATTTCTTTATTGTTTTACTTTTTACCTCCCCACTGTTTGTCCCTTAGTTTAACACTCCCCTCTGTTGTTACTTGGGGGTTCTGGGTGTTTTGGCAACTTTTTCACTTTTGGCACCTTTACGAATGGGAGCCCACCTGCCTCCATCTTTGCTCCATTGACTTCTATGTGAAAAATTCTATTGATATTATCTCTGCAACTTTAAGATACAATGGTCAGAGAGGGCTCTCTCTTCTTGTCTCCTCGTACCCTATCATCCAGTCCACTCGCAGAGTGTCCAGGAGGCTCATGGAGCTCCACAAACTGAGTTGTAGGCATTGCTAGGCAACAAGCAACAGAGAAGACATTTCCCAGAATGCCTGTTTCATGGGCTTTCAGTTTTGCATTAGCCATTTTACTTCTCTTGCTTATTCTACACAGAGGTGGACTCTCCTTGCTTTTTCTACAGATTAACCTTTCAATTGCCAGATAAGTGTATATCTGGCCTATTAAGAGTGCAGTGTTACTCTGGGGACAATCTCTAGTGTTTTTACTAGATTTGCAACCATTTTGTAATGCATGGTGGGGGGGGGAATCCAAGGCAAAAGGACTCAGGGGGTGGGCACCCTTACCCCCTTACATATTTCTCTTGCCACATGGGGCTACCTAGAGAATATTCCCGGTCTCTTCACCCCTTGTGCTGTGGCCTCCACTACTCCACCGGATCTTTCCATCACCTATCAAAAGCCAGTATGGGTTAGGACATTGTCTTCAGTGGCCCAAATCCCTTCACCTGTCCAAGGGGTACTACATTTATGGAAGCCCATTCCTGCCTTTAAGCAGATTGCCCCATTTCTAGGTGTCATGTGCAGGTTATTTGGGTTTCTGCTGAGGAAGAATTATCCTCAGAAGGGGAAGAGGATGATCATGGGGAGTATGAAGAAATTGATTCCTGTGGAGATTCCTATGATGCTGATCCGCTCCCCTTTCTTGAGAGGCTCATTTGGCAGTCTTGGAGACCCTTCAGGTGTCTGAAGCCCCGGATGAGGAATCCCTCCCTCCGAACATTTTCCAGAGGTGTAAGTCTTCTTCCATTTTTACTCCCAATAACACTCTTGATCAGATCCTTATGGATCAGTGGAAAACTGCTAAAAGGCACTTTTCTAAGCTGGGTATAGTTTTTTCTGCTTAGGTTTTGTCACAGTGGGCTTCTTCCCCCACTATGGACTCCCCTATTTTGCAGCTGGCAAAGACCACCAAGGAGCAGGACTCAAGGAGCTGGCAGATAAGATGCTGGATTCCATACTCAAGGCCTCTTTTGCTGCTGTCAGAGCAGCGCTAAGACCTATCTTTGCCTCTGCCTGGTTTAACAGATCTTTCAGATGCTGTCTGTGCTGATTTGTGTTTGTGGCTAACATCAAGAGGCCAACACCTATATTTCTGAAGCTATCTTTGACGCTGTCAGATTCTCCGTTAAAGGGATAGTAATACCTAAAATGTAAAAAAAAATATGTTGTAGGGTTTATCCCCCTGAGTAAAACAAGAGTACTCCCACTGCTGAAAGATGTTTCATTCAAAAGTTATTAATTTTCAAAGTTGAATTTTTTAGGTGCAATATCACAGTGGCCTGAAATTGTAGAGTGGCGCTGTTGCTACACGATCCTATGGAAAGCTCTGGTCTCAGGACCATAAATCTCCATAGGATGGTGTAGCAACAGCGCCACTGTACTATTTCAGGCCACTGTGATATTGCACCTAAAAAATTCAACTTTGAAAATTAATAACTTTTGAATGAAACATCTTTCAGCAGTGGGAGTACTCTTGTTTTACTCAGGGGGATAAACCCTACAACATATTTTTTTTTACATTTTAGATATTACTATCCCTTTAAGGCCTCCGCCTTTGGTTTCAAAAAGCCTTTATTGATCAAAAATATAGCAGTACAAATTAAATTGTTACATATATAAAGGAATAGGTTTACATCACAATTCGATCTAAAAGGTCGGACCTGCAAGGTGAGCACATCTAGTTGAAATACACATCGAGGGTCTCCATTGTTGTCCAAGGCATTGTAGTGTGTGTATGTGTATATCTATACTGTAAAGAAGTGGTGGTCAGGTGACCACAATTCTATGTCCGTGCCACAAACACCCCCAGGGAGGCAGCTAGGAGGATGATTTGCGAATGTCCTACATTGCCTGAGCCCAGTATTACTCACAGAATTATAATACACTCAACCCAGGGCTGGCACACAAGAGCACATATGCAGATCTCCTATAGACTACCACAGCCCAACATACACACCTCAGGGCACAGCTAGGGAGAAGATTAACCTATCTCCTACACAGTTAACAGAAACAAAAAAAAATGACTGACTCCTGTTGGTGACTAAAATTTCACCCACCATCACATTGTGTTTTTTCCTACAAATACACAAGTACGCATTCCAGTCAGGAGTGACAGCAGCAGCGCAGTGTCCCTACTCCCGCTAGTCAGTGAGTGGGTCTCACTCTAATTTCTACAGTGGGACTCACTGACTGTTCTGTGTCTTTCCTCCTTGCCCTGCCTGCTCCAGTCCGTCTTCCCTTCCCTTGCTGTCCCAGGTTCCTTACCTCCCCTGCACACAGCGCCGGGAGTTCGCAGTCCATTGTCCGCTTCTCCTGCCAGTCAGTGTCCACTGGGAGATGCCTTGTCTAGGGGATAACCTTTTTGGCCTCCGAGAGGTAGGTAAGGTTTTTGTGGTCTGTAAGAATCAGAATCAGCTCCCAAGTGCCCTCTAACAGATGGCGCCACTCACGAAGTGCCAAAATGATTGCCAATAATTTGTGATACCCAATGTCGTAGACATTCTGGGCCTTAGTCATTTTTTTAGAAAAAAAAAATTCCACATGGCATTAAGATCTTCCCAGGACCCGATCTCTGTGACAGTACTGCTCCTACACCAGTCTCGGAGGCGTCCACTTCCAGAGTAAATGGCAAACTAGGTATAGGATTTGACAGAACTGGTGCTGAGGAGAATGCAGACTTCAGGGAATCAAATGCCTTTACCGCTTCAGGGGACCATACTTAAGCATGAGCACCCTTGTGCGTTATGTCAGTCAGTGGTTTTACAATCATAGAGTAGCCACGGATACATTTTCTATAATAATTTGTAAAGCCCAGGAACGGCTGCAAGGGCTTCAGGCCAATGGGACGTGGCCACTGCAAACACAGCAGAAAGTTTGTCTTTATCCATGGCTATGCCATCTTTGCCAATCACGTAACCTAGGAACGGCACCTTAGATCTATGGAATTCGCATTTATCCAATTTGCAAAATAAATTATTTTCTCTCAACCTCTGTAGTACTGCTTTAACATGTTCAATGCAGGGTCTGAGTTCCCCATTTTTCTTTTTCACAAAAAAGAATCCAGCCCCTGTGGGCGAGGAAGACTTACGAATGATGCCCCGGGCCAGGGCATCAGAGATATACTCCTCCATTGCCTGATTTTCCTCACAGGACAATGGGTAGGTTCTACCCTTAGGCGGCATTGAACCGGGCACAATATTAATGGCACAGTCATATGGGTGATGCTGTGGCAAAGTGTTAGCCTCTCCCTTACTGAATACATCGCTGAATGATTGGTATTCAAGCGGTAAGGAGGGAGAAGTACACAGAATCTTGGTAGGTTGGTGTAAACACTGTGTCATACAGAACTCAGACCAGGCCAGAATCTAGCTGGATCTCCAATCTATTCTGCGGTTGTGTGTTTGCAGCCATGGGAGACCCATTATAATTGCATAGTGTGGAGACTGAATGATCTGGAACTTCAGGGTCACCGTGCGGAGGGCTGCAATGCGAATAACCAAGGGACAGGTCTCCTGGGTGACCTGAGGAGGCACCAAAGGTCTCCCATCAATGGCCTCAATATTCAGTGGAGATTCAATCTCAACCAAAGGGATATTCTGATGGCTAGTGAAGTCTTTATCCATAAAATAACCGGCCGCGTTGGAATCAATTAAGCCGGAGGCAACAAAGGACGACCCAGCCCAAGATGCCAGGACCTCTACCACGGGTTTATTCTGGGTGCCCTCTGGGGACTGGTATACTCCACCTAGGATCTTGTAGTGGACAGATCCTATGTGCGTTCGTTTCCCGACTGTACTGGACAAGAGCATAAAATGTGACCAGACTTGCCACAATACAGGCACAAGCCTTGTCTGCGTCGGAACAGTCGTTCCTCTTTGGACAGATGGGTGAACCCCAACTGCATAGGTTCACTACTACAGTTCGTGGTGCTCAGAGGCGTGGGAGGAGAGGGAGGTATGGGTGGGCAATTAAGATTAGGCAACCCACCAGTGGTTGGCCTTTGCTTGCGGTCTTTATAGAGACTCCTCTCCCTTATGCGGGTATCAATTAGTGTGGTAAATTCAATGAATCTGTCCAGCCCATCTGGTAATTCACGTGCGGCTATCTCGTCCTTTATTTTGTCATCGAGGCCTTGTGCAAACGCTGCCACAAGTGCCTCATCGTTCCAGCCAACCTCTGCAGGGATTGTGCGAAATTCAATAGCATAATCCGCAACCGTTTGCTGGATTCTTATTAATCATTTTGCTGCAGAGGTGGCACGCCCAGGAACCTCGAATACATTACGGAAGGCCCTTATGAAGTCATTAAAGTTTGCTGTAATAGGTTTGCCCGTTTCCCATATTGGGTTCGGCCAGGCTAGCGCTCGACCAGTCAACAACGAAATCATGAATCCCACCTTACTTCTCTCACTCGGAAAAGCCTGGGGTACCAGTTCCAAAAAAATTCTAGCTGATTTAGGAACCCCCGGCATAAGGTGGGATCCCCATCATATTTCAATGGGAGGGGAGCCCTGGCTGACAACCCTCTATTCGGCATACTAGGGGTCAAGGTTTGTGACATTGGTGCCAAAACTGGGGTGGCCACCGATGCCTGCACAGGTTTGTCTAGATGAGCGGCATGTGCCAGGATAGTTTGTACAGCCAGCGACAACTGATCCAAACGTTGCTCATGCGCATCCATTCTCCAATGGATGTTCTGAGAGCTACCTTCACCTGAATTGTCTGAGGTCATTGGCCCTTTCATACTGTCACGGTTTGTTAAAGAACTCTGACAGTTAGGTAAGGTTAAAAGCTTTTTCACTGTCGTCCAATACAGGTCACTGGTACAATGGGAGGCGATCCGCCCCTTTAAGTAGGCAGGAACATTCATTCAAATGTATGCAGGGGGTGGAGCCTCCCCTCCCTCTTAAGCTGCCTTCAGGCCAGAGCCAAGCCAGATTGATTTGTTCCTGTGTGCTGTGCACACCAGGTGGAGAACATCTCTCATTCAACTTTAGTTTTTTATTGTTTTTATTCAAAAATGGAATACCACCATTAGGCGGGTGACCATGGCTGTGAATTGCCCTCTCCAAAGTGGCTAGTGCAGCTTCCAGGGATTTTCTGGTGGACCTTATGCCCTGAAGAGGGAACAGCTTGAGTCAAGCAGCTTCCCTGCTGGGGAATTTTCCTCTGGTTAATTCCCTTTTAACATGGTTACCTGAAGACAGAAGTCCTGCAGAAAGGTGAGCCACCCTTTGAGTGCTGAAGGTCCACTTGTCCCACAGTGTCCCTTCTTTGGGCTTGTATTTGGGAGTTCTCATTTTGCACTCCAGCACTCATAGGGTGTTTTTATTTATATTGCCTGTATTTATGCAATGTCTGTGGTATTCCCTGGGTTTTGGAGCTTTGGGTTATTGTTTTCTCATGTTTTACATGTGTTTAGGGTATGTTTGGTAAACTTTTTATCTCAGGAATAATTTATTAATATTTAATGTTCCGCGCCTTTAAGCGCGCTTTTACCCGCATAGACTCCATTGCTCCTTTACTCTCTATGGATTTACACAGTGTGGGACGTATCTCTGGAACCGCTTGTCACAGCGACTTCAGAGAGGGCTCATTTTGTTGGTCTTCCCCTGCTCTATCATCCGGTAGCTAGATTTGGTGTGTTGGGAGTCTGGGGGGGCTTCGGGCACTGTTTTGGGGTACTTCTGAGAAAAACTACGATTCCCATGAGCGCCCGTTTCGCGCTCGTTTTCTGATTGGCTACCATCGCGGCAGCCATTTTGTGGTGTTATTCTCAACGAGTATACTACGCAGGGACAGAGCCTTCTCTCCTCTCAGCAGATTAACTCTTCGCTGGCCAGATAAGTTCGATTTTTGACATTTCTGGGGTGAAACTTTAATCTTTCACACTTCTACTGGGTGATTTTTCTTAGTGGAGTATATCTGACGCTGTGAGCATGTCTACTCCACTGGAGTCAGGGGCTAGACCCAAGACCAAGGAGGCTGGGGTGTCTGTTTCCCCCATTGCGTTTTGCTCCTCTTGTCACTCTGGCCTGCCTAGAGAATTTTCAGGTCATTTATGCCCAAAATGTGCAGAAAGTCATGACAGCAACCCTGGGCTTTCCAGCCATGCTATTGAGCCAACTTGGGTAAAAGAGTTTAAAGCTGCCACTAGGGATCTCAGATCCACTCTCCAACTCTCCCTCTCAGGTTTAGGGGGCTCTGCAAGTCTGGCAGACCCCCTCCACAATCAGGACCTCCCTGCCTAAGCCACAGGGGGCTCATGATATGTCTGATTCTTCTGAGGAAGAACTTTTGCAGGATTCTGATGCGGAGGAAGGCACTGTTATAGAATCTAATAGGTCCATTGGTGACCCTTATGAATGTGACCCTGAAGTTTCTGCTGAGGGTTTGATCAGAGCTGTGCTAACTACGCTCAACCTTCCTCTGACTCAGGAATCTACTCATGATCCAACTGACGTTTTCCAAAAACCGTCTAAGGCTGTGGTTTGTTTTCCTAATAACCCTACTCTTGCTCGTTTAGTCTCTGATGCGTGGAAGCATCCTGAAAATTCCTCTTCTGTGTCCAAAAAGTTTGCTAAACTTTACCCTTTTCCTGAGGCTGAACTAGCTAAATGGGTTCATCCTCCCAAAGTGGATGCTCCTATTTCTAGGTTATCCAAATCTACTGCCTTAGCTGTATTAGATGCCTCTGCCCTGCAGGATTGGACGGACAAAAAGTTAGCGATTTGTCTTAAATCCATTTTTGCTTCTATTGGCACTGCCATGCATCCAACCTTTGCAGTGGCGTGGGTTAATAGGGCTATTGCGACCTGGACTGAACAACTGACTGAGGCGGTTCACCAGGATGCACCAGTGTCTGAGCAGTTACAGCTTCTTGCTAATATATCAGAAGCTCAAAATTATGTTTCTGACGCTGCTTTTGATGCTGTGCGCATGATGGCAAGGGCCTCTACATCCTCTGTGGTGGCTAGATGTGCTCTTTGGCTGAAAATTTGGTCTGCTGACACTGCTTCTAAGAAAGCTTTGCTTTCTTTACCCTTTCAGGGGGCCTTACTGTTTGGATCTGAACTTAAGGAGATGATTAGTGAGGCTACTGGTGGCAAAAGTACTCTTCTTCCATCAGTCTTCAAGAAGAAATTTCCAGCCAAACGCAATCGGTCCTTTCGTTCCTTCCAAACTGAGACACGCTCCACGTCCCAGACAGGTCCGTCCTCCACGCGCTCCTCCTCCAAGCCCAAACAGTCCTGGAAGCCCAAAGTTGCCCCCAAGGCCAAGACCTCCAAGACTGCTTCGGCATGACTCGCCGAACCCGGGTCCGCATCCGGCTGTAGTTGGACTTCTCCACATCTTTCGCCGGGTTTGGGAGGAGTCAGTGGCGGACCCTTGGGTTGTTCAGGTGGTATCAGAGGGATACAGGATCCCTTTCTCTTCCCTTCCTCCTTTTCGGTTCCATTTTACTCATCCTTCTCAGGAGCCTACAAAAAGACGTCTCTTCGACGCTATTCAGGATCTTTTGGACAAAGAGGTCCTGGAACTGGTTCCACCAGAGGACACAGGTTCAGGATTCTATTCCAACCTGTTCGTTGTGGCCAAAAAGGACGGAGGGGCTCGTCCTATTTTGGATCTCTAGGATCTCAATTCCTTTGTTGTGAGTTCCCACTTTCGTCAGGAATCTCTGCGTTCTGTGATAGCAGCAATGTCTCCAGGGGAGTTCCTTGCCTCCCTGGACCTTCAGGATGCATACCTTCACATCCCTATTCATCCAGAGAGCAGACGGTATCTCAGATTTGCCTGTCACAAAGGCCACTTTCAGTTTTCAGCTCTTCCCTTTGGTCTGACTTCAGCTCCTCAGGTTTTTCAGAGGGTATTGGGAGCTTTGATAGCTGTGCTTCATCGAGATGGAGTCAGGTTGACTCCCTACATGGACGATCTGCTCCTGAAAGCCTCATCTGCGGAGATCCTCCGCCAGCAGCTGCAGCTGTGTATACAGACACTCAATCGCCACGGCTGGATTGTGAATCTGGACAAGTCAGACTTAGTACCATCTCAACAGCTCCTTTTCTTGGGTCTCCTGTTCGACACTCAGTAGAGCATGGTGTTTTTGCCGGAGGAAGTAGCTCATCAGATAGCTATCCGGGTGTCCAAGATCTTAGAGCTAGACAGGGTTCCAGTACCGAAGTTGACCTCTCTGGTGGGGAAGTTTATTTCCACGATAGAGGCAGTGCCATTTGCCATGACACACACCAGGGAACTTCAGAGGTTTGTGATCCAGACGTGCAAGAATCATCCAGATCATCAGTATCTGTCAGTATCTCTGCCTCCTCATCTCGAGTTGAGCCTGGAATGATGGTTGGACCTGTCTCATCTCCTGAAAGGGAGGTCCTTTCGGGTTCCTTATTGGACCACAGTCACGACGGACGCCAGCCTCCGGGGATGGGGGGCTGTGTTGGGTCGTTTCAGTGCTCAGGGGAAATGGGGACTGGAGGAATCTCTTCTCTCCATCAATGTTCTGGAACTTCGTGCCATCTTTCTTGCCCTGAGGCACTGGGAATCTCAGCTGGAAGGTTGTCCAGTCAGAGTGGAGTCCGACAACGCCACCGCAGTGGCCTACATCAACAGACAAGGCAGCACAAAAAGTCTCACCGCTTGGTTAGAGGTCAAGGCCATCTTATCTTGGGCAGAAGCTCATGTGCCCGTCATCTCAGCAGTACACATTCCAGGCGTAGACAAAGTCATGGCAGACTTTCTCAGTCGTCACACAGTCGACAGCGGAGAGTGGGCGCTTCATCCAGAGGTGTTTCACCTTCTAACCCAGATGTGGGGGGTGCCTGTAGTGGATCTGATGGCTACCAGACACAACAGGAAGGTTCCAGTGTTTTGCTCTCGGTAGAGGGACCCTCTTGCTCTAGCAGTGGATGCTTTGTCAATCCCTTAGGAGTTCCCTCTGGCGTACATCTTCCCTCCTCTCCCTCTGTTGATCAGAGTCATCCAGAAGCTGAAGATGGAGCGTTGTCCTGTCATCCTAATCTCTCCAAATTGGCCTTGTCAGTCCTGGTATCCGGAACTGCTAGCCATGTCTGTGGCGGATCCCTTTCCACTTCCTGCCCGTCCAGATCTACTTCTTCAGGGATATCTGTGGAAGGAGGATGTTCAGCATCTCCATTTGATGGCTTGGAGGTTGAATCCTCAATTTTAATGAAGAAAGGGTTTTCCTCTTCAGTGGTGTCCACGATGCTTAGAGCTTGCAAGCCTGTGTCTTCCAAGATCTATTATCGCATATGGTCCACCTTTGTGGCATGGTGTACTGATAAGGATCTATCTCTTGATTTCCATCTTCCCACGGTCCTGGCTTTCTTGCAGGATGGGGTTGAGAAGGGACTCAGCCTGAGTTCTCTCAAGGTTCAGACTTCAGCTTTGTCTGTGTTTTTCCAGGAACTGATTGCTATTCTTCCTGATGTTAAGGTTTTCTTCCAAGTTGTGGCTCATGTTCGGCCTGCCTTCAAGAGTCCTACTCCCCAGTGGGACCTCAATTTGGTGCTGGGGGTTCTCCAGAGACCCCCGTTTGAATCCTTGGCTTCTATTCCTTTGCGTCTCTTGACCTGGAAAATGGCCTTCCTTTTGGCTATTGTCTCAGTTCGCCGGGTAGCAGAGTTGCAAGCTCTGTCTTGTAAACCTCCTTACTTGGTGTTTCACAAGGATAAGGCAATGCTTCGCAATTCCAAGGAGTTTTTACCCAAGGTTGTCTCCGAATTTCACATCAATCAGGAGATTGTGGTTCCCTCTTTCTGCCCTAACCCTTCCTCTGACAAGGAAAGAGATCTCCATTTGTTGGATGTTGTGCGTTGTCTTAAATTTTATGTTCATCGCACTGAGTCTTTCAGGAGGTCTGACGCCCTGTTCGTCATTCCTGAGGGGCCTAGGGCAGGGAGACCGGCATCCAAGGTAACTATTGCCTCTTGGATAAAATCTACCATTCGTGAAGCCTATAAACTGCAGAATAAGCATGTTCCCTTCAGGGTTACTGCTCATTCCACCAGATCAATTGGGGCCTCTTGGGCCTACAAGAATCAGGCGTCTGCTGATCAACTGTGCAGAGCGGCCACTTGGTCCTCTGTGCACACATTCTCGAAGCACTATCGTGTTGATGTACTGACCTCGGCTGATGCCAGCTTTGGGAGGAAGGTCCTGGAGGCAGTCTTGCCTGTTTAGGACTTCTACTCTGTGGTTCTTAGTGCTTCTTTGCTGTTGAGCCCTGTTGGCTCTAGTTCAGTGTGCCGTGTTAGTTCGGGGGTTTGTTTTTCCCCCTGGTTGGTGTCCGTTGACACTTCTGTTATTGGGATCTATGATTAATTGGTTCATAGCAGTTCTGGTGACTTTGGGCCTTGCGCCTTGTCCTTGCCTTACTTCCCGCCTCTGGGAAAGCTCAATGTTTGTACATCCCATTGTACCAGTGACCTGTATTGGACGACAGTGAAAATAGGATTTTAGTCTTACCTGTTAAATCCTTTTCACTTAGTCCATACAGGTCACTGGTCTCCCACCCTGTCAAGGGACCATGCTTGGCTCTCCTGTGGCATTCAGTGGGAGACCTTCGGGGCATGCTCACAGGAGTCTTCCTTTTCCTTCTTACCTCTGGTCAGTTTAGTGTCTCAAATCAATCTAGCTTGGCTCTGGCCTGAAGGCAGCTTAAGAGGGAGGGGAGGCTCCACCCCCTGCATACATTTGAATGAATGTTCCTGCCTACTTAAAGGGGCGGATCGCCTCCCATTGTACCAGTGACCTGTATGGACTAAGTGAAAAGGATTTAACAGGTAATACTAAAATCCTATTATTGAAAATAATGCACAGTAGCCCCACTCAGGACCAGATAAGGTTCGTACCAAGTACTTTCCAGATCTGATGCAGGTCAGGGTGAAAATACACACACAGTAGTAGTAAGCAAAATAAGTGTGATGATCTTGGACTTGTAGGCAGGATTCGTTGATAGATTCAGGAACAAGAATATCCTCGACAGCCCCACACCACAATAGGTGACACAGGCAGTGGGTAACTGAAGGGCAATCCCCTAGTGGACTACAGATAACGGAGGCAGCACAGATAGTGTACAGGTAGACACTAGGCCCTAGACTTCTAGGGTTAACGTAGGCAACACTGGCAAGACACTGGCAGGGGAGTGACCCTAGGAGATTAGGGTAAATGGAGGCAACACGGACAGGACTCTGGCAGCGGCTTGACCCTAGAACACAAGGGTTAATGGAGGCAAGACGGAATGGACTCTGGCAGTGACTTGACCCTAGCACGCTAGGGTTAACGGAGGCAATACTGCTATGATTCTGGCAGTGACTTAACCCTAGAACGCTAGGGTTAACGGAGGCAACACAGACAGGATTCTGGCAGTGACGGAGCCCTAGCACACTAGGGTCAACGGAGGCAACAGACACCAGATACTGGCAATATAATTACCCTAGGCAACTAGGGTGAACTGAGGAAACACGGGCAAAAGTGTGGTACAGACTGGACCCAGATATTATAGCGTTACCGGAGGCAACACATACACTGGTGAGTGCAGGGACTCCCACAGGCTCCAGGAGACTATAGGAGCGGTAAGTGAGCGGTAGAGAGATGGGTACATAACGTAACCAGTCCGCAACCGGTGTGTCTCTGATCGGTACGCGGAGGTAATAAGCCAGTCCCGTGAGCGACGGAACTAGAAGCTCAACCAGGTTGGCGCACACGGACTTCACAGCCAGTCAGGAGAACCACCAGACACTAGCCCAGCCAGATCGGTGAAAACGGATCGTCAGCCAGTCAGTAACAGAATCAGATACTCAGCCAAGCCAGTTCGGTATAGAAGGAGTTAGTCAGCCAGTCCTATTCGGTAATGGAATCAGATACTCAGCCAAGCCAGTTCGGTACACAAAGAGTTAGTCAGCCAGTCCTAGTCAGTAACAGAATCGTATCACATTAGCGTCAGGCACTAAGCGTAGTCAGGCGAGCCAGGTCATACACGGAAACGGGAAACAAGAGCTACTAGCCGCTAGATACAGGTACACCACGAAAGGGCACCGGTATAGTGACAGGAGAGCGTATATAAAGGCAAACCCAGGGAGGAGTCATAGCGCAGAACCAATAAGAATGCAGCTAGGGTAAACCCAGAAGTAACAATGTCGCTAGACTGAATCACGGCACCGTGATAGTCAGTGAGTGGTTCCCACTCTTGGTATGTTCTGCATCCTTCCTCCTTGCCCTGTCTGCTCCAGTCAGTCTCTCTTGCCCGCGCCAGTCCGTCTCTTGCCCGCGCCAGTCCGTCTCTTGCCCGCGCCAGTCCGTCTCTTACCCGTGCCAGTCCGTCTCTTACCCGTGCCAGTCCGTCTCTTGCCCGCGCCAGTCCGTCTCTTGCCCGCGCCAGTCCGTCTCTTGCCCGTGCCAGTCCGTCTCTTGCCCGCGCCAGTCCGTCTCTTGCCCGCGCCAGTCCGTCTCTTGCCCGCGCCAGTCCGTCTCTTGCCCGCGCCAGTCCGTCTCTTGCCCGCGCCAGTCCGTCTCTTGCCCGCGCCAGTCCGTCTCTTGCCCGCGCCAGTCCGTCTCTTGCCCGCGCCAGCCCGTCTCTTGCCCGCTCCAGCCCGTCTCTTGCCCGCTCCAGCCCGTCTCTTGCCCGCTCCAGCCCGTCTCTCTTGCCTGCTCCAGCCCGTCTCTCTTGCCCGCTCCAGCCCGTCTCTCTTGCCTGCTCCAGCCCGCTCCAGCCAGTCTCTCTTGCCTGCTCTAGCCCATCTCTCTGCTGTCCAGGAGCAAGTCCAAATACCAGCAGGAAGGAGCTCCACATAAAGTCTAGCAGCCTGGGTAATACACCCCCGATAATTACCTACCACTTTCATTGATTTACATCATTTTATTTAACCCCCGGAAACACTTCAAATTTAGGTTGCAGAAATGTACACAACAGTATATACCAATGGGGAACAAATGCAAAAGAAGTAAGTCACAGCCAGTGTGGTTAACTGCACATGTAAAGTAGGAAATGGCAAGGAAAAAACACATTCAAATTATTTAAGTCTGAAGGAACTGAACAATCTTTCTTAAAATACCGGGAGTGCAACAAAGATTGCAAAAAGGCAATTAGGGTAGCAAAAATAGATAATGAAGCTCGAATTGCAAGGGAAAGTAAGATTAATCCAAAAAGTTTTTCAAATATATAAATAGCAAAAACTTAAGAGGGAGTACATTGGACCATTCAAAAATGAGATGGGTGAGTTGGTTAGTGAGGATAAGGAAAAGGCCGATGTTTTAAACATAGTAACATAGTAATTTAGGTTGAAAAAAGACTTGCGTCCATCTAGTTCAACCCTTTTTTAAAAACTTTCTTTGCATCAGTATATACAAGGGAGCAAGGAATGGTAGAAGAGCCTCCGCAAGTAACAAATAAAATAATACAATTCGTAGATATTGGGTTAACTCAAGAAGATGTCATGGGACATCTTCAGGAACTTAGTGCAGTGTTAGCAAAAACCTATATTTACTCTTTAAATATTCTATTACCACAGGCTCAGTGCCACAGGATTGGCGAAGAGCTAACATAGTGCCTCTTTTTAAGAAGGGAACTAAAACAGAACCTGGGAATTATAGACCAGTGAGTTTGACCTCTGTAGTGGGAAAACTGTTAGAAGGGATAATAAGGGACTATATTCAGGATTACAACACAAAAAATAAAATCATTAGCACAAATCAACATGGTTTTATGAAGAATAGATCATGCCAAACTAATCTTCTCAGCTTCTATGAGGAGGTAAGCAGCAACCTTGACAATGGCAAGGCAGTAGATGTAGATTTATATCCAAACTTTGCAAAGGCATTTGATACAGTGCCACACAGAAGGCTGGTGTATAAAATAAGGAAATTGGGGCTAGGAGATAAACTTTGCAATTGGATACAAAACTGGCTGAAGGATAGGGAACAGTGTGTGGTTGTAAATGGAAAATTCTCTAGTACAGTTAAAGTGGAGAGTGGAGTACCTCAGGGTTCAGTATTAGGTCCGCTGCTTTTTAACTTGTTTATAAATGACCTGGAAATAGATATAGAAAGCAAAATATCAATATTTGCAGATGATACTAAATTATGCAAAGTCATTAATTCAGAACAGGATATTTTCTCTCTACAGAGGGACTTACATACAATGTCAGATTGGGCAGTCGTGGAATATGAAGTTCAATGTGGGGAAGTGTAAAGTCATGCATTTAGGAGGAAACAATCCCAAGGCTACTTATAAACTTAATGGAATAATTTTAGGTGACTCATTGCTAGAAAAAGACATGAGTATCCTTGTCAACTACAGACTTGGAAACCGTGACCAGTGTCAAACAGCAGTAGCAAAGGCAAACAAAGTCCTGTCTTGCATAAAAAGAGGTATTGAAGCAAGAGTGGATAACATTATTTTGCCATTATACAAATCATTGGTAAGACCTCACCTTGAGTATGCAGTGCAATTTTGGGCACCGGTTCTGGATATACTAGAACTAGAGAGGGTACAGCGGAGAGCAACAAAATTAATTAAGGGAATGGAGGACTTGACATATGAGGAACGACTAAACAAACTTGGTTTATTTACTCTAGAGAAAAGACGACTAAGAGGAGACCTTATCACATTGTACAAGTATATGAGCGGTCAATACAAGAATCTCTGCGGTGAGCTATTTATTCCAAGGCCTGATCAGGTGACCAGGGGACACCCCTTGAGATTAGAGGAAAGGAGGTTTAAACTTCAGCAGAGGAAGGGGTTTTTTTTACGGTAAGGTCTGTTAAATTGTGGAATTCATTGCCCAGGGAGGTAGTTATGGCAGATACAATGGGTACGTTCAAGAGAAGATTAGATATATTTCTTTCCAAAGGGAACATACAGCGTTATACTGTTTGTTAGTAGGCAGATCAGGAAGGTCTGATAAAGACTAACTTATTTGGTAGCAGGAAAGCTATAAAATTACTGGGGTATGAGGAGAAGTTTGAACTTGATGGACTTGTGTCTTTTGTCAACCTAATTTACTATGTTACTTGGCAACTCTCCAAAGCATTATGAAACATTCAGTTATCTGAAAACTCTTTTTAAATGAATTATTTATGCAGCCAACTAGCCAACTGTGTGATTGTGATGTGTAGTGTTAAGGATTTCCTGGAAGATTGAGTCTCCCGCATATTGCAACACCTGCCACTTATCTGCTCCGCACCTGAATGACACTTATGACAATTGTTGCAGGGCTTATGTCCATTTTGACTGAGTTCTGGGTTTAAAGGGATAGTAATGTTTCATAATAAAAGCAGCTATAATTAATCTTTATCATATTTGGGCCTTTGAGAGTGTTATCTCAATTCTGTCAGTGTTGTAGTTCAAGAGTGATAACAGATGAGTTGGTACCGTGTTAGCCGTAGAAATACAGGAGGCAAATATAGTTTTTGATACCTTTTATTGGCTAACTAAGCAGATTTAAATGCAAGCTTTCAAGACCTTAGGTCTCTTCCTCAGGCATGTAATACAGATAAATATGAAAACATCTCTCTTAAATACAGATACACATTGCATTGTTTAGCATGGAAATCAGATAAGAGAACTCAATCCAGATATCTTTGATCAGTCAGTGGTAAATTGCACTCTTCCTCTGAGGCTTTAGAGGTATTTACGATGCTCTTGGGTCTGTTGGAAAGGTCAATCCATTAAGTTGCCATAAACAGGTTGGCATATTGTGGTGCCATTCGGGTACCAATATCACGGTTCCCGTGATCTGGCTGTCACTCTTTGTTGTGGTGCGCTCCCATTGGCTGAGCTTTGTTTGGCCCGCCCAGTATGGCCTTCATATACTGGGCCTCTGGCACCTGTCAGGTGCCCTTTCGTGGTGTTCCTGTACCAGTGTTACTGTGTTGCTGTGTTCCTGTGTACCGACTTGGCCCATCTGACTACTCTCATTGGTTCCTGCGCCGTGATTTGACCCGGCCTGGCTGACGTTCCTGCTCCGTGATCTGACCTGGCTTGTCTGACGTTCCTGCTCCGTGATTCGAACCGGGCTGGCTGACGTTCCTGCTCCATGATCTGACCCGGCTTGTCTGACGTTCCTGCTCCGTGATTTGACCCGGCTTGTCTGACGTTCCTGCTCCGTGACCTGATCCGGCTATCCTGACGACCCTGCTTGTGTTCCAACTGTTATCCTGATCCTGTGTCGCTTGGGCGACATCCTGACTTCCGCTGTGCTCATACAGAAACAGACCGAGTTGTTGCCTCCAATTCACTGGGCCTCCCGTTAACTCTTGCAGAGCACTGTTGTCTCAGCTACATTGAGCCTTCTGTTACACTTGCCGAGCACCGTTGCCTCCGTTAAACCCTGAGCCTTCCGCTTACACTTGCAGAGCATTGTTGCCTCCGTTACAGAGAGCCTTCCGTTAACACTTGCAGAGCATTGTGGCCTCCGTTTACACTGTCTTCCGTTAACCCTTGCTGTTCGCAGTTATCTCGTTACTGCACCGGTCGGGTGCTATTGTCCCTAAACACCTCCGCTCTTGCAGTGTACTTGGTCTCAGTTACCGCACCGGTCGGGTGCTATTGGCTCTATACTCAGCTCTCGCAGTGTACTTGGTCTCAGTTACCGCACCGGTGGGGTGCTACTGTCTCTATACGCCTAGCTCTTGCAGTGTACTTGGTCTCCGTTACCGCACAGGTTGGGTGCTGTTGTCTCTTAACACCTCAGTTCTTGCAGTGTACTTGGTCTCAGTTACCGCACTGGTGGGGTGCTATTGGCTCTATACGCCTAGCTCTTGCAGTGCACTTGGTCTCTGTTACCGCACCGGTTGGGTGCTATTGGCTCTTAACACCTCAGTTCTTGCAGTGTACTTGGTCTCCGTTACCGCACAGGTCGGATGCTCACGGCTCTACTAGCTCTTGCAGAGTATTGGCCTCAGTACCCTTCTCAGCACGGTAATAGTCTCAGTTCTGCCTTATTGACTGGTGCTCTTACATCTTGCACCACAGTCTTGTTCGGTTACCATCTTATGGGCATTGTCAAACACAGCACAACAGAGACTGATTGCTTTCTATGAACTTTAACCCATGTTGTACCTGTATGCTTGCTTATGCCTGTCCTGTGACAGTATATGTTAATTTCCCTGTATACTGGGCCTGAGAGGGCGTCTGTACATTATTATCAATTTCCAGTTACACTATATTGCCTGTAGGAGGCAGGCTTTTCATGTCTTTTAATAAAGCTGTGTTTTATTCTAACCTACTGGTCTGAGTGTCTTACAGAACCATTACAACTAATTGCAGTCCCCATTTTCTGAAGGTAGAGGTCCTGTCCAAACTTGAAGTAATTGTGGGTGAGAATAAACGGTATGAGTTTTGTATACAGGAGACTACCCAAATACCAAGAAAAAATCTGTTGCGCTACAAAGAACAACATAAGGGAAACCAGGTGCCACTGGTGGTCACTTACCACCCCCAGGTTGAAGTGCTACGCAAAATATCAACAGAACTTCAAACGAAACTACATACGGATGAAAGACTTAAGAACATATTCCCACAGCCTCCCTTACTCTCCTTCAGACAGCCTCCCAATATGAAACAACTGATGGTAAGGAGTGCCCTGAATAAAAATGCAAAAAATGGCACATCTCCGTGCCTACAAAAGAGATGTGAAACCTGTGCACACATTTACACCACAGACAAGATACCAATTCCAAACACCCAGTTACACCATAAGATCAATGGTACCTTCACCTGTAAATCATCCAATATAATATACCTTATCATGTGTGCAAAATACCCAACAGCTCTGTATGTGGGAGAAACTGGACAAGCACTACATAAGAGGTTTAATTCCCACAGTTCCAGTGTTCATAACAAAAAGACAGAGACACCAGTGGGAAAACATTTTTGTCAAAATGGGCACAGTGTCAGGGATATTAAGTTAACTGTATTGATGGGATGGTTCCGCACTCAGAGGGACAGAAAGGTATGGGAGGTAAAATTAATGTTAAAATTTAATGCAATTTGTAGTGGTTTAAATAGAGATAAAGAATTCTTGTCACATTATCACTTAGTGGATTGACCTTTCCAACAGACCCAAGAGCATCGTAAATACCTCTAAAGCCTCAGAGGAAGAGTGCAATTTACAACTGACTGATCAAAGATATCTGGACCTGGATTGAGTTCTCTTATCTGATTTCCATGCTAAACAATGCAATGTGCATTTGTATTTAAGAGAGATGTTTTCATATTTATCTGTATAACATACCTGAGGAAGAGACCTAAGGTCTTGAAAGCTTGCATTTAAATCTGCTTAGTTAACCAATAAAAGGTATCAAAAACTATATTTGCCTGCTGTAGTTCAAGAGTAATTGAATGATAAAGTATCCCCCTCCCGTCCCTTCTGCTGAGGTAACACTGCTCCGCTTAGAGCATCAGGGAGTGTCCAGGTAGATTGCAGAGAGGGACAATCTTCAATTAAGATAATGGAAAATGCTGAACAACCTGTCAAGGTGGGCAGGGTTTTCATTGTTCTCACAGTAAGAATTTTGACCCTTGATGTGAGCTGTCTGGTCTATGGACTGGATTCCACATCTGAGGAGTGGGGGCTTACATTGGGTAAACGGGGCAGGAGGGTAAAATTTTATCATTCAATGACTCTTGAACTACAGCGCTCACAGTAATAAAATAACAGTCTCTATGGCTCAAATACTATGAAGATAACTGGGGCAGCTGTTTTTGTGAAACATTACTATCACTTTAAAGCACATGAAAAAAAATCCTTATTTTACTATGCGGGGTATGCAATAGTGAGATTACTAAGTTAAGAGGTCATCCCAACACAGAGACACAAAGACTGTATCGTACGTGCGATCCCCAATGGCTTACTAGCAATTGCTATTCAATACCGCAGGTAAAGCCACCCATGTTTGAAGACAGTATTGTTACAGTGCCACTGTTGGTGATTCGTGGATTACACAATTTCCACAATATGCCTCCGTTTTTCTGAATGAAAGTTCACACAGAGCATCCGTATATTACATACAAACACATCCCTTCCCGTGTTGTAAGAAAGGCATTTCAGTGTATCAGTGTAAGTGTGACAATGAAGTCCCAGCTTCTCGCCTTACAGATGAACAATGCCGCTGTGGTGGCTACTTTAGGTGCAGTTGTGGTGGCTATGTTAGGTGTTGGAGCCTCCTTTTGCCTTCGTTACCCTTCTCTGCCCCTGCATGCACTTACAGGCCGGCCATGCACATAGGCGGACTTTACCTGTGTGCAGGGCCAGAGCAGGGTAAACATAGGCAACAGGAGGCTCCAGCACCTACTGTCACCACCACAGTTGCGGGCAAGGGCATGTGTATCCCTAATGTATGAAGCTGCTCATCGCTGCCCTTTCTTTCCACATGGCTCCCCATACTTCATAAAATGCAAGAGTTTTAAAGGAGCTTTTAACACGAAAATCCATTTAATGCACAAGCAACATTTCCGTGTCTATATATTTCACTGCAAACAGAAGCCCAATCATTTATACTACTACATACAGTGGATATAAAAAGTTTTCATACCCCTGTTAAAATGCCAGGTTTTTGTGATGTTAAAGAATGAGACAAAGATAAATCATGTCAGAACGTTTTCCACCTTTAATGTGACCTATAACGTGAACAATTCAATTGCAAAACAAACTGAAATCATAAAAGGGGGGAAAATAAAAAACTCACAATAACCTTGTTGCATAAGTGTGCACACCCTTAAACTAATACTTTGTTGAAGCACCTTTTGATTTTATTACAGCAATCAGTCTTTTTGGGTAGGAGTTTATTAGCATGGCACATTTTGACGTGGCAATATTTGCCCACTCTTCTTTGCAAAAGCGCTCCAAATCTGTCAGATTGCGAGGACATCTCCTGTGCACAGCCCTCTTCAGATCACCCCACAGATGTTCAGTTAGATTCAGGTCTGAGCTCTGGCTGGGCCATTCCAAAACGTTAATCTTCTTCTGAAGCCATGCTTTTGTGGATTTGGATGTGTGCTTTGGGGGGTCGTCGTGCTGAAAGGTGAACTTCCTCTTCAGTTTTCTAACAGATGCCTGAAGGTTTTGTGCCAAAATTGCCTGGTATTTGGAACTGTTCATAATTCCCTCCACCCTGACTAAGGCTCCGGTTCCAGCTGAGGAAAAACAGCCCCAAAGCATGATGCTGTCACCACCATGCTTCACTGTAGGTATGGTGTTCTTTGGGTGATGTGCAGTATTTTTGCTCCAAACATACCTTTTGGAATTATGGCCAAAAAGTTCAACCTTGGTTTCATCAGACCATAACACATTTTCCCACATGCTTTTGGGGGACTTGATGTTTGTTATTGCAAACTTCAGCTGGGCTTGGATGTTTTTCTTTGTAAGAAAAGGCTTCCGTCTTGCCACCCTACCCCATAGCCCATTCATATGAAGAATACGGGAGATTGTTGTCACATGTAGCACACAGCCAGTACTTGCCATAAATTCCTGCAGCTCCTTTAATGTTGCAGTAGGCCTCTTGGAAGCCTCCCTGACCAGTTTTCTTCTCGTCTTCTCATCAATTTTGGAGTGACTTCCAGTTCTTGGTAATGTCTCTGTTGTACCATATATTCTCCACTTGTTGATGACTGTCTTTACTGTGTTCAATGGTATATCTAATGCTTTGGAAATTCTTTTGTACCCTTCTCCTGACCGATATCTTTCAACAGTGAGATCCCTCTGATGCTTTGGAAGCTCTCTGCGGACCATGGCTTTTGCTCTGAGATGCAACTAAGCAAATGTCAGGAAAATCCTACTAGAACGGCTGAACTTTGTGATAAATCAGTCACTTTAAATGACGGCAGGTGTGTAATGACTTCTATTTAACATGAGATTGAATGTGATTGGTTAATTCTGAACACAGCCACATCCCCAGTTATAAGAGGGTGTGCACACCTATGCAACCAGGTTATTGTGATTTTTTTTAATTTTTCCCCCTCAATGATTTCAGTTTGTTTTGCAATTGAATTGTTCACGTTATAGGTCACATTAACCTTTTGAGTGCCAGAGTGGTACAGAATGCATTGCAAAGCAATGCATTCCGTACCACTCTGGCACTCAAAGGGTTAAAGGTGGGAAAAGTTCTGACATGATTTATCTTTGTCTCGTTCTTTAACATCACAAGAACCTGGCAATTTTACAGGGGTGTTGTAGACTTTTTATATCCACTGTACGTTGTTGGTCATGTTTTTTTGCATGACTATATCATGCTAATGGCCACCTACGGTGATTCTCATTATTGCACACAACAGAATATTTGTTGCCTGTGGACAAATTAACTCACCCTTCAGTGGCCGGTGTGAGCCAGGAAGTGCCAGGGCTGCACAGCTCCCGCTGGAGGTATGGAACAGTGGGGGCCGTGATGGGTGTAGATGTAGGACTCAAAGTAGTGGCTGGGTAACTGTGTGGTTGAAGAACAGTGCAACTGCTTATCTGGAAGGCTTGTGTGTATGTCAAAGGACAAAGATTATCCCTCTGCACTGTATAGATGGCCACGAGGAGCATGTGAGGCCTGCTCAGCTCAGGCTGAGGGAATGCAAGCACAAGATCAGTAGACATTTTATCATCACCCATACCTCTCTTGCACACAATGGGTTAAAGAGCAGACAGATGTGCACTCACACTTAAAGGGATAGTATTACTTCAAAATTACTATCCCTCATATTGTAGCCCTTAATAAACGGAGTTAAATGACACCAGCGGCATCTCTCAAACCTTTATGGTGTAAGAGATAGCCGCTTTCAAAGTTTCCTCTCCCCTGCTGTCAGTGTTCTGCTGCCAGCAGGGGAATCCGGTCCCGGGACAGGCGGAGGCTCTTAAACAGAGCTGATATCTCGTTATGGAAGGAAAAATGATTCATTGAAACAGTCTTATATGTGTGCTTGGTTACCAAGCACATGTAGAAGACTGTTTCAGTTAATCATTTTTCCTTCCATAATGAGATATTTGCTCTGCTGAAGAGCCTCATCTTGATTCAGAGACCGGATTCCCCTGCTGGCAGCAGAACGCTGACAGCAGGGGAGAGGAAACTTTGAAAGCGGCTATCTCTTACACCATAAAGGTTTGAGAGATGCCGCTGGTGTCATTTAACTCAGTTTATTAAGGGCTACAATATGAGGGATAGTAATTTTGAAGTAATACTATCCCTTTAAGGGACATGGCTGCTCAATGTATATTTGCCAAGCAATGTCGCAAGCTTCCCTGACATTCAGAGGGTTGTTGTGCATGGGCTCACCTCTAGTGTTCAAATGCTTAATTTGTACAGGGGGAATGTAACCCTGAGGTAGGCAAACATTTGGCTCCACACTATAACTCCCATCATCCTCTGATCTGTAGTCCACCAGCGGCTAAATAGCTGCATGTTCTATAAAACGTTTAACCATCTCAGTGTCAGAACCCATGTATTGATTATACATTTATTATCCTTCTTGGCAGTGTGACCATTTATGTAGTAAATATTTAAATTTGTGGGTTTAGTCTGTTAGGATTCATGAGTCTTAATTTTTTTTGCAAGGTGGTTTCTCAGTGGTAGCGGAAGAACAGCTATTTCATATCTGTATTTACATACATTAATTGTCAGTTGTTCAATGGTGTGAAGTTATCCTTCCCTTTCTCTCCTCCCACGTTCCCCCTTCATATCAGCACTCTGGTGACAGAGGCAGGTAGGCATTTGTGTGAGTGTGTGTCTCTATGTATGTTGTCTTTCTGTGTATGTGGGTGTGTGTACGTATGCATGTGTACATAGGTATGAATGTGTATGTATATGTGTATCTGTGAGTATATATATGTGTGTGTATGTATATATATATATATATATATATATATATATATATATATATATTAATTCGCTAAATCGTGTGTAATGCCGCGACATGCGCAGTACACACTGCTGCGCGTGCTGCAGTCATGCGCAGTAGCGACTGCCCGCGCCGCGGCTGATACAGAGCTGGGCGCTCCGAAGCGCGGCCGGGTGGCAGTGGCACTGTGGCCCGTGTAACGGGCTGTTCAACTAGTATATATATATATAAATATATAACTAGCAGTTAAGGAGGGGTTGCCTGTTTTTGTTTTTATAAATGCTTAAGCCTTTGGGTGGCAGAGGGGTACGCAATGCACTGAAAGGGTTAATGTGAGGCTGACTGACACAGGAGTGTATATTTCTCTGTCGTCCAATACAGGTTACTGGTAACTCTGGGAGGGATCTGCCCCTTTAAGTAGGCAGGAACATTTCTCTAAATGTATGCAGGGGGTGGAGCCTCCCTTCCCTCCTAGGCTGCAGCTTAGCCAGCTAGCTCCAGAATTATTTGTTCCTGAGTGTGTCAACACCAGGTGGAGAACATTTTTCGTTAGTTTTAGTTTCTTTTTTATTTTTCTGTAAGATATGGAATACTACCATTAGGAGGATTACCATGACTGACAAATGCCCTTCAATGTGGCTAGCTCAGTATCCAGGTGCTTTTTGGTGGACCTTAAGCCCTGAGGGGGAAAATCTTGGTTACAAGTGATTCCCCAGAGATTCTTGCATGGTAATCTGAAGACAGAAGATCTGCAGGAAAGGTGAGCTACCCTTTGAGTGCTGCAGGTCCACTTGTCCCACAGTGCCCCTTTGCTGGGCTTGTATTTGGGAGTTATCATTGCGCACTCCTGCACTCATTGGGTATATTTATATATGTGTGCATGTCTGTTGGGTATTTGGAGCAGGTTTATGTGGTAACTTAACCCTTTGTCTACTGGTTTGGCATGTGTTTGAGGGGTTTTCTGACACTTTCCTTACTGGGTTAGTACGTTACCTGTATGTTTTTCATGTTTTTAACTTATATTTTAACTTTTATTACTATTGTGTACTGCGCTTTTAAGGCGCGCTTTACCGCATATTCGCTATTGCTCCATTTACTTTCTATGGGACAACACTTTTTCGGATGTATCTCTGCCACCCCTTCACACAGCAACTTCAGAGTGGACTCATTTTATTTGTCTTCCCTTGCTCTACCATCCGGTTTATAGTTCAAGTGTGCTGGGGGGCTTCGGGCACTGCTTTCGGATAGTTTTTGGGGAAAACTACATTTCCCATGAGTGCTTGTTTCGCACCTTCTTTCTGATTGGCTCCCGTCGCGGCAGCCATTTTGTGAGCTTTTCTCAGCGAGTATCCTACGCAGGGCTTGGACTCTCCTTCTCTCCTCTGCAGATTAACCCTTCGCCTGCCAGATAAGTCTATAATTAGCGTTTCTGGGTGAAATATTAATCTTACACTCTACAATTGGGTGATTTATTGTACAGTTGGTTATTTTGACACTGTGAGAATGTCTATACAGCTGGAGCTAGGGGCTAGACCTAAGACTTAAGGAGGCTGGGGTATCAGTATCCCCCATTGTGCATTGCTCTTCCTGTCACGCAGGGCTACCTAGAGAGTTCTCTGGTCATTTATGCCCAGCATGTTCTGAAGTTCCCTGACAGCAACCCAGGGCCTTCCAGCCATGCTATTGAGCCAGTTTGGGTACAAGAGTTTAAGGCTGTGACTAGGGACCTTAGGTCCACTTTACAACTCTTTCCATCCCAGGTACAGGGGGCACTTCAATTATGGCAGACCCCCTCTACTATCAGATCCTACCTGCCTAAACCGCAGAGGGCACCTGATGTGTCAGATTCTTCTGAGGAAGAATTGTTGCAAGATTCGGATGTTGAGGATGGTACTATTTTGGAGTCTTCTAAGTCCCTTAGGGACCCTTTTGAAGCTGATTCTGAATCCTCTGCTGAGGGTCTGATCAGAGCTATATTAACCACACTCAACATTCCCTTGGTTCAGGAGGTCCCTTCTGATCCCTCTGATGTGTTTCAGGAGCCTGCTAAGCCCCTTACTTATTTTACTCCTAACCCCACTCTTGACCGTTTGGTTTCTGACGCGTGGAAAAATCCAGACAAGTCTGCTTCTGTGTCCGGAAAATTTGCTAAGCTTTATCCCTTTTCTGAAGCAGAACTGGCTAAATGGGTTCATCCCTCTAAGGTGGACGCACCCATATCTAGACTGTCTAAATCTACTGCTTTACCTGTCTCTGATGCTTCTGCACTGCAAGACTGGACTGACAAGAAACTTGAAGTTTTCCTCAAGTCCATTTTCGCTTCTATTGGCACCGCTATGCGTCCAGCACTTGCTGTTGCGTGGGTTAACCAGGCTATTGCAGTCTGGACTGAACCACTCACTACGGCTGTCCGTCAGGATGCGCCTAGTTTGGACAAAATTGCGTCGTCTTGCCAATATCTCTGAAGAGCAACACTATGTCTCTGCTGCTGCTTTTGATGCCGTCTGCATGATAAGGGCTTCTACTACCTCTATGGTGGCCAGGCGTGCGCTTTGGCTCAAGATTTTGTCTGCTGACACTGCTTCCAAGAAAGTCTTGCTTTCTTTGCCTTTTCAGGGTACTTCCTAGTTTGGGCCTGATCGTAAGGAACTAATTAGCAATGCCACAGGGGGTAAGAGTAGTCTTCTACCTTTGGTCTTTAAGAAGAAGTTGCCGTTTAAACGTAACCAGTCCTTTCGTTCCTTTCAAACTGAGATATGTTCGAACCATGCGGTTCCATCAGCTCCGCGTCCCTCCTCCAAGCCCAAGCAGCAATGGAAGCCCAAGGCCCCCAAGACTGCTTCAGCATGACTCACCGAACTGTGTCCGCATCCCGCTGTGGGTGGTAGTCTCTGACTCTTTCGCGGGATTTGGGAAGATTCCATGGCGGACCCCTGGGTTTTACAGGTGGTGACAGAGGGATACAAGATCCCTTTCTTTTCTCTTCCTCCTTTTCGCTTTCATCTTTCTCGTTCTCCTCAGGACGTAAAGAAGCCCGTCTATTCGAAGGCGCTGTTCAGGTTCTTCTGGACAAAGAAGAACAGGGGTTCTGGGTTTTACTCAAACCTCTTTGTGGTGAACAAAAAGGACGGTGGATGCCGCCCTATTTTGGATTTGAAAGATCTCAACTACTTTGTGATCAAGTCTCACTATCGTCAGGAGTCTCTGCGCACAGTGATTGCTGTCATATCTCCAGGGAAGTTCATTGCATCTCTGGATCTTCAAGATGCGTTTGGATTTATTGAAGGGCTCGCCATTTACTAAGGGAGACATTCCAAGGGAGTTGGACTTAACCAGGACTTCAGCTATATTCTCATACTCTCCATATCTTTCTGTTTTTCAGGTATGTGTCTACCATTCATACAGCCCCTAACCTTGTGTTAAACCTCATCTGTGCATTAACCATTCAGTGTCCTGGTATGTGTCTACCATTCATACAGCCCCTAACCTTGTGTTAAACCTCATCTGTGCATTAACCATTCAGTGTCCTGGTATGTGTCTACCATTCATACAGCCCCTAACCTTGTGTTAAACCTCATCTGTGCATTAACCATTCAGTAACCTGGTATGTGTCTACCATTCATACAGCCCCTAACCTTGTGCTAAACCTCATCTGTGCATTAACCATTCAGTGTCCTGGTATGTGTCTACCATTCATACAGCCCCTAACCTTGTGTTAAACCTCATCTGTGTATCAACCATTCAGTGTCCTGGTATGTCTTACTCTTCTGTTCACTTTTTCCCTCTGCATTCTGCCCCTAGACTTCTGTCTCCAGTGGTAATTTCTTATTGCACATAGGTGTGAATTAGCTCGTTAAAACAGCCCTGAGCAAACAAATGGTTATGCTCTGATTTGCTGATTAGTTAATTTCAAACTGGCCTATGTGTATAAGATTTGCTATTTAAAGGCTAAAATATAAGGGTGCATTTATTGAAGGGCTCACCATTCTAAGGGAGACATTCCAAGGGAGGTGGACTTAACCAGGACTTGAAGCAGGACTTGGAGAAGGAGTTGGCTAAAAGAACAACCAGGATCCACTGGAGGAGAACACCTCACATTTGAAAACTGTGCAGTCCTCTTAAAGAGCCAGCTTCCAAACTCACCATCAATCTCTGGAGCTTAATACAAACTAAATCCCTCTTAACACTTGGACTGTCTGGGAAATTATAAGACTCTATGTGCTAGGATGAACAAACATCTCAAGTGCTTCTGTTAAGGACTTTATGGAGTTACAGGAATGTTGGAGCAGAGGTGAGAAGGGGGACTGAAGATGAACATCCTTCCCTGTAGCAACACACACTTCTAAAGACTCTTGTTTTGCTTTCTCCCTGCTCTGTTACTCCACCCCACAATGCAACCTGCCCTTTTACTGCTGTATTCAACTCTGCTCCTATACTGCAGAATCCAGCACTCTATTTATATGCCTAGTACTCCCCATATTCATATTTCCCCTCCGTACTCTCATCAAATCCATTTTGCAACCACACCCTGTATCTATTGCTCAGACCGACCCATCCTTCCACTCCAACCCACAGCAGTCACAAATCACATTCCCACCTACTGGCTGTATGTCTTATTCTCCTCCTTGTGGCTGGAGACATCTCCCCAAACCCAGGCCCCAATCATATCCCCATATGCCACCGCCCACGCCCACTCTCCTCCCCATACCACAGAGGCTCTAATTTTTCTAATCTCATCCCCATCCCAACCCACTCCCTTCCTGCCCAGCCCTTCTCCTGTGGCCTTCTGAGTGTCTGTTCTCTCTCTAACTAATCTACTCTCATACAGGACCTTTTCTGCTCACAAGCTCTCCAGCTTCTTGCCCTTACTGAGACCTGGCTCTCCCAACATGATTCCGTGGAGCCTGCAGTCTCACATGGAGGCCTGTACTTCACACACACCACGCACAGTGGGTAGAGGTGGTGGCACAGGTGTACTGCTTGCCTCCTCATGTCGCTTTCAGCTGATACCTGTCCCCCCATCTTTTTCCACTAACTCCTTTGAGGTACATGCTATCCAATTATTCCACCCTGTAGCAATGCATGTTGCAGTAGTATACAGACCTCCCACAACCACACCCTCTGCCTTCCTTTCTGACTTTGAGAGCTGGCTTGCATTCTTTCTTTCCTCTGATGCTCCTGCTCTTATACTTGGGGACTTCAACTGTCACATTGACTATCCTTCCCTCTCTTGGGCCTCATGCCTCCTTCAACTAACCTCATCTTTCACTCTTCAACAATGGACTGACTCCAGCACACACAAAGATGGTCACACCCTCGACTTGGTTTTCTCAAAGAACTGCTCCTTACTAGATTTCTCCATATCTCCTTTCCCACTCTCTGACCACCATCTCATAACCTTCTCTACAACCCTTTCCCTCATCCCCCAACTAACTACAGCCCCGCATTACACCCGCAACCTTCTCTCACTAGACATTTCTGCCTTATCTTCTGCATTGCACTCAAACCTCTCCACCTTCAACAGTCTTTCTGAATCGGACAGACTTGTAGAATACTACAACAACATCCTCTCCTCATTACTTAATCTGTATGCCCCCGTCCAGGCCCGTAACAAATGCCCCTCAAACCCACGCCCTTGGCTCAACTCACAAACACGCTTCCTCCTCTTCTGTACCCGCACCTCTGAACGCCTGTGGAGGAAGTCCCGCTCTCACGCAGACTTTATCCACTACAAATTCCTCCTGTCCTGCTTCAACACTGCTTTATCCTCTGCCAAACAACACTACTACTCCTCACTAATCAATACTCACAAATCGAACCCACGGTGCCTTTTCTGTATCTTCAATTCCCTCCTTCGCCCCTCCCCTCCATCATTCCCCCTCCCCTCCATCATTCCCCCTCCCCTCCCTAACCCCACTAGCCTTTGCAGAATCTTTCACACAAAAGATTAACACAATACATCAAACAATCCCACCTTCCCAGCCTTTGCAACTGTATTTTCCTGATCCTCCATCCTACTTATTTGATTCCTTTACTTCAGTCACAGAAGCAGAGGTCTCCCTCCTGTTGTCCACATCACCACTCACCACCTGCTCCCTTGTTCCCATACCATCCCACCTCCTCATTCCTCTGCAACACACATTAGTACCCATGCTAACTCGGGTATTCAACTCCTCCCTATCCTCTGGCATCTTCCCCTCCTCATTCAAACATTCAATAGTATCTCCAATCCTCAAGAAAAGTTCATTAGACCCCACCTCCCCATCCAACTACTGCCCCATATCCCTCTTGCCCTTTGCCTCTAAGCTCCTCAAGCGCCTAGCCTACTTTCGTCTACTTACCTTCCTCAACTCCCATAACACTCTGGACTCCCTGCAGTCTGGCTTTCATCCCACTTTCTCTACAGAAACCGCCCTTCTCAAAGTAACAAATGATCTCCACACTGCAAAAACCAAAGGCCATTTCTCTCTTCCTATCTTCCTAGAACTTTCGGCAGCATTCAGCACAGTCGACCATACCCTTCTATCCCAGATTCTCAAATCACTTGGTATCTGCGGCCTGGCACATTCCTGGCTTCTATCCTATCTCTCTCAACGGTCTTTCTCTGCGACATACGCTAACACCTCCTCACCTCCGATCCCCCTCTCAGTAGGCGTACCCCAAGGCTCTATTCTGGGACCTTTTCCCTGTATACACTCTCCCTGGGGCAACTGATAAAATCCTTTGGCTTTAACTACCATCTCTATGGAGACGATACACAAATATATCTCTCAGCACCCTCAATATCACCTGAAATACAGCAGCGGGTCTCAGATTGCCTTAACGCTGTCTCTTCCTGGATGGCTCATTGCCGCTTAAAACTTAACTTATCCAAGACTGAACTCCTTATCTTCCCTCCTAAATCCTGCACAACACTTCCATTCTCTATAACTGTCGAAGGCTCCACAATTTACCCTATAGACAAGGCCCGCTGCCTCGGGGTAACTTTGGACTCTTCTCTTTCCTTCTCCACCCACATTAACAACGTTACCAAAACCTGTCGCTTCTTTCTTCTGAATATAGCAAAAATCCGGCCATTCCTCTCTCACTCTACAACAGAAACCCTCATGCATGCTCTTATCCTTTCTCGCCTAGACTACTGCAACTCTTTACTTACTGGTCTTCCTACTAACCATATCGCTCCTCTTCAATCAGTTCTTAATTCAGCCACCAGAATACTCTTCCTCTCCTCCAGGACAGTACTCACCCCACCACTCCTAAAATCACTGTTATGGCTTCCAATAAAGCAGCGTATCACATTCAAAATCCTCCTCATCACCTTCAAGGCTCTCCATAACTTGTCCCCGCCTTATATCTCATCTTTGATATCCCACCATATTCTTGCACGTCCACTACGCAGCTCACATGCTGGATGACTCACTGCCCCTTTAACCACTCTCGCTGTTTCACGATTGCAAGCTTTCGCACATGTTGCCCCCTACCTCTGGAACTCCCTACCACCCAGTATTCGCCAAACCTCAACCCTCAACAATTTTAAATCTAAACTAAAAGAGCACCTTTTATCTCTAGCAACAGCATAATATGGAAACATTACCATTATTATCATAAGCCAAACACTGCACTTCCTCCTCTACCAGCTTGTATCTGTATGTCACCCATCCTATACTTAGATTGTAAGCTCTACGGGGCAGTGACCTCTTATCCTATGTATACTCACCTGTCATTCCCCTTATGACTGCCTATATAAGCACTTAATCACCGCACTTATTGTACCCCTGCTATATTAAATGTAATCTGTAAAGTGACAAGTACACCGGTTAGTGCTATATAAATAAAAATATACAATATACAATACAATCCATCCCAATCCATCAGGAGAGCAGGCGGTACCTGCGGTTTGCCTGTGACAGGGGTCATTTTCAGTTCTCAGCTCTTCCATTTGGTCTGACAAACGCCCCTCAGGTTTTCCAATGAGTCCTGGGGGCCTTGATATCCATCCTCCATCAAGACGGCATCAGAGTGTCTCCCTACATGGATGACTTGCTTTTGAAAGCCTCCTTTGTGGACCTTCTTCATCAGCAGGTTCAGACCTGCATTCAAGTCCTCACCCATCACGGTTGGATTGTCAACTTGAACAAGTCGGATCTTGTCCCATCCCAGCAACTGATCTTCCTGGGTCTTCTGTTCGATACTCAGAGGAGCATGGTGTTTCTACCGAATGAGGTAGCCCATCAAATTGCCCACAGGGTCTCAACGATTCTATTTCGGGATCGGATCCCAGTTCAGAAGTTGTCTTCTCTGGTGGGAAAGTTCATTTCCACGATAGAGGCAGTTCCGTTCGCCATGGCACACACCAGAGAACTTCAGAGGTTTGTGATACAGACATGCAGGGATCGACCAGATCATCAAAAGCTGTTGGTCTCACTTCCTCTTCATGTAGAGCTGAGCTTGGAGTGGTGGCTGGACCTTTCCAATCTACTGAAAGGGAGATCCTTCCTGATTCCCTACTGGACCACGGTCATGAAGGATGCCAGTCTCTTGGGCTGGGGAGCAGTGCTGGGTCGCTTCAGCGCTCAGGGGAAATGGTCTACGGAGGAGTCCCTTCTCCCGATCAACATCTTGGAACTTCGGTCGATATTTCATGCTCTGCGTCATCAGAGTGGAGTCCGACAATGCCACAACTGTTGCTTACATCAACAGACAGGGCAGAACAAGAAGTCTCGCCACTTGGTTAGAGGTCAAGGCCGTTCTGTCTTGGGCAGAGGTTCATGTTCCTGTCATTTCCGCAGTGCACGTTCCAGGTGTAGACAACATCATGGCAGACTTCCTCAGACGTCATACAGTCGACAGCAGAGAGTGGGAGCTACATCCCGAGGTCTTTCAACTCCTAGTTCAGAGATGGGGGATGCCCCAAGTGGATCTGATGGAACAGGAAGGTTCTGGTGTTTTGCTCTCGGTGGAGAGACTCTCTAGCTCTGGCTGCCGATGCAATGTCCATTCCTTGGACATTCCCTCTGGCCTACATTTTTCCTCCTCTCCCAGTGTTGATAAGGGTGTTACAGAAATTGAAAATGGATCATTGTCCAGTAATTCTGATTGCTCCGGATTGGCCTTATCAATCCTGGTATCTGGAGCTTCTGGCCCTATCCGTGGCAGAGCCATTTTTGCTCCCTCCCTCCTCCAGATCTTTTTCTGCAGGGTTACCTGGTGAAGGAAGATGTTCATCGGCTCAATTTGACGGCCTGGAGGTTGAATCCTCGATTTTAAGGAAGAAAGGGTTTTCTTCTGATGTGGTGTCTGTTGGAAGTGATATGCTTATATTTAGGGGGAATGTAAGGGTTAACCAGCTGCCGACACACCTTCCAGCTCTGTCTAGGGGTATAAAGTGTATTACCTTGCAGGAAGTATTCCTTAGCCAAAAATCACAGAGAGTTTCTTCTTCTGTTATAAAAATAAAGATTTATTTGCTGTGAGTAAGATAGTCATTCCTCACAGGGAAACAACAGGCACACAGAAGAAGACGTTACAAGATGTTTCCATAAGCTGTAACCCAAACTTGTAACAACCAGTTTAGCTAAGTGATGGCCTTCTTAAAGGCAGATTCAGGACATCGGCCCTGCCCAGAACAGCTTCCCCCCTCAGGCCTGACCAAACAAATCAATAGATCCTGTTTGTTCAGGCCCAATTTGGGTTATATGTTTAATGACTAAGGGGCTGTTAGTTTACATACAATCAAAGATGTCTTTGATCTCAGGCCATCATCTAGAAATCTTCAGCCCTTGTTTGGAGATTGTGGTACGTTATCTCAAGTTTTATGTCCATCGCACTGAATCTGTCAGGAAGTCTGACGCTCTGTTCGTCATTCCTGAGGGTCCTAGGGCAGGAAGACCTGCATCCAAAGTGACTATTGCGTCATGGATCAAGTCCACCATTCATAGAGCCTATGAGTTGAGGAATAAGCATGTTCCCTTTTGGGTCACAGCTCATTCCACCAGGTCCATTGTGGCCTCTTGGGCCTATAAGAATCAGGCTTCTGACGATCAGTTGTGCAGGGCAGCCACTTGGTCCTCTGTGCACACCTTTTCGAAACACTACCATGTTGATGTGCTGGCTTCGGCTGATGCCAGCTTTGGGAGGAAGGTCCTAGAGGCAGTCTTGCCTGTCTAGGATCTTCTTCTTAGGTTCTTGGTACTTTCTTACTGTTGAGCCCTGTTGGCTGTAGTTCAGTGTGCTGTGTAACAGTTCCTGGGGTGCTTTTACCCCTGTTTGGTGTCCATTGACATTTCAGTTTTGTTGGGATCTCTGACCGGTTGGTTCATAGAGGTTCTGGTGACTTTGGGGGCCTTGCACCTGGTCCTTGCCTTCTTCCCGCCTCTGGGAAACTCAGTTGGTTGGACATCCCAAAGTTACCAGTAACCTGTATTGGACGACAGAGAAAAGAAGATTTTAGTCTTGCCTGTTAAATCCTTTTCTCTTAGTCCATACAGGTTACTGGTCTCCCACCCTGTCAAGGGACCATGCTTGGCTCTCCTGTGGCAGTATGTGGTAGTCCTTCGGGGCATGCTTACAGGAGTCTTCTTCCCTTCTATTTTCTAGTCAGTTATTAGTGTTTCAAATCATTCTGGAGCTAGCTGGCTAAGCTGCAGCCTAGGAGGGAAGGGAGGCTCCACCCCCTGCATACATTTAGAAAAATGTTCCTGCCTACTTAAAGGGGTGGCTCGCCTCCCAGAGTTACCAGTAACCTGCATGGACTAAGAGAAAAGGATTTAACAGGTAAGACTAAAATCCTCTTTTCTAATTTATATTAATGTACACAATCTACACAATGCTATATATAATGTATATTAATGTACACATTGTATACAGAGAGTATGTGTGTGTGTGTATATATATATATATATATATAATGTATAGTAATGTACACACTGTGTACATTAATATACATTATATATACACTCCTTTGTCTGTACATTAATATGCATTATACTCCAGTGTGTACATTAAGATACATTTTATATACAGTCATGTGTGTTCAGTGTGCACATTAATATACATAATGTATACACTTGTATGTGTAGAGTGTGTCTATAGGATATTCATTATATATGTACTCCTGTGTCACTGCGACTCACATTAACCCTTTCAGTGGCATAGGGGTACGCAATGCATTGTGTATCCCTTTGGCACTCAAAGGGTTAACTATTGCTTAAAAAACAGACGGGCAAATATAATATATATAGTTTGTAGTTCAAGAACCGCACTCACTGGACTTCCAAAAGTTGCAAAAAATGTGCAAGATTTTATTATAAACGTTGATAATAAAATCTCGCACATTTTTTGCAACTTTTGGAAGTCCTGTGAGTGCGGTTCTTGAACTACAAACTGTATGTATCTTTGTATGGACATCGTCACCCAGGCTTTTGCACATTGTTTGGAGAGTGCTAGGACTCAATTGTTTGGTGTGTGTGTATATGTATGTGTATAGATAGATAGATTTGACACAGAGTAAAAATTCACTTTATAAAAGTCCTGCGAATGCCGAGTCATCTTTTTGCTATATATATAGATAGACAGATATATCTAAGAAAGAGAGGTAAGAAGGGAAGATACGTAGTATGATATTTTACTGGGGGGGTTGGAACTAGGGAGAGGGAGGAGAAGAAGGGGGGACAGCTTGATCTGGTCTCCACTAATCAACTAATAGATGGACGGCAATATTTCTGTTATGACAAGATGCTAAGTTCAATCCATAATTTGGCTAACTTCATGGATGTCTGACCTCCTGCAACTCCACCCCCAAGGATGCACTCCATTGCTACAGTATATCGCTACAATTTGGGATAGGTGGGTCAACCGGTCTCTCCTAGTAGGAGTATCTGGAGACCTCCATTGTCCTGGGATGCTTGCTTTGGCTGCACTCAACCCCATTTCTGAAAGTCTTTTGTTATAAAGGCATGAAGTTGGGGATAGTTTGCCGAAAGAGCTCCAAGGGACGTGCTGACACATGGATCACTAAGTAATTGAGTGAATGAGGGGATTGCCTGTGGGGGAGCCCTGCCACCAAAGACATACACAAGTGACAAGTTTGTGTCCTCGAAGGAGGTCTGGTGTGGTGTTATCCTTTCTTCAGGATGGAGTGAACAAAGGACTCAACTTGAGCTCCTTATTGGTTCAAATTTCAGCACTTTTTGCGTTCTCCCTGAGATGTATTGCCACCATTCCAGAAGTAGTAGACACCAAAAAAACAAACAAACCCCCAATAGTGTGATACTGTACATAAAAGTTGATAATGAATAAAATAAAAATACACTGACATGTATAGATGGTCAGAGAGCTGATACCAGTCAATCTGACAGAAACATTAGTGGAGAAATTGCTTCCATCTATACTCGGGAGGGCTGGTAATCAGACACACAAATGGCTGTTTTCCAAGTAGCAAAATTTAATAAATTAACCACATACATTAAAAACAAAATAAAATATATAAACAGGCCTAAAGGGATAGTAATACTTCGTTTTAACTTTATTTTAGTTTGTAGGCATTAAAAAAGCATGAAGAATGATATAAGTCTTATCTCTCAAACCTTTATGGTTTATGAGATATTCACAAGCAAAGTTTCCCCTCCCCGCCCCTTTTACCTAGTGTAAGCCATCTCTTCTCAGATGTGAATCTGGTTGTACAACCAGACAGATAACAGAAGGGGACAATTTTCTTTGTATGAAAACAATGAAAGCCCTTCCCCCCCTTGACAAGTTTTTCAGCTTTTTCCCTTATCTTAATTGAAGATTGTCCTTCTCTGCAGTCTACCTGGGCACTTCCCTTCTGATCTGGTTTAACAGGAGGAAGAAACTTTGTTTGCAAATATCTCTTAAACCATAAAGGTTTGAGAGATAAGACTTATTTCATTCTTCATGTTTTTTTAATGCCTACAAAATAAAATAAAGTTAAAACGAAGTATTACTATCCCTTTAAATGCTAACGTGTTTCTCAGAGGAGAGGCTGCTTTCTCAAAGCAACAACAAGCCAAAAAGCAAACACGGAATACAGCAGTCAGGAACACTAAGGATATAAATAAACTTGCCTCCTGTGGTGACTGGGTGAATTAAAAAAAACAATCCGCCAATCAGGACCAGAGAGAGACTTTGACACATACAGAAAAAGTGATACAAACATGAAATGTATATGAACCAAACTTTCAGTTGTGATGGATATCCATAGTAGAACAATTGAATATATTAAACAGCACCACATGATGATAGTGAATAGTGAGGTGACTTACACAGCTATAATGCTGATGAATGTCAGTAAAAGGTAGTGATGTTGCGATATTAAAGGTGATAAACGACTGACTCGTATAATTGTAATATTGCCTGATGAAAGTGCCTACTGGATAAAGATCACAAACGAAACGGGACAATCCATCTAAAATCATAAAATATACAAATGTGAATGTAACATACACATAACACCTTATAAGCGTATAAAATACTTAGCGGATATATCACGGTTATAATTGACCCCTGCAACAAAGCAAAATCCTCATAAAAAGAAAAAAGTAATACGAAAAATAATAAATATATATCTGGATAGGAGCAAACTGGATAAAAAAAACTACAATATCACCAGCAGATAAACCACCTGCGGTGATCGTAAGAAAATGAACCATAGAAGACAAAATATCAGAAATTGAGTGTCTCAGGTCAACTAGAGATCTCCGTACGTATGAGAAGAGAAACATTAACAGTCATCAAGTTGAACTCCTAGAAAGGAAAAAAAAAGTTTTTTAGGGATGGTAATGACTACAAAAATAATCGTATACGTAAGTGGACACACCCCAGGACCTCTAATCCTAAGGATAGGCTCGTGAGTCATGTGAACACAGGGGTTGTTCATTGCCATGAGGTTCCCCAGGTCAACATATACAATGGGGGGCGTCCTCCAGCGTCACTCACTACAGGGGGCCCTTCTGAGGCCTCCTTCTCACCTAGGGTTACCTTGGTTGATTCTACCCCCGCTGTTCCCATTCCGTTTGTTAATCGGACTCCATCTAGGACGTCTGATCAGGTTGGTGTTTCTGGTGGGATTTTACTCATGGGTGGAGCTGATGGCTCCTCCCTTGATTTGTCAGAGGTTGCACCCTCAGCTTTGAGTAACGGACATGCTTCTATAGCACATCGGGGTATCCAACCAGTTCCATTTCGGGTAAGGTGGGTACCCTGTTGCCAGTATTGCCTTTTCCTTTTTTGGGGCGAAACAGTTTGAACGATTCAATACGGTGGCAAAATCAGCAGAACAGGTTTCTTCCCTTAAGATCAGAAGAGCCACATAAAAGAGGAAGCATAGAGGTTCTCGAGCGAGAGGGCAAAAAATCTAAAATAGAAGGGCATCTGCTTTAAGTAAACATGACTCTTGTCACAGCAGAGATTGAGATATAGCTGTTATCAATTTGTCTAGCCATACTTTGAGCAAGCGGGAATGTTCTCTCTTGAGTAGGGGTTTGTCTTTTTGTCCATCTAGTCCCCCTAAGGTATAAAAACTTTTTGTAGATCTGAATGATTTCATCAGAAAGTTGGCTCTTAAAGGGATAGTACTACTTAAAATGTAAAAAAAAATGTTGTAGGGTTTATCCCCATGAGTAAAACAAGAGTACTCCCACGGCTGAATTTTTTAGGTGTAATATCACAGTGGCCTGAAATTATACAGTGGCGCTGTTGCTACACCATCCTATGGATATTTATGGTCTACAGACCAGAGCTGTCCGTAGGATGATGTTCCAACAGCACCACCGTGCAATTTCAGGCCACTGTGATATTGTACCTAAAAAAAAAATTAAACTTTGAACTGTAATAACTTTTGAATAAAACACCTTTCAGCAGTGATGGTACCCTTTTTTACTCAGGGGAATAAACACTACAATATATATATTTTTTTACATATTAAGTATTGCTATCCCTTTAAGAGGTATTTTGCCAATAAGGTACTGAAAGGTAGGATAGGAGCTTTACCAATAGTCACTGGAGTCACCCTTCTTGACACTGAAAATAGAGAGAGGTGCCACTTACTGATGCGGTGACTGAGTTTATAATCAGTAGCAGTGTTGCTTCTGGTCTCAAGGCCAAGTCTTTTTTTTTTTTTCTCTCTCAATGGAAAGGCTCGTTTGTGGAGACATTTGGTGTGTTAGTAATGGAGGATTTCAAAAAAGCTGAGAATAAAGAGATAAGAAACAGTAACCTTAGAGTGAATTAAAATATTTGCGTGAATTAAAGAAAAACAATATAATTGTGAAGCCAGCCGATAAAGGCGGAGCTGTAATAATTCAGGATTCTGTTGAATATTTCAAGGAGGCAGAAAATATTCTAAATGATGATAAATATTATATTAGATTAACATCAGATCCAACCCCAGTCTTTTAGGATGAATTTTGTGACCTTATAGATCGTGCCTATGAAAAGGGCATTGTCGATAAGGATGAAAGCTCCTTCATTTACGTTAAGCATCTCGGGACTCTCATTTATTATCGCCTACCAAAGGTGCATAAATCCCTGATCGATCCACCTGGACATCCTATAATATCTGATGTTAATTCACTCACGTCCAATTTGTCCACTTGTATAGATTTCCATCACCAGAGGCATGTTGTGGGCCTCAAATCCTATTTGAGGGATACACAACATGTCCTTGACTTTCTGGGTGATATTAGGTGGAGCGATGGTTATTGCTGGGCAACTCTTGATGACACTACTTTTTATTCGTATATACCCCATGAGGGTGGTCTGAGAGCAGTCAAGTATTTTCTTCTGTCAGATTACATGATGCCTATACAACAGTCATTTCTTATTGAATGCCATTGAATTTATTTTGACCCAAAACCTCTTCGAGTTCGATGATCATCTCTTTCTCCAGGTGATGGGGGCGGCTATGGGGACCAGATTAGTGCAGAGTTATGCCAACCTCTCTATGGGGTTTCTTGAAGAACTGTTGGTTTATAACCAAGGCGTTCTTGGTGCAGATCTGGTCCTTTACCGTCGATATATTGATGATATCCCCATCGTCTGGACTCGAGGTGTTTGTGGCACATCTAAATCAGAGTGGGGGCTAGTATTCACCAGTAACCATCATCCCACCAATATCCAGTTTTTAGATTTGAACATTATAGGCACCCCGAATTAACCTGTCAAAACTAGGACCTATTTTAAGTCAGTTGACAAAAATAGTTTTTTATGGTTTGATAACTGTCATCATAAAAAGTGGCTCAGAAACGTACTGTATGGGCAATTTATACAAATAAAGAGGAATAGCTCCACTTTAGAAGATTATGATCTACAATCTAAAATTGTTGTTGATCGTTTCCTGGATAAAGGTTATCTGGTTAAACTTGTACATGATTCGTATCAACAAGCAAGGGAGTTTAATAACCTCAATTGGGGAGCCATTGGAAGAAAAAAAGAGGAGTAATTCCCTTTCCACCACACAGAATTTGGCTCCATCATTTATCACATGATTCAATACCGTAGCTGGTGAAATATCTAAAATTGTTAAGAAACACTGGGGCATTCTCAAAATGTATCCCATTTTGAGAAGTGATCTGGATGTTACACCAAAAGTCATCTATAGAAAAGCTAAATCTTTAAAGAACATTCTGGCCCCTAGTAAATTTAATGGTGGATCTGTGAGAAATGAAAGAAGTAAGATACAGAGACAGGGTTTGATTGATTAATATTTCAGCCATACTTCAACAGTGTCTGTGGGTATCCCTAGGATAAGTTCACCTGGTGCATTCCACTGTTATAACAGTAGGAGTTTAAACTGCCCCTTCATTAGTAATGGTGGCAGTTCTTTTACCTCTAGTGTCAAGCTGGAGAATTTTCTGATCCGAAGTAGAATGGATTGTGATTCAAGTTTTGTTGTTTATCTGTCAACTACAGTATATCAGCAATACATCACAAGCTGCAAACAAGAATAGGTCAACACAAAAGAAACATATATAGCGGATTCATGCAGCATAGCGTGTCCAGACATTTCTCACATTGTCACGATAAGAGCACTGATGGATTAGCTGTTATACCAATTGATTCCATTCCACCATCTACAATATAAAATAGGATACAGCAGTTTAAATAACCGTGAGAGCTACTGGATATTTAGGCTCTCCACACTTATCCCGTTAGGACTGAATTAATCCATTGAAACCCTTAGATCACAGAGAGGCCTTTGAGGTTCTTTTTTTCAGATTTCATGCTATTTTATGTCATTTATTTCAATTGATCTATTTTTGATATACATTTTCTATGATATTCAGTTACTTTTTTATAGGTTTCACCATCACATAGGTTTTTTTTTTTTCCACTTTCACTTCAGTTTGTGTCTATCACACTTCCACATGTATCCATGCTAGTGGTTTTTAGATATCGGTTAATAGTGATAAAGTGGTTCAGTAGTTTATTCATATATTATTCACTCATCTATATCAGCCATTTTCACTCCATGTTTTATCATGGTATATAGTAGTTGTGTAGGTTTTTTTTTTTTTTTTTCATATATCACGTTTATCACTTTCATGATCGTATTTATATAGAGCATTTCTGGAAAGGTATCTTTATATTCCCGTTTCATTATCACTATGATTTGTTACATTCACAATTATATATGCATGATGCAAGTGTATTCATGCACAATATATATTTTCCACTTACCTTTTGCATCTTTAATTTTTATATAATTTTTCTTATTCATCTTTATTATTCATTGTTTTCCATTTTTCATTTATCTTTTATTTCTTTGTTTTATATATATTTTTCTATATATATATATTTCTCTGTCGTCCAATACAGGTTACTGGTAACTCTGGGTAGGTGATCCGCCCCTTTAAGTAGGCAGGAACAATTCTAGAAGTGTATGCAGGGGGTGGAGCCTACCTTCCCTCCTTGGCTGCAGCTAGCCAACCAGCTCCAGAAAGATTTGTTCCTTGGTGAAGACAACTCCAGGCAAGAGAACAGTTCTTCTATAGTTTTAGAATCTTTTTTGGCTAGCTCATTATCCAAGTGCTTTTTTGTGGCCATAAGGGGGAAAATCTTGATTCTAAGTGCTTCCCCAGGAGTTATCCACTGAGGTTACTTCTTACTACGTGGTAATCTGAAGACAGAAGATCTGCAAGAAAGGTGAGCAACCCTTTGAGTGCTGCAGGTCCACTTGTCCCACAGTACCCCTCCGCACAAGGGTGTATTTATTGGAATTCCTATTGCACACTTCTGCACTCATTTGGTCTATCTGTATATCTGTTGGGTGTTTTAGAGCAGGTTTATGTGGTAATTTAGCCCTTTAGCTGCTGGTTTGGCACTTTTTAGGGGGTTTACTGGTTTAGTGTTTTTTGGGTGTCCTCACATGTTCTATTGCTGTTTTGCACATTTTACTGTTATACTTGTAATTTTTTAAAATTTGAGTAGTGCGCCTTTGAGGCGTGCTTTACTGCAGACGCCATTGCTGCATTCACTTCTATGGGACTGCACTGTTTGGGACATATCTCTGCAACTGTTTAACCTAGCGACTTCAGAGATGGCTCATTTTACTTGTCTGCCCTTGCTCTATCATCCGGTTCATGTTTCTAGTGTGTTGGGAGGCTCAGGAGGCTTCGGGCACTGTTTGGGGTACTTTTCTGTGAAAACTACATTTCCCATGAGCGCTTGCTTTGCATGCTCGTTTCTGGTTGGCTCCTACCACGGCAGCCATTTTGTGATCTTTCCAGAGCGAGTATCCTACGCAGGGCTTTGGACTCTCCTTCTCTCCTCTGCTGATTAACCCTTCGCCTGCCAGATAAGTTTATTTTAGCAATTTTTGGGGTGAAACTTTAATCCTACACACTATAATTGGGTGATTTATTGTACAGTAAGGTTATTTGACACTGTGAGTATGTCTATACCGCTGGAGCTTGGGGCTAGACCTAAGACTAAGGAGGCTGGGGTCTCTGTATCCCACATTGCGCATTGCTCTTTCTGTCACTCAGGGCTACCTAGAGAATTCTCAGGTCATTTATGCCCAGCATGTTCTGATGTCCCTGACAGCATTCCAGGGACCTCTAGCCATGCAATAGAGCCAGCTTGGGTGCAAGAGTTCAAGGCTGCGACCTAGGGACTTTAGGTCCACATTGCAACTCTTTCCATCCCAGTTACAGGGGGCCTTTCAGCCTTGTCAGGCCCCCTCTTCAGTCAAGTCTTCCCTGCCCAAACCTCAGGGAGTACCTGACGTGTCAGATTCCTCTGAGGAGGAACTGCTGGTGGATTCGGATGTTGAGGAATGTTCTGTGTTGGGTTCCTCTCAGTTTTTGGGGACCCTTTTGAGGCTGATCCTGAACCCTCCGCTGAGGGTCTGATCAGGGCTGTCTTAACTACTCTTAACATTCCCTTAATTCAGGAGTTCCCTTCTGATCCCTCTGATGTGTTCCAGGAGCCTAAAAAGCCCCTTACTTACTTTCCAACTAACCCCACTCTTGACCGCCTTGCGTCTGAGTAGTAGAAATCCCGGGACAAGAAACCCTCTGTGTCCAAGAAATTTGCCAAGCTTTATCCTTTCTCTGAAGCTGCGCTTGCTCAGTGGGTTCATCCTCCCAAAGTGGATGCTCCTGTTTCCAGGCTATCTAAATCTACTGCCTCTACTCTGAAGGACTGGACAGACCAGAAACTTGATGTTTCCCTCAAGTCCATTTTTGCCACTGCTGGTTCTGCTATGCGTCCAGCGTTTCCTGCTGCCTGGGTGAACCGGGCCATTGCGGTCTGGACTGAACATCTCACCTGGGCTGTCTGTCAGGATGTACCTACTTCGGATTAGTTGCTCCTTCTTGCCAACATTTCTGAGGCACAGCACTGTTTCTACTGCCTTATTTGATGCCATTCGTTTGGTGGCCTGGGTTTCCACCATGTCTGTGGTAGCCAGACGAGCTCTTTGGCTCAAGATCTGGTCTGCCAGCACTGCTTCTAAGAATGCTTTACTTTCCCTACCCTTTCAGTGTACCTCCTTGTTTGGGCCAGATCTCAAGGATCTGATCAGTGAGGCCACAGGGGGTAAGAGTACTCTTCTACCCTTAGTTTCCAGGAAGAAATTTCCGCGTAAGCGTAACCGGTATTTTCGTTCCTATCAGAATGAGACACGTGCAGCGAACCAGACTGTTCCCTCAGCTCCGCATACCTCCTCCAAGCCCAAGCAGCAATGGAAGCCCAAGGTCTCTTCCAAGCCTTCTTCGTCATGACTCGCCAAACCCAGGTCCGCATTCTGCTGTGGGTGGTCACCTGTGACTCTATCACAGCATTTGGGAGGACTCCGTGACGGACCCATGGGTTTTATAGGTGGTGGCAGAAGGGTACAAGATCCCTTTCATTTCTCTTCCTCCTTTTCATTTTCGTCCTTCTCACACGCCTCAGGGTGCAGTGAAACACAGTCTGTTCGGTGCTGTTCAGACTCTTCTGGACAAGGATGTTCTATAGCAGGTACCTGTCCAGGACAGGGGTATAGATTTTTACTCAAACCTCTGTAGTCACCAAAAAAGGATGGCGGTTGTCACCCTATTTAGGACTTGAAGGATCTCTATTCCTTTGTGACCCGTACTCATTATCACCAGGAGTCTCTATGGACAGTCATTGCTGCCATGTCCCTGGGGGAGTTTCTTGCTTCTCTGGATCTTCTGGATGCGTACTTACACATTGCCATTCATCTGGAGAACAGGCAGTACCTCCGGTTTGCCTGCAACAGGGAACATTTTCAGTTCTTAGCTCTTCCATTTGGTCTGACAACGTCTCCTAAGGTAAACGGCATCAGAGTTGCTCCATACATGGATGACTTGCTTCTGAAAGCCCCCACTGTGGAACTTCTTCATCAACAAGTTCAGTAATGCTCCCACCCACCACAGGTGGATCATCAGCTTGGACAAGTCAGATCTTGTCCCATCCCAGCATTTGGTCTTCCTGGGCCTTCTCTTCGACACTCAGAAGAGCATAGTGTTCCTCATGGAAGAGGTGACTCACCAGATCGCCCGCAGGGTTTCCACGATTCTGTCTCAGGATGCAGCTCCAGTCCAGAAGCTATCCTCTCTAGTGGGAAAATTCATCTCCACCATAGAAGTGGTTCCATTTGCCATGGCGCACACCAGGGAGCTCCAGAGGTTTGTGATCCAGGTGTGCAAGGGTCAGCCGGATCTTCTGAAGACGTCGGTTTCTCTTCCTCTTCATGTGTGTCACGGACTGAGAAACAGTACAGTAGGTAACACAATCTTTAGTAAGATATCACATGTTTCGAACAACGTTACAGTAAGAACACCATACAATACAAGGATGTCCGGACAGAATGTTCTTCTGTAGTGGAAAAGAATCGAACTCCAGCGGCAACTAGGAGAGAACTGACTCCTGAGTGAGAAGTCTGCATCTGAGGATCTACTACAGGTCCGCACCTGTACAGTCAAGGAACAAGGTAGGAGCTGAGCTACAGGTCAGCACCTGTACAGACTATGACTAAAGGCAGGAACTGCGCTACAGGTCCGCAACTGAACACCACAGTATAAAACAGGAGCAAGGGAAGTCTGCCAGAGCCACAGAGGTACCCGACAAGTTATCCACTGGAGCGTTTGTATGCTGGGTGTGCAGCGGACAACCTGGTTACACCAAGGTGGGTAGTCAGACAGGCTGGAGAAAGGAACAAACACAGCCAGAGACGCAGGTCTGATCCAGATGGGTATCGGACTAGCCAGGGACACCCTGAGATGAAGTAGGACAGGGTGACAGCACCAGTATGGATAGTCAGCCAGGCCAAGGGTCATACACAGAGCGGGTATACAGACTGTGCCACAAGTCAGCACCAGAATGAATAGTCAGCCAGGCCAAGGGTCATACACAGAGCGGATAGTCCACCAGAGCCACAGGTTCTGCACCAGAATGGTTCTCAGACAAGCTGGGGTCATACACAGAGCGGTTAGTCATACACAGAGCCAATGGGTCAGAACCAGGACAGATAGTCAGACTAAACACCTCTTACACCAACCAACAACAATGGACACCACGAAAGGGCACTTGAGAGTGGTGTCCAGGAAGTTTATAAGCCTAATCCTCCCAGGAAGAGAAGAAGCCCCAAACAATGCCTGTCTCTTTGCGCGCCAAAGATCTGCATGGAACTGCTGGAAGAGGCTGTGGTCAGGATGGCCATAAGTAGAGGCGGCTGCCGAGCATTCAGCTGTGCCCGGCAGCCGCCTCTACTTATGGCCATCCTGAGACTGAACCTGCCCGCCGAGGACTGCGGCTGACCCGCTGGTAAGGTTGCGGTCGGCTTGACAGCCGCCGCTATGACAATGTGGAACTGAGTTTGTCATGGTGGCTTGACCTTTCCAACCAACTGAAGGGCAAGTCCTTCCTGGTACCCTTCTGGACCAAGGTGACGAAGGATGCCAGCCTCTCTGGCTGGGGAGCAGTCTTGGGTCGCTTGAGCGCTCAGGGCCAGTGGTCTCCGGTGGAGTCTCTCCTTTCGATCAACATATTGGAGCTTCGGTCAATATTTCATGCCCTTCGACATTGGACATCTCAGTTGGAAGACTGTCCGGTCCGAGTGGAGTCCAGCAACGCCGCAGCCGTGGCTTACATCAACAAGCAAGGAGGAACAAGAAGTCTCGATGCTTGGTTAGAGGTCAAGGCTATTTGTCCTGGGCCGAAGAACACGTTCCTGCTATATCCGCAGTGCACATTCCTGGCGTAGACAACGTCATGGCGGACTTCCTCAGTCGAGACACAGCGGAGAATGGGAGTTGCACCAAGAGGTGTTCTACCTCATTGTTCAGAGATGGGGCTGGCCTTACATCGACCTGATCGCGACAAGACACAACAGGGAGGTGCCGAGGTTCTGCTCTTGGTGGAGAGACCCTCTGGCTCTGGCAGTAGATGCAATGTCCATTCTTTGGTTATTTCCTCTGGCCTACATATTTCCTCCCCTCCCTATGTTGCACAGAGTGTTAGGGAAATTACGACTGGAGCATTATCAGTCTTGGTTTCCGGAGCTTCTGGATCTGTCAGTGGCGGAGCCATTCCGGCTCCCATACTGTCCGGACCCTCTTCTACAGGATTACCTGTGGAACGAGGATGTTCGTCGGCTAGCTTTGACGGCTTGGAAATTGATTCCTCAATATTGAAGAACAAGGGGTTCTCTTCTGGTGTGGTGGCTACTATGCTCAGTGCCAGTAAACCTGTTTCTTCCAAGATCTACCATCATGTCTGGTCGACCTTTCTGTCATGGTGTGCTGACAAGGACCTGTCTCAGGATTCAATCTTCCTACTGTCCTAGTCGTCTTGCAGGACGGTGTGGATAAGGGCCTCAGTTTGTGTTTCCTTAAGGTTCAGACTTCTGCGTTTTGTGTTTTCTTTCAGAGGCGCATTGCTATTCTTCCTGATGTCAAGGTTTTCTTCCAGGGCGTTGCTCATTCTCATCCTGCCTTTAAGATTCTTTCTTTTCAGTGGGATCTTAACTTGGTTTTGGGCATCCTTCAACTCCCCCCATTTGAGTCTTTGGCTACTATTCCTCTACGCCTCTTGACGTGGAAAATGGCGTTCCTCCTGGCGATTGTGTCTCTGCGCCGTGTCACGGAGCTGCATGCTCTGTTCTGTAAACCACCCTATTTGGTGTTTCACAAAGACAAGGTGGTGCTTCGCACTTCACAGCAGTTTCTCCTCAAGGTGGTTTCTGAGTTCCACATCAATCAGGAGATTGTGGTGCACTCTTTCTGCCCCGACCCTGCCTCTGATGAGGCGAGGGATCTCCACTTGTTAGACATGGTGCGTTGTCTCAAGTTTTATGTACATCACACGGAGTCTATCAGGCAATCTGACACGCTGCTCGTCATTCCTGAGGGTCCCAGGGCAGGAAGACCTGCATCCAAAGTGACAATTGCTTTTTGGATCAAGTCCACAATTCGTAAGGCTTATGAGCTAAGGAAGGAGCCTGTCCCTTCAGGGTCACGGCTCATTCTACAAATCTATTGGGGCCTCTTGGGCTTACAAGAATCAGGCCTCCGCTGATCAGTTGTGCAAGACGGCCACTTGGTCGTCTGTGCTTTTCGAAGCACTACCGTGTTGATGTGCTGACACCAGCTTTGGGAGGAAAATCCTGGAGGCAGTCTTGCCTGTCTAGGATTCCCTTCGGTTCTTGGTGCTTCCTTCACTTTTGAACCCTGTTGGCTCTGGTTCAGTGTGCTATGTAACAGTTCCTGGGGGGGTGTTACCCCTGTTCAGTGTCTGTTGACACTTCAGTGGTTTTGTTGGGCTATCTCTGATCTGATGGTTCATATCTGCACTGGTGTCTTTGGGGGCCTTGCGCCTGGTCCTTGCCTTCTTCCCGTCTCTGGGAAATTTAATGGTTGGACATCCCAGAGTTACCAGTAACCTGTATTCAATGACAGAGAAAAGAGGATTTTAGTTTTACCTGTTAAATCCTTTTCTCTTAGGCCGTACAGGTTAGTGGTCTCCCACCCTGTCAAGGGACCATGCTTAACTTTCCAGTTGGAGACCGTGAGGGTCCTTCAGGGTCATGCTCACAGGGGTCTTCTTTCCCTTCTACTATCTAGTCATTAGTTAGTGTCTCAAATCTTTCTGGAGCTGGTTGGCTAGCTGCAGCCAAGGAGGGAAAGCAGACTTCACCCCTGCATACACTTCTAGAATTGTTCCTGCCTACTTAAAGGGGTGGATCGCCTACCCAGAGTTACCAGTAACCTGTATGGTTTTCAATATAAGTTTTTAATTTATTTCATTTTGCTACTTGGAAACCAGCCGTTTGTGTGTCCGGAGCAGTTGTGTTGCCGATTACCTCCAAGTGGAGACGGAAGCAATTTCTCCACTAGCTTTTCTGTCAGATTGGCTGATATCATCTCTCTGACATGTGAGTGTATTTTTATTTTATTCCATTATCAACTTTTATGTACAGTCTCACACTATTGGGCGCTCTTGTTTGTTTGGTTTTTTGGTGTCTACTACTTCTGGGATCCTCATACAGCTAAGGGAGAGTATGTTATGTGAGAGCAACCTTACATTGGTTGACAACTATCGGTTATAATGCATCTGAGGGCAGTTTTAATCCTCAGGGGTCTACCTACTGGGTCTGGTATGTACCATCACCTAGCCAATCATTTTGCGAGTATGTACCTTTGGGTGTTGTTGGTGGAGATTGTTCCGCAGGGGCGCTTGTTCTGTGTCTCCCCCTTCTTCTTTCATTGCATTGCCACCATTCCAGATGCCAAGGTGTGTTCCTTTAGGGGTGGCTCATGCCTTCCCTGTCTTTAAGGCTTCTACTCCAAAGTGGGACCTTAATTTATTTTTCTGAGTTTTGCAGAGGCCTACCTTTGAGCTCTTTGCTTCCATCCCTCTGCGTCAGTTGACGCTGAAGATGGCTTTTCTTTTGACAGTGGTCTTAGTTCCAAGAGTTGCTGTGTTTCAGGCTTTGTCTTGCAAGCCACCTTTCCTGTTCTTTCATAAGGACAAGGCAGTGCTTTGAACCTCTCAGGAGTTTCTTCCTAAAGTGGCTTCTGAGTTCCACATCAATCAGGAGATTATTTTACCTTCTTTTTGTCCTGACCTAAATTCTGACCAGGAGAAGGATCTCCATTTCTTGATTGGTGGTGTAGGGCTCTGCGACTACCAGCGAAAACAGGCTGAGGGGTCAGACCGTGTATGTGGGGCTCTGTGACTACCAGGAAAACTAGGCTGGGGTACAGATAGTTTGTGTGGTGTATCTGTGGCTACCAGGTTGCACTGGAATCAGTCTAGGAGTTTATGTGGGGCTGTGCGACTACCAGTGGAAGTAGGCTGGGGGGGGGGGGGGGGTCAGTCAGTGTATATGGGATGGATCTGTGGCTACAGCAGTGGAGCCGGGCTATGGGGTCAGACAGTGGGCAGAGAAACCAGGATGGGCCAAAGAGAGACACTTCTGTTTTAGGGGTTGTTGCTGGGGACATAGCTTTTAGATGGGGCATTACCATGAAGTTTTATGTTTGACCTATTCACATGTTTTGAGTAACTGAATTAATGATTTAGGTAAAGACTAAAGTATTTTATTTAGATATACTAATTTGTATATGCAAACATTAATGTGAGTTTATTGTTGTGGAGAAATGTGATACAATTATATACATACTATGCAGCCTGATCTTCTGAAAAGATGCCTTTGTGCATTTTTCATATACATGATTGCTGACATACTCATGGGAATGATTGTGTACTATATATTTTTAGGAGCTGAAACATGCCCTGCTGTGTAGGTAAATTTCTTCCCTATACGTAGGGCAAGTTTGAAGATTCTTAGTACACCAGACGTTCAGGGAAAAGATTCTAAGTGTGACCACATAATTTTCACGAGGTAAAATAGTAAAATAAAACTTTGAAGGGTTATTAATGCCCAAAGATAACTTAGATAGATTTTAAAAAAAGAAATTATATGCAGCAAATCCCATCTACATAGTAACATAGTAAATTAGGTTGAATAAAAACACAAGTAACGACTAAACAAACTTGGTTTATTTACTCTAGAGAAAAGACGACTAAGAGGAGATCTTATCACATTGTACAAGTATATGAGAGGTCAATACAAGGATCTCTGCGGTGAGCTATTTATTCCAAGGCCTGATCAGGTGACATGGGGACACCCCTTGAGATTAGAGGAAAGGAGGTTTAAACTTCAGCAGAGGAAGGGTTTTTTTACGGTATGGTCTGTTAAATTGTGTAATTCATTGCCCAGGGAGGTGGTTATGGCAGATATAATGGATACATTCAAGAGAAGATTAGTTATACTCTTTATCAGTAGGCTGATCAGGAAGGTCTGATAAAGACTAATTTAATTTGTAGCAGGAAAGCTATAAAATTCTCAGTTACTGGGGTATGAGGAGAAGGTTGAACTTGATGGACTTGTGTCTTTATTCAACCTAATTTACGATGTTACTATGTTACAAGTCCATCAAGTTCAACCTTTGACTTATACCCTAGTGACATGAGAACTGTATAGATTTCCTGCTACCAAATAAGTTAGTAGGCAAATCCGGAAGATCTGATAAAGACTAATATACAGTATAACCCTGTATGTTCCCTTTTGGAAGAAATGTAGCTAATCATCTCTTAAATGTATCCATTGTATCTGCCATAACCACCTCCTTGGGCAAGGAATTCCACAATTTAACAGACCTTACCGTAAAAAAACCCTTCCTCTGCTGAAGTTTAAACCTCCAATTAAGTAGTTCTTTTTAAAGATAGCTATTACGGCTCTGCTGAAGAGCCGCTTCGAGACGGCCGACTCTAATCTCCTGCTGTCAGCTTTACAGCTGACATCAGGAGAGAGGGAACTTTAGCAGCGAATATCTCTCAAACCGTAAAGGTTTGAGAGATGGGATTTGCTGCACATTTCTTTTTTAAAATCTACAGTAAAACATAAATGTACCTTTGGGCATTACTATCACTGTGACAAATATTAAAAAATGTAGGGAATGAAGAAATGGGATCCAGAAGAGAGAAGGGGAAGTAGGAAAGCTGAAAGAGGAAAAGCCATATTTGAGAAAAATGTGATGGTGCACATTTTGCTTTTCACAGAAAATTCTAAAGGCTGCAAAAAAGCCCATATGTAGTGCCTGTCAGCCTTGGATCTTGCCTTCTTATTAAAGCAATTAACATAATATTCCAATGGAAAATATTTTGCAAGTAATGTTCAGTAAATTATGTTCAGCTATTTCTCCATATATTTATATTTGTAGGAATCTGAAGAAACATTTTTTACCTTTCCTCTTGTGGATCAAAGAAAAGTGAATAGTCATTTTCACTGTCAAAACACGTTACTGGTAAGCATACAGGATTCCTGTTTGTTCTTATAAAGCTACAAAATGTAACACTCTGTGCTCAGTTCAGTTGCTGTGTGACAATCTTCCTTATTAAAAAAGAATGCTTCCTGGGTAAGTTTGCTATGGAATTACTGTTAATCTGGTCAATTATCAAATAATTTGAAATTTATAATACCTTAGATTTAGACCTCTATGGTACCTGTGGATCATCAGCTATAAGATTTGTTCAATGGATGTTAATACATGTATGCCTTTTCAAAGTGGCAGTTAACTGCCTAAATGCTGCACATTTTAAAAAATAAACTCTTAGGTCCCTTCAGTTGTTGTTCCCTGACCTTCACATGCCAACCTCTGCATATGTTGGAGAATGGGGGCTTTAACCCAGTACGTCTAATGTCAGTAGTGGGAAGATTAAAGAAAACCAAGTTAAAGGAAAGAATTGTTAAATATCTGAATTTAAATAGAAACATAAAATTTAATGGCAGATAAGAACCATTTGCCCCATCTAGTCTGAGCATTTTCCTACTGTAAAAACCTCAAACCTTTTTTGGTCATTGGTCTTTTCTTATTTTAAGGACAGCCTTATCCCTATCCCACGCATGCTTAAATTCTGTCACTGTATTAACTTCTACCACTTCTGCTGGTAGGCTATTCCACTTATCTACTACCCTCTTTTAGGATCTTGCAAGCTAAATGGCTTGCAAATCCTAAACCTATTAGTTTTACCCTCATAGATTTTTTTATGGCTGGTAACTAAAATAAAAGACTAAGTGCTTTATTCAATAAAGCATGGTAAAATTGCCGGTAAAGCAAAAACTATTACCTAACATTAGCCTTGTCTGTTCAGCTCAGCTATGCAATAAGCTGTCTACCAGAGTGGTCAACGAGTGTAGGCCAAACAAACACAGGCAGCTTCATAACGTGCTATGCACCTTTGTTTTACCTCACCGTGTGTTCATTTCAATCGCTAAATAACGCCAGATACTTCAGCTTCAAAGCAAACAAGCTAACATTCGACATTATCTACAGACCTAATCGTCGTCAATACAAGTTCAAAATCCCAGCCATCACAACACATCAAAGTAACAAGTACATTCAAATAAATGTATATATACCCAAAATAACTGACACACACTGTCAGTGTTTGGAGTTTCTCAGAGCTACAGCATGGGTCCCAGGAGTGGAGGATAGAGAGAGGAGCATACAGTGGAGGCAGGTGGACTTGGAGTGTTGAGCAGAGATCCTTGCATTAACATAACCATACCTGGGAACTCTCCGGATTTGCCCCGGAGACTCCGGTTCTGACAGAGCTTTACCGGGTCTCCGGGGCAGAGGCAGATTCCTCCGGATGTGGAGAGTTTCTATTGAAACTCTGCCACATCTGCTTTTTCTCCCGTTGTGCCTCCGTCCCCAGCCTTCTGTGAGACACATTTAACCCTCTGAGTGCCAGAGTGGTACGGAATGCATTGCTTTGCAATGCATTCCGTACCACTCTGGCACTCAGAGGGTTAAATCCCCCCAACACTCGAGTTAAGCCCCGCCCCTTTTTGACACGATTAGCGTCATTTTTGTTACCCCCTCCTGAACAGAGGACTACCCTCCGGGTAGCCCTCACCTGAAAGTTCCCAGGTATGAACATAACACATCGCACACATCTTTTGTTTTTGGACACACAATACATTTTTCTTTTTCTTTCAAACAGTATGATTCAGTGATTGTTTGGCCTATGCTCCTTGACCATTCTGGAAGTCACAGAGGGTGATTGTGATCGAGTGACTGGGTGTGAGTGGCTGTGTGAGGGAGACAGGAGAGTAATTTGAAAATGACAGCAAGAAGAGTGGAGGCTGGAGGGATGGCGAGAGGTTCTGGAGGGGAGGAAAAAGAACAGGGGATCCCTGGTCAGGGAAGGAGAGGAAGACCAGGTTGCCCAAGGGGTACCAGTAGTCAGCATTGAATAGGGACCAACGCACCAGTGGGAACTGGAGGGGATGCGCAGCAGGAACACAAACATCCAGGGACAGCTCAGGCAGGGCCTGACCACCAAGCTGCCTCACGCAGTTCACATACATCCCAGACTGGTTTGGAGGGAGACAGATTGCAGGACCCAATATACTCCCACGAGGAGAACATGTCCCTGGTGCAGAGCATCCTAGAAAGGGAGCACATCCTGTTCATCATAGAAAAGACCAGTGGGAATGGTGCTCGGAAGAATGTTGTCTGGTGTCAGGTCCTCAAAGCAGTGTACTTGGTGTTCAGGTGTAAGTGCACCACTAACTCCATAGAAGCACCAGACTGACTGCAAAAGGAAAGTCAAGAACAAGATGGTAGACCTGGCCAGAGGAAGTGGTACCCCTGCGAACATCATCTTTAATGCCTTGCAAGAGATGCTGTGACAGAACCTCTCCATGACTGCTGTTCATGGGGTCCCAGGCAGCTGTGACACAGGTGATGACAGAACCCTCCAGACTTCCGGCAACTCAGTCTATCCATAATTGTCCACCACACAAAGTTTCTTAGCTAGTATGCCGCAACACAGTGCCACGTGAACACATGTTCAGCATTGAGCTTCCTAAGTTAACTAACACAGTTCTGATAGGGTCCAAGCAAGAAGAAAATGCTGTATATCCAAAACAGAAATGTGATGGGATAAGCAGGCCAAATCATGTCCAAGTACAAGTTAAACCCCTTGATTCTGTGTTGCTCAGTCATACTTACTGCACACAAACAATGATTTCCTGCAAAAATCTGTTATGTTCCTCCACAATGTTACACATGGAGACACAGGTAGGTCAGCACTTGATCCTTTGAGAGCTAGAGGGAATGCAATGCATTCCTCCACAATGTGTTTGGAACCTCTCTGGTACTCAGAGGGTTAACAGAGGACGAACACACTAAAACCAGGGTTTATTGCACAGGTCCGCAGGGTTTCACACAAACTTTAGTTGGTCAAGAAACTGATTGCATGTCCAACACACAGGCCTTGTGCGTAATAACCCCAGGGCCTCAAAACACATACACATGCAATGTTGACACAACCGTGACAACTAAGTTGAAACGATGACAGTACCGCACACAGGCAAATCAACTCAACAAACACACATTGATTGGGTAACACAGCAACACAAGCAGCTGGAGGACACGTTTCACCCACAAGGAAAACCGGAACAAACACACTTCCAACATGACATTTTGGAACAATCACCCAAGCTTGGTTTAGCAACAATGCCAAACTAGGCCATTAGGGAACCACAACACACACGTCTTAACAAGCACATGATTGGGGATAATGGGAATGGTGCTCATAATATCCGTGTTGCCACAGCTGATCACCCCTGGATAAAAAATGATGTCTTCCATGTCACAATACTTACCCCATATGCATTTTTACCTCCTTGCCAACTCCACTCTTCAGGATACATATGATAAACAAAGCTTTGATGGTTGCTTCCGTCAGTGTACAGAATCTTGTCAAGATGTTCAATCAATGAGTGCCAGGATGGTATCCCATGCATTGCAGTGCTCAGGTTACTGGTTGCACTATATAACTTCCCCACACAACACCCATGCCTGTAGCACAGCAGGAGGAGAATGAGGAGCAGCAGCAAATCCTCCCTTCCACTGACACAACCCCTGAAGAGCCAGGAGAGGGCACCAGCTGCATGTCAGCACCACCATCACCATTACAATACAGGCTGCCACCCACAACAGCCCAGCAGTGGGTGACACAGGAGTCTCAACATTGGAGTCCACAAGTGCAGTGGATGCCTCCACGTATAAAAGGGCAGTACTGGATGCCCCCTCCACCACCACTGGGATGCCACTGGATGCCCAGCAAGTTTAGCACCCCACAATATGCGGCATATGGCTCCACACCACACAGTGGCATAACAATGGGGGTCACAGCTGCGACCGGGCCCGTCACTCTCACCTACGACTGGGACACCCCTGCAACCCCCCGCCTCCTGCAAATAGCAACAAGTTTAGGTCTGTGCCTTCTTCAGCACAGACCTTTAGAAGCTGAGCAACCTCTTCTGCACTCTAGTAATGCAGATGATGTCATCTCCCAGAGCTCTTCATTACTGAAGAGAAGATGAGCGGGAGCTCAAGCTGTAGAGAGGTCTGTGCCGAAGGAGGCACAGACCTCTCCTGCCATGCTGCTGGACCACCAGGGAGGTAGGAGCTTGGAGGCAATGTGGAGATTGGAGGCAATGAGGGAAGCAATTTGGAGATCGGGGCAATGGGGGAGAATTGTGGAGATCGGGGGCAGTTGTGGAGACTGGGGCATTTGGGCAATGGGAGAACAATGTGGAGATTGGGGGTAATTGGGGAGCAATGTGGAGATGGGGGGCAATGTGGTCGGGGGGGCCATGGCAGTTTCTGCACCTTGGCCCAGTGGCTTCTAGTTACGCCTCTGACACCACGACCACAGCAAACACACTGGCCAACAGACAGAGCCAGACCAAGGAGGATAGGCATCCTCCAAGTGTACCATCCACACCCTCATTCTCTCTCACAGCTGCCAGAACAGTCAGGGTGGATGAAGAATATATCGCCATCCAGAGGAGGCTGCTTAGGGAGGCCAGATGCTACTCCAGGAGGTGTCAGGGCCACATGGAGAGAACCACAGCCACTCTCTGTGGTATAGAATCCCAGCAAGTCATCCTCATCAGAAGTAAGTCAATGAGTCCGGTCCCAATATGACATGTTTGGCCAGATGTTCATAGAAATGCGAGAGCAAAATATCCTCCAGAGACTGCAGGTGGAGAGAGCTCTCAACTGAGGGGTCAAACTGCAACCACCTGCCCCTCAAGTTTGACCCCTACAACAACCCAAAGACCCACAAGTCACTAGACAGTCTGTGAGGGCATCCACATCTGCACCACCTCCCAAACACCTCATTTATCATCTATTCCCTCGATAAATATGCACTTATTGATCCCAATAATGTCTGTGTTTCCTTCAGGTATCTAACAGGTTAGTAGCAGAGTTGCCTGCAATGCACTGAACATAAATCCTACACATTTTATTTGGTGGAAAAGTGAGCAGTGCTAACCAAACACCACACTTCCGTGTTGTCCAATTGCAACTCACAGTACACCTAGCAAATAAAAAATCTGGAATGCGTAACCTGGGTAGGATGTGATTCTGGTGACACACAGGATCACTGTTACTATAAGGAACAGTTGCACGTCAACACAAAGGTACATCTCCTTAACATAAGATCATGTCAGGTATGTTGCACATGGATCACACTGAGCAAAACTCAATTCTCATAATACACAGTATCTGGAACACAAAAATATCCTTCACAGCAACGAGTGTGCATCTACTAGGGTAACAGAAAAAACAACAAAGGGGCGCTCAATTGTGCAGTTTCTTAAACTCAGAAAATATATAAAAACACAAGATTTTATACTCACAAAACAAGTTGTTAGCACTTCTGAGAACTGACAGGTGAGCATACGGAGAGAACAAATCTGACTCAATTCGGATACAGTGACTCCACCACCTCTCTTGCATATCCTTGAGTAATCTCAATAGTTTCTTCCTTTGGAGAAGGCGCTAGATGACAATATATTTATTCAGATGCCTCTTCTTACGAGAGCTTAGTACGATTAGAGTCCAAGTATAAATATTTCCACAGAGACTCACTGCCGCCTTTAACTCCCAGGGTGTTGTAACCGCTAGATTTCCACCCCACAACCAAAGGGTAAATCCTGTCACTTTAAAGTTAGAGTCTGGCGCTCATGGACTCCACACAGCCCTATAACAAAAAATATAAAAGGAAACACACAGCATCTCAATCTAACATAAGGTAGAAAAAAAGTCACTTTATTCAAAAGCACATATGTATGAGTCAAGTATATAAATATTGGGGAGAAAGATCTCCAAAAATCAATCTAATGGTAGCACACACATATAACAAGTATATAAAAAAATTAAATCATGTGAAAATAAAACACAATTTATATCCTGTATCCAAATTCTAAAAGTACAGGGTTTGGACTATACTTCTACCACATCCTGACCCTGAAAAGATCAAACCAATGGTATTCGCTCTAATTAAACTGCAATTTGCCGGACGCTGGAAAATACCACGTCTCTAATGAAACATATGTATACTTCATATCTGCTTGATAAAGCACCGTAAGAGGTGTGAAACACGTTGCAGAGGTTGTTCGTGTTAAGAGTTATACTGGTGTATAGCTTTGAACTACTTTCTGTATCATCGGCTATCTATATAAGTGTTTGACTGATTTTTACGCTTAGCATTGATGTTTTTATAATTATTATTTTATGTTTGTACTGATATACTTTTGGATATTGTATGTAGTGGATTTGCTTTTCTTTACTACTGCAGTTTGACCGGTTGGGTGCTGGACTTGCTCCAAGCCGTTTTGAATCTATCATTCATAGGGTGATACTTTGTTACCCTGTGTATATGTTTCATTAGAGGCGTGGTATATTCCAGCGTCCGGAAAATTACAGTTTAATTAGAGCGAATACCATTGGTTTGATCAATACTTGACTCATACATATGTGCTTTTGAAAAAAGTGACTTTTTTCTACCTTATGTTAGATTGAGATACTGCGTGTTTTTATATTTTTTGTTATAGGGCTGTGTGGAGTCCACGAGCACGGCTATTTCATATTCGAAATAATTTATTAACAACTTTAAAATACAAAATTAAAAATATATTCTGTTTTACACCACAGATTAATATCTAACACGTTTCGCAATGCATATATTACCGCTTCATCAGAAACTGGGTCTATTACAAAGGAAAAAGCTGCCAGGAAGCTCACATTTAAATACCCTGCCATGTTAAGTATAAATTGTTAATTGGGGTCAAACCTCCACACAGGATTCTGTTCTATCTACCACATCCTATGCATCATTAAAATCGCATAGCGTACTAGTTCTAATAGACTTGCTAGTGTTAATAAAACAAGCTGATAAATTTAGCTAATAGATCAACAAAAGTAGATATACACAAAATATCGCAATTAGTCTTATATAAAAAAAAATATATATAATTTTTTATTTTTTGTTTTTTTTTTTAGTGTATAGAAACATGAAAGCTTCAAATGTGCATTATCATCCATAAACGAGCTGTATGAAAACATGGGGTACAGCACAGAAAACTGTTCATCTCACATAAGTAAAAATACAGCAGAATGTAAGCTAAGCATGATGAGCTCAAAGCATCAGAATGGAAAGAAAGAAATTGCCCTGAAAGTACCTATACTACATTACAAATATTGGACAGAAGAAACACGCACTAATGTTTGCATAGACTGAAAAAAGGCACACGTACATACAATGTTTAGTTCTCAAGAAAAGGGGGACCAACAAGCAATCCACCATGTTAGCTAATAGGTAGACTGAGGGAGTCCCAATAATAGCCATGAGTAAGAAAGAGGAAGGCATAGTAACATAGTAATTTAGGTTGAAAAAGACTTGCATCCATCCAGTCCAACCCTTTTCCTATTCAAATTCTGCCTTGAGTGGGGGGAAAAAATTCCTCCTTGATTCCAAATGGCAGTCAGTTTTTTCCTTGGATCAACAAGCGCTAACTAAATATTAATCACAATACTAACAGACATAGCTCTCTTTTAAATAAGTATCCAGACCCTTTTTAAAGGCATCTAATGTATTCGATAACACCACCTCCTCAGGCAGTGAATTCCATACCTTTATTGTCCTTACTGTAAAGAAACCCTTCCGCTGTTGTAGATGAAATCTCCTTTCCTGAAGTCTAAGCGGGTGACCCCTTGTACTTTGTAGTGTTCTGTTAATGAAAAGGTCTTTGGAAAACCCTTTATGTGGGCCCTGAACATATTTATATAGTGTTATCATATCCCCTCTAAGACGCCGTTTCTCTAGTGTGTACAAGTTTAACTTTTCTAGCCTATCTTCATAACTAAAACTTTCCATTCCCCTTACTAGTTTTGTCGCCCTCCTCTGCACTTTCTCTAGTTCCATAATGTCCTTTTTCAGAAAGGGCGCCCAGAATTGACCAGCATATTCTAGGTGGGGTCTTAACATGGACCTGTAAAGAGACATAATAATATCTTCATCCCTTGAGTCAATACCCCTTTAAATACATGCCAAGATCTTATTGGGCTTTGCAGCTGCCAGCTGGCACTGCATGCTACTGCTAAGTCTATTGTCTACCATAACTCCCAAATCCTTTTCATTAGTAGATTTCCCCAGAGAAACACCATTTAAACTATATGTTGCATTTTTATTATTATAACCAAAATGCATAACTTTACACTTGTCTATATTGAATCTCTTTGCCTGCCCAGTTACCCAATTTGTCCAAATCCTCTTGTAATGAAGACACATCCAGTTCAGACTTTATTACCTTACTTAATTTTGTGACATCAGCAAACACTAATACATGGCTCCCTATACCCTCTGGAAAATAATTAATAAACACATTATAAAGAAGAGGACCCAGGACAGATCCCTGAGGTACTCTGCTTACCACGTTTATCCAATTGGAGAACTTCCCATTTACTACCAGTCTTTGCATTCTATATTTCAGCCAATTTCCAATCCACGCACAAACTTTTCCCCTAAGCCTATTTCATTCAATTTGTACAGTAACCTCTTATGTGGAATGTATCAAATGCCTTGGCAAAGTCTAAATAGATCACGACAACTGCTGCTCCCACATCTATATTTTTACTCACTTTTTCATAAAATGCAATCAAGTTAGTTTGACAAGACCTGTCTAGGTCACGAGACCAGAGGCAACAGGGAGCGAGAGCAGACCTGAACCATGAAACACTGAGACTGATGGTCAGGCAAGTTCGGAGAGTATAGAGCCAGTAGTCAGCCAGAGCCACAGGTCAGACAAGTCTGGGATTAGATGGAACGATAGGCAGCAAGAGCCAGAGGTGAGACAAACCGGGGACTACAAGGAGCGAGTTAGTCAGCCAGAGCCGCAGGTCAGAACCGATGTGGGTAGTCAGACAAGCCGGGATCATACACGGAGCGGATTCTCAGGAGAGCACAGGTCACAATGGAGAGCAAGAGACAATATCAGAAAAACCACGTAAGGGCAATGACTCCCAGGCCCAGGGAGGTTTATAAAGGAGCAGGAGAAGGCGGGATCCAATTAGGCCACACAGATTAGGCCCATAAACAGTGGTCCAAGCCAGTGCCTGTTTAATGATGTCAGCAATGCTGAGGTGGCCGCAACTATGCCGGTTGACACACTACAGAGGAAGGAAGCACAGGATAACTAGGCCTCTAAGGTAGACTGTGATAGTACCCCCTTAATGACCTCTCCCCCGTGGAAGAGGACCAGCACTAGAGGCGGTGCTGGAGTGGAACTCATGGGGAAGGGCTGGAGCATGTAGATCTTTCTTAGAGACCCAGGAACGCTCCTCAGGTCCATACCCTTTCCAATGGACTAGATATTGTAGTTGGCCTCTGACCCTACGAGAGTCCAGGATACTCTGTACCTCGTACTCCTCATGGTCCCCTACTTGAACAGGTCTGGGATAGACTGGAGTCGTAGTATAACTGTTACAAACCAGTGGCTTGAGGAGCGACACATGAAACACATTGGAAATGAGCGGGAAGCTCGAGGGCATATGTCACAGGGTTAATCTTGTGAAGAACCCAAAAGGGACCCACAAATCCAGCCAGCTTTTTTCAAGGCACATGGAGATTGCGAGTGGCAGCCATACTCTCTCCCCCACCTGGAACACTGGAGCTGGTAATCGCCTATAGACTGCTTGTCTCTTATAGCACATAGTGGAACTCTGCAGGGATCTCTGAACCCATACCCATGTGGAGCGGAGCGCCCTCAAGTGCTTCTCCAGAGCAGGAATGTTCTGTGTCTCGAAGGTCTCAGGCAGGAGAGAAGGTTGGAACCCATAATTAATCAGAAAGGGAGAGTTCCGAGAGGACGAATTAACTGCACTGTTCCTGGCCAGCTCCTTCCACGGTAACAAGTTTGACCAGTTGTCACGATGGTCAGAAATGAAACAACAGAAAAACTGTTCCAGCGCCTGATTAGACCTTTCAGCAGCACCATTCGACTGAGGAGCTGAGGAGAACGAGATCTGGATCCCCATCTGATTGCAAAATGCTCTCCAGAAATGTGACACAAACTGGCTCCCGAGACCACCTCCTTGGGTATACCATGGAGACAAGCTACCTCCTTCGCAAAGATCTCTGCCAACTCCTTGCAGTAGGGGAGTCCCTTAACCGGCACAAAATGGGCCAGCTTCGAAAATCTATCCTCGTTCATAAGAATGACCATGTAACCCTCAAAGATTGGGAACTCAACCATAAAGTCAATTGACAAGTGAGACCATGGACGCTCCCTGTTTGGGATGGGCTGCAGGAGGCCGAACGGCAAGTGACGAGGAGTCTTAGTCCTAGCACAAGTGGATCATGCTGAAACAAACACGAAACAGTCTGCCCTCATGCTGGGCCATGAAAAGAGTCCGGACATCGACCATATCAGTTGGTCTCTACCAACATGTCCTACAGCCTTTGAGGAATGGTATGTCTCCATAAATCTGGTACAGAGGGATTCGGGCACAAAACATCTCCCATTAGGTCTCTCTGCCGGGGCAGAAGCTTGGGCAGCCAAAATCTCCTCGCCCATCGGAGATGTAATACTGGTGTGTATCGTAGCCAAAATGTGGTCGGGAGGAATAACAGGCACTAGAGGAGACTTCTCCTGGGACTCGGTCCCAAATTGTTGAGAGAGCATCCACTCTAATATTTTTGGTACCAGGAAGGTAGGAAACCACAGAATTAAACCTTGAAAGGAAGAGGGCCCATCTGGCCTGACATGAAGACAACCACTTAGCCTCCAATAAATGTGAGGTTTTTGTGATCCATCAGGATCAGAACCGTTGTGCCCTCCAGCAGATAACATAATTCTTTCAAGGACATGATGATGGCGAGCAATTCCCAATCTCCCACATCATATAAACTCTCAGCCCTTGACAGTTTTTTTGAGGAAAAAGCCGCATGGCAGCAATGGTTTACCAGGGCCCGCGAACTGGGATAGCAACGTGCCTACACCGGACTCCGAGGCATCCACCTCCAGTGTAAATGGCAGGGAGGGGTGTAACGGATCTTATCCGTTACTTGGGCCCTTGTCTGGACCTCGAACATTTTACCTAAAGACTATGGCCCCTTGGCCTCCTTTGACCTCAGGTGGGGGGTTTACTATCTTTATGTTAAGATTTATGTTTTATGTATTGTCAAATATTGTAAGTGTTTAATTGTACTTGTCCCTAGGATGTGTATTGTAGCCACTCCAGCCATTTGACTCCTGCTGGGTGTTAAAGGGATAGTAATACTTCATTTTAACTTTATTTTATTTTGTAGGCATTAAAAAAACATGAAGAATGATATACGTCTTATCTCTGAAACCTTTATGGTTTAAGAGATATTCACAAACAAAGTATCCCCCCCCCGTTCAACCAGATCAGAAGGGAGATGCCCAGGTAGACTGCAGAGAGGGACAATCTTCAATTAAGATAATGGAAAAAGCTGAAAAACTTGTCAAGGGGGGAAGGGCTTTCATTGTTTTCATACAAAGCAAATTGTCCCCTTCTGTTATCTGTACTGTCATACAACCAGACTCACATCTGAGAAGAGATGGCTTACACTAGGTAAAAGGGGCGGGGAGGGGAACTTTGCTTGTGAATATCTCATAAACCATAAAGGTTTGAGAGATAACTTATATCATTCTTCATGTTTTTTTAATGCCTACAAAATAAAATAAAGTTAAAACGAAGTATTACTATCCCTTTAATCAAGTCATTGTATTGAGAACTGTCCTGAGACCCCCTGCTGTGTGTGTTAATCCATTCACGCCCCTCAAGTCTTTGTTCAATCAAACCCTTTTGTATCTGAAATGTAATCATGTCTGAGTTATTGTATCTGTTAAGACCATCTGCTGCTGGCCTTTTGTCTGATGTGTTATGATTTAATCATGTTCCCTATTGTATCAGGTTTCCCCATGTGATCCAATGTACTGCACTGTATATAAATATCTGTGGTTTGTGACAATAAAGTGAGTTATGTTTTGGAGTGAACAAGGAGTCCTGGAGTCTTGTATTGCTTATGGTCTAAAGTGTACACTCTGATACCCATCTGCGCCAAGTATCCTGAATCGTCGACCGCCTGCTGTCAGCTTCCTGCGTCCCAACTTCATATGCTGTCAGGTGGCGATGTGGACTCTTCCCTGCTTCCAGCGATCCTGCGGCTGTTTCCAGTGACTGTCCATACTTCAACTGGTGCATCCGACGGCACTTATATGGCGTCGAGAAGGAGAGACCCGGGAACGACGGCGGAAGGCGACGCGGTCCCTTCTCAGCATCCGTTACAAGGGGTTTGGGTGGGACAATGTTGGGGCCTTCGCAAAGGCGGACTTCAAGTCTTCAAAAGCCTGAAGTGCTTCAGGTGCCCAGTCTGAAGGATTAGCTCCCTTCTGAGTCATGTCAGTGAGTGGTTTCACGACTGAGGAAAAGTTTCATATAAACTTCCTGTAATAGTGAAGCCCAGGAACCTCTGTATGGCTCTTACCCCACAAGAAGCGGCCACTGTAAGACAACAGACAGTTTTTGTGGATCCATGGCTAGACCAGTGGATGAAATTACGTATCCCTAGAAGGTCACCTGGGATTTGTGGAATTCACACTTCTCTAATTTGCAGAACAACTTGTTGTCACGTAGACCCCAAAATGATGGTCACCCAGCTAAACAAGGGATGTAAGCTTACTGAAACCCACCCTGCAAAGCACGTAACCTAGGCAGGGTATAAGCAGAAAGCTACTTGTTCTAAACAGATGCTGAGTGAACCCAGAGCAACACCAGACATGCCGTAGGAACCCAGAAGCAGACAGCACTAGCAAACCCCAAATACAGGAAAATGTACAGACAAACACACCCCAAATACAGGAGAATGAATACCTTTGAAGCAGCTAACAGGATGGTCAGGCAGTCCTGGGTTAAAGCACTTTCCCAGTAGCAGAGGAACCCAAGCAGCAGACAGAGGGATGGTCAGGACAAAAACAGAGGTCAATACCAGGAGTCCAGCAGCACAGCACAGAGGATCAGGCAGAAGAAGGGTCAGGTCACAGGCAGGGGTCAATACCAGAAGTCCAGCAGCACAGCACAGATGATCAGGCAGAAAAGAAAGGTCAGGTCACAGGCAGGGGTCAATACCAGGAAGACTCTATTCAGATTAAAGCAGGCAGAAGCAAGGGCACGCTCAAGGAAGGGCTAGTAACTGGTACTTGGAAGCGCCAGGAACTTAGCCAGCTATTTGAAGGAACCGTAGTGATGTCATTGCGACGCCTCATCACGTGACCCGATGCATCGACACTGCAGAGGGGAAGAGGAGGCGATGATTAAGGGATTAACCCTATTCACTGCTCTGGATTACCGCGGGGCAGGTCTGGGGAAGCGGAACTGACAATTGTTCTCTCTTAGCAGTTGTAGAACCTGGGCTACATCTGCTGTAGGTATCACCAAGGTAGGAGAATGGATGAGTATATCATCCAGATATACTACAACACAGCTGAGGAGTATGTCTCTTAAAACGTCATTAATGAACTCCTGGAAGACAGGAGGAGCGTTGCACAATCCAAAAGGCATAACCAAATACTCATAGTGCCCACTCCGAATGTTAAACGCTGTCTTCCATTCATCGCCCTCTTATTTGTACCAAGTTGTATGCGGCCCTCAAGTCAAATGTCATGAAAATTATCGAGCCTTTGATACAATCAATAGCTCTGTGATAAATAGTACAGGATAAGCATTCTTTACAATTAGCTTATTTAGGTCCCCGAAATCAGTACATGGTCTGAGCTCCCCATCTTTTTTCTTAATGAAAAAGAAGCCTGCGCCCACAGGGGAGGAAGAATTCTTAATAATTCCCCTAGCTAGGATGTCCTTCAAATATTCCTCCATGGCTTTGTTCTCCTCCACCGACAAGGGATAAACTTGGCCCCTAGGAGGTCTGGCCCCTGGTCAACAGTACAATTGTAGTGCCTGTGTGGTGGCAATGTACGGGCCTCTACCTTATTAAATACCTCTTTGTAGCTCTGATACTCAGCAGGTAACAAGGTAGAAGTACACAATATTCTTGTAGGCTGCTTGAGCCAAGACCTCGTACATAGAGATGACCACGATAGGATGTCACAGGTTTTCCAATCAATTCTAATGTTGTGAGTCTGCAGCCAGGGAAACCTCAGAATGATGGCATGATAGGGGGAATTTATCACCTGTAACTGTTGTGTCTCCACATGCAGTGCCCCTACATTCAGAGACAAGGGATTAGTCTCATGGATAATGTGTGCCGCTGTAGAGGTCTGCCACAATAGCCTCAATGGCCAGTGGAGCAAGGCAACAACGGAATAGCGTGTTTGGCTGCAAAGTCTTCATCAATGAAAAACCCTGTGGCCACTGAGTCCGGTAGTGCTGGAACCACCACAGAAGACTCGGCCCAAGATATTACGACTTCAAAAATTGGCTTGTCCATTACTCTCTCTGGGGACTGTGAAATTCCACCCAGGGTCTGTCCCCTACTTGACCCTAGATGCGGGCATTTTCCTGGCCGAACAGGGCAAGTACGCAACAAATGGCCAGGTTCCCCAAAGTATAAGCAAAGGGCCCTCCTCCTGCGCTGAGCCCTCTCTTCCTCAGAAAGGCGTGTGAAGCCTAGTGGCATAGGTTCTCCCCCGGTGGGGTCAGAATTAGGAGGTGTGAGAGGTGAGGGAGGACAGGGTGGGCGTGAGAAACTAGGTGACAACTGGGGTAACGTTTTACTCCCTTGCTCTTTGAATGAAGGCCTCTCGAAGATTCTCGTATCTAACAGGATGGTGACTGAGATCAGCTACTCCAGATCACCAGGCAGTTCCCTGGCTGCCATTTTGTCCTTAATTGTGTCACCCAAGCCCTGGGAGAATGCGGCAACTAGAGCTTCATTGTTCCAGCCAACCTCTGCCATCAGAGTGCAGAACTCAATCGCATAGTCTGCTACAGTACGTGCGCCCTGCCGTATTGTCATCAGACATTTGGCAGCGGAGGTAGCACGCCCAGGAACGTCAAAGACTCTCCGAAACAAGGCTACAAATTCTGTGAAATTGTGGATGATGGGCTTCTCAGTCTCCCATAGTGGGTTGGCCCAGGCCAATACTTTGCCAGATAGAAGGGAGATCAGGAGTTCCACCTTACTTTGCTCAGTAGGGAATGCGTGTGGTACCATCTCCAAAAAAAATTCCCAGCTGATTCAGGAACCCCCGGCACAGAGTAGGTTCCCCATCAAATATTTTGGGGTAAGGGAGCGGAGTCTGACAAACCTCTAGTCACACCAGCTTCAGAGGTTGTGGCAAAATCCGGCGCAGGTACTGGAGGCTCCACCGGTTGTTGGGTAAAGTGATTGAGGTGAGACGTGCGATTTAACAGTGTCTGTATAGTGAAAGACAACTGATCTATTCTTTGATCTTGAGAATCCATCCTGGATAGGATGCTTAGATTAGGTGGACTGCCTGAACCTTCAGTAGACATGGCCCTTAAGTTATGTCACGGTAATCAGGCAAGTAAGGACAGACACGAATATAAAATATAAATCCACCTTTATTAATAAGTACAGTAATAATAGTATAGCCCACACAACCCCCAAACACAGGATGATAGGACCAAGGCTCCTACCCGGAGCTGCACACTGTGCTGCGCACTGCACTACTGCTGGATACCAGAGACTAGGACCATGATGCAGGTAGAACACCAGAGGGAACGGTAACTGAGGCACAAGTCTCCACCCTGGATCACGCGACCAGAGGCAACGGGGCAAGAGCAGACCTGAACCATGAAACACTGAGACTGATGATCAGGCAAGTCACCCAGAGCCACAGGACAGACAAGCCGGGGACTAGACGGAGCGATAGGCAGCAAGAGCCAGAGGTCAGACAAACCGGGGACTACACGGAGTGAGTAAGTCAGCCAGAGCCACAGGTCAGGACTGATGTGGGTAGTCCGATAAGCCGGGGTTATACACGGAGCGGCTTCTCAGGAGAGCACATGTCACAACGGAGCGCAAGAGACAATATCAGAAACACCACGTAAGAGTAGTGAGTCCCAGGCCCAGAGAGGTTTATAAAGGAGCAGGAGAAGGCAGTACCCAATTAGGCCACACAGAATAGGCCATTAAACAGGCTTCCTAGCCAGTGCCTGTTTCATGATATCAGCAATGCTGAAGTGGCCGTAACTAGGCCGGCCGACACACCACAGAGGAAGGAAGCACAGGATAACTAGGCCTCTAAGTTAGACTGATACCCAGCTGGGTCTCTCTGAGGCTCTGTTCCTTCATAATGGTAACCTGAAGACAGAAGTTGAAGATTGGTGAGTAATTCTTTGAGTGCCACGGTCCACGTGTCCCAATTGTGATCCCCTTCCTACAGGGGTTGTTTAGGAGCCTTGAACTCGTGCACTCATTATGGGTATTTTATTACTTGTTTGTCAATAAGGTTTGGAGCATGGATGGCTGCTTTAGGGTAGTTAAGGCCTTCCCTGCTGGTTTCCCTGGGTTTGGGGCTATTTCCTGGGTTTTCCCTTTCCATTTTATTACCCCCACATGTCCCCTTGGGTCTTTGGTTGTTTTTGGTAACTTTTCAAAAATATATTTTATTGATGCATGGTGCCTTTTAGCCTCAGCCGCACTTTCTCCATTGACTTCTATGAGACAAACTTCTCTGGAACATCTCTCTGCAACATCTCTCTGCAACTGTTTTTTCATACAGAGTTGAGAGAAAAAGAAACTGTAGCCAGTAGTGGAGCCCCCACAGGGTCCAACGGAGCGCTCAAAAATGTATTTGAGAGAGTATAAGGAACAGGAGAGATGGAAGGTGGGAGAGTCAGAGAGTGAAGCAAGAGGAAGAAGGGGAAAAAAGATAGGAAAGGTTTCACGTCACCTCAGGACAATCACAGGTTATGGGAGGTGTAATGTAATAACAAGTGGGATATGGAAAGAGTGACAGAACTTCTGCCACATGGACCACATCGCCGCAAAATTTTTGTAACCAAAATATTGGATAGGTGGGCCAACCAATTCTGGGTATTCGGCACAGCTGTGGATTTCCACAGTGAAAGAATGCATAATTTAGCTGCATTAAGCATAAAGGTGAAGAGTTGGGATTTAGATGAAGAGGATTGCAGGGCTGAGGGACGATCCCCTAAAAAGATAATCTCTGTCGTGAGTTGGATAGGTTGGGCCAAGTAGGCAGAGATATGTAGTGTAATGTCTTGCCACTATAGCTGAATCATGTGACAAGACCAGCAGATATGCTCCAGTGTGCCCCGTCCCGTTTGGCATCTCCATCAATTGGGGGGACACTGAAGGGAAAATATGGTGCAATGCCACCGGAGTCCGGTACCATCCATTAAGAAGTTTATACTTCATCTCGAAGGTCAAAACATTTTTAGAGCTATGCGCAATTGAGCGCTGTATTGATCTCCACCACTCGTAAGAGATGAGAACAGAGAGGTTACGTTCCCAATGTCAGTGAAGGGATAAGGTAGGTGGTGTTTGCAAACTTAATATAACCTTATAGAATGCCGCAGTTGTCCACTTTTTGGGAGATTCCTCAGCGAAAGGAGATTCGAAGGGCAACAGAGAGTGTACACAGTGCGGCCGAATCTGTGGAGAGGTAAGATAGCTCTTAATTTGTCGGAATTGCTACAAGTCGCTAGAAGGCAAATTTAATGCACCTTTATAAAGAAGCTGAGTCGGAAAGAGGGTGCCCTTAGTGAGCCATGTTCAAAATGCATCCCGTTGAGCGCCAGGGGGAAAGTCCAGGTTATGTAGTATGGAAGTCAGAGGGGAGAGCCTGCAGGACCAAGTTGGGTTACAACGAAGCCCAAAATCAAAACCCTAAGGATCGCATGCCTAATAGGGTTGGGAATTGGTAAGGAAGGGCGTTTGGTACGTGGATACCAAGGGAGGCAATGCAAAGTGACTGGACAATAAGTCAGTCATAACTTGAAGCCACAGCTTGTCAGGATCAGGGTGGAGCCAAGAACTAAGTAAGGAATGTTTGGACGCTAGGCAATAAGAATGAAGCATAGGAATGGCTAGTCTGCCCAAAGGTCTAGGACGAGCTAGGTGAATCATTTGTATCCTGGCTGGTTTGAAGTTCCAAATAAAGCCATTGATGAGCCTCTGCATTGACTCAATAAAAGAAGAAAGTAAGTGCACCAGGATACTATGAAATAGATACAGTATTTTACGAAGTACCACCATTTTTACTAAGTTGATCCTACCAATCCATGAAAGATAGCGCTTAGACCAACGCTGAAAGACTGAAGTAAATGAGGACAGTAGTGGAAGGAAATTCAATGACACTAGTTTATCTGTGTGAGAGGGCAATAGAATCCCCAGATATTTTAACTTAGATGGTGCTACCCGAAAGGGAGTGGATTGAGTGAAGAGTCGCCATTGAGCAGGGGAAACAGAAACATTCATTATCTCCTATTTGGACCAATTAGGCTTCAAATTGGACATGTCCCCAAATCTAGTGAGTTCACGCATAACTGCGGGTAAAGAAGAGGTAGGTGATGATAAGGAAAGGATAAGGTCATCCGCGAAAAGAGAGAGGTTGTGTTCACGTGAACCAGTATGAATACCTACCACTGCAGGATTATGGAGAATAGCACAGGCCAAGGTTTCAATAACAAGTACAAAAATAAGGAGGGAGAGGGGACATCCCTGGCACGTCCCATTTTTAAGGGCAAAGGGTTGTGATAAGAGACCGTTAACATGCACCCTAGCTGTGGGGCAGTTATAGAGAGCCCTAACATTACGCAGAAAGTGGGGGCCTAGGTGTCATAGTAGCGGCGGCTGCCGAGCCGACCGCTACCTTACCTGCATGTTCAGCCAGCATTCCGGGTAGGCGGCAGCTGCTGGCTGTTCCACTACCTGGCAGCCTAGCCGCAGCTTCTTCCGGCGAGTTCAGTGTGCTTTGGCGCGCGTCTGCATTTAAAGGGACATGCACACTTTTTGGTCTCCTCCTCTTCCGGGGGGCTGGTCTTGATAACCCACTGGACACCACTCTCAGTTGCCCTTTCGTGGTGTCCAGTTAGGTTGGGAGGTTGTAGTGCTGACTAATACGTTCTGGTTATGACCATTGGCTTGTTCTGACTATCTGCTGTCTGTAAGATCCTGGCTTGTCTGAGAACCATTCTGACGCATAATCTGCGGCTCTGGTAGACTACCCTCTCTGTGTATGACCCCTGGCCTAGCTGACTATCTGTTCTGGTGCTGACGTTTGGCTTTACCTGACTTCCCGCTCTGTGTGTTACGCTGGTTGGTCCTGTTGCCTCCTGGATCTGACCTACTGCTCGATGTTTCCTATCACCCTTGCCCTCCTGTATACCACTATCTATCTTGGTTTACCTGTGGTTGTCAACTGGGCAACCAGCATACAAACGCTACAGGGGATAGCTGTTGGGTACCTTGGTAGCTCTAGTGGCCTCTTATGATCTTGGGTTCTGTTAGTACAGGTGCGGACCTGTTGGGCGATTCCTACCTTAGTCAGTACAGGTGCGGACCTGTAGTATAGCTCTGGAGCGGTCCAGAGCAGAGTCGCTACTGATACCTTCCTTCCTATCCTCGTCAGTACAGGTGCGAACCTGTGGTGCGATACCTTCCTTGTCCCTTAGTCTGTACAGGTGTGGACCTGTGGCATTTTCTTGCTGGTACCCTGTCGTACAGGTGCGGACCTGTAGTGGAGCTCCGATGCGGACCTGAGCCAAGTCCCTCCTGACTATCCTTTGTGCTCAGTTCATTGTTACTACAGAAGAGCAGTAGTTACTGCGATCTGTGTTGTATTGTGCTCTACTGTACCGTTGCCTGTATGTGTGTTTCTTAATAAAGCTTTGGTTAAGTAGTATTGACTCCAGTATCGTTATTTTATCCGTGACACTAGGCCAGTGCGCATGAGAACGGCATCGATAAACCTCCAAGACATTCGATCGAATGCCTTTTTGGCATCTATCGATAGACAAAACGTAGGCTTGGTCTGAGAGTGTGCAAAGTCAGTCAGCTGAATCAATTTCATGGTGTTGTCCCTGGCCTCTTGGCCAGGAACAAATCCCACTTGGTCCGGATCTATGATGGTGGACAAAAGAGGAGATAGTTTGGTAGATAAAATTTTGGCATACAACTTAGTTTTGACATTTAGTAAGCAAATTGGCCTGTAACTAGCCGGTAGTTTAGGGTCTTTACCCGGTTTTAGAATCAGAGAGATATGGGCTTCCATAAAAGATGTATGATGCATCACAGAATCAGGTAATTCACGGAAGACCGGGAGAAGAAGTGGAGTCAGGAGGGAGAGAAATGTTTTATAGAAGAGGGAAACCGTTGGGCCCAGGGGCTTTACCTGCAGGTGTCTGACGGATGGCAAGCTCCAAGTCTAGCTGGGTGAATTCAGCCTCTAAAGATTCCGCCTGAGAAGGAGAAAGTTTTGGCATTTGTGTCGAGGCAACATAGTTCGAGGGGTCCAAGGAAGGTCCAGATGGAGAGGGAGGCAAGTTATACAAGGCTTTGTAGAAGCTCTTGAAGATACCTGCCATTGATGGAAATCCTTCACCAGAGTATCATCAGTGCCCTCTACCTGGTAGATAGTAGTAGGAGAGTCTTGAGTTTTAGTCTGAAGGGATAGTAAACGGCCGCATTTGTTGTTGCATTCATAGAAGGCAGCCTGAGAACGAGTCAAGGCCTTAGCAGATTTGGAGTGAAGCAGATCAGCAAGGCGTTTTCTGGTCTGGGTCAACGGTGCTAAATCATCCTGGCTCAGAGAAGTTTTATGACGGTCTTCCAACATCTGCAAATCAAAAGCAAAGAATCCATATCTGAGTGACGCTTGCGTTTCAGGAAAGCAGATCTTTTGATAAATATACCCCACAAGTAATATCTGAGTGCTTGCCAGATGGACGTAGCCGAGGGGACTAATGGTAAGTGGAGCTCCAGAAAGTCATTGTCACCGCGCTGTGTTTTCCCGTGCCGCGTCTCTCTTTCGCGGCGGCTCTCCCAGGTTTCTGTTCGTCTGGTCGTCCCTCCATAGGTCCTATATCCTCCCGTCTCACTTGGCTCCCAGTCGAGCCCCTCTCTCCCAGCTTTCCCATTGGCCAGTCCTTATATTTAAACGGACTGCCCCAGGCTTAGGGTCCCCGTTCCACAAGCTATTCCTGGCTAGATTCTGGGCTGTGGACGTTAGTCTGCTACTTGATCTCCCCTCCTGGCTTGACCTTTGGCTTGTCTGACCACGCTTGATCTCCACTCCTGGCTTGACCTTTTGCTTGTCTGACCACGCTAGATCTCCACTCCCGGCTTGACCTTTGGCTCCGTTTCTTACTAAGCTTGATCTCTCCTACTTGAATCCTTGGCTGCGCTTGACCACTGTTGTGTTCCTTGTCTCTCTGCTTGGTATCTTGCTGGTCCTGCTGGCCTGGTTTTTCCAACGGTTCCTAGGTACTCCTATCCTGGTTGCACCTTGGCTCACCCGGGGTGGAACTATCTGGTTTCGCGACCAGCACCTTTAACCAGCTTCGGCTGCAGTAAGGGAGTACCTGGCACGCCGTCACCGCTCACAAGCTCCGCACTCCAGCTTCGCACGCTAGCACCTTCAACCACAGCCAGCACCACGCGGTTTCCTAACCTCCATGTGCGTGACAGTCAGTAATATGCTTCTCGAGTTCCAAGCAGAAACCAGGGTCTTGGTCATTGTCAGACCAGGTTTTCGGCAGGATTTCGGTCTCATTAAGACAATGAAGGTGGGATTGAGATAGAAATAGTCAATTCGAGAGTAAGAATGGGAAGGACTAGAATAAAAGGTATAATCCTTGGTGGAAGGATGTTGTAGACGCCAGGCATCCACAAGATTGAGTGTTTTGAGAGAATTCCGAATGGAGGTCAGGGCTCGCAAAGATAGTGAAGACCTCTGAGATGAACTATCTTCCGCAGGGACCAACTGTACATTTAAGTCTCCACTCAGTATCACAACACCTCTATGGAAATCTGCCAGACGGGACAGGGTCTGAGCGAGAAAAAGGCTCTGATCCATGTTAGGAGCATATATGGATGCCAAGGTGATGAGTAGTTCACCCACAGAGCCTCTAAGGAAGAGGAAGCGACCCTCTGAGTCCTGCAGTTGAGATGCAAGTAGAAATGGAAGAGACTTATGCAGTAGGATACCCACATCACTTTTCTTAGCAGAAAAAGAGCTAAAGTATTGTTGAAAGAAATCTTTTTTGGGAAAGGAGGGTATAGAAGAAGAGGAGAAATGCGTTTCTTGTATAAAGCAAATTTGAGCACTCCTTTTTTTACAATCTTGTAACAAAAGGCTGCATTTGTAGGGCGAATTAAGGCCATGAGCATTAATGAAGACAAGGGGCAGGAGTCAGCCATAAGCATTGGGCAATTTCAAGTAAAAATCTGGTCGGAGGCGAGGCGAGAGCATAAGAAGAGAAAAAGGGCAGGCAACAGACAAGAGGAAAAAGGGGATAGACAAAATAAATAATATACTGATGCAACATAAATATTCACATAATACAAGGGGCCATATATATAAGCTGTCAATCGGAGGGCAACCGGGAACTGGCACGCCTGGCAAGAGCTCAGTACACAATCACACGCGGTCCAAGCACGCGTGTGGCTCAAAACGGACGCGCCAGGCCCAACCGACACAATCCAAAGGACAGCAGAGAGCCAGGAGAAGATCACTAAATACCCTATTAGGTTAATTGGAGAACGTTATTAAAAACATCATATAATTGTTTAAACGGCAGTAATGGTGGGGAAGAACAATTAAATCAAAGCGGCAATGAGCCAAGAAGAGGTGCGGCTTCATCATGCTACCTGAGAAATGGAGGCTAGAGTGGGTTCCCGGTGCGATTAAAAGCGCAGCAGGAATCCCCTCGCACCCCCGCATAACAGAGAGAGTCCCAGTTCTATAGCTATGTAACTAAATAGAGCACTACAACCTTAGTAGTGTAATAAACTCAAGTCCCGCATTAAAACCAGAGCATATATACAAAAATTACTCTGTTGTCCGTGTGGAACGGCACCCCATGACCCAACCGCCCGATGATGAAGGCAGGGGGCATCACAGGGGTCGCCCCACAGACAGTAAATAGACAGGCTGTGGGAGAGAGAATCGACGGGGCCTTAGACCAGACCCATGCGAGTCAATCTCCGGGCTAAAACCTCTCAAATTCTATAGTTTAGTCTGCAAATTTAGCAAAAGCAAGTTACAACATTTTGTAAGACTAGAGAGAGAGCCAATGCTGGTAGGGTAGCAGTAAAGGGACACAGCAGGACAAATCTATCTCTGAGAAAGCGGTGTCAGTTGAGCCGCTGAATACCTCAACATGAAGCAGAACCTTTTATAATATCAGCAGGAGGAACTTTCAGTCTCAGGGGTCGACAGAGGGAGGTACATCGGCCTCAGAGTCTGCCAAAGATAGACTCTTCCTCTTTCTTCCAGTTGAGAGTTGCCAGCGTTGTGGTTTAATCCTCGGGTGTATAAGGTGTTGTTTCTGCTTGATACATGGATCCGGTAGTTGGACAGGAGCAAAGTTCAGACGTTCACATAAAGTCAGGGCATCCGCAGCAGTCTTGAACATGTGTGCAGCCTTCAATGGAGACAATGAATGTAAAGGGGAAGCCCCAGCAGTACATGATGTGATTAGCTCATAAGGTATCAGTAAGAGGCTTGAATGTTTGTCTCATTTGTAAAGTGAATGGAGACAGATTGTTATATAGCTGTATCTTGCAATCCTCGAAAGCAATTTCATGTAGTTGTCGGTCCCACCTCATAATGGCTTGTTTCTGAGAAAAGGAAAGTAGACAGCAAATCACATCTTGAATGTTATCCGAAAGTTGATTTCTAGGTCGAAGGGCTCAATGAGCCCTCTCTATCTTGACGTCCACTGGAGAAATATCCAAGAGGAAGGAGAAGATCTTTTGTAAAGTTCCATGTAAGTCGCCAGGGGATTTGGATTCAGTTAGGTTCGGAACTTGGATATTGTTGCGTCTGCCCCTATTCTCGACATCATCCATTAAGAGACGGAGATGGTTTTTTCTGTCGTCCAATACAGGTTACTGATAACTCTGGGAGACTATCCGTCCCTTTTAAGTAGGCAGGAACATTTCTCTAAATGTATGCAGGGGGAGGAGCCTCCCCTCCCTCCTCAGCTGCATCCTAGCCAGCTACTCCAGAATGATTTGTTCCTGGGTGTGAACACACCAGGTGGAGAACATTTGTCGTTAGTTTTTTAGTTTTAGTTTTGTTTGTTTTTTTTGGGTTTTTTTTTCCAGATATGGAATACCACCATTTGGTGGGTTACCATGAATGACAAATACCCTTCAATGTGGCTAGCTCAGTGTCCAGGTGCTTTTTGGTGGACCTTAAGCCCTGAAGGGGAAATCTTGGGTACAAATGCTTCCCCATGGATTACTCTCTGAGGTAATTCTTACTGCATGGTAACCTGAAGGCAGAAGATCTGCAGGAGAGGTGAGCTACCCTTTGAGTGCTGCAGGTCCACTTATCCCACAGTGCCCCTTTCCTGGGCTTGTATTTGGGAGTTCTCATTGTGCACTCCTGCACGCATTGGGTATATATGTGTATGTCTGTTGGGTATTTGGAGCAGGTTTATGTGGTAACTTAACCCTCTGTCTGCTGGTTTGACACGTTTAGTGGGGTTTTCTGACACTTTCCCTACTGGGTTAGTATTTTCTTAATATGCACACGTTCCCTGTATGTTTTTCATGTTTTTACCAAATATTTTTACTTTTATTAAATTTGTGTACCGTGCCTTTAAGGTACGCTTTACCACATAGACACCATTGCTCCATTTACTTTCTATGGGTCTACACTGTTTGGACGTATCTCTGCAACCGCTTCACACAGCAACTTCAGAGTGGGCTCATTTTAATTATCTACCCTTGCTCTATCATCCGGTTTATAGTTCGTGTGTTGGGGGGCTTCGGGCACTGCTTTTGGTACTTCTTTGGGAAAAACTAAATTTCCCATGAGCGCTTCTTTTGCGCCTTTTTTCTGATTGGCTCCCGTCGCGGCAGCCATTTTGGGACTCTCCTCTCTTCTGCTGATTAACCCTTTGCCGGCCAGATAAGTCTATATTTAGCACTTCTGGGGTGAAATATTAATCTAACACACTATAATTGGGTGATTTATTGTACAGTTGGTTATTTTGACACTGTGAGAATGTCTATACCCCTGGAGCTAGGGGCTAGACCTAAGACTAAGGAGGATGGGGTATCAGTATCCCCCATTGCGCATTTCTCTTCCTGTCACACAGGGCTACCTAGAGAATTCTCTGGTCATTTATGCCCAGCATGTTCTGAAGTTCCTGACAGCAACCCAGGGCCTCCCAGCCATGCTATTGAGCCAGCTTGGGTGCAAGAGTTTAAGGCTGCGACTAGGGACCTTAGGTCCACTCTACAACTCTTTCCATCCCAGGTACAGGGGGCTCTTCAGTTATGGCAGACCCCTCTACTATCAGATCCTTCCTGCCAAAACCACAGGGGGCACCTGATGTGTCAGATTCTTCCGGGGAAGAATTGTTACATGATTCGGATGTTGGGGATGGTACTGTTTTAGAGTCTTCCAGGTCCCTTGGGGATCCTTTTGAATCTGATCCTGAACCCTCTGCTGAGGGTCCTATCAGGGCTGTATTGACCACACTCAACATTCCCTTGGTTCAAGAGGTCCCTTCTGATCCCTCTGATGTTTTTCAGGAGCCTGCAAAGCCCCTTACTTATTTTCCTCCTAACCCAACTCTTGACTATTTGGTTTCTGACGCATGAAAGAATCCGGACAAGTCCTCTTCTGTGTCTAGGAAATTTGCTAAACTTTATCCTTTTTCTGAAACAGAACTGGCTAAATGGGTTCATCCCCCCCAAGGTGGACGCACCCATTTCTAGACTGTCTAAATCTACCGCCTTACTTGTTTCTGATGCTTCTGCTCCTCAAGATTGTACTGACAAGAAACCTAAAGTTTCCCTCAAGTCCATTTTCGCCTCTATTGGCACCGCTATGCGTCCAGCGTTTGCTGTTGCGTGGGTTAACCGGGCTATTGCAGTCTGGACTGAACAACTCACTACGGCTGTCCGTCAGGATGCGCCTACTTCAGAGAAATTGCGTCTTCTTGCTAATATCTCTGAAGCGAGGGGGCGGAGCTGACCGCAAGCCAAGATGGCCACGTTTTGAGTGAGCTCTGCAGTTCGGCCTCTGAGTTATGCCCTTTTTCATAGAATCTTAGCTGCATGCTTGGCGCAGTGAGACCTTTGGACCCACAGGAGGATAGCCTATGTCCAGAAAGCGGCTATCCAGACCGGGACGGGAGTCCGGACGCTCCATGTGTGAGAGACCACGCCTGAGCACTGTGGCGGGATCAGCCCTGCGTAAGAAGGCAGCGGCCTCCGACTCGGGAGCAGGCGCTGAATTGGGCCCGGTGTGTGTCAGTGTGGAGAGACTGTGAGTCCCGACCGAAAAATGGCTGATGACGCTAAGGTGTTGGAGATGTGTGATCTTCCTACTAAGGAAGATATGAAGGAACTCTTTCGGGACATGAAGGCCTCTATCCATCGTGACCTGCAAGACCTTAAAGCCGAAGTCTCGCACTTAAGTCAAAGGGTGCAATCTGTGGAGACGGCACATGGAACATACCAAGACCAGCTTCAGGTACTGGAACAGTGTGTCTCAGAGCAACAGGAGACCGTTTCCAACCTGTTATATCGTTTAGACGACCTGGACAACAGAGGCCGTCTGTGCAACCTCCGCATTAAGAACTTGCCTGAATCGGTTCTGCCTGGTCACCTAGAGTCAACGCTACAAACACTGTTTCGGAAGATTATGCAAAAACCAGACACCTATGAAGTCAGCTTGGACCGTGCTCACAGGGCCCTGCGAGCTCGTGGTGGCCAAAATAACTGACCACGAGATGTGATACGCTGCTTACATAACTATAGAGATAAGGAGCTGAGTCTCAAGCGCAGTAGGGAACTAGAACCCTTACAATTTGAGGGTTCTGAGTACCAGATATATAATGATCTCTCTCTCTACACCCTGCAGCAGTGCAGGGCCCTGAAACCTTTGACCACCCACCTCCTTAAACACCAGGTGAAGTATCGCTGGGGATATCCTTTTAACCTACAAGCCCAGAAGGGAGATACAGTGGCATACATCTGCAACCTGGAGGAGGCAGACACATTTTGCACTGTCTTACAAATTCCACCTATGCCTCTTGAACAGCCAACTACACCGTAAGGCTCGGCGCTGGCTTCAACTTCTGCGCTGCCACAGCGACGGGGCAGAGCCCCCCGCGGAGGTAGGGGTGATCGTACATCTGATCGGCTGCATCCAGTCTTCCCGCATTAATTGAGATGTCCCTGCCGGGATCCTTATTATTCAGCTTGAAATGCCCTTCTTTACTCTATCCGAGGTGGAACTTTGGAGATTTACTATGGTGTTAAGACTTTTTGTTCCCCATGGTGGACAGGACACTCACCCTCTCTGGAGACTTGGTATTCTGTGACTTAGTGGCGGACCTCTTCGAGGACAGTCTGCGAGCCCCTTAATGGAGAGGGCTCCGATATTTTCCTACCTGATCTGCCCTTTGATTCTGCACTACAGGTTTATAAATGTATAAGGCATAACAGTTCATATATTGAGGTGAAGGGTTGACATGACTGGTTGCTGTGTTGACCTTCTCCTTGGTCTGTGGATTGTTGGGGGGCATGGCACACATCAACTTTTTATTACAGTCCCTACTTTGGAAGCTGAACTGTTGTGCTGTGGGGGACCATTCTCCCCGAATCCGGCATGTTGGCCTACTCTCACCTCTCCTTTGCTCCTTTTGGGGTGTGACCATGGGTACTCTGGGAGTGCTAGCGACACCGATAAATGTTATGCCCGGGTGTGTCTTATTTGGGATCGATCCGACTGGGCTCCTTGGAGCGGGTGGATTAGATGGCCTGGTTTGCGTGGCTGTGGGGGCCTGAGTTGGTGCCTTGTTGTGGGGTCGGTCCAGACTGAGACACGTTGGGTTGAGATCTGGGTATGTTTATACCACTATTCTTGGGATGTGCCTGTTTAGTGTGAGTGACTCCTCTTGCTGACGGTGAGTGGGTCCCGGTCCTGGCGGGGGATCGATGCGGCTTCCCTATAGGGCTCTGTGTCGTCTCGGCTGGGGACGGGATATGCCTGTGATACATTGGTGGAGGAGCTACTAGATAATTATATGCCAGGGGATTATAGAGCTGTCTTTATTCTTTTTATTAGACTCCCCTTGGCAGCTACCGGCTCTATCTCACATTGATTTGATGTGTGGGGAGTTGTTGGTGTGTCACGGGGACTCACCTTCTGCTCCGGCTCCCGCCCACCCATCCCCGCGGGGCAATGCTCACTTCGGGTTTGGTTGGGCTGTGGGAGTGAATGGCTTGGACGATATTGTGGTGATGGGTTACTGAGTGGACGGGGTACATGCCTGGGGGTTTCTCTCTGGGGGGACTCTGTGATCCTGGATGCCCTGTCTGGCCTAGCTGTGTCGTTTGAGACGGGCTGGGTCGCGGGCGTGTTGGAAGTTGATTCATTAGCTGGGGAGGTGGTACGGGTTACTCAGTTGAGACATATACCTTCTGTTAGATTATACCTATCTTGCTGTTCCGAACTTTAGCAGCTATGTTTATGGTTTTGCATAACGAGATTGGGCTACACTCTCTGGCCGCATGTTCTGTCTAAGCTTTATAGTCCTTTTTATTTTGTGGGCTATTCTTTTTCAGCCCCCTGCCTCTGTTCGGTACTTCCCCCTGTGTCGGGCAGAGGTTCTTTCTTTTTTTTTCCCCTCTATAACTCTCTCCCTCCCCTCCTTCCTACCCTTGGGGACCTTGGGCTGCTCTGCACTAAGAAACCCTTATTGATCTGATAATGGCTGACGTACTGAAATTGAAGTGCTGCTCACTTAATGCGCGTGGCCTTAACATCCCAGAGAGGCGGAGCATGCTTTTAAGAGATGTAATACTACTTGATGTAAAAATTCTGTTTCCACAAGAGACTCATTTCTGCAAAGGGAAACATCCCACCTTCAGTTCTCTCCATTTTCCTATTCAATGGCATTCTACCTCTGATAGTAAGTCTAAAGGTGCGTCGATACTCCTCCATCGATCTGTCCCTTGGACGCATCTAGATAGCATTGTAGATGGTAATGGCCGATACGTCATGATTAAAGGGTCTATCTCGAATACCAAGGTTACATTGATGAACGTGTACTTCCCTAATGACAAGCAGGGCTCCTTTCTAGTCGATGTTCTGGAGAGATTGGACTCTTTCAGAGAGGGTGTTTTGCTTGTTGGAGGAGATTTTAACTTCCCACTCCTCCCCTCACAGGACTGTAATCCTCCACACTCCTCACTTAAGAAGTCGGTGGTTAAACACTTTAATTCCACATTGGCCCGATACCATTTGTTAGATATATGGCGCCTTCAACACACTTTTGATAGAGATTATTTCTTTTCCCACTCACATGCACAGTACTCTCGAATTGATTTGTTTCTCTGTGACCAATACTCCTTAGGATTCCTTGGGGACTCAGAGATTGGTACTGCTACTTGGTCTGACCATAGCCCTATATTTGTAGTCCTTACTCTTGCTGGCTCTAGAATGGGTACTCCCTCATGGAGATTGAATGAGCTGTTACTAGAAGATAAGGCTGTTGTGGCTCACTTGAAAACGACTATGGAACAATATTTCGAAATCAATGCCACTTCTGATGTTTCACCACCAATGTGGTGGGAAGCACACAAAGCAGCCCTAAGAGGCAAACTAATTAAAATAGGAGCGTATAAAAAACAAGAGAGAATGAGGGAGCTGGGGAAGCTGTTGTCCCGATTGCGTGAACTTGAAAACATGCATAAGTCCCACTTAGATCCAGCAATTGGCAGGGAGCTGCTTGGTGTTAGATCAGATGTAGCCGCTTTATTGAAATCGGCTGTGGTCAAATCTTTCCAGTGAAATAAATATAAGACGTATCTGCAGGGCAATAAGTCCGGGAAGCTGCTAGCACGAGTTGTAAGGAGGCAGATGCGGGCGACGACAGTGAGGAGTATTCAAACCCAATGGGGCGACACGGTCCTTAAGAACGACTGTATTGCGGAGGCATTCCGAGCCGTTTATGCCTCTCTGTATAATCTACAGTTGGACTCTTTTGAGACGCGGGGGATACTCCTGACTCCTTCCTTCATACTTTTTTAGACTCACACCTTCCACAGCGCTTGTCTCAATCAGCTGTTCACTCTTTAGAGGCGGAATTTGACATTGCTGAATTATGGCAAGCCATCCGCACCCTTCCTGCAGGCAAAAGCCCAGGTCCAGACGGGTTGACAGGGACCTACTATAAGAAATTCTTAGATGTCTTATCGCCCAGGATGGTGACTGTGTTTAACTCGATAGCCCCTCAGACCTTGGAGGCCCATATTTCAGTTATACCCAAAGAAGGTAAAGATCCGGAACAATGCGCTAACTATCGCCCAATCTCCCTCCTTAATGTGGACTTGAAACTCTTCGCTAAGATGCTGGCACAGGGCCTGAAGGTGCTGTTGCTGGGACTGATATACTCTGATCAGGCTGGATTTATCATAGGTAGGCAAGCTAAAGACAATACTACCAGACTGATCTCTCTGGTACATGTGATCTCAAAACATGGATCTCCCTCTGTATTGCTTTCCTTGGATTCAGAGAAGGCATTTGACAGAGTGAACTGGCGTTTTTTGTTTGGAGTGCTCCACCAACTTGGTATGGGCCCCAGATTCATACGCATGGTGACAGCTCTTTATGACGGACCAAGGGCGAGAGTTTGAGTTAATGGGACCTTATCTGAACCCTTCGTCATCTCTAATGGCACCTGTCAGGGATGCCCTCTCTCGCCTTTGTTGTATGTCCTGGTACTTGAACCTCTGCTGAATGGTATCCGCTCCCACCCAGACATTCATGGAGATAAGGGAGTACATCAAGACTATAGGTTCATTGGATTTGCGGATGATGTTGTTACGGTTTTTAGGACTCTCAGACCAATAAGTGAAAATAAAACACACTTTATTAAAGTGAATAATGCACAATTACGCCCTCTAGAGGCGGTAGGTAATACACAGATAAAATAGACTGAGATAATACAAGGGAAATAGCATAATGGACATAAATGCAAATCAGTATGCACTAGGATGATATAGACCCCTAAGGGTTTAAAGTCCAAATAACAGTCAGTCTCAGATGTGGAAGTTAGACACGCCCTGGATGTTAAATAGGCTGTGCTGTACAGACGATGTTCATCAGGTGCCGAGGAACGAGCTGCCTTGCCAAGGTGGTAGATAATAAGCAGAATGGGTAACAACTTAGCCCCCACGGGCGTAGCTACAGGAACTGCTTTCGTATGTGCAAGTGCGAATAGCCCCTTCGGGCATAACGGAAACCGGCCTGCAATGCAAGAGCTAGTAACCTCCTCAGATGTAATCGAATGCAGTAATACTAGAGCCAGAGCCACTAGCCCCCTCGGGCGTAGTACCGGATTAGCCAACACTGAAGCCTTTCTGCCAACACTCTGTGTCAATGATCTCGTCGGTAACCAACACCGGAGAGCCTTAAGCGCCCAAACGGCCCAAACTGTATGGACACTCTGCAACGTTAGACTAGAGTTGCCGACGGAGAGCGGACAACTCAGCAGCAGTATCACTTGCAACGAGTCTCGTACAGGAGATAGAGAGAGTGAATCAGAGGCAGCACTGCAAGAGTTAAAATGCACATTTACTCGAGGCTTCAGCGCTACTGCAAGGCTCTGTAACGTTACTCGAGGCTTCAACGCTACAATCAGGCTCTGCAAGGAGAGGAAGGCCCACAGAATACACACAGCTCTGCACTAGAACGAGGCACAGCACTATCGAAGGAATCACCAGGCAAGGCAGTGGCACAGACGTGGGCAGCAGGGACTGGAAAATGTCGCGGCGGCGACAACTGGAACGCAGGTCACTGGAACAAGCTGGAAGTCGATCTTCGTAGCAGGAAGTCAGCCGGGCCGGGTGATACACAGGCAGGAACGTCAAACTAGCCGGGTCAGGATCCAAGGGTGGTCCGCAGACGAGCCGGGTCATACACAGGCAGGAACACTGGAGAATGGTCAGGGCAAGCCGAATCGGTACACAGGAACTCAGAATACAGGAACACAGCAATAGCACTACTGGCTCAGGAACACCACGAAAGGGCAACTGACATAAGAGCCAGGTATAAAAAGGTCATCAGGAGGCGGGTCAAACACAGTCAGCAAATCAGTGACATCCACAACTGAGAGTGACAGGAATCACAGGCACTGTGATAGATGTGCTGCTCTCCCTTACAGAACCGGAGACTTCTCTCCCAGTGATAGCTCACTTATTGGAGGAGTACTCCACACTGTCGGGATCTAAAGTTAATGTCTCGAAATCTGAACTTCTTAATGTTAACTTAGCAGAATCCAGATGTGCCCGCTTGCGTTCCCAGTTTCCCTTTACTTGGTGGACAGATTTGATTAAATACTTGGGAGTCCGTATAACACCCTTGTGGACTGGGCTCTACTGCATTAACTTCCCGCCGCTGCTTAAGGAGATCTCCGGTATCCTGAGAGCATGGACAGATCTACCAATTTCTTGGTTTGGTCGACTGAATCTTATCAAAATGATGGTACTTCCCCGTTTGCTGTATTTATTTCAGGGGTTGCTGATTTTCATTCCTAAGGCTTTTTTTTTAAACGGCTCCAGACAGTCCTAGGGAAATTCATTTGGCGAAACAAACCGTCTTGCTGTAGCAGGGAGCTTTTAACAGCTTCCAGATCGAGAGGGGGCTTGGGGCTTCCAGATTTTGAGTGGTATCATGTGGCGGCGGCACTGATGGGTGTGGTAGATATGGTCAAACCGACTAGGGTGGCAGACTGGTTACAAATCCCGTTGTTAAGCCATCCCACGTTGGACCCGTGTGCACTACTATTTGTGCCCAGGAATTGTATACCTAGGGACTTACTGCTGTCACCAGTGCTGGGGAGAGTGCTGACACTGTGGCAACGCTGGGGTCGGAGTCTGCAATGGACGATATACCCGTCGCCTCTGTTGCCCATTTGTGGTAACCCAGGCACGGAATCTGGTCCCTTTCGGGCTTGGAGGGAGGGTGGCTTGGTTCTTTTGAAAGCATTGGTGGAGGACAATGCTGTTCTTCCCTTCACTACTTTGGTTGACCGTTATCGCATGGGCGCAAGAAACATGTGGGGATATTTCCAACTTAGACACTATTTGGGGAAGGTGTTAAAACTGGGCACTTTCTCTAGACCCTCAACAAAGATGGAACTCTTTCTAACCTCCTCTCATAGTCTTCCTGTGTTTATCTCAAAATTGTACGACCTCTGTGAGCCTCCGGAGATGTGTGAGTTGCCTAGGTTCGCCGCTGTATGGAGGAGGGAATTTAACGTACCTGACCTGGATCAGGTAGACACTTGGCATGCTATCTTTCGATCCATGCGTCACTTACCTAAAGATGTACCCTCACAAGAGGGATTCTATAAACTGCTGTCCCGATGGTATTTGACACCGGTGAGATTAAATAAGATAAATGCGGATCACTCTGACTCTTGTTGGAGATATGAAGTTTCTAGTGGTACGATGGCTCATATCTGGTGGGACTGTGATGTGATTCGAGAGTACTGGTCGCGGATTACTCGGTCAATGGGGGAGATCCTGGGCTTTCCAATACCGAAAGACCCATGTCTATGCCTTTTTTCCTTTCATCCAACCTATCCTGTGCGACAGTTTCCACTGTTGCACTTTCTACTGACTGCTGCACTCCTAGGTATTGCTTCTTCCTGGCAGCGGCCAACTGCCCCGGACTTAGACTTATGGATGGCCAAGGTGAATTTTTATAGAGATATGGAGAAGATGCATGCATATAGCACTAACACTTTGCAGACTTATAAGACGATTTGGTCTCTCTTCGATGTATCTCGCTTCTCCTCTGGGTGTTTAACACACGCTTTGGCTCTGGGTCAGTGATCTACTGTTCTGACCGTTTCCTCAGTCCTTGCTTGATTTTGGCAAGGGACTTTACTGGCCCAAGGCCCCTCCCCCCTTCTTACTCCTTCTCTTCTCTCTTACCCTCCCCCCTCCTCCTCCTCCTCCCCCCCCCTTTTACCCTCCTCACCTCTGATCCTTTGTTTGTTTGTTATGTTCATTGGAGAGACACAAGCTTGTTTTTGAATACTTTGAAGATGTTGACAGAATTCTTCCATGGATGCATTGTACAATTTTTTTTATTATTAGGAATAGCGACTTTTATTGTTTCTTTGCTATATGTCATATTCTACTTCGTTCTTCTGTATGGCTTTGATTGATTACTTGCCTCAATTGTATAATTTTTTCTTTGTACAGAAATGTTTCTTTCTTTGTTGTACTTCTGGTTCTTTCAATAAATAAATTAAAATAAAAAATATATATATATATATCTCTGAAGCACAACAATATGTTTCTGCTGCTGCCTTTGATGCTGTCCGCATGATGGCAAGGGCCTCCACTACCTCTGTGGTGGCCCTTGACACTGCTTCCAAGAAAGTCTTGCTTTCTTTGCCTTTTCAGGGTACTTCCCTGTTTGGATCTGAACTTAAGGAACTAATTAGCGAGGCCACAGGGGGTAAGAGTACTTTTCTACCCTTGGTCTTTAAGAAGAAGTTGCCGGTTAAGCATAACCGGTCCTTTTGTTCCTTTCAAACTGAGACACGTTCAACGAACCAGGCGGTTCCATCAGCTCCGCGTCCCTCCTCCAAGCCCAAGCAGCAATGGAAGCCCAAGGCCGCATCCAAGCCCAAGGCTCCCAAGACTGCTTTGGCATGACTCACCAAACCTGGGACTGTACCCCGCTGTGGGTGGTCGTCTCTGCCTCTTTCGCGGGATTTGGGAGGATTCAGTGTCGAACCCATGGGTTTTACAGGTGGTGTCAGAGGGATACAAGATCCCTTTCTTTTCTCTTCCCTCTTTTCGCTTTTATCTTTCTCACTCTCCTCAAGAAGTTGAGAGAAGCCGTCTATTCGAAGGCGCTATTCAGGCTCTTCTGGACAAGGATGTCCTGGAGCCGGTACCTCCTTCAGACAGGGGTTCAGGGTTTTACTCAAACCTCTTTATGGTGACCAAAAAAGACTGCGGATGCCGCCCTATTTTGGATCTGAAAGATCTCAATTCCTTTGTGGTCAAGGCTAACTATTGATTTTCCCACTGTTCTGGCTTTTTTGCAGGACGGTGTAGACAAGGGACTCAGTCTGAGTTCTCTTAAGGTTCAAACTTCGGCGGTTTCTGTCTTTTTCAGAAACTCATTGCTGTCCTTCCTGATGTCAGGGTTTTCTTCCAGGGCTTTGCTCATGTGCCTCCTGCCTTTCGGAGTCCGGCTCCTCAGTGGGACCTTAATTTGGTACTGGGAGTTCTCCAACGTCCTCCCTTTGAGTCTTTGGCTACTATTCTTTTACGTCTCTTGACGTGGAAGATGGCCTTTCTTCTGGTGACTGTGTCTGTTCGCCGAGTTGCGGAGTTGCAAGCTCTGTCCTGTAAACCACCTTCTCTGGTGTTTCATAAGTATAAAGCGGTACTTTGTACCTCTAAGGAGTTCTTACCTAAAGTGGTCTTCGAGTTTCACATCAATCAGGAGATTGTGGTGCCCTCTTTCTGCCCTAACCCCTCATCTGACAAGTTTTATGTCCATCGCACTGAATCTGTCAGGAAGTCTGATGCTCTGTTCGTCATTCCTGAGGGTCCTAGGGCAGGAAGACCTGCATCCAAAGTGACTATTGCGTCATGGATCAAGTCAACTATTCGTAGGACCTATGAGTTGAGTAATAAGCATGTCCCCTTTCGGGTCACGGCTTATTCCACCAGGTCTATTGGGGCCTCTTGGGCCTATAAGAATCAAGCGTCTGCTGATCAGCTGTGCAGGGCACCCACTTTGTCTTCTGTGCACACCTTTTCGAAGAACTACTGTGTGGATGTGCTGGCTTCGGCTGATGCCAGCTTTGGGAGGTAGGTCTTGTCTAGGGTCTTCTTCTCAGGTTCTTAGTGCTTCCTTGCTGTTGAGCCCTGTTGGCTCTAGTTCAGTGTGCTGTGTAACAGTTCCTGGGGTGCTTTTACCCCTGTTTAGTGTCCGTTTTGTTGGGATCTCTGACCGGTTGATTCATAGAGGTTCTGGTGATTTTGGGGGTCTTGCACCTGGTCCTTGCATTCTTCCCTCCTCTGGGAAACTCAATGGTTGGACATCCCAGAGTTACCAGTAACCTGCATTAGACGACAGAGAAAAGAGGATTTTAGTCTTACCTGTTAAATCCTTTTCTCTTAGTCCATACAGGTTACTGGTCTCCCACCCTGTCCAGAGACCATGCTTGGCTCTCCTGTGGCAATACGTGGGAGTCCTTCGGGGCATGCTCACAGGAGCCTTCTTCTCTCCTATTTCTGATCAGTTATTGGTGTCTCAAATCATTCTGGAGCTAGCTGGCTAGGATGCAGCTGAGGAGGGAGGGGAGGCTCCACCCCCTGCATACAGTTAGATAAATGTTCCTGCATACTTAAAGGGGCGGATCGCCTTCCAGAGTTACCAGTAACCTGTATGGACTAAGAGAAAAGGATTTAACAGGTAAGACTAAAATCCTCTTATCTCATCGTCCTGAGAAGATACACGGGAGTGCAGATGCTGATGTGCTGTGAGCAATCCTTCTGTGGTGTCTTCTAAGTCTACCACGTGAGAGCCAATATGTTTGATATCCGCACTTAGGCATGATATGTCTGTTTGAAGGGTAGTGCGTAGGTTAAGTATTATGTCCTCGATATCTTGTTGGGAAGGGAGATGTTTTATGTCATCTTTGAACACAAAGCAATTCAGGTCGTCTTTAGTAGGTAAAAGACGTAAATCTGCCTTGGTGAGAGGCTCAGCATCTCCACGGTGCTTATTTTCCTTGCCCTAGGCGGCCATCTTGGGAGCGGAAGAAGAACCAGAGGGAGGTTGTTTACCCAGCCAATAGTTAGTAATGGAAGCTGTTTTCCTCCTCCTACTGGACATATCTGTCCAGTGGAGTCAGTAAGACACCTGAGGTTGTAGAAAGATTTTAGCTGTTTGGGACGCTTATTGAAGCATGGAGCCGGGAGCTCATTCAACACGCAGCTTGTTCCATCGGTAGCAGGACACGCCCCTGGCTCCTGGTTTTACAGGCGCCATTTTAATTCTGTATTGCTTATACTACACAGAGGTTGCCTCTCCTCAGATTAACCCTTTGCTTGACAGACCATTACCTTTCTCTGTCATCCAAATATGACAAACAGCTACATGGGGAGGCGACAGCTCCTCCCTGTAGACTAGAACAATTCTAGAAGAAGTTGTGGGTGGAGTCCCCTCTTCCTCCTTATCAGGCTATCCCACTAGCCCTGCCCCAGATAGACTTGTTCCAGTAACCTGGTTAGAGGCTGAGAACTTTTCTGCATAGCTTTTTGAATATTTTCTTATTAGATTATGGGGTTTCAAAATTCCACCATTAGGCAGATTACCATTCCTGGCTTCCCCTGGAGGATTGTCCAACTATCAGGTGCTGTTGAGGACCCTTGAAGTCCTGTGGAAAGAATTATACATCCCATGTCTCTCTCTCCTGACTGGGTCTCTCTGAGGCTTTTTTTTTTGTTTTTTATACTTTATTGAAAATCAGAAGATTCATTACAACAAACCAAAGATACAAAAAACAAGAAGCTTCAGTATATACATACAAAGATATAATAGATTGTTCAGAGTGGGAATTAAAAAGGCAGAAGACTGCATTTAGTCCATTGCGTACCTTACCATCTTTTGGTGCAGCCAACATGTACACAACAGATCATGGGATTGAAGGTAAGACAGCGACGCCATCTAGCCAAGGCAACAATTCCAGGATCACATTGAAAAGCCCACATAATAGTACCAGTAAGAAATACCTGGAAGCCAGGTGAAAGACAGAAGAAAAGGAGGAAGAGAGAAGGAAAAGAAGTAAGATGGAGAGAGTTAAGAGAATGAAAAGGGAATATAGAAGGGGGACAGAAGTAGAGAAAGGAATGTCAGCCAGTGCCATGGGGAGACATACTAGAACAGCAGTATCTGGGAGTCCACATGAAGAGAGAGAAAAATGATAATTCTAAAGAAGGAGATATGGAAATGAGAAGAGAGAGCAATAGAAATTGAGACTGAGATCCGTGTCCCCTCTTCAAGCCTTCCTCATATATCCAGGTTGGAAACCAGAATGTAAGATAGTAGTGATCTGCTCCGGGTCATCCCCCTGGATGATTACGGAGAGACGTAGCATCTTTCCTCACCTTAGTCACCCATCCCGCATAGGTTGGCAGGATAACAGATTTCTAGTTAAGTGGTATCAAGGATTTCGCCAAACCTAGCATGGTCAGCATGAGCAATTTTGGTAAAGGAGGTAAACATGGAAGATCCCTATAGAACAAAATCTGCTAGATATCCCCCGAAAGTTTGATACACAGGCTCTTCTCCACACAGCAGTAGAAAATAGAAAACAGCGCAACAAAATGCACACTTCTAAGCGTAGTAATAATAATAAATTCAGTCAAAGAAGTCCCTTATTCCCCAAGAGCTAGCTCCTGATGAAGTGAAATCACTCACGAAACGCGTTGAGCCCATTGAGACATTAAGTCTATCGAGATATATTTATATGAGCTAAGTGTTATATTTATTTTAACTTTAATAAGGTTTTCTGTAATTTTTTCATCTTGGATAGTTTTTTTTTTATGGTGAACCTTGACTTATATCTGCGCACTATTTTATTTTACATATATTTTTTATAGTATTTTGAGTGTTTTTAATATGTTCATTATTAAAGTATATAATTTTTAACATTTTATCATTCAAGCCCCACAGCCCCTAGAATTAATTCACTACTCATTATATCTGGTTCTTGTACCCACCATATCACCAGTGGGGGTTTTCTAACCCTATTACCAAATCTGTGTATGTGGGTGAACATACAAGATCCACACTTGTTTAGGGGAAGGCCTCTATCTTGAAGTCTCATCAGCCTGGTGTGACTCCCCAAAATCCAGTGCAGGCCTGTAATACTGAGAGGCAGAGGAAGCCTCCCAGTCATGTGAGTAGTTTTCTTTTGGGGAATAAGGGACTTCTTTGACTGAATTTATTACTATTACTACGCTTAGAAGTGTGCGTTTTGTTGTGCTGTTTTCTATTTTCTACTGCAGTTCTTTGGAGACGTGGGGGGAGAGCCGTGATAACCCACAAAATACAGCGGCACTAACTTGCACTTGAGTTGAATATTTACACTCAATTTCTGCCAGATCACTCATGGATTAAGCGCATCACTGTATTATTTATATTTGTTCTTCTCCACACAGGCCAGGCACTCACTCCAGAAGTATTGCAAAAGAGGGCAGAACCACCACAGATGAGAGAAGGTGCACCTGTGCTGATTGCACCTCCAACAGTTTGGATTGACTGAGGGAAACATGACGTGTAGTTGAGGTGGTATGTAATACCATCTGGATAAGAATTTAAAGTGGGATTCCTGAAGGTGAGTCGAAATAGAGCAAGAGCTAGCCGTTTTCCAAATGGATCCCCACTCCTCCACCGTGAGCTCTGTCCCCAACTCTCACTCCCAAGCTATCACAAAAGGAGTCTTAGAAGTCACCACATCAGGTCCGAGTAGTTGGTACATCTGGCTAAGTAGAGAAATATGTAATGGAAGTTTCTGCAAAAGAGCCTCAAACGGAGTGAGATCTCTAATCCAAGCAGACCAGATAGGTCTGGATTCCAAGAAGTAACGTATGCGGAAAAATTTCCACATTTCACACAGGGGAAGCTGATATATGCCCTGGAGGTCAGCGAAAGAAGTAACCTTCGTATCTGAGATAAAAGATAAAATCAATAACATGTTTTAAAGCCACATTCCTCCATCTCGGAAATTCAGTGCTTAAGAGTATAAGGAGTAACTCGGTCATAGAATAACGGAGCAAAGGGTGAAGGAAACATTGTTAAAACCCTGCCCGATGTAATTCCTGACCAAACAGAAAGTATCACCCCCAAAACAGGGTGATTGTGAAGCCTGGAATCTCGTGCCGAATGGGGCAAAAAAAACTCCAATAGAACGTCCACACGTGGAAAAAAGAACCGCTCCAGTCGAACCCACACATTAGATGCCTCACAATGCTTCCACTCTAATACTGAGGCCATCAAAACTGCCTTGTAGTATCTCTGAAAATCGGGAAGACCCAAGCCACCCCTCTCCCGATGTCTAGTCAAGATGGATCGTCACAGCCTAGATCGTCTGCCTTCCCACAATTAAGCTGATATTGTCCGATTCAACCGAATAAAGAAAGCTCTGGGCAGTCTAATGGGCAAAGTTTGAAAAAAAAAAAATACAACAGTTGGGGTAAAACAGTCATTTTAAGTGAATTTATCCTACCAATCCAGTACAAATACAGAGAACTCCATCTGTTCAGATCCTGCTGGATCTGTTTAAGGAGAGGGGGGTAATTCATCTGATAAACATCTTGAATTTCCACTGCCAACCACACCCCTAGGTACTTAATCTCCTTAGAGGCCCACTTAAATGGATATGTATGACGCAAATGGTCCGAGACTGATTGCGGAATATGCAATGAAAGGGCTTCAGACTTTAAAAGATTAACCTTAAGTTTGGCAGTGAGGAAAACTCCTCCATATCTTTCACAAGAGTTCAGCGGATCAGTCAACGCCAGCAAAATATCATCAGCAAAAATCGATAACTTGTGTTCTTCCCCCGCTACATGCACCCCAGACACCCTAGTATCTTGTCTAATCGGTTGTGCAAAAGGTTCAAGTACCAGAATGAACAATAGAGGAGAGAGGGGGCAACCCTGTCTCGTCCCATTTGTTATATGGAAGGGTTCAGAAAGACAACCGTTTGTCCGAACTCTGGCCGAGGTATCGGAATTAGACTTGTGCACGGGCAAAATTTTCGGTAAAATTTGAATTCGGACAAATTTTTTTTTTTTCTAATTTGGATGATCCTAATTTCGGACCGGGCCTATTCGATTCGAACGAAATTCTGATCCATTCCGAATTATTTGGCCGAATTTAACATGGGTTAAATTATAGCAGTGCGCCTCTGTGCACGCTGCTATCATTCTTTGCAGACAGGGTGTGCATTTAGAAAAAGATCCATTCCAAAAACGGACATTGTCGTACATTGCCAGTCTGTGCATGTTACCTCTACTCCAGCATGGGATGCCAGTCACAATGCAAACATCGAACATCGAGAACCCATGCCTGTCATTCAATTTAGCATGTTCGAACATCGACACCCCATGCCTGTCCTTCAATATAGCATATGCTCGAACATCGAAAACCCATGCCTGTCATTCAGTTTGGACATGGACAAACTACATGTCACATTCTATGTTAGTACATGGATAAAGATTAAGGTTTCATTTTCTGGTACCAGCCTCCTACCCTACTGTCCCTCTTTAGTACCCAAATTCCTCTCTCTCGTTTTCCTATCCTGATTTCCCGTCATATCAGATAAGTCTATGTGTATATACATTGTAGTGTTTCATACTACATCAAGAATAAACATCAATGATTGTAATGTGATAGATGTAATGTGTTAAAAAGAAAAATTGAGACATTCTGTTGTGAACGAACTGCAACACAGGAGAGAAATAAAAAAAATGCTTTACATCTATACTGAAGAGGGGTCCACAGCATTGTCTTAGTATAGCAATATCACAGTTTTCTGTGAGTGTGCAATACAGGGCTCTACGGTAATTGCTGGGCATTTCCCAACATCATAATCAGGTGATGATGGGAGTTGTATTCTAACTACTGTTAGGAAACACATAAGTGATGCACATTCATCTCCCACCTAGAAATTATTTACACACGAGGCAACTCCCCCAAGTAATACCTAGCCCCTTTCCAAGTGAAAGGACTTCCAGAAAGGCTTCAGATCTCTTAGTGACTCACCTGTTATTGCCAGTCAGCGGGACCCGGAGAGTAGGAGGGGGTGATGCTATGGCTGCAGATTAAGTCTGGCACGGTGCTCTTAGTTGGTCACTCGTCACAATGTTGAAGCTCAGCCCAGCCAGCACCTTCTGGGTGGAGACACCTCACAGCAATCCTGTTCAGGACACATCCTGCACTGTCGTGCACTCATACAAGGGATCCCCAATGTTTAGACTCATTTCGTACAGGGGGCACCCTCCTGTATTTGTAAAACCTCTCTAGCAAATCTGGGACGGTAGACCTATTTACTCAAGTCTTGACTTTAGTTGGGCGATAAACAATACAAAATGTAAGGAAAAGTCAAGTAAAAAGGTGAGAAATCCCTCTAAGTACCTTGGTCCACTTGTCCCTCTGTTCCCCTCCATACAGGGGTCTTATAGGTTATTAAACTCCTACACTCATGTTGGGTATCTTATTGGTTTGATCCCAGGGATTTTGGAGGTTGGATGGCTGCGTTTTATGTAATTAACCCCTTCCCTGCTGGCTTCTCTAGGTTATGGGGGTTATTTTGGCAGCTTCTTCTAGATTCATGTGTTTTTGTGTCTCTGCATATTTCCTTTGGTATTTGGGTACTTTTGGAAACTTTTGATTTTTTTGGAGTTCCGCTCTTTTAAAGTGAGCTTTACAGCGCGGCCTCACTTGCTCCATTGATTTTTATTGGACAAACTGTTTTGGAACATGTCTCTGCAAACATTTGACTTACAGTTGATAGAGGGCTCATTCTTCTTGTTTCCACTTGCCCTTCCATCCTGTTCACATCCCCAGTGTCTTGGGGGCCCTTCGTGCCCCGCATGTTCAGGTTCAAGCGTCGCACAAATGCGGACTTGCAGTCATTGTCTGTCCCTGACTGCACTCCGCTTTCCAGCAGGAGAGAGGGTGGTGGGCCTTACATCATGTGGACCTCTGCACTGCTTACACACAAGGGGAAGCGCCAGCACCTTCTGGAGGTATGTGCCTCAGGGGGTACATGGTGTGTGGTTGCCATATAAGCAACAATATAAAAATTATGTCCTGAGCCACAATATATTGCAAATTACATTTAAACCTTTGAGTGCCAGATGGGTGACCAACACATTGCCCACCCCTTTTGCACTCAGTTAACATAAATTACCATTTTAAATCATTGATGTCTGGAAATAACTTTTCTCTGTTGTCCAATATAGGTTACTGGTAAGTTTGGGTAGGCAACCTCTCCTTTAAGTAGGCAGGAACAATTCTTGAAGAGAATGCTGGGTGGAGCCTACCTCCTTCTCCTTAGCTGCATCTATCCAGAAAGATTTGTTCCTTGATGAAGATACAAGGCAAGAGAACAATTCTGCTATAGTTTTAGCTAATTTTTAATTAATCCACCATTAGGCACATTGCCATTACTGACATTCCCTAGTGGATAGCTCAGTTTCCAGGTGCTATGGTGGACCTCTCAGCCCTGGTGGGCAATCTTGTTTAGCAAGTTCTTTCCCTAGGAGTTGCCCACTGAGGCTTCTTCTTTATCAATGGTAATCTGAAGACAGAAGACCTGCTGAAAAGGTGAGCGACCCTTTGAGTGCTGAGGTCCACTTGTCCCACGCTTTCTCTCCGCACAGAGGTCTCCTTTGGAGTTCCTAATACATAGGTTAATGTGGTAAATGTAATCCTTTGTCTGCAGATTTGGCATCTTTTTGGGGGTTTTAGCACTTTTCCCTTCAGGGTATAGTGTTTAACTCTTAACATGTTTTGTGGTGTTTTCACAACTTTTTTTTTTGTTTGTTTGTTTTTTTTACTTCATTGTAAAATTTTGCAAATTTGAGTGCGCTTTACAGCATAGACTCCATGCTCCATTCACCTCTATGGAACTTTACAGTTTGGGACATATCTCTGCAAATGCTCAACGTAGCGACTTCAGAGATGGCTCATTTTGTTTGTCTGCCCTTGCTCTATCATCCGGTCAACGTTTTGTGTGTTTTGGGGGACTCGGGGCTTCAGGCACTGTTGGGGTACTTTTTTAGGGAAAACTACATTTCCCATGAGCGCTTGGTTCATGCGCTCATTTCTGATTGGCTCCCATCGTGGCAGCCATTTTCTGTTTTTCCCTTCATGAATATCCTACGCAGGGCTTGGACTCTCCTTCTCTCCTCAGCAGTTTAACCCTTCGGCTGCCAGATAAGCGCAAATTAGCGATTTGTGGGGTGAAATTTTAATCTTACACATTGTATTAGGTTGTTTCCTTGCACACTTGGGATGTTTTGACACTGTGAGGATGTCTATTCCATTGGAACTTGGGGCTAGACCTAAGACTAAGGATACTGGGTTGTCTGTGTCCCCCACTGGGCACTGCTCCTCATGTCAATCAGGGTTACCTAGAGAATACTCAGGTCATTTATGCCCAGCAGGCACTGCTGCCCCTGCCTCTCCCCCCCAAGGACCTCCAGCCATGCACTAGAGCCACTGTGGATGCAAGAGTTTAAGGCCACTACTAGAGACCTAATTGCAGGGGGTCTTCCAGTCTTGGCCATGACCTACTCCTATCAGTTCTTCCCTACCAAAACCGCAGGGCGTACCTGATTCCTCTGAAGATGAACTATTGGTGGATTCTGATGAAGGGGAATGTTCTGCGGTGGTCTCTTGCCAATTCTTTGGGGACCCCTTTGAAACTGATCCTGATCCCTCTGCTGAGGGCCTGATCAGGGCAGTGTTACACACGCTAAACTTTCCCTTGGTTGCTTTTGCCTCTCTTCCCCCGTTCAGGTTCTTTCGTTCTCACACTCCAGACCCTTTTGGAGAAGGAGTTTCTGGAACCAGTTCCAGTGCCGGAAATAGGTTTAGGTTTTTACTGCAACCTGTTTGTGGTTTCCAAGAAAGACATCAGCTATCATCCAATTTTGGACCTCAAGGACCTCAATTCCTTTGTTGTTAAGACTCATTACCACCAAGAGTCCCTGCAGACTATGATCACAGCCATGTCTTCTGGAGAATTCCTCTCTTCTCTGGATCTTCAGGATGCATACCTGCATATTGCCAACCATCCAGAGAGCTGGCAGTACCACAGGTTTGCTTGCAATCAAGGGCATTTTTTAGTTTTCTGCTTTTTCCTTTGGCCTGACTACAGCTCCCCAGGTCTTCAATCGCGTCCTGGGTTCATTAGTGGCTCCCTTTCACCAGGATGGCATCAGAGTCACTCCATACATGGATGACTTGCTTCTGAAGGCCCCCTCTTCGGAACTCCTTCATCAGCAGGTCAAGGACTGCATTCATGCATTTGACCCATCACAGATGGATCCTCAACATGGACAAGTCGGACCTTGTACCATCTCAGAGACTAGTCTTCCTGCGACTCCTCTTCAACACCAAACAAGGTATGGTGTCTCTCATGGACGGGGTGGCTCGCCAGATCGTGCGCAAAGTGTCTGCTGTTCTGGCTCACGATCCAGTTCTGGCCAAAAAGATGACCTCCCTAGTGGGGAAGTTCATTTCCACCATAGAAGGGGTTTTGTTTGCCATGGCTCACACCAGGGAACTTCAGAGGCTTGTGCTCCATGTGTGCAGGGGTCAGCTGGACTTACTGAAGATGTCTGTGTCTCTTCCCCTTCACGTGGAGCTGAGTCTGTCGTGGCGGCTCAGCCTCTCCAATCTGCTGCAGGGCTGTCCCTTCCTGATTTCCTTCTGGACTACATTGACGACGGATGCCAGCCTCTCCAGCTGGGGAGCGGTCCTGGGTCACCGTAATGCCCAGGGTCGGTGGTCTCCGGAGGAATCTCTCCTTCCCATCAATGTGTTGGAGCTTCTGGGGATATTTCATGCTCTTCATCACTGGATGCGTCACCTGGAGGGATGCCCAGTCAGAATCCAGTCCGACAACGCCATGGACGTGGCTTACATCAACAAGCAAGGTGGTACAAGAAGTCTTGTGGCTTGGTTGAAGGTCAAAGCTATTTTAACCTGGGCAGAAGAACATGTTCCTGCCATATCCGCAATTCATATTCCCGTCGTAGACAACGTGCTGGCAGACTTCCTGAGTCAACACACCCTGGACAGCGGAGATTGGGAACTGAATAAAGAAGTGTTCAACCTCATTGTTCAGAAGTTGGGACTTCCCTGTGTCTATCTAATGGCAACAAGCCACAATCGAAAGGTTCCGTTGTTCTGCTATCGCTGGAGGGACCCTCTCTAGTGGTGGATGCCATGTCGATCCCATGGCATTTCCCTCTGGCGTACATCTTTCCTCCCATTCCCATGTTACACAGGGTGTTGCAGGGCTCTCCAGTCGTTCTGATTGCTCCGTATTGACCTCATCAGGCTTGGTTTCCCTAGTTCTTGGATCTCTCTGTGGCAGAGCCCTTTCGGCTTCCCTGCCATCCAGATCTTCTTCTACAGGGGTATATGTGGAAGGAGGATGTGGGCTGTCTGGGTTTGATGGCATGTAAATTGAATCCTCAATACTGAAGAAAAAGGGTTTCTCTTCTGGTGTGGTGGCCACTATGCTTAGTGCCCGCAAGCCTGTTTCCTCTAAGGCCTACCATCAATAGGTAGTTAAAGAACCTTCCATATGCTGTCTGACACCACAGCCTTGTGCAATCAGTAGTCACAGAATGACACATACATGCAATACAGTTTTGGGCACCAGTTCTGAAAAAGGATGTACTAGAACTGGAGAGCGTACAGCGAAGAGCAACAAAATTAATTAAGCAAATGGAGGACTTGACAAGGATCTCTGTGGTGAGCTATCTGTTCCAAGGCCTGATCAGGTGACCAGGGATTAAAGGAAAGGAGGTTTAGACTTAAGCAGAGGAAGAGTTTTTTTCACAGTAAGGTCTGTTAAATTGTGGAATTCCTTGCCCAAAGAGGAGGTTATGGCAGATAAAATGGATAAATTTAAGAGAAGATGAGATACATTTCTTTCAAAAGGGAACATACAGGGTTATACTGTGTATTAGTAGGCAAATCAGGAAGGTCTGATAAATTGCTAACTTATTTGGTAGCGGAAAAGCTATACAATTCTCATGTCACTAGGGTATGAGGCAAAGGTTGAACTTGATGGACTTGTGTCTTTATTCAACCTAATTTTCTATGGTACTATGTTACTACTATAGTGTCTGGTCCAGTTTTCTCTCTTGGTGTGCTGAGAAGGATCTTTCCCAGGAATTTGATCTTCCCACGGTCCTGTCCTTCCTGCAGGATGGCGTGGATAAGGGCCTCAGGGACTTCTGCACTCTGTCTTTTCAGAGGCTCATTGCTTTCCTTCCAGACGACAGGGAATTGCTCATACTCGTCCTGCCTTTAGGAACACTGCTCCTCAGGCTTCCTTCAGTGCCCTCCATTTGAGTCCTTGGATACTATTCCTCTGAGCATGCTGACTTGGAAAATTTCTCCTGGCAATTGTGTCTGTTCACCGGGTTGCGGAGTTGCATGCTCTGTCTTGTAAACCACCCTTTTTGGTGTTTCGCAAAGATAAGGCGGTTCTTTGCACTTCTCAGAAGTTTCTCCCAAAGGTGGTCTCGGAATGCCACATTAATCAGGAAATTGTGATGCCCTATTTCTGTCCTGACCCTCCATCCGACGAGAGGGATCTTCAGTTGCTTGATGTGGTGCGATGTCTCAAGTTCTATATGCACTGCACTGAGTCTATTCACCAGTCTGATGCCCTGTTCATCATTCCTGAGGGTTCCATGGCAGGGAGACTGGCATCCAAGGTAACCATAGCGTCTTGGATTAAGTCTACTATTTGTAAGGCTTACGAACTGTGGACGATGCCTGTTCCACTTAGGGTTTCGGCTCATTCCACTAGATCCATTTGGGTTTCGGGCTTACAAGAATCAAGCCTCAGCTGCTCAGTTGTGCAAGGCTGCCACTTGGTCGTCTGTACACACCTTTTCTAAGGACTACCGCGTTGACGTGCTGGCATCGGCCGATGCCAGCTTTGGAAGGTAGATCCTGGAGGCAATTTTGCCTGTCTAGGTTCTCCTTTCGTCTCTTCAGTGCTCCTTCACTTTTGAGCCCAGCTGGCTTGTATTCTGTGTGATGTGCTCAGTTCCTGGTGTGGTTATGCACCGCTTTTGTGTCAGTTGACAGTTAGTTGTTATTGTTGGGCTGTCTGTGATCTGATGATTCATATAGGCTCTGGTGACTTTGGGGGCCATGCGCCTGGTCCTTGCCTTACTTCCCACCTCTGGGAAACTCAATGGTTGGACATCCCAAAGTTACCAGTAACCTATATTGGACGACAGAGAAAAGAGGATTTTAGTCTTACCTGTTAAATTCTTTTCTCTTAGTCCATATAGCTTACAGGTCTCCCACCCTGTCAGCGTGCCATGCTTGGTTCTCCTGTGGCTGAACATGGGAGTCCTTTCGGGTTCATGCTCACAGGAGTCTTCTTTTCCCTTCTTACTACCTAGTAACTAGTTAGTGTCTCAGATCTTTCTGGAGAGGATGTGGCTAGATGCAGCTAAGGAGAGGAGGTAGGCTCCACCCAGCATTCTCTTCAAAAATTGTTCCTGCCTACTTAAAGGGGCGGTCGCCTACCCAAATTTACCAGTAACCTATATGGACTAAGAGAAAAGGATTTAACAGGTAAGACTAAAATCCTCTCTTATACACTGTATAATCACCTCAGTAAATGACAAAGTCTTCATGTCAGTGCACACAGCTTACATAATGTAGCACTGTGTAACCGGACAACAGGTAGCAGTTTTTATTATTGATATTACCTAACTATATACTTAAGTCAATTACCAGTATGACACCGGCTTTCACACCTCTTATGTCTGTCACGCTCATAGTGTTGCCGAGGGTTGTTATAAAAATGAAGAGCAACTTATTTGTGTACTACAGTTTCTCTTGATGGATTAAATCATGATTTAGTCACTTTTAATTTTTGTAACAACTGTTTCAGTGCCACACAGCCTCCACCATCCACTATCAGTGTGACACACTTTGACCGTTTTCATCCGATTCTCTATCCTTCCCATAGGAGTTTATAAACCCACTGTCCTAGACTCTTGGCTAAAATACATTAAAAACAACTGCTTCCTGTTGGATGCTCGCACAATGCTACATTATGTAAACTGTGTGCATGCAAAGGATCCCCAATACCTACAACACGGTACTTGGAGCCTACTCCTGCAGTCTGTCCATAGCATGCCTCTCATAATATTAATGGAGTGCACACTTCCCCATGAATATAATATTAATGGGGAAGTGTGTACTCCATTAATATTAAGAGGAGTGATTTTTACAGACTTCAGGAGTACAATGTGTAATATTGCAATATTTACCCTTTCAGTAACACAGGTCTTGACAATATATTGCTCTGCAATGCATTCTTAAACCTCTTCCACTGAAAGGGTTGAATGTGAAATCGCTGTCCAACTTCTATACGAGGCATTGCTTCTTACTCATAATAAATCATCTTTCTCCCCCCCACCCTCCCCCTACTCCTGCCTAAAGCACAGCCTGGTCAGGTGTTTTGCTATCTGTGTCTCGGACCAACCACTGCTGATTTACAGCTGAGACGCACACTGACAGTCTCTGACTTAAGTCAGTATAGCAGATGGGTAAGATAGAACTGGACTTCCACTGGATTTATTATCCCTGAGCAACAACTCCTCAGATAGTGGCACACTGTTCACACAGACTCTTAATATGTTATGACCATTGGCAGTGAAATATACAGGCACTGATAAACACAGACATATGCAACACACAGGCAGACGTGTATGTGTCTCCACGTTGTACATTTCATCTGTATCTCACTGTTTCTGCGTGTTACTGCATGTTTGTGCATTTGTGTGTCTGCATACCTGTATGTCTCCCACTCTGTGTGTTCCATGCATGTCTGTCTGTCACTGTGTTTGTCCCGCTCTGTGTGCATGTCTTTATCTGTGTGTGTGTGTGTCATATGTCTGTGTGTATCAGTGTCTGTACATTTGCCAGATGTACAGCTAACAGTCGTAACATGATGGGCAAATAAATTAGGCCGCTGGAAATCATCATGCTTCACATATTACATTCCAGAACCCACTCAAGAAATACGCTCAGCACTTTCATCACTCTTCCACTAATGTCATCTTTCACCAATCAATAAAGCTTTGAACCATACCTTGTGGCCTCTAATTGGCTCTCCTTATCCTACTTTCTACCCGGCTTTAGTAAGTCAAGGTTAAGCCACACTTCTTATCTCTCAAGTGACTATAGTCCTAGACCACAAGTGATAGGCTGGGCCTGTGTTTGTGGAAGGGTCTGGTAGTACTACAAATTCCGGCCCAAATCCACACTATCGGGGCTTGATTAATTTGAGCCCCACTTCAGGGACCCACCCTTAAAACAGACACAACTAAAAAGGCAGCCCTCTAATTGGCTTACCTCATCATACTTTCTACTCGGCATTAGTAAGCCATGGTTAAGTCACACTTATTATCTCTCTAGTCAACTATAGGCCTCAACCACAATGTGGTATTCTTCCTGATTTGTACTCTTTCTGTTAATTTATTTTAGTATGTGATGTCTATCCAGGCTGATTGGATGTAAGAGTTATTCCCCCCTTCACTCCTTTGTGTTCAAAGTTTGGGTATCTTTCACCCTTTGTGGGGCCAAATCTTCGCTTTAGTGGGATTGCCTTATGATTTGCCCACTATTTATTTATTAACTTTTACTATATTTATACCTAAATTATGATGCAATCCTTTTAAGTTTGGGTGCCCATGCAGTGGCTGTTTTGGGTTCAAACACCTCGCATGCATGGAGCATATCTCACCTCCAGTTGATCACAGGAGTTTGAGTGAGTACATATTGATTTGAGTGACCTGCTCCATATAGTGATCGCCTGTCAAACCCTTTTCATGATTCGGGGCAGGGGGGGTACCATTTTGGAACTACTGTAAGATCACACTTTATTTTTCTGCAAACCCCCAAATCTCCTGTTTCTTGCATTCTCCTAGCATGGAAGGGTTATTTTTTGAGCAACACACTTCCTATTTTGCTTGCCACACACTTTACAATCAGATAAGTGCTTTGCTTCTATTTAGACTGTGTTTTGTAATTTTTTTTTTCTCTCTGTCAGTACCAAGAGACACAGGCCCAAGGCTAAACATTCTGGGGTCAACCCTAACTCTTTTAACCCAATACTCCTCATATCAAACTGAGCTATCTAAATAGTATTCAGGTAATTTATGTTCCTGTTGCACTGTGTTCTCTACATCACCTCTAGAGCCCTCTTCTGTTAAACAGCAAAAAGTACCCCCCCCTCAATTGATCTCAATATCTCTCACCTTGCCAAGTACACTCCTTGCTTCTGTCAGATGCTGCTGCACTTAAGAATCAAGCAATGGTTTGTGTTGGTACGGGGGAAGACAGAGAACGCGCAGATGTCCTTTAACAGGGTATTTTTTCATTTCAGTATTCTGTCTTCCTACCTGTTCTGGGCTTTTCTTTCACCCCGCATGGAATAGTTACATAGTAACATAGTAAATTAGGTTGAATAAAGACACAAGTCCATCAAGTTAAACCTTCTCCTCATACCCCAGTAATTTTATAGCTTTCCTGCTACCAAATAAGTCTTTATCAGGGCTTCCTGATCTGCCTACTAATAAACAGTATAACTGTATGTTCCCTTTGGAAATAAATGTATCTAATCTTCTCTTGAATGTATCCATTGTATCTGCCATCACCACCTCCTTGGGCAAAGAATTCCACAATTTAGCAGACCTCTCTGTAAAAAAAAAAAAAAATCCTTCCTCTGCTGAAGTCTAAACCTCCTTTCCTCTAATCTCAAGGGGTGTCCCTTGGTCATCTGATCAGGCCTTGGAATAAATAGCTCACCGCAGAGATCATTGTATTGACCTCTCATATGTTTGTGCAATGTGATAAGGTCTCCTCTTATCTGGTTCTCTTGGTATTACTGTTCAGAGATGACTTTTTCTTTGCCCTAATATATCTGCATTATTTGATTAATGTTTGCACATGCTTTTAACCTTCTATAACTTAATGTGTCTGGTTCAATTATGCTTATACTAGGCCCTCTCGTGGGGGCATTTTTCTCTAGGTATAGCTCCCCTGTCTTTCTCATATAATTTACTATGCTTTTCAGGCCTTTGGGCCTTCTCCACTGGATCAGTCTTGCCCTTGCCAGACTCACACTTCTCCTTCCTTATCTGCTATCTCCTGTCTGTCTGATTGATGTATGGCTCTCTTTATACCCTTCCTCTATATACCTTCTTCTCACACCCCCAACACTCCTACTCTAGCCGTGACACTTTTTCCTCTCAAGCATCAATTGGACATATTATGATTTCCAAACATGCTCCAGTGTTCTTGACAATCCAACATATTCCTTGGTGCATCGGAAGCTGAAAGTTGAATGAAACCTTGCTGATGGATCTGCTAATCCTGGGGTCTCTAAACCCTTTATCTGGGAGGCCGACTTATCCTGGCTTCAGCAGGTAGTTGTAACTTTCGCTTCCATCAGGAGGCACTGAACGCTCTCTTAGCTGATATCTCCCTTCTAGAGGAGCAACATAAAAGTTAACTGACTTCTGTCCTTAGAAACGTTTTCTTCCAAACAAGTGGAACTGGCAACATTACTTCTTTCTCAGAACCTTAAACCTCACATGTGGACTATATTTTAGCGATACCTTCATGGTGAAAAATGCAGGAAAACTGTGAGTAGGCTAGTGCACTGTACGCGAGTTTTCTCGCACGTTCATTGGATAAAAACTTTGGATGGGCCCCTCCCACACTCCATTGATAGTATAGCGGATGGTTTTCGCTCCTTCTGCCTCACTATTGATAATTTAATAGACTCAATAGCATTCTTTCTGGTTCAGCATGGCCCCAGCAGTCTTGGCTTATGTCACTGTGATTCGCAAGCTGGACAAAGACCCTACGAGTTGCAGAAGCTACAGACCCATTTTGCTCTTAAACCGTGAACTTAAGCTCTCTGCTAAGGTCCAGCCTAACTGGCTCAAATTCCTTGTCCTTTCTTTTCTTCCTTCCGGGTAGGAAAACTAAAGACATTATAAAACCTGCCTTGGACTCTAGCACTCCTTTCCTGCTTCTATCTTTAGATGCAGAAAAGGCCTTTGATCTGGTTAAGCGGGCTTATATGACCACAGTACTTTGGATCGGGTTGGGACCCAGATTATTGAATGCGGTGCTTTCCTTGTGCTCCTCTGCCTCATCCAGGTTCTTGGTAAATGGAATTCTCTCTTCCCCACGTTCTCTGCTTATTTTTTGTACTGTCTCTAGAGACTCTCTTAGCTAAAATACGGTCTTCCACTGAAGTTCTTGGTATGTCTCTGGGGTCTCGGGAGATCAAGATCTCATGCTTTGCAGACAATATTTGGGCTTGCTTGTCTTCCCCAAATAAGTCTCTCCTGAACTGCTGTACATGTTGGCCCTCTATGGTTAAATCTCTGGTATGAAGACAAACTTGATGAAGTCAGAGATTCTTCCTCTTAATGTCTCCCCTGTGCTCAGGAAATCTCTTCAGGCGGATTTTCCCTTTTCATGGAGGACCCGCGGATTTGAGTACGTAGGCATCCACTCTAATGTCCATCAATCTGGACCATCTTGGAGCTGCCGTTCAAAGTGACCTGCTTTCCTGGAATTCCCTGTTTTTGTCTTGGTCAGGGAGAGTCAACTTAATAAAAATGGTAGTCCTTCCTAAAATATTGTATATTATCTGGTCTCTCCTTCTTCGTATCCCAGCAAAATGCATCTGCTACTTACAACACTTGCTAGTGCTGTGTCTGGAGGTATAAGAAGCCACAGGTTATGGGATCCTCTGGCTTTTGCAGTGGATGTGATGACTATCTCATGGAATTTTCCTCTAGTGTACATATTTCCTTTGACCCCACTGATTCCCAGGGTGCTGATATAGGTCAGGATGTAGAGGTCTCATGTCATCCTGATTGCTTTATTCTGGCCTCTTTGGGCTTGGTTTTCAGATTTTCTCAGGCTGTCCATAGAAGAGCCTTTTTGGTTCCCCTTGAAACTGAATTTTCTGTCCCAAGGTCCATGTGCCATCCTCAAGAGGAGAAGTTGGCTTTGATGGCCTGGCTGTTGAGGCATCTGGAAGGTAAAAAAGGAGTTTTTCGACTGTCATTTCTATATGCTCCAAGCTAGAAAATCAATTTAATCCAAAACCTATCACAGGGTTTGGTCCCTTTTCTACCAAATGAGGTGCCAATAGTGGTTCGTGACTTAGGTCTTTTCGGCTTCCAGTAGGCTTGGCCTTTCTTCAAGATGTCTTCATTCAATTCATTGTGGAAGTGTGGTTTTTGAATTCCTAGCGGTATTTTGCCCAAGGTTGTTTTGGCTTTTCATATCAACCAGGGAATTGTCCCTTCTCCTTTCTGTCCAACTCTTTCTAATAGACAAGAGCAAGAACTTCATCTGTTGGTTGTGGTACTATGTTTATCACACACAAACTTTTTAGGAATCTGATTGTCACCTGCTTCTCCGTGCTCTCCCTCCGCTGCCTCCGTCTCTGTGCAGTTCTTTGTCTGCTTCCTGTACCTCACCGTCACCAGCCTCACATCTCTCTGCATCCTTGTGGCCGATGCCGGTTCTTCCCGTTTTTGCTTCTTGGGTGTTAGACGTCGCGTGCGGATGACGTAGCACACAACATCTATTTCAAGCCTCCGGTCCCTGGCTCCAGTGCACTATTACAGTGTTCTGTAGCCGGTTAGTCCTGTGGCAGTATAGCCCTGCATTCTAGCTTAGTCCTGAATCCCTTTATAGTCTTACAGTCTAGCTCAGTCCTGAGTCCCTTCTTGTCCTGTGTATGACCCTGCTTGCCTCTGACCACTCTTCAGCCTTGCGATTCTGGTTCAAACCTAATCTGTGTATGACCGTGCTTGCCTCTGACCACTCTTCAGCCTTGCGATTCTGGTTCAAACCTAATCTGTGTATGACCCTGCTTAGCCTCTGACCACTCTTCAACCTTGTGAATCTGGCCCAAGCCTAACCTGTGTATGACCCAGAAAAAGACCCAGACTTCTCTTCCGCCTAGTCCTCCTAGTCTCTGGTTTATCTGTGTATGACTCTACTGGTCTTAGACTCCTTTTCAGATTCTGTTCCTGTATTGTTGTAGCCCTGTTTCTGGTCTCCTGTTCCTGTTTTCTGTTCTGCAGAGTTCTAGCTAATGTCGTGGCCTATGCTCCCCATCTACGCACCCCACTCTTCGTTCCCTAGCCAGCACTCTCCCCTGCAGGAGCGATTGTGTTGTTTATTGTCTTGCTATCCAGGGCTCACATCCAGCTCCTCTGGAGTCTGCCATCCAGCCTTACGGCTGGCAACTTTACTTGGCCCTATCTACAGTAAAGCCTGACAATAGGCAGCCACCATTCGACCAGCCTCGCACCCAAGCGACGCACCCGAGCACTCCCTCTCTTGCAGGATTCCTGCAATTGGGTGACACTGATCACTTGTTGCCATCCATGAGGGCCTTCTTTAGGCTGTGTCTATGGTTACCATTGCTTCCTAAATCAAGGTGACCATCCACCAGGCATATGTCCTCATGAAGAAACTGTGCCATTTCTAGTCACAGAGCTTTCTACCAGATTAGTGCGCACATTTTAGGCCTTCAAGAATCAGGCCACTGTTGAGCAGTTGTGTAAGGTGACAACACGGTCATCTATGCACACTTTCACCAAACACCATCATGTGGATGCCATGGCCTCAGCTAAGGCCAGCTTTGACCACAAGGTCATTCAGTCTGTGGTGCCTATATGAGAGTCCTTCCTTCTCTCTTTTATCTCTGAATATCAGAACCTTGTTGGTTTCCTGTTCGTTTATTATTGAAGTTCGGTGTCCTTTGACACCTGAACTTCATGTTCCAGCACTTGGTCCTAGGGAAACTGGCCTACAGTGGAAGGATTCAACTCTGTTTCCCTCCCAGGAATCTTGACTGATAGCTTTAGTATATCCACATGGTTCCTGTGTTCTACACTGAACGACAGAGAAAAGAGGATTTTAGTGAACTTTCTGTTAAATCCATTTCTTAGTCCATATGGAACACAGGACTCCTTCCCATAAAAAAAACACGTTTGAGTCCCCATGCTGAGGGGACCTCTTGATTTCTCTGTTCAGGGATTTTTTTTTTTTTTTTTTAACTTTACGTGCGTTATCTTGGCTTAGCTATATGTTTAAATTAAATGTAGTCGGTGGGGGGTAAAGTAGAGAATAGAGTCTCTACCTCTGAGACCCTCCCCCCCCCCCTTCTTTCTGAAGTGCCCTTCCCTCCTTAAGGAGATAACTTTATAACCCATGGACAAAAATATATAATATATATATAATCCTCTTTTTGTGTACTTGCAGATAAAATCCTTTTCTCTTTATCCATATATACTCAGGTGTTCCCTCCTGGAGAAAAAAAATAGTTGTTTGAGTTCTTGGCAGGGATTCCTATGAGTTATCTGGTTCAGGTGACCACCTCCCTCCTTTTTTTTTTTTTTTTTTTTTTTTATTTATGTAAGTGATATTTGATGTGACCACCCTTTGCCTTCAAAACCGCATCAATTCTTCTAGTTACACTTGCACTCTTGTAAGCTCTGGGCAGCCCGATGCCTACAGAATGTGTTTTTTTTTTCAATACCACTGACTTATTATGCTTAGGAATAGTATAACTTTGCATATCACTGGGTTAGTAACCTATTTGGGGGCAATTTTATTAGGAAGAAAGTTCCGCTTTCATGATTGTGTTTCAACACACATATTAAATTGATGATCATTATCACCTGTTTGAAATAATTGCTTAATCATATCTGACTCTATGCCTACAAAATCCCTTAATCGTATCTGACTCTGTGCCTACAAAATCTATGCCTACAAAATGAGAAACCTCCTAAATTAACTTGCACAACTGGATAGTGACATCTTCTTCCTGACTACATGAAAAAAGGAAAATTTAATACCTAAAGGCCTCATGCTGAAAAATCCTACACTGGACACATACAACAGCAGGTTTGCACAGCAACTATGTACCAGGACTTCCCAGAGCCTATGCAACAACCTTATTGGGATCTGCTACAACAGGAAATCAAAGATACAAGCAGAAATATCAGCTCGAACCAGACACTGAGGACATGCAACAGGCCCTTAAACAGTACTACAGGAAACTACAAACACTCCTCATCAACGCCAAGAGGAAGAAACTACAGAGACTGAGGTGCAAAGCAGGTTTACCAGCAGAATCTGTAAATCAACCAGAACAGAACTGCGTTGTGAACCTTTCCAAATATAAGCAGAGAGGAAATATCTGTACTTTCAAAGGGCCTGTCATTCTGTCCTACTAAACCTGTGGACAGGGTAACACTCTGCAGTGACATGGAGGAGTTTTTCAGAAAACTCAGACTCAAGGAATTCTTCCATGACAGAATGGATAATAATTATAACACCACAGAGCTACATCACAACGTCAATGCACCCACAAAAAGATCCACCTGGACTTCAAAACCAGGAAGTAACCCCACACTGGACAGATACATAGAGAGTTTCAGGAGCAGAGTCACTACAGAAATACTGGAAAGACAATGTGAACTAGCACACAACCTAACCCAAAAGGAACAAAAAGCCATACAGTCACTTAAGAATAACCAGGACATTATTATTAAGCCTGCAGACAAGGGAGGAGCTGTTGTTCTAATGAACACTGTGGACTACATTCAAGAAGCAAATAGGCAACTCTCTGATGAAAGATATTATGCCAAATTACAAGAAGATCCCACAAAAAATTATACAAAACAACTTAACAGGATCATAAAAGAACTACCCTCCAACACTGAAGAACAGATAAGGCCCCTAATACCAGCAGATCCAAAAATAGGCTCCTTCTACATGCTACCAAAAATACACAAGGAAGGAAACCCAGGAAGACCCATAATTTCAGGGATTGGTACACTCACAGAGAATATATCTGGCTGGGTAGAAAATACCCTGAAACCCCTGGTAAAACAAACACCCAGCTTCCTTCAGGACACCACAGATCTTTTAAACAAATTAGCTGGCTTGGGGCCAATTCCAGAGAGCACCATCCTGGCCACTATGGATGTAGAATCCCTCTACACCAACATTCCACACACAGATGGCATAGCAGCATGCCAGGGATATCTGGAACAAAATAACACACCCATGGAACCGGTAACAGAACTCATACAGTTTATTCTCACCCACAATTACTTCAAGTTTGGACAGGACCTCTACCTTCAGAAAATGGGGACTGGAATTGGTACCCGAATGGCACCACAATATGCCAACCTGTTTATGGCAAAATTGGAAGAGGACTTCCTGTCCACCTGCCAGATAAAACCCCTGGTCTACCTCCGCTACATAGATGATATTCTTATCATCTGGACCACCAGTGAGGAGAAACTTCTCAAATTCCATGAGAATTACAATACATTCCACCCCAATATCAACCTAACACTCAGTCACTCACGCACAAGCATTAACTTCCTTGACACAACTATCAGTATTCAGAACAACTCCATCCACACATCCCTATACCGCAAACCAACAGACAGACCAACATACCTGAAAAGCAATAGCTTCCATCCAAAACACACAAAGAACTCCATCATATACAGCCAGGCCATCAGATACCACCGCATCTGTTCTGACAGGATGGACCGTGACAGGCACCTCCAGAAATTCAGAGGAGACTTTATAAAACACGGTTACAGTGCAACTACTGTTGACAGTCGGATAAAGAAGGCTACCCAAATACCAAGAAAAAATCTGTTGCACTACAAAGAACAACATAAGGGAAACCAGGTGCCACTGGTGGTCACTTACCACCCCCAGGTTGAAGTGCTATGCAAAATTTCAAGAGAACTTCAAAAGAAATTACATACAGATGAAAGACTCAAGAACATATTCCCACAGCCTCCCTTACTCTCCTTCAGACAGCCTCCAAATTTGAAACAACTGATGGTGAGGAGTGCCCTGAATAAAAATACAAAAAATGGCACATCTCCCTGCCTACAAAAGAGATGTGAAACTTGTGCACACGTTTACACCGCGGACAACATACCAATTCCAAACACCCAGTTACACCATAAGATCAATGGTACCTTCACCTGTAAATCATCCAATGTAATATACCTTATCATGTGTGCAAAATGCCCAACAGCTCTGTATGTGGGAGAAACTGGACAAGCACTACATAGGAGATTTAATTCCCACAGATCCAGTGTTAATAACAAAAAGACAGAGACATCAGTGGGAGAACATTTTTGCCAAAATGGGCACAGTGTCAAGGATATTAAGTTAACTGTATTGATGGGACTGTTCCGCACTCAGAGGGACAGAAAGGTATGGGAGGTAAAATTAATGTTAAAATTTAATGCAATTTGTAGTGGTTTGAACAGGGATAAGGAATTTCTGTCAAAATATAATTTAGTTGATTGACCTTTCCAACAGACCCAAGAGCATCGTAAATACCTCTAAAGCCTCAGAGGAAGAGTGCAATTTACCATTGACTGATCAAAGATATCTGGATCTGGACTGCATTCTGTTATCTGATTTCCATGCTAAACAATGTGATGTGTACTTGTATTTAAGAGAGATGTTTTCATATTTATCTGTATAACATTCCTGAGGAAGAAACCTAAGGTCTTGAAAGCTTGCATTTAAATCTGCTTAGTTAGCCAATAAAAGGTATCAAAAACTTTATTTGCCTCCTACAAAATCCCTAACTTTGTGCAAATGTACCTAGAAGAATTGATGTTGTTTTGAAGACAAAGAGTGCTCTCACCAAATATTGATTTGATTTAGGTTTCTCTTCTGTTCACTATCATTTTGTAAATTGATAAATATAAACTATTAGCATGTCTATTTTTGTAAGCATTCTAACTTTATAGCATTTTAACACCTGCCTAAGACTTTTGCATAATATGTGTGTTTGTGTTAGTATAATAAAATGTGTAGGCACTCACAGGGTTTTGTGATACACATTTTAATTTATTGCTAACACTCACAAGTCATCGTTTCACTCAGCAGGAATTTCTTTCGTGCAAATTTGTGTATATTTTCAAAAACTGAACAAACCATGAGTTCCATCTTTTTAGATATTTATACATCATACTTGCAGAATTATTTTAATAATTTTATTACGCTACGGCATCCAGGCTAAATAGTTCACTTATCTGGACTACTTATTTTCTCACTCTCTTAATAAATATTACTCTAAAGATTCCAACTGCCACTTATAATCTCAAATGACGGAAAATAAGACAAAATAATCTGAGTACTGCAAGATGCGACTTCATACAAATTATTAAAAGAAAATCCTAGTGATTTAGATCTACAAATTCTTAAAAACACATTGCGAGGCAATAGAAAAAGGAATAATTTAATATTACGAATATAAATATATTTACATTAATAAACCAGTGGAACCTTTTTTTATATCATTCTCCCAAAATCCACAAGAGTGTTAAAAAATGCCCAGGTAGACCGATAATAGAAGGGATTAATTCAGTGTAATTTGATTTCTTTTTGCAGACATGTCATACATTATGCCAAGCTACATAAAAGATTCACAGCACATCCTGAAACAAATAGAGAAATTGGAACATGAAGAATTATACTGTTGGATAACCATGGACATGGAAGTACTTTATACCAACATAGAGCATATGTAGGGTTTAGAGGCACTAGCCTTCTTTCTTTTTTGATCTAGATGAGCACATTCCAACAGAAAAAAATGTTCTATTAAAATGTTCAGAATACATGCTGAATTATAATTTCTTCCAATTTCAACACAAATGGTATTTACAAATCAGAGGTACGGCCACGGGCACAATATTCACTCCCTCCTATACAAACCTGTTTGTAGGCTATTGGGAGGCCAACAACAGCAGGCTCAATGGTGTAGAGGAGGAGGGGTGATACTGTGTTCTAAGGCCGCTACATCGACAACATTTTAATTACCTGGAAAGGAAGCTGAAAAAATATGAATAGATTAATGAAGGTCTTCAGTAATAATGATCGAGGTCTCAAATTTAAAGTACAGTATCATAAACCAGTAGGTTCAAACCATTATATCAGAGCAGATAGTAGACATTGCGCAAAATGGTTAAAGAATGTCCTGTTTGGGCAGTTCCACAGACTGCAATTAAATTGGAGTAGAATGGAAGATCTGGAGGCAGAGGGAACATTTTAAACAAAATAATTTCTGGAAAAAGTATATAAAGAGACACTAATAAACTCATCCTACGAAAGGGCAAAAATCCTTAACTGAGAGGACATTTTAGTGAAAAAATGAGAACCCCAAGATAAAAAATATGAGGTATCCTTTATAACACATCTTAATTCACATGGTTAGAAATATTATTTAGAAGCATGGAGAATATTACAGCTGGACTCCGTTTTAAACAAATGCATAGGACAACAAGCATCAGTAACTTTTAAGAAGAATAGAAATATCAGGTCTTTTATTGCCCCTTGTAGACCAAAACTAGCAAGCAATGGAGAAAATGAAAACATTAAAAGAAAATTAATTGGCACATACAAGTGCTATAGAGGAAAATCTGCTCTGTGTCTTTTCTTGTGTTTCTGTAGCTACAAGTTGAATTCTGTGACATGGATTCTGTTTGTGAAGTCCTAGCAAGACCAGCAGTGACATAAAAAATTCTGATATCTAAGAAGAATTGGGACTGTTAATACTGGACAGAGTGCTTAAATACATTTTTTTCCATTTTTTTTTCAATACTGTACCAAACCCAGGCCAATTAATTCACTTATCTAAACTGCTTATTCTATTACACTCTCTTGATAAATATAACTCTACAGCTTCCAGCTGCCACATGGAATATAAATATATTTATTAGCAATATTGGCACGGCGTTGCCTGTTCGGTTCATAACTAATGCTTTAAAGGGTTAGTAATGGCCATATTTAAGTTAAATCAGTATTGTAGATTTTAAAAAATAAAGTATCTGGAGAAAGCCCCATCTCTCAAACCTTTACGGTTTGAGAGATATTTGCCACTAAAGTACCCCCCCCCCAGCAGAGCCAAAATGACAATATTTAAAAAGAACTACTTCATTGGAATGGTCTACAACAGAGGTTCTCAACCCATGCCCTCAGTGGCCACTAACAGGCCAGGACTTAGGAATTTCCGTGCTAGAACACAAGTGTGTTGATCAGAGGCTCAGTCGTATTGATCAAAGGAAATTCTAAAATCCTGGCCTGTTAATAGCCACTGAGAGCACAGGTTGAGACCATTGCGCATATTGCATTTTGCATGCACCATTTTGCCTATTGCATATAGAGGACTGCGTATAGCTTATAGCTTTTGGTGAGTTGCATACAGCGTTTGACGTATTGCTTTTGGAGTATAGCATTTGGCGTTTTGCATATGTTGTATAGAGCTTTGCATATAGCATTTGGAGTATAGAGTTTGGCATATAGCATGCAGCATATGTTTTATAGCATTTGGCATATTACATTTTGTGTATGGCTTTTTGCATATTGCTTATATAGTTGTGCTTTGTACCTATACCTTTTGGTGTATAGTATAGATTTGTGCATATTGCATGTTTAGCATTGTGCGTATTGCATTTTTCGCGTATCAATTAGCACATAACGGTGTGTGTATTGCTTTGTGCATGTAGCATTTTGTGTGTATTTTTATGTATATATTGTGCGTGCTGTGGGTGTGTATTGCGTGTGTTCATATATTGTGTGTGTGTGTGTGTGTGTTGTGTGCATGTTTGCGTTTGTTCATTGTAGCCCCTGCATCTCCATGCAGCAAAATTATGTCCCCATGGTTGGACTAATAGGACAGGCAGTATAGAGGAGATTTGAATAACTCCTACTTACTGCCCAGGGTTTGCTTGCCAGGAACACAGAAGCCTGGGAGAAATCCAGTTACAATTTTTGCATAAAGGAGTTGTTTTTTTTTTATCTGCATTATGCAAAATTATCATATTCAATGAGGTTTTGTTTGCCTTCTTCCAGAAGTCCTATCTGGCAGATGATCTGTGAAGGACTTGTACTTTTTTATATACCTCATTTATTATGTAAAGCTGGTGGGGAAATATCAAATTTGTAATCTTGCTGAGCTTTCATAAAATGCATTTAACATATTTTTTAATTCAGAGCTCAAGTTGTGTTTAAACCAGTTTGTGATTAAAGAAAGTCCATAAAATTTAACATTCTTAATCAAATATAATATTGAAAACTTTGCCTGACTGGAAACTTGCCTCAAACCTTTTTACTACTACAAATAACTATCTCCTTTTTAAATTTCAGTATACTCATAGTTGGATATTTGGCTGCAATGAGAATATTTCACAAAATTGGTAAGTGAGTTTACAGTGTTATTAACAGTTTGATTTGTTTTACTCTTCATTGTACAGATAACATAATATTTAAATGTCATGGTACAAAAGAAGAAAAAAAAGTTTAATGTAAAATGGCATAGATTTAGTATTAAAGTGAGCAAGTGAAGGTGATCGTTGCAGAAGCACTGACTTGGATAGTTTGATTTTATATTAAATGGCACTTAACTGAACTAAACAAATACAAGGGACATTTAGTAATGTCAAGAACAAGTTCTGTAGGCACAGGGATCACTGGCTGTTTATAGGGTTAGACTTGATTGCACAATCATGGTTTTGTGGTTCTGATGCAGTGGAAATGGGGAAGTTAACTTCACTTAGCTTTTTCAAATGAATTAAATCCAATTTTGACTTGATATATATTTTAAAGGGCATGTGTGGGTTCAAAGGTGAAGCCTTTTACAACATAGGACCTTGATATAATTTTCATTCCCAGAGGAAGCTGACACACACTTCACACTAGAAATAGACAAGCAGAAAGCAGACACACACATTCTATGTTGCTGAAGTCCCCATTAGAAGAAAATTTTACTTTTCACCCTTCCCTAGAGCATGGTGAGGAAAGAGGGAGGGAGAAAAAAAGAGGATCAAGATGAGGATGGCAGAGAGAAGAGCTAATCGTTTACTTTGGTGGAAGATGTTTGGTGGAAGGGCAGTGAGACATCTGGCGGTGGTAGTTAGATATCTGTGGAGAGGAAGAGACACCTTGAAGGGTATTTTTCTTTATATTGAAGACACTATAGCAAAGTTAGTATGAGGTGGGACAATGAGAAGAGGAAGGGGGATATCAGTCATAGTTCTCTTAGAGCATCTAATACCCTTTGGTCGACCCTGTGTGTGACAGTGGAGAAGATGGGAAATAGGAGTGAGAAAGGAGGAAAATTAGATGTCAAGAGTGGTGAAAGTGTAGGGGGAGAGGAGAGAGTAGGAGGGAGAAAGAAGAGAGTGGGAAAAGAGGAAGATGAGAGGATGAGCAGGGAGGGAGGAGACAGACCCTTTTCTCACCCACTTACTATACCATAGATAGGAAATGCGACCCTCCAGCTGTTGTGCTAAATCATCCACACTATTCAGCTTACCAGAATCCTGCTGAGCATGATATGGGAGCTTGTCCAACAGCAGTTGAAAATCACAGGTTGATAGTCTATGTAAATATATGAAGTATGTGTATGATACTTGATGGTGCTCTATCTATACACTACTCTAAAGTAGATCCAGCCGCTATATTCCACTGTGTCCGAGGAGCAACATGTCACCTTAGAAAAAACTAGCAAAAAAGGAGAAATGTGGAGAGAAGCGCTTAGATCTAAAATAAATATATATATAAGAATGGCACAAAGATAAAAATATATATTTATTTGATTATCCAGAGAACAATCTAAAATTGCAATAAATCAGCACTATATATAATATATAAAAATATACCAGAAATCTAATGTTTATAGACTATATTTAAGAAAATATGCTGATGATCTCCAACCTTCAGTTAGGGAACAGTTTATAAAATGAAAGTATGTATTCCTTGTTAGTTGGTATATGTTGGTATATACTTGGTAAGCCAGTTCCTTTGTTGCATATGATATCTGAGCAATATGAATATATGTGAGATGAAATGAACAATTTGTTTCACCGACTAGATATTATATACGGATGCGGGTAGAATGTTTATCCTTTCTGCTTTTTGATAGTCTTTGTACTTAACCAATCAGTTCAGAAAGGGGTCCCCCTTCTCTGTTCATCAAGAGAACCAGGGAAGTGTGTGATGGATGCTGTACTGATCACAGTATTATACTGCTTCCAGCATCTCGATGTTCTATTACACAAGCTAGGTCAAGATGCTTTCCATACCTTTTAGAGCAATCCTATGTGTTCTAGTGGGCTCAGAGCGTGAACAGTATGGCAGAGCTACAAACATCAAAATGTGATTCGGCAGTGCCTGTCTAACAGAGCTCCTTAAAGGGAACACAGTCCTATTCTGCGAACACCAGAGCCTCCATCAAAAGGAACCCAGATACAACCACAGCCCATATTGTTGTACATTATGTGTGGGCACCCCTTAATGAGCTGATTGGGTGTAACTCTCCAGATGTTGTTGAACTGCATCTACCATCATCCTCTGTTGGATGTTGGTTAGCTCAGGATGACGGGAGATGTAATCAAGCAGCCGTAGGAGGGCCACATTTTTCCTGTTTTTGGTAGAGTAAATTAGTGGGAGAGAAAAGAGTCAACTCCTCTTCCACTACTCCTAACACCCTTCTTCTCATTGTCCTCTTTCATCCCAATACTCTCACTCCCTACTCTTATTCTCACCACAGTCCTCATACTCTTACCCCCTCCTCTTCTTTCAAACCCTTCCTCTATTGTTTCTTCCTCTCTCACCTCTTTAAAGGGAACCTATCACCGTGAATTTTCTTTACCTACTTCAAAATTCATTCAAAACTTCCTGTGTCGTGTTAACTAAAATTCCAAGAGATATAAAGTTTAGGAGATAATCACTCTTTTATTTCTGAGAAAAGTGGAAGTATCCTGGTACTGCCCAGAGCTTTGTTAGCATATGACATGACACTGAATAGAGTCTTTATATACTTCAGTTAAACATGAATACGGCCTTGGAGCTGTAAGCTACTTCCTTAATAAGAATCCTAAGTGAAATGAGGACCATAAACAATTATTTATAGAGCTGCTGTCCTTCATCCTTAAAAGGAAGTTTTTTGTGTTTAAGGACCAGTTTTTCCTCCATGTCCGGGGTGCAGCAATGGGGAGTGCAGGTGCTTCCACATATGCCAATCTGGTGATGAGAATAAAGTGTTGTCTTTACGGACCATAATGAGTAATACACTAGCCAAGTACTGTTATGGCTTAATTATATTGATGATCTTTTCATTTTGTGGGAAGGTACCAATCCTTTGTTACTTGAATTTATGGATTTGCTGAACCTTAACAAATTCAACCTTAAACTTAGTTGAATGGAGCATAGACTTTGTTAACTTTCTAGATATTACTATCTGATGGGGAAATAATTATTTTCTCCAAACAGACCTATACAGAAAACCCACTGCAACTAATAGTTTGTTACATTTTTCTAGTCATCACCCACCCAGCATTAAAACTAATATACTTGTGGTTGAATACTTAAGACTAAGAAGAAATCACAGTGATGTACAAACATACAAAATGTGTCTATTGATCTTAACCCCTTAAGGACCAGCCGCGCAAGCACGCAACCGTCACTTAAGGACCACGGGCCATTTTTTTTTCTGGAATCCGATTCCGGACTCGCCGAACGGCTTGCAGCCTCGCAGGGAGCCCGGAATTCCACGACGGTCCAGGACTGTCATGGGTCCTTTAACGGAAAACAAGCCATGACGGTCCTGGACTGTCATGGGTCCTTAAGGGGCTAAGGAAAGATTTATAAAGAGGATACAGCAAAACCGACATAAAGAAAGCTTATAAGAAGGCCTCATATGCATCACACCCATACCTCCTTTTTCATCAAAAGACAAGCTCGGACACAAATAATAATAATAATTTGTGATTTTTTTAGCTCTTTTCTCCCTGTGAAACTCAAAGCGCTTTACAAATATACAATCAGACGTAAAAACTAAGAGTTCCTTATAGTCAGATGAGTTAAATGAATGCCTGCTAAAAGAGGTGGGTCTTTAGCTTTTTTTTTTGTAAAGTCTGTAATGATGGTGCCTCTCTGATTGAGGACCGTAAAGAGTTCCAGAATTTGGAGGCAGTGTGGCTGAATGCCCGGGAACCTGAGGATGTCTTTATTCTGGGCACTGTCAGGAGGGATCTGTTGGCTGACCGCAGTGAGCGGGATTTAATATAGGATGTCTGGAGCTCTTTCAGGTACTGTGGACCTTGATTATTTAAGGCTTTGAAGGTCAGCAGGCCAATTTTAAAATATGCTCGCTGTGCAGGGAGTGGAGAACAGGTGTTATGTGACATGAGCGAGTTTGATTGGTCAATATTCTGGCTGCTGTGTTTTGTACTGTCTGTAGGTGATGGAGTTCTTTTTCTGGGAGGCCCAAGTAAAGTGTATTACAGTAATCTAGACGAGAGGACACAAATGCATGGAATAATGTTGGCATATCATCCGATGGAATTAAGTGTTGTATTCTGGCTATGTTTCACAGATGAAAGAAGGCAGATTTTATTATGGAAGAAATAATAACGTGGCGATTTTGTACCTCTGTTGAACTAATGAGTTCAGAGCCTCCAAATTCCAGGCCAATTGGGTGATCATGAGATATTCTTGTTGCCCGGTGTGTCCCCTCACCAAGAGTAACTGTTTTGTCAGGGTTCACTTTTAGCCAACTAGCATTCATCCACTCTATGAGGTCTGCTAAGCAACTGTTGATGAGGCATGTCGGGTCTTTAGTATTTGGAGCAAAGGAGAAGTAGAGTTGTGTGTCATCTGTGTAGCAGTGATATCTTAGGCCATGTTGCCTGATGATGTCCCCCTGTGGTAGCATGTAAATTGCAAATAGCATGGGAGACAAGACAGAACCTTGTGGAACTCCAAAGGCTAATTCTGTTGGTGCCAATGAGCAAGATCCTGATGTTACTCTCTGTGATCTACCAGTGAGGAAAGATTTAAACCAGTTTAGAACTGTGCCTCCTAGTCCACAGATGTGCTGCAATCACTCTATTAAAATCCCATGGTCAATGGTGTCAAATGCAGCTGAGAGGTCCAGGAGGATTAGGATGGAGTAATCACTTTTGTCTCTTGCCCTAAGGAGATCATTTAGCACTCGGACTAGCGCTGTTTCTGTGCTGTGGCAGCATCTGAAACCTGATTAGAAAGGATCAAAGATGTTATAACTTGATAGATGGGCCTCCAGCTGAGTTGCCACTACTTTTTCAATGATTTTCCCCAGAAATGGAAGGTTGGATGCTGGTCTGTAATTTGCTAAGCAGTCTGGGTCTAATGAATGTTTCTTTAGGAGTGGTTTTGCCACTGCTGCTTTTAGAGGACCCTGTAAGTTTCCAGTTCTTAGTGAACACTGCACTATATTTGTGAGGGCTGGAGCGAGTGGGGGAATATGGCATTCCACTGTAGTGGTTCTGGTGGGTAACTGGTTGGCCTGTTGTGATAGAGGCTCAGATGGACGAAATCTTGTCTGTGAAAAAAATTGCAAATTCTTCACACTTTTCCTGAGAAAAATTGGTGGGTATATGCATGCATGCTGGTTTGCAGAGCTTTTGTACTGTGCAAAACAGTTGCCTGGGTCTGTTGCGGGAGCGTGCAATTTCACGTGACAAAAATGAAGACTTGTTTTCCTAACTTGGTATTCATTGAGGTGTTTGGAAAGAGCAGCTTTGTCCTCTGGGTCATGTCCTGCACGACCTTCTCTCAAGTTTATGGCCTGTTCTCTTCATTTCTCTGCTGGTGCTATCAAACCAAGGTGCGTTGTTGTGAGTGTTGGTGCAGTGCTTTCTAGGGTGTCTCTCATGGTTTTGTTTTACAGTTGGACTTAAGAGCTGGGTTCTTGACACTTGCCCATCAGCTCACTTAGATCCATATTTGATGTTACATCCAATGACGTCACCCCTTTTAATGAATGGTGTTTGACCAAGTTCTGAGGCTGGGGTCTGGCTGATTGTGTTCTTGAAGGAACCTCTTCCTATCTCATGGGGGTCTGTATATTAAAAGTATCCAAATTCCTCTATCTATTGAGATGCTAGCAGCTACACATTCAAAAGATTTGGGTGTGTGTACTGCTGTTGACCTGGGGTTTAAGTATGATTTGACACAAATCATTACACCGTATAATTGCCTGGAACAGCTGCCTTCTAGGATAGGCCCCACATTGTCATCTAGCCACAATTCTGTAATGCATGCTAATTTGCATGTTTCAATAAGGTCAGTGATAATAGCTGTTTTATTCTTTATTGATCTGGCATTTCCCAGGATTGATCTGATAGTACAGTCTTGGGGTTCTGATTTCTTGCTCTGTACTTTGGAAATGGTGTGTCTTCTTATAGGGATATCACAGAGGTTTCCTTGATTTGATTGTGTGCTTTTTTGTGGCTTCTGGGTTGATTTACTTCAATTGAGTTTGCAGATAAACAAAGCGGCTGAGTGGCTATGGTAGTATCAGGAGATTGAACTTTAAGTATTGATTTGCTACCACGGCAGCCCCTGTGAGTGCCTTTGAAGATGCCAAGTGATTTTAGGGTAACGACTTGTGAGGGACTGAGTGGAGAGACTGCTTTTTGGGGTTGTAGGGAATACAGATATGAGGCAGTATAGTTGATCATCCCCTCAGCAATGGAGGGGTTAAATAGACTCTAAGTTTTGCAGGGATGTCAGCTCTGGGAGACACACACACACACACACACACACACACACACACACACACACACACACACACACACACACACACACACACACACACACACACAATATTACACATTTTTTCATCTTCAATACTTTGAGTGTTTAGAAATGAAATTTTCGCATTGCTGAATGGATGAGCAAATGCAAAACCCAAATAACAACTTTTTTATAATTTCATAAATATATTTATAAATATAATTTATATAAAGTCAGTTTTATAATTTCAATGTACCTTGTTTGTGGTGGTCAGGTGAATGTATCTCTTCTTAGCAGGGGAAATATATTTCAATCTGCTGTGTATCTCAGTGTAGTAATGCCATCTGTTGAATTTTGGTAAATCCAGGTATGTGGGATTTGCTGTAGATATTGGTCCTTGAAATATTTTTCGTTAATTTTGAAAGTAAGGACGTTATAATGAAGGTAATTCCTGTAGAGGTCAGGAGTATGAGAAAAGTGTGGCAGCAAGCAGAGGCGTCTGAGTAAAATCAAGTTTATAACCACTTATTGTTGTCAGTGGAATAATCTGGTTAATATTCTTAATAACACTGGCACATATTATAATGTGAACCTGATTTGCAAGAAAAACTTGATAATAGAGTTTCAATGTGCAGCCACAGGGCACCTAATTTGCGTGACAAACTAGTACATAGTCATCTGCAAAGAAACATCTACACAGTGACAGTGGGATTTTGCATACAATTTTGCATATGGACACTGTGTGGGATGTCACCATATGATTACCACGAAAGCTACCACAGATGGGTTTGGAAAGGCACATCAGTTGCCAAACTTCTGCTGTAATCTAGTGTCTTCTATGCCCTTGTGGCCTGCAGTATCTGGGCAAAACAACTAGAAAGTGTATATGCATGATGACCTACAGGATACTCATCTTATTGGCAAATAATTGACATATATAGCTCATCATTTTTTTTTAGAGGTTCACGATTCTAATTCAAATGGTCTCCAAGCCTGGTGCATTCAGAAAAATTCTTTGGGAATTATGGGATGTGACATTGATCAAACATTGCTTAAAAATTAAAATAGATGTATTTTTTTCTGAATACGCTATCTCCAGCAGGTTTTAATGAAGAACATAATATCAATATACATTTGATCTGATGTATTAATTCCAGTATTTATATGACCTGTTCACAGAAATACTGTTACTTTTCTTTGATGATACTAGCCTATATATTTTATCCTTTGATCTACCAATATATACTTATAATACATAAGATGAAGTATACCAAGCACTCACAGTACTTCTAGGAGGTATATCAAATTAATATTTTATGTAAATGGTCAATGTTTCGGCCAGGCGTTGCTGGCCTTCCTCAAGACCGTTTGTATAGTGCAGCTTGGTGTTCTATAAACCTTCTCCCTGCTGGCCGCAAAAATTCAGCATCCTGTAAGCCCATGATGTCATGTTGGTCAGCATGATGTGATTGTTTAATGTAAATAGGATTCTGAACTTGGCTGATTTTTATAAAAAAAAAAACCTAAAACACCACCTCCAATTATAAAACTCAAACGCACCTTTGGCCCTCCAAATATGAGTCCAGCTCTAAGGGCCTTCAACAGGAGTCTGGTTGATGAGGCTAAATCCATACCCACTTACCCCAAACACAGTAATCTTTCCAAATCTGAGCAAAAAGCACTATCAGACCTGGTGCAGGATGAACATAGTCATTGGATCTGCAGACAAGGGGTGCCACTGTGGTCATGAATAGGGACAACTATAAAAGTTAGATCTTACGCCAGTTATCTGATTCCAATACCTATAAAGCACTTTTTTCTGATCCCACTTGGTCATATAAGCAAACTATAGATAGTACTATTAAACAGGTCTTACAGCACAGATAGATTGATCAGAACTTAGCACTCTTTTTTTGACTGTTACTCATCTAATATGTCCTATCATCTATACTTTACCCAAAATCCACAAGTGACTGGTTGATCCCTCTGGCAGACCTATCATCTCTGCCAGGGGTTCCCTGCTCCAACCCATTGTCACTTTTTTGGATATCCTTTTGCAACCACTTGTCCAAGCAATGCCATCCTACATAAAGGACAATGGTCAATTCCTTAAATGCATTTTGGATATGGGTGATCTTGATGATGATGACCTATTGGTCACAATGGATGTGGACAGCCTCTACACTGTCACTGTCTACATCACCCACTTGACAACAGCCTTAGAGTTTCCCACTGAATTCATCTGCAAACTAATACACCTTATACTCACAAATTCTTTCGCTTTGAGGATACTTTTTATCTTCAGATGGCAGGTACCTCAATTGGCTCCAATGAGGTGCCAGCCTATGCCAATCTATATATGCTCTAGTATGAATCTAGATAGCTAATGCACCCCAATATTAAATTTTACAGGCGCTACATAGATGAGTTATTCATCATTTGTCATGGTGCTACCTTGGAGCTCATTGAGTGGACACATTCACTGAACTCACTACTGTCCACTACTGGTCTTAAACTAGCCTTTGACAAGGAAACCATTAGTTTCCTAGATCTGCAACTCATAAGCTGAAGTAACCGCCTCACTACCTCTTTGTATCGCAAATCTACCAACAGAAACACCCTATTACATGTGACTAGTTGCCATCCGCTGACCCAGATCAGAGGTGTCCCCTACTCACAATTCATTATTATTATTATTATTATTCTTTATTTATATAGCGCCAACTAATTCCGCAGTGCTGTACAATTGGGGAATAGACATACAGGGGTATTAAATAGTACAATCAGATGTGTAGAACAGGAGGATCAGAGGGCCCTGCTCGTGAGAGCTTACAGTCTAGAGGAAGGTAGGTTTGATACAGAAGGAGTAAGTGCTATTGTGTTTAAGTGCCTCCTGCCACATGAACTGCCAGTCAGTGGGTGGGAGTGAGAAGTGCCATTGAGTGCAGTAGTCTGTGCAAGGGGTGAATCTTGGTGGTGATGTTTATAGAGGCAGTTGATAGGCCTCCCTGAAGAGGTGAGTCTTCAGGGAGCATCTGAAGATTTGAAGGCTGGGGGAGAGTCTGATGGGGCGGGGGAGGGAATTCCACAGCTCAGGTGCAGCACGGGAGAAGTCCTGTAGGCGGGAGTGGGAGGATGTGATAAGAGCTGTGGAGAGCAGAAGGTCATCTGCAGAGCGAAGATGGCGGGCGGGAGTATATTTGGAAATGAGAGATGAAATATAGGGGGGTGCAGTGTTAGTGAGGGCTCTATAAGTTAGCACCAGAGTTTTGAATTTTACTCTGTATGCTAACAGGAGCCAGTGTAGGGACTGACAGAGGGGTGTGGTGTTAGAGAAGCGATGAGTGAGGTAGATTAGTCTTGCAGCAGAGTTCATTATGGACTGTAGCGGGGTTAGTCGGGTGAGAGGCAGGCCAATTAGTAAAGAGTTACAGTAGTCAAGACGGGACGTGATGAGTGTTTGGATTAGAATTTTGGTAGTGTCTTCTGTGAGAAAGGGTCGGATTCTAGAGATGTTGCGGAGGTGGAGGCGGCATGAGTTGGAGATTGACTGGATGTGAGGAATGAAGGATAGGGCAGAGTCAAATGTGACCCCCAGGCAGCGTGCTGTAGGGGTTGGTGTGATGGAAGTGTTGTTAACGGTGAGGGTAATGTTTGGGATAAGGCTGGTTGTAGATGGAGGGAAGAGAATTAGTTCCGTTTTGCTAAGGTTAAGTTTGAGTTGATGGGAGGACATCCAGGAAGACACAGCAGACAGACAGTCAGACACTCGGGACAGGAGGGAAGGAGAGAGGTCTGGGGAGGAAAGATATATTTGGGTGTCATCAGCATAGAGATGATGGTGAAACCCAAAGGAGTTTATTAGTTTTCCAAGGGAAGCAGTGTAGATTGAGAAGAGCAAGGGTCCCAGTACTGATCCTTGAGGCACACCAACAGACAGTGGGAGGGGTGGGGAAGTGGAGCCGGAGTAGGAAACACTGAAGGAGCGGTTGCAGAGATAAGATGAAAACCAGGAGAGTGCAGTGTCGCAGAGACTTAGGGAGTGGAGGGCTTGGAGGAGGAGTGGGTGATCGACTGTGTCAAAGGCAGCTGACAGGTCCAAAAGAATGAGTAGGGAGTAGTGGCCTTTAGACTTGGCTGAGAGCAAGTCATTGGCCACTTTAGTGAGGGCAGTCTCAGTGGAGTGATGAGGGCGGAATCCGGATTGCAAGGCATCTAGCAGGGAATGGGAGCAGAGGAATTTAGTGAGCCGGTTATATGCAAGGCGCTCGAGAAGCTTGGAGGCGAACGGGAGTAGGGAAATTGGCTGGTAATTTGACAGTGAGTTTGGGTCCAGGGAGGTTTTTTTTAGGATGGGAGTGATTAGTGCATGTTTGAAAGAGGATGGGAAGGTGCCGGTTGACAAAGAGAGGTTGAATAAGTGAGTAAGGATTGGAGTTAGTAGAGGGGAGAGTTCTTGGGTGAGCTGAGATGGGATTGGGTCGAGAGGGCATGTGGTTAGGTTTGAGCGAGTGAGGAGAAGGGAGACTTCATCCTCAGTGACAGGTGGGAAGGAGCTTAGTGTGTATGTGGGAGAGGCGACAGGGCTGGGCTGGCTGGGTGGGGGTGGTAGTGATGAAATGTCATGTCTGATAGATTCAGTCTTGTTCTTGAAGTGGTTGGCGAGATCTTGGGCAGAGAAGTTAATGGAAGGTGTTTGTGTTGGTGGGTTTAGAAGAGATGTGAAGGTTGAGAAAAGGCGTTTGGGGTTGGAGGAAAGATTAGAAATTAGAGAGGAGAAGAATGACTGTTTAGCCAGGGAGAGGGCAGAGCTATACGAACGGAGAATGAATTTGTAGTGTGTGAAGTCGGCTGTGGAGCGCGACTTCCTCCAGTGCCTTTCAGCAGTGCGTGAGCACCTTTGGAGGTATCGCGTTAGTCTTGTGTGCCAGGGTTGTAGTGGGGTTGTGCGTGGGTGGAGTGGAGTTGCAGGTGCAGCGATGTCAAGGGCTGAAGTGAGAGTGCTGTTGTAGAGAGCAGTAGTTTTGTCTGGGCAAGTAAGTGTGAGGATGGGGTTGAGGATAGGCTGCAGGGAGGTGGAAAATTGTTGCTTATCAAGAGAATGTAGATTTCTCCGCATGCGCTTGATTGTGGCGGGGGTGATGGGTTTGCGTGGTATGATGAGGTTACCGGTGAGGAGGTGGTGGTCAGAGAGGGGAAAGGGGACATTAGAGAAGTTGGAGACCGAGCAGAGGTTAGTGAAGATCAAGTCGAGGGAGTGACCATCACTGTGTGTGGGAGAGCTGGTCCACTGCGATAAGCCTAAGGAGGTTGTTAAGGAGAGGAGTTTGAGGGCAGGGGGGGGTGTTGTGATTATCTATAGGGATGTTGAAGTCACCCATGATGAGAGTAGGGACATCAGAGGACATGAAGTGAGGGAGCCAGGAAGTGAAGTGATCAAGGAATTGTGCAGTGGGACCAGGTGGCCTGTATATGACAGCGACACGCAGGGGGAAGGGAGAGAAGAGGCGAAGTGTGTGAGCTTCAAATGTAGGGAAGGAAAGAGAGGGAACAGTGGGGAGTAGCTGAAATATATGGTTAGGGGGCAGCAGGATGCCTACTCCCCCTCCCTGCCTGTTGCCAGGCCTCGGTGTGTGTGTGAATTGAAGGCCTCCATATGAGAGTGCGGCAGTGGAGGCAGTGTCTGAAGATGTGAGGCAAGTTTCAGTGTTGGCAAGGAGGTTTAGGGAGTGAGAAATGAACAGATCATGAACAGCTGTTAGTTTGTTACACACAGAGAGGGCGTTCCAGAGACCAAAACAAAAGGGGGGGGGAGGAGGTTAGGTGACGGGGTACGGTTATTAGGTTGTGAGTGTTGCGCGTGTGAGTGGGTTCTGTGGTACAAGAGAGAATGGAAGGGGGGCCTGGGTTAGGTGAGATGTCACCTGCAGCAAGTAGGAGGAGAAGGGACAGGGACATAAGGTGAGAGTGAGATTTGAAGCAGTGGGGCTTTTTTGCAGGGGTAGAAGGAGATGGTGGTGATAGGGAGCGGAGGAATGAAAAAAGTTCATGGGAGCAGAGAAGTGGTGATTGAAGAATTGAGGGTGCAATGTGAATGGCGTGACACTTAATGTGGACACAGGAGGAGGAGAGTCTTATGCAGGTGAGAATGGCGATGACAAAACAAGGAGTTAATTTGCCCATAGTTGGGTTAATGAATGGGGCAGTAGAGGTGTGCAACAGTCAGTAATCCAGGAGAGTACAGATGACTTGGCAGTCAAGGGTCAATCCACGGAGCAGAGGGTATAGGTGCCAGGGATGGTGAGGAGAGTCAGTAGCAGAACTGCAAAGTACTTGGTGAGGGTAGGAATCCATGCAGGGTTAAATGAAGTAGTCCAATGACGATCAGGAGAGGCAGAAGTTGTAATGGTTAATGGTGGCTGGAAATCCTGATTTCTTGCATCAGGTGGTCAGTAGTTTCAGTAGAGGAAGCAAATGCCAGTGCTTGGTGGAAATTACTGTTTCTTCACTCTGAATTCAGCTTGTTTACTTGCATCTTGTCTTTAGGTGGTTGCAGCAGCTGCCTCTCTCTTGTCCAACTCTCTTGCCTAACTCTCAGTACTTAGATAAAGATGTACTTTGAGAAAGGTGCCAACTACTACCCCTGGCAAATGCCACCCCTAACTGGGCCTGAATATATAGTAACTGGAGCCCCTAAGAACACTGAATGACTGACTGAGGGATTTCCAAATTACAAATTGTTTTGGAATGGGAGAGCTCAGAGTGCGTTCAGGTGTGACACCATTAAATCTCTGATAAGAAACAGACACCGAGAGATATAGGAGAGGAATGGGGGAGGAAGGCTGGGACAGGGGGTCAAAATGGCTAATGTAGATTAGTACATACAACAAGGGGTTAAATGGTAGAGGGAGACTGGATGAGATTGGAGTTCCAGGTGAAGGGTAGATTAGTACATACCAGGAAACTGTATAGTTAATAAACAATTGGGGTACAGCACAGAACTTGAAGCAGACTGGATAGGAAACACATACCAGGAAACTGTATAGTTAATAAACAATTGGGGTACAGCACAGTACTTGAAGCAGACTGGATAGGAAACACATACCTGTAAGGAAGATGAGAAAGTTGTTAGGAGACTGTCTTCATATAGCTTACAATGCAGCATACTGGATAGATATTAACATATTATCTCTCTTGCCTAACTCTCAGTACTTAGATAAAGATGTACTTTGAGAAAGGTGGCAAATGCCACCCCAGGCAAATGCCACCCCTAACTGGGCCTGAATATATAGTAACTGGAGTCCCTAAGAACACTGAATGACTGACTGAGGGATTTCCAAATTACAAATTGTTTTTGGATGGGAAAGCTCAGAGTGCGTTCAGGTGTGACACCATTAAATCTCTGATAAGAAACAGACACAGAGAGATATAGGAGAGGAATGGGGGAGGAAGGCAATATGGACACTGGGACAGGGGGTCAAAATGGCTAATGTAGATTAGTACATACAACAAGGGGTTAAATGGTAGAGGGAGACTGGATGAGATTGGAGTTCCAGGTGAAGGGTAGATTAGTACATACCAGGAAACTGTATAGTTAATAAACAATTGGGGTACAGCACAGAACTTGAAGCAGACTGGATAGGAAACACATACCAGGAAACTGTATAGTTAATAAACAATTGGGGTACAGCACAGAACTTGAAGCAGACTGGATAGGAAACACATACCAGGAAACTGTATAGTTAATAAACAATTGGGGTACAGCACAGAACTTGAAGCAGACTGGATAGGAAACACATACCAGGAAACTGTATAGTTAATAAACAATTGGGGTACAGCACAGAACTTGAAGCAGACTGGATAGGAAACACATACCTGTAAGGAAGATGAGAAAGTTGTTAGGAGACTGTCTTCATATAGCTTACAATGCAGCATACTGGATAGATATTAACATATTATCTCTCTTGCCTAACTCTCAGTACTTAGATAAAGATGTACTTTGAGAAAGGTGCCAACTACTACCCCTGGCAAATGCCACCCCAGGCAAATGCCACCCCTAACTGGGCCTGAATATATAGTAACTGGAGCCCCTAAGAACACTGAATGAATGACTGAATCAGAGGTGTAAGAAATAATTCTTACACTACTATGGCACTTGATCAAGTAGAACAGATGAATCAAAGATTCTGCACAAGAGATTACGAACCCAGACTATTACAGATGCAATTGGAACATTGTAGAATCCACACACAGGATACTCTGCTACATCAACAAGCACCAGCACACAAATCCCCCAGAATGACTTTTGTTACAAACTATGCCCCTTTAGCAAGGCCGTTAAAAAACATTGTATGCAGGGCATGGGACCTTATAGCAACTGATCTCTCCTTACCATTTTTAGGAACACCTCCAGCAATAATAGGCTACAGAAGGGGCAGGACATTAAAAGAAATCTTGATGCAACCTGACCATCCTTCCATTAAGAACACAAACAATAAGGGACATTGGCTACAGACGCAGGCCACCAAGCTTGGTTGCTTCAAATGCACTAGTTGTCTCACATGCAACAGTATACTCACTAATACCACATTTAAACATCCATACACTAACCAGGTCGTTAAGATTAACCATAGGTTGACATGCACCTCCGAACATGTGATCTACATCCTCATTTGCCCCCTGTGGTTTGCACGGGAAAGACAACCACTATTTTTTGGGAACGCATGGCAAACCATAGATTCACTATCAGAGCTGCCCTTAACACCAAAAATAGGATAAGCCCATCACGCTGCACTTTCTTGATCGGAACTATCCTTTACTCTTGTTACTGTCCATGCTGATTGACCATGTGGCACACCATAAGAGAGGTGGTGAATTCCTGACCTTTGCACCCGTCTTCTAAGCCTCTTATCCTTTGGCTCTTGGCATTTTATAATGCCTCCTTGGTACTCTGACCCGGTCTAGGAGACTTGCTACCTAATATTTTGTTAGTTAACCACACTATTGGGGGTTTACACTGGTGGGTCCTACACATGATAGGCCTACAAGCCAGTGTATGTTCCTCACCTCCCCCTGCTCTCTACAACATATTGGCATGATACCCTCACTGTTGGTTCTGGGCGTCCTTGTGCTTAATCTCTCTGGATTATTGGACAGCTCTGTGGGGACACTGCATTTTGAATTCTAAGGATCTATAATTGCCTCAACCTGTGGTTCGTGTTGGGTCTCTTTGTCGTGGAGTATGCCAACCTGTGATTATGTTAACCTCTTTGACCTTAGGATGCATACGGCTTGCCTTTTACCCCTTCTGTGCCATTCGGACTAGCCTCCCCATAAGTGAATGTCAGTTATGGATATAACCTGTGGGATTCTCAACCCAGATAGTGACTTATAACCCACATCAATGTGACTCTTATCTCCATTTTGTTATTGACCCAATAAACTGCTTGTTTTTCTGCAATCTTTTTTAATTAGGGTGATAGACCTAAGGACAGAGTCCTGGCTTCACAATAAGATTAGTAACATATGATGAATGAGACTCCTATTTTCTGTTTGGTTTATTTACATGTAATATATTTTCCCTTAATAAACACCTCGTACTTATGCTCAGACTGTGATCTTGTTACATTGATTGTACTTTATTGCATTACCCACTACTGATTTAATTCTTTTCAAGTTTAGTCGCTTTATGTGTATCAAATGGTATATATAACTTTGTAGCATAATTTATCTCACGAGATGCCCATTATTCAGTTCCGCATGTTGTGCCATTATGGGAACTTAATTTTTGTGCATTAGATCATTTTATGCATGCCACACTTAGCAGTATGTATCCCCAAGTGTTTCATGCAACTTGAGGTGCCAGTTGGCAGCCCCAATGATGTGGCTCTATACATCTCGGCTTGCTCCGGCGTGTGCTGGAGACCCGCTTGTGGGTGCATGACTGTGCACTGGGGGGTACACTCCGACACTTGTGGACTGGCTTTGATATGGTGGTTAGTTCTCATAATAACCATTATGATATCCCACTTTTATGCTTCATGTTTATATCGCATTTATACACTTGTATGTCTTTTACTTTCACTTTAACACTTTGGGTTATTTCCAGTATTGTGTACTTGATATTTGATTAACCAATCACGTCATGCTGACCAACGTGACTTCATGGGCTTACAGGATGCCGAATTTTGGCACCCAGCAGCAGGGTTGTGGAATTTATATCGCCCGACACCTGGGACATGTAGTTACGGGGAGCCAGGCAGGTACATTTTCCTCACATTTAGCCCTGCTTCGGGCAAGCAGGGCCGGATCGACAGCCACCCTGTCCAGTGGGTAGTATCTTGGCCTAGGCCAACTAGGCCTGGGACTAGGGCGGCACTTTACAGGGGGCGGCATAAAAAGCCAGCCTCCCGCTCGTACACCCTCACTTGGCAACAAGTATTGAGCCTGCTAGCTCAATAATTTCCCTGGGTAGGCAACGCCAAGAGCACAGTGAGGAAATACGGTTAGACACCAGCTGGTAGTGCTTATCAACTCCGAATTGCCAGAACCCAGACAGAAAGATAGTGAATATGTCACCCCATCCCTTCCTCTCCATTGCTGCTGGTCATTTGCAGTCCTTGGACCCCAGCAGGCGCCTATATATGTGTATATGGTGTGTAAATCTAGCTTTCCCTTGTTTCTGATCTATTGCACCTTGGGGGCCTCACTGGATGGAGGTGTAAAAAGCAGTGTTTTCTGCTGATGCAGGCGAGATCAGACATGGGTGGTAAAGACTGGGTTTGAGGATAAAAGCCAATGTGATTGTCATGTTTAACCCATTGGTCACTAGATAGGTCTAGAACACATTGCATTTCAGTACGGTCAAGACTTCTCTAGCAACCAATGAGTTAATCCAGGATGACTAAACGGGGATATGTTCGCACAAGCATGATGTGGGTAGCATGCTGCCTTTTGCAGTGGGCATAAGCAATTAAGATACTGTCAAATCTACATCTAGGATGTTTAACATAGCCCTAATCTGTCATTTTAGTACATCTGTAGATTATTAATACTATATCTGTATGCTTCCCTTTTCTTATTTCACTAATTTTAAACAAGGTTATTAACTTTTTTTATTGATATATCTCATGTGATTGTCAATGCAAATAGGAAAATGGTGCTATGAACCTTAAATGCTACAGTATGCATATTTGCAATCTGAGACATAAAGCAGTTGCATTCATATTCTTATACACAGTGATGATGCAGATGATGCTATGAGGGGTGAATAATGTGGTTGTCAAGCTGTGGATGGAATAGAACTCCCATCATGCTTGCCTGGAAAACCACAGATTGGCCATCCCTGTATACACTTTGATTAACCCTTTGAGTGCCAGAGGGGTAGGCAATGCATTGCTTTGCAATGCGTTGTTTACCACTCTGGCACTCAAAGGGTTAAAGAACATGAAACAAGACAATGGTGGCATTGTAGAGACTGCATTTGCATGTGCCTTGTAATACTTTTTGGCTGTCTTGCTAGTGAAAAACAAGAGCCCCTGTCATACACACGTGCATACATACATTTGGAGTTTAGTTGCTGTGCTTCCGCTATGAAATCATCGCATGTCTAGTTGCATTTTAGAAAAAAAACACATCAATCTTATACACTACAATTGGGTGATTCATTGTACAGTTTGTTATTTTGACAATGTGAGAATGTCTATACCGCTGGTGCTAGGGGCTAGACTTAAGACTAAGGAAGATGGGGTGTCAGTATCCCCCATTGCGCATTGCTCTTCCTGTCACACAGGGCTACCTAGAGTGTTCTCTGGTCATTTCTGCCCAGCAGGTTCTGAAGTTCCTGGCAGCAACCCAGGGCCTTCCAGCCATGCTATTGAGCCAGCTTGGGTGCAAGAGTTTAAGGCTGCAACTAAAGACCTCAGGTCCACTTTACAGCTCTTTACATCCCAGATACAGGGGTACTTCAATTATGGCAGACCCCCTCTATCATCAGATCCTCCCTGCCTCAACCGCAGGGAGCAACTGATGTGTCAGATTCTTCTGAGGAAGAATTGTTGCTAGATTCGAACGTTGAGTTTGGTGCTCTTTTGGAATCTTCCAGGTCTCTTAGGGGACCTATTTGAAGCTGATCCTGAAACCTCTACTGAGGGCCTGATCAACATCCCATCAGTTCAGGGGGTTCCCTCTGATCCCTCTATGTTTTTCAGATGCCTGCAAAGCCCCTTACTCATTTTCCTCCTAACCCAACTCTTGAATGTTTGGTTCTGACGCATGGACTACTCCGGACACGTCCTCTTCAGTGGCTAGAAAGTTTGCTAAACTTTTGCCCTTTTCTGAAACAGAAATGCCTGAATGGGTTCATCCCCCTAAGGTGGACGCACCCATATCTAGACTGCCTAAATCTACTGTCTTACATGTTTCTGATGCTTCTGCGATGCAAGATTGGACTGATAAGTAACTTGTGGTTCTCCTTAAGTCCATTTTCACTTCTATTGGCTCTGCTGTGTGTCCAGCCTTTGCTGTTGCGTGGGTTATCCGGGCAGTTGCAGTCTGGACTGAGCAACTTACTATGGCGGTCCGTCAGGATGTGCCTACTTTGGAGAGATCGTGTCTCCTTGCTATTGTATCGGTGGATCAACACTATGTTTCTGCTGCTGCCTTTGATGCCATCCGCATGATGGCAAGGGCCTCCACTACTTCCGTGGTGGTTGGGCGTGCGCTTTGGCTTAAGATTTGGTCTGCTGTCACTGCTTCCATGAAAGTTTTTTCTTTCTTTGCCTTTTGAAGGTGCTTCCTTGTTTGGATCCGAACTTAAGGAACTAATTAGCAAGGCCTTGGAGGTTAGAGTTCTCTTCTACCCTTGGTCTTTAAAAAAAAAAAAAAAAAAAAAAAAAAAAAAAGACGAAAAAAAGTGGCCGTTTACGCGTCACCTGTCCTTACGTTACTTTCACTCTGAGACACGTACGACGAACCAGGCAGTGCCATCTGCTCCGCGTTCCTCCTTCAAGCCCATGCACCAATTGCAGCCCAAGGCCGCATTCAAGCCCATGACTTTGTGACTGCTTCGGCATGACTCACCAACACCGTGGGATGATTCAGTGTCGGACCCATGGGCTTTTCTGGTGGTGTCTGTGGGATATAAGATCCCTTTCTTTTCTCTCCCACCTTTTCGTCTTTATCTTTCTCGTTCTCCTCAAGAAGTCGAGTGAAGCCGTCTGTTCTAAGACGCTATTCAGGCTCTTCTGGACAAGGTTGTCCTGGAACAGGTACCCCCTGCGGACAGGGGTTCAGGATCCTATTCAAGCCTTTTTGTGGTGAACAAAAAAAAAAAGGGGGGGGGACGGCGGATGCCGCCCTATTTTGGGTCTGTGAGATCTTAATTCCTTTGTAGTGAAGTCTCACTATCGTCAGAAGTCTCTGCTCACAGTATTCGCTGACATGTCTCCGGGGGAGTTTCTTGCTTCTCTGGACCTTCAGAGCTCTACCATTGGTCTGACAATAGTCCCCCCCAGGTTTTCCAACGGGTGTTGGGGGGCCTTGATATCCGTCCTCCATTGGGGCGGCATCAGAGTGCCTTCGTACATGGACGACTTGCCTTTTGCATCCATTATCTGCTGACCTTCTTCATCAGCAGGTCCAGACCTGCATTCAATTCCTTACACTTCATGGTTGGATAGCGAACTTGGTCACGTCTGACCTTGTTCCATCTCGGCACCTGGGTCTTCTGTTCGATACTCAGAGGTGCATGATTTTTCTTCCGGACGAGGTAACCATCAATTTGCCCAAAGGGTCTTTGTAACGGATCCTACCCGTTACTGGGAGCTCTTGTCTGGGCATGGCATTTATTCACCCCTGGGCCCAAGGATTATGGATATTGGACACTCCTTTGTGCCCTGGCATACGATCTCTCAAGCCCTTATCCTGGACTAAGAGACTTTGGCTAGCCTTATGTGGATAGGCAGCTGTACCAGAGGAAAGAACAATTCAAGGCTTGGGTGCTGCAAACTCTTCTGACCTGCAAAGGGTTAATCATTTGAGTTTGAGCATATTTACTTTCAATATGTATTGTAGTCCCCCAAGCCTTTTGCTTAATTACTCAAGTCATTGTATTGAGCACTGTCTTGTGGCCCCCTGCTGTGTGATTAATCCAATCATGTCTGCCCTATTATGTTTCCCTGAATCATTTGTTGTTGGTTCTTGGACCCTTTGTGGTGACTGAATTATCCCTGTGACTACTCCATTGTATTCTGCCCTACCATTTGCTGTGTCCTATTGATGAACTGTGATTGAATTAAGTCTCCTGTACTGTGCTCCAAGTTAGTGTGGTTTGAAACTGTATAAATATGTGTGGTTTGGTTCAATAAAGAGAGTTCTGTTTTGGAGTGAACAAGGAGTCCTGGAGTCTTGTATTGCTTATGGTCTAAAGTATCCACTCTGATACCCATCTGCGCCAAGTATCCTGAATCGCCGACCGCCTGCTGCCAGTTTCCTGCGACCTAACTTCGTGGACTGTCAGGCGGCGACGTGGACTCTTCCCTGCTTCCCTGCTTCCAGCGATCCTGCGGTTGTTGACAGTGACTGTTCATGCTTCAACTGGTGCATCCGACGGCGCTTATCTGCGCCGAGAAGGAGAGACCCAGGAACGGTGGCGGAAGGCGACGCGGTCCCTTCCCAGCTTCCGTTACACTGGTGGCAAGCGGTGGGATCGAACTGAAACCAGCCCAGCAGGGGGAGATATAGCCGCTGGCTTGACCCCGGTTTCAGCAACAGTTTGTGGGATCTTCTCCTTCTTTCATCGGTTGTATCAAATGCAGCATGGCGACACGAGGACCTGGCGGAGCAGTAGTGCCTGAATGGAGTTTCCTGGACTTCTTGGAACTTGTTGAATCAGTTGGACCCGCATTGGGGTCTCAGTGACTTCCACAAGCGCCTCGGAGCTGTAGAGCCCGACTGGAAGTACATTGACTTTTTAGTGAAGGAAAAGTGGACTATTATTGGAATCGGACCAAGTGAGGACCCTGTGTACCGGAGGATGGTGAACCTTATGCCGCTTCTGGGATACAAGCCATCAGTGGCCAAGATTGATAGGCTGATGGATATTGTACGTGGCCGGTACTGGCGCGAACTGTGTGCAGGAGAAGAGGAAGAATGTTGGGGGGGACCCTCATCTGAGGAGGACCTCAGTGAAACGGAGGACTTGGATGGAGCTGGCCCTGTTCACTCCACACTGGTGAGTGGGAATACGCTCCTCACCAGTGCCCCTGTTGCCCTGCCTGATACCCGTTTGCCCCTGGACTATGTTTTCCCTGAGCTGGGGGGTGGGAATTCGTTCCCCCTCAGTGAAGAAGATGCCTCTGTATCAGGGGATGGGACGGACGTCTCCTCTGGTAGGCATGTTGCCCCTTTCCCTGTTTTCCCAGCTGCGGTGGACGAGACGCAGGTCCCCACCAGCAGCAATTGTGTGCCCCAACTGATGGGTGGGAGCAAGCCCATCAGTCCTCCTGAGACCCCTGATGTACTGGGTGGGAGAGAACCCAGCAGCAGCCCCAAAATGTTGCCCCTGGTGGGGGTGGAAGATGGCCTGGGAGCGGAGCCGTGCATGCTCCCCAGGATTACCAGTAATGCTGCCTTGAGGGATGGGACTGCGGTCTCCCTCAAGGCAGGAGAGAGGCCTGTGTGTGATGGCCTGCAAGAGGAGGACTCCAGCGGACTGGAAAGAAGCAGAGCGGCTGGACCTCCTGAGGATTCGTTATATGACCTGATGGGTAGAGAAGAGTGCCCCATCAGCCCCCCTGTAGACCCTGGCCTGGTGAGTAGGAGCGAGCTCACCAGGGCCCAGGATACCCCTGCTGTGGTGAAGGAGACGCAGGTCTCCACCAGCAGTCCTAATCTGTCCTCTGTTGTTGGTGCCCTGGAGAAAGGGAAGATGGTGTTCTCCAGGTGCTTGAGTAAAATTGATGGGAGGTTTGGGAGTGCCTCCCTGCTGAAGAAAAGAAGTGGCCCTGAGGAGGAGGCCCTGCACGCCAAGGAGATCAGCAGATTGCCTCTTTGCAGCACTGATTCCTTGGACACCACCCCTTGTTTTGCCCTGACGCTGGTGAGTGTGGAAGAACTCACCAGCAGCCCCAAAGAGATGTCCCCTGGTTTGGGGGAGAATGCCCTGGGAGCAGAGCCGTGTGGGCTCCCCAGGGTCATGGATGCTGCCGCCTGGAGGGATGGGACTGCGGTCTCCCTCAAGGCAGAAAAAGGGACTGTTAATAATGGCCTACAAGAGGAGGACCCCAGCAGGCTGGGAGAAAGCAGTGCTGCTGGCCCTCCTGTGGATATGGATTGTGAACTGGTGGGTGGGAATGCGTTCCCCACCAGCCCCCCTGTGACTCCTGGCCTAGTGAGTAGGAGCGAGCTCACCAGGGCCTGGGATAACCCTGCTGTGGTGAAGGAGATGCAGGTCCCCACCAGCAGCCCCAGTCTGTCCCCTGTTGCTGTTGCCCTGGAGAAGGGGAAGAATGTATTCTCCAGGTACATGGATAAGATGGCTAGAAGGATTGAGAGTGCCCTCCTCCCCAAGAGAAGAGATGGCCCTGATGTGAGGGGCCAGAAAGAAGAGGGGTCCAACACACTGCCTCACTGCAGTGCTGCTACTGCCCCGAAAGACCCTGGATGTTGCCCCAAGACCCCATTTCCTCCTGTGGATTTGAACTGTGAACTGATGGGTGGGAATGCGTTCCCCATCAGCACTCTTGTAACCCCTGGCGTGGTGCGTGGGAGCGAGCGCACCAGGCCCTGTGAAACTCTGGCTGGGATGAATGGGACAACAGTCCTCATCCCCAGCCCAATGATTGTGCCCCCTGAATTCCCAGAGTTCTGCATGGGGGGTGGGAATGTGCCCCAGAACGTTGCCCCAGCACAGGGGAGTGGGACAAACATCCTCTCCTGTCCCTCTGGGGCACTTGCCCAACTAAAAGGGGGAGATGTGCCCCTCTCCCCACACTTTGATTCCCAGGTCCCTGAGGATCCAGAGACACAATTGCCCCAGGGAGATCCACCGTATGTACTGGCTCTGGACCCTGAGCCCCTGGCCCCAGACCCAGGAGGGTCTAACCCCAACATTGAACTCCAGCTCTGAGTGGAGCATAGCCCAGGAGAGGCCGCCCAATTTGGTGATTGCCAGGGCCAATAGGCACCAATATCCCTGGCCCAGGATTAAGAACCAAGACTGTACCCCTGGTTCAGGACAAGGGACTTGTTTCTATTACCAGGCCCGGACAAGGGGCTCATGTTTTCTACAGGCCCAGGACAAAAGGACTGCTCATTGTTTCCCTGGCCCAGGACAAGGGGCTTCCCATTTGAGACTGGCCTAGGACCAAGGCCTCCAGACTAATGAACTGTCCAGACAAGGGGCTCACAGCAGCAATGCTCTCTTACAACGCCAAGCCAGCATTTCCTATTGCAACCGCTGGCTTGGTACAAAAAAGGGGGAGAAATGTAACGGATCCTACCCGTTACTGGGAGCTCTTGTCTGGGCATGGCATTTATTCACCCCTGGGCCCAAGGATTATGGATATTGGACACTCCTTTGTGCCCTGGCATACTATCTCTCAAGCCCTTATCCTGGACTAAGAGACTTTGGCTAGCCTTATGTGGATAGGCAGCTGTACCAGAGGAAAGAACAATTCAAGGCTTGGGTGCTGCAAACTCTTCTGACCTGCAAAGGGTTAATCATTTGAGTTTGAGCATATTTACTTTCAATATGTATTGTAGTCCCCCAAGCCTTTTGCTTAATTACTCAAGTCATTGTATTGAGCACAGTCTTGTGGCCCCCTGCTGTGTGATTAATCCAATCATGTCTGCCCTATTATGTTTCCCTGAATCATTTGTTGTTGGTTCTTGGACCCTTTGTGGTGACTGAATTATCCCTGTGACTACTCCATTGTATTCTGCCCTACCATTTGCTGTGTCCTATTGATGAACTGTGATTGAATTAAGTCTCCTGTACTGTGCTCCAAGTTAGTGTGGTTTGAAACTGTATAAATATGTGTGGTTTGGTTCAATAAAGAGAGTTCTGTTTTGGAGTGAACAAGGAATCCTGGAGTCTTGTATTGCTTATGGTCTAAAGTATCCACTCTGATACCCATCTGCGCCAAGTATCCTGAATCGCCGACCGCCTGCTGCCAGTTTCCTGCGACCTAACTTCATGGACTGTCAGGCGGCGACGTGGACTCTTCCCTGCTTCCCTGCTTCCAGCGATCCTGCGGTTGTTGACAGTGACTGTTCATGCTTCAACTGGTGCATCCGACGGCGCTTATCTGCGCCGAGAAGGAGAGACCCAGGAACGGCGGCGGAAGGCGACGCGGTCCCTTCCCAGCTTCCGTTACAGTCTTCATGATCCTATCCCTCTATTGGATACTGGTTTTGAAGTTGTCTTCTCTGGTGGGGTAGTTCATCTCCACGATAGAGGCGGTTCCATTTGCCATGGTACACACCAGGGAACTTCAGGGATTTGTGATACGGACATGCAGGGACCGACCGATCGTCAAAAGCTACCAATCACCCCCCCCCCTCATCGAGTAGAGCTTGGAGTGGTGGTTGGGCCTTCCAATCTCCTACAAGGAAGATCCTTCCGGATTCCCTACTGGACCGAGGTCACGACGGATGCCAGCCTCCTGGGCTGGGGAGCTGTTCTGGGTAGCTTTAGCGCTCAGGTGAAGTGGTCCATGGAGGAGTCCCTTCTTTCCGTCATTGGGAGTGTCAACTGGAGGACGGGCCAGTCTGAGTGGAGTCCGACTTCGCCATGGCAGTGGCTTACATCGACAGGGCGGTACAAGAAGTCTCGCCGCTTGGTTAGATGTCAAGGCCATACTGTCCTGGGCAGAGGTTCATGTTCCGGTCATTTCCGCAGTGCTCATTCCAGGCGTAGACAACGTCATGGCAGTATTCCTCAGTCGTCACACAGTCGACAGCGGAGAGTGGGAACTACATCTGGAGGTGTTTCAACTCCTGGTTCTGAGATGGGGAATGCCCCAGTGGATCTGATGGCAATGGGACACAACAGGAAGGTTCCGCCGTTTTGCTCTCTGTGGAGCGACACTCTAACACTGCTGCTGATACAATGTCCTTTCCTGGACATTATCTCTGGTCATTTTTCCTCTCTCTCTCCCTATGTTTATATGGGTGTTACTGACATTGTAATTGGTACTTTGTCCGGTAATTTTGGTTGTTCGGGATTGACATCGTCAACCCTGGTATCCGGAGTTTATGGCCCTATCTGTGGTGGAGCCATTTCGGCTCCCCTCTCGTCCAGCTCTTCTTCTACAGGGTTATCTGTGGAAGACGATGTTCTTCGGCTCAATTTGACGGCCTGTATGTTGAATCCTCGATTTTATGGAAGAAAGGGTTTTCTTCTGCTGTGGTTTCTACTATGTTTAGTGCCATAAGCCTGTTTCTTCCACTATCTATCACCGTGTCTGGTCGATATTTGTGTCTTGGTGTGTTGACCGAGATCTGTCTCATGACTTTGATCGTCCCACTGTCCTGTCCTTTTGGTTGGACGGTGTTGGCAAGGGACTCAGTCTGAGTTCTCTTACGGTTCTTACTTCAGCGCTTTGTCGTTTTCCAGAAACGCATTGCTATCTTCCTTAAGTCAGAGGTTTCTTCCAGGGTGTTGCTCTGTGCGCCCTGCCTTTCTGAGTCTGGCTCCTCAATGGGACCTTAATCTGGTTTGGGGGTTCTCCAGCATTCCCCCTTTGAGTCCTTGGCTTCTATTCCTTTGCGCCTTTTGTCGTGGAAGACGGCCTTTCTTCCAGCTCTTGTGTCAGTTCGCCGGGTGGCGGACTTGCAAGCTCTGTCCTGTAACCACCTTATCTGGTGTTTCTCAAGGATAAGGCTGTGCTTCGCACTTCTAAAGAGTCCTTGCCTAAAGTGGTCTCAGAGTTCTACATCAATCAGGTGATTGTGGTGCCCTCTTTCTGCCTAACCTTCCTCTGTCAAGGAGAGGGATCTCCACTTGTTGGATGTTGTGCGTTGTCTCAAGTTTTATGTTCATCGCACTGAGTCTATCAGATAGTCTGATGCCCTGTTCGTCATTCCTGAGGGTCCTAGGGCAGGGAGACCGGCATCCGGGGTACCTTTTGCATCTTAGATTAAGTCTTCTAATTGTGAAGCTTAAAAATTGAGGGAGAAGCATGTTCCCTTTTGGGTTACAGCCCATTCTACCAGGTCAATTGGGGCCTCTTGGGCCTCCAAGAATCAAGCGTCTGCCGCTCAATTGTGCCGGGCGGCCACTTGGTCTTCTGTGCACCCCTTCTTGAAGCGCTACCGTGTGGATGTGCTGGCCTCGGCTGATGCCAGCTTTGGGAGGAAGGTCCTGGAGGCAGTTTTGTCTGTCTAGGATCTTTCTTTTCTGAGGTTCTCAGTGCTTCCTTACTGTTGAACCCTATTGGCTCTGGTTCAGTGTGCTGTGTAACAGTTCTTGGGGTCTGTTTTTACCTCTAGTTGGTGTCCGTTGACACCTCTGGTTAGTTGGGATCTCTGACCGGTTGGTTCATGCAGGTCCTGGTGACTTTGGGGGCCTTGCACCTGGTCCTTGCCTTCTTCCCACCTCAGGGTAACTCAATGGTTGGACATCCCAGAATTACCAGTAACCTGTATTGGACGACAGTGAAAATAGGATTTTAGTCTTACCTGTTAAATCCTTTTCACTTAGTCTATACAGGTTACTGGTCTCCCACCCTGTCAAGAGACCATGCTTGGCTCTCCTGTGGCATTATGTGGGAGTCCTTCGGGGCATGCTCACAGGAGTCTTCTTTCCTTCTACTATCTAGTCTGGTTAGTTCTCAAACAATTCTGGGCAGGCTGGGTAAACTGCAGCCTGAGAGGGAAGGGAGGCTCCACCCCCTGCATACATTTAGAGAATGTTCCTGCCTACTTAAAGGGGACTGACGCCTCCCAGAGTTACCAGTAACCTGTATGGACTAAGTGAAAAGGATTTAACAGGTAAGACTAAAATCCTATTTTTACCTTTTTAGTGTTTTTTTCTTGATATAATGAATTATGTACTAAAATATTGTAGCATATAGAGTCTAGAGGCACATTTCTAACAAGAATTTGATTTAAATGCTTTTGAGCACCACACTTCTGTAAATCAAAGGGTATAATTTGAGCAGCATTTAACTCCACTTATTCCTAGCTCAGGAATGCCTGTGAAGTGACCCTAGGTAAGTCTGGCAGCAGCTCAAAGAAACACTATAGCGTTAGCAATACGCGTATTCCTTATGCTATAGTTACCTGGTGGCCATTTAGGTGACCAGCCCCCAACTGCAGGGAGAAATTAAAAAAAAAAAAAAAAAGTTTTATTTAACTTTTCTCACTCAGCTATTATTATTTTGTGTATCCTGACAAGTAGATTGTCATGAGAGGTAAGTAGATTGGGCTTCCGTTTTAGTCCCTTGGACAAGTAGTTTTTTTTTTTTTTTTTTTTTTTTTTATTTTTTTTATTTTCACACCCCTGCATCAGGGAGAGAGTTTATAGGACACCTAGTTGCACTATACAAACTGCCTTGAGGAAGGCCAGCATTGCCTGGCTGAAACGTTGACCATTTAAATAAAATATTCATTTGATTTACTTCCTAGAAGTCCTGTGAGTGCTTGGTATACTTCATCTTATGTATTTCCACAGTCACACCAAAGCACCCAGGCAATCTTTGGACTCTTTAAGTGTGAGTGCTGCCTGCCTACGTGTGTGTGTATAATGTCTGTCATCTGATATGACATACAGGTATCATGGGGAGGTGATAGCTCCTCTTTGTAGACTGGAACAATTCTGCAAAGAAGTTGTGGGGGGAGACTCCCCTTCCTCCTGATCAGGCTATACTAGTAGCCCACCCCAGATAGACTTGTTCCACAGACCCGTTCACAGGCTAAGAACCTTTCTGCTTAGGTTTTGATTCTTTTATTATTTTTATATTAGATATGTGTCAAAATTCCCCCATTAGGCGGATTACAATACCTGGCTTCTCCTGGAGGATTGTCCAGTTATCAGTTACTGTTGTGGACCCTTTGCAGCCCTGTGGGGAGAATCATGCAACCCATGTCTCTCTCCCCTGAAGGGGTCTCTCTGTGGCTCTTTCCTCTCAATGGTAATCTGAAAAAAGAACTCAAGTGAAAGGGGGAGGAGATCCTAGTCCTGAGACCGGCAGGTGGCTCTTCAGCAGACTGGAACGTCTACAAAGTGTGCTTGCAAACCAAGCACACTTTGTAGACCTTTCCTGTGAAGTATTTCTTTTTAGATTGCGTTATTCCGGCTCTGCTGAAGAGCCACCTCGGGTAGGCTGACACACAAATCTCCTGTCAGCATTACAGCTGACGTCGGTGAGGGGGGAATTTTAGCAGCATATATCTCTCAAACCATAAAGTTTTGAGAGATGGGACTTGGGTCATTTAGTTTATTTTTGTAATAGCTACAATATTGCATTATGTTTAATAAATACATTACTAACCCTTTAATCTTGGTCAAGGTATTTGGGTTTCTCATACTGTTTAGACACTTCTCCTGCTAGGATGTCTGATCCAAAATGACATGGGGCTAGATCTAAAGCTAAGGGCTCAGGGTGTCTCTGACCCCCATGCTTACTGTTCCTCATGCAAAACGGGGCTCCCTATAGAGTACTTGGGACACCTATGCCCCTCATACTTTGGCCACTACAATTCCACCTGGGCCCTCCAGCCTTGAACAAGAGCCAATCTGGGTCAAGGACTTAAAGTCCTCTATGGCACAATTCCCACTTTCCCTTCAGGAGGTCCTCCAGTCTTGGAGACCCCCCACTCAGTTCAGGTTTGTGGCCCCTAAGGCTCCTGGCATTCCTGACCTCAATGAATCATCTGAAGAGGATTCCTTTTAGACTGATACAAAGGAAGGGGAGTGTGAGGAAGGGCCCCCTTCATATGCTTATGGAGACCCCTTTGAAGCTGACCCTGCACCCTCGGTTGAGGGTCTCATTAAGGTGGTTTTGACACAACCCGTGATGAAGGCCAGACTTATTCTGACATCTTTCAGAGGTGCAAGAAAGCTCTCATGGTGTTCCACCCAGTTCCACTCTGGATCAGGTCATCCTGGAAGAATGGAAAATGCCTGATAGGCGCCTTTCTCATTTAAAGAGATTTTCTATGCTGTACCCTTTCTCGGAAGCAGCTTTGGCTCAGTGGGCTTCACCTCCTCAGGGTGACCCCCCCCCCCCATTTCTAGACTTTCCAAGTCTACTGCTCTACCCTTGGCGGATGCCACGGCTTTAAAGGATATGACTGATAGGAAGCTTGAGGCTATCCTGGAATCCAACTTTGCAGCTATTGAACGTGGCTTTGAGGCCTACTCTGGCTTCCCTTTGGGTTTACAAGGCTACTTCTATTTGGGGAGAGCAACTTACTGAAGCCATCAGTAATGGTGCCATAAGGAGGACATTGTACAAGATTCCCTTCAGATCCCTTCCTTCCCACAGAGTCTTCCAGTCCAGAACTACTCTGGCCCTAGAAAAGCTGCATCATTTCAATGAGTTGGTTCAGGCTTTCTTGGACAAGGGAGTCCTGACTCCAGTTCCTCCTTGAGAGAAGTTTAGGTTTTTATTCAAAGCTCTTTGTGGTGGCCAAGAGGGATGACGGCAGTCCTCCTATCTTGGACCTCAAAGACCTCAGTTCCTTTGTGGAGACTGCTTGCATCAAGATGGAGTCTTTGCACTCTGTCATCGCAGCTATGTGCCCAGGAGAATTTGTGGCGCCTCTGGATTTGCAGGATGCTTGCTTGCATGTCCCGATTTGTCCAGACAGACAGAAGTACCTCAGATTCGTCTCTAATGGGGAACTTCCAGTTCACCGCTCTGCCAGAGAACTGGGGGCACTGATTGCCTTCCTGTATACCCAGGGGATTCAGGTGACTCCCTACATGGATGACCTTCTATTGAAGGAGCCGTGCCGTCTAGGGAACTCCTGGACCAGCATGTCCAGGACTGTGCTCAGATTCTGCTTCACCATTCTGAATATGGAGAAATCTGCTCTAGCCCCTTCTCAGGTCCTGGTTTTCCTTGGTCTCAGGTTTGATACCTCTCTAGGGAAAGTCTTCCCGACTAAGGATTCTATCCAACAGATCGTGTCTGATCTCCCGGGCTCAGTCCCTCTGCTAATACACAAACAATGTTATGGCGCTAATGCTTTATAATAATTCACTTTGTGAGATATAGATATGGATTTAATCTCTAAGGTTATAAATAAAGACAGTCTTTTAGAAACAATATTGTTATAATACAGTTCTCCTCTTGCTATTGGATCTTCTATTTTTCTATACTTTAATTTCTCCAAAAACTGGGTTGGATTAGTAAAGGGGTTATAAATGTTCTTTCACCACTCTTCTCATCTAATATATCAAGAGGTCGCAGCCCGTCTAAATCACCGGTGGAGGTGTGACAAATCTGAAGCAACACAAGACAGAGACAGGGAGCAAGACCCTCTAAGAGCGGATCTGTATATAAAATAATATATCCCCTTGCATAAAATATGCTCACTGGATCCAAAATGTATTCAAGCACATCGGAGTTTCTGTATTCTCCCCAGGAATCTTCTGTATCCGCCAATATCACAAATTTCAATGGTATATTAAAGATTCTTGTTTATTACAAATATTAAAACTCCATACAATGTTAAAAAAACGCCCGACGCGTTTCATATATACAATACTTTCTCAAGGGCTTCAAATAGCAGTTTCATACAGTAAATAATCTTATCTATAGTTTTAATACCATTTTATATAGTATAACACGTCCTTCATCCCTCGGTTGTTCGTCTCAGCATCTCTAAATCTGATACTTCCGGATTACTGTGTCATTTCCTGTTGTCGACATTCACCATGTCATCGTGCGTTCCAAACCTGAAATGCATATTCATTTAACTCCCCATATATTTCTATGTTACATACTCTTTATGCTATAACCATTATTTTTAATTCAAAACTTGATTTACATAATAAAGAGTGTATTTCTTAATCGAAGTCTGATATATATACATAGAAGATCTATATGTTTATATTCTATTTTACATTGCCGAGTGGACACAAAAAATGGGTATAAGGCACTCAAAGGTGTATTTTCTATAATCTTATAAAAACTATACTATTTAAAAACTAATAAAACCTATATATATATAGACGAACAACCGGGGGATGAAGGACGTGTTATACTATATAAAAAGGTATTAAAACTATAGATAAGATTTATTGTATGAAACTGCTATTTGAAGCCCTTGAGAAAGTATTGTATATATGAAACGCGCCGGGCGTTTTTTTTAACATTGTATGGAGTTTTAATATTTGTAATAAACAAGAATCTTTAATATACCATTGAAGTTTGTGATATTGGCGGATATAGAAGATTCCTGGGGAGAATACAGAAACTCCGATGTGCTTGAATATATTTTGGATCTGGTGAGCATATTTTATGCAAGGGGATATATTACTTATTTTATATACAGATCCGCTGTTAGAGGGTCTTGCGCCCTGTCTCTCTCTTTCTTTTGTTGCTTCAGTCCCTCTGCTCCACTCTGAAAATTTTTGACCTGGACATGCCGGATGGTGTCCACCATGGAAGCTGTCCCTTACGCCATGGCTTACACCAGGGAGATCCAGAGATTCACTATCCGTGCTTGGCACAGGAATCAGGATCTGTTGGGTCTCATTGTGTCTCTCCCTCAGTATGTCAGACAGGACCTGCTGTGGTGACTGGACAGGTCCAACCTGGAGAAGGGGAAACCCTTTGTCATTCAGGACTGGACCCTTGTGACGACGGACGCCATCCTCAGGGGCTGGGGAGAGGTCCTGGGTCACATGGGTATACAGGGCACATGGACTGCGGAGGAAACTCTTCAGTCCATCAATGTTCTGGAGCTCTGGGCGATTTGGCACAATCTGGTGTACTGGTTCTCTCCACTGAGGGTTTGTCCAGTCCGTGTCCAGTCGGTCAACGCCACAGCCGTGGCTTACATCGCTTGCGCAGAGGCCAAGTCTATCTTGGCTTGGGCAGAAGATCACGTTCTGGCCATTTCCGCTGTGCACATTCCAGGCATAGACAACTTCCTGATGGACTATCTCAGCTTTAGAAGGGTGGACCCCGGCGAGTGAGAGCTCCATCCAGTTGTTTTCGACCTGTTGCTACAGAGGTGGGGTCTGCCTCATATAGACTTGATGGCCACCAGACACAACAGGAAGGTTCATCTGTTCTGTTCTCGTTGGAGGGACCCTGTAGCCTTTGTTGTGGATGCTTTGGCGATCCCCTGGCACTTTCAGCTGGCATACATATTCCCTCCAATTTCTCACATCCCCACGGTTCTGCAGAAGATTCGGATGGAAGATCTGGCAGTCATTTTTATTGCCCCTATTGGACCAGGAAGCCATAAATGAGTGGCTCTCTCCATTCGGGATCCGTTTCCACGGCCACTCAGACCAGATCTCCTCCTTCAGGGTTATCTCTGAAAAGAGGATGTAGAGCAGGTGGCTTTGATGGCATGGCTGTTGAAGCCTCCATTCTAAGGAGGAAAGGATTTTCCCCTGAGGTGGTCCCCTCCATGATCCAGGCTAGGAAACCCATTTCTTCCAAAAGCATATCACAGGGTTTGGTCCATTTTTTCAATCTTGGTGTGTTGACAGGGATCTGCCTTCACAAGAGTTTGATCTCCCAGTAATCCTGTCTTTGTTAGAGGATGGTGTGAACAAAGGGCTCAGTCTTAGCTCCTTCAATGTTCAGACTTCAGCTCTCTGTGTTTTTCCAGAGATGCCTTGCCATTTTGCCAGATGTCAAGGTCTTCTTTCAGGGCATTGCTCATGCCTTCCTTGCCTATAAGGCTCCCACTCCTCAGTGGGACCTTAATTTGGTTTTGGGAGTCTTGCAGTGGCCTTCCTTTGAGTCCTTGGCTACCATGTCAGAATTAGTTTGATTATATTTGGGGGAATGTAAGGGTTAACCAGATGCCTACACACCTTCCAGCTCTGTCTAAGGGTATATTATCTGCAATTCTCCTCTTTAGTACTGTTAGCGTATATTGCCTTGCAGGAGGTATTCCTTAGCCTAAAATCAGAGTTGTAACCACAAGTTGTAATAACTAGTTTATTTAGATGATGCCTTCTTATAGCCAGATTCTGGACATCTGATCTGTATGTGCTTGCCCAGAGCAGCTTCCCCCCACCCCCACCCACCCAGGCTGACCAGACAAAGAACATAATAGATCCTGTTTGTTCAGGCCCAGTTGGGGCTATATGTTTTATGACTGAGGGGGCTGTTAGTTTACATAAAACAAAGATGCCTTTAGTCAGACCAGGCCATCATCTAGCAGTATCTTGAAGATTTTACTTTATGACCTATAGACACCATCCGTTCAACAAGTCCTTGCTTGGACAGGCTGATGTAGGCATGACAAACAAACAATGAAGGAAAATAATTAACTGTCCCCCAGAGGTCAGCTTGACATCAATGTGCCATCCTTTCCTGACTGCAATAATATACTGTATACCGTACATATATGAAACTATTACATAATTCTAGTCACATGTCCACATACCATTCCTCTACGCCTTCTGATGTGGAAGATGGCCTTTCTTCTGGCTGTGGTCTCTGTCAGCAGAGTTCCTGAATTGCAGGCCTTATCCTTCAAACTGCCTTTCCTGGGGTTTTCACGAGAATAAAGTTGTTCTCCTTAACTCCCAGGAATTCCTTTCTAAGGTGGTCTCTGAGTTCCAAATCAATCAGGAGATTGGGGTGCCTTCCTTTTCTCCTGACCCCAAATCTGACAAGGAGAGGGATCTCCACTTGTTGGATGCTGCCTAAAGTGCTATGCGCACCATACTGAGTCTTTGAGTAAGATTGATGCATTATCATTCCCGAGGGTCTTAGGGCTGGAAAGGCTGCATCCAGGGTCACCATTGCCTCTTGGATTAAGTCTGCGATCTGCAAGGCTTACAGATTCAGAAAGAAACCTGTTCCTTTCCACATTACAGCACACTCCACCAGGTCTGTCGGGGCCTCATGGGCCTCCAAGAATCAGACCTCTGCTGAACAGCTGTGCAAGGTGGCCACTTGGTCTTCTGTGCACTATTGTTTTGATGTTCTGGCTTCAGCTGAAGCCAGCTTTGGCTGGAAGGTCTTGGAGGCAGTTCTGCCTGTTTAGGACCTTTACATTCCCGTGCCCTACCATTCTTTAACTGTTTGAGCCTGGTTGGCTTTTGTTTTTGTGTGCTGTGATATTGTTTTCAGTGGTCTACAGGGCTACAGGGATAGCTTGATAAAGATGAATAGGAGGCTCCACCCATAACTTCTTTGCAGAATTATTCCAGCCTACAGGGAGGAGCTGTCTCCTCCCCATGCTACATGTATGTCATATGGACTAAGAGAAAAGGATTTAACAGGTAAGACTAAAATCTTTTTCAGACAGTGTTCTTTTATATACTTTTTTTTTAATTTCATCTTCAGTATGTTTTTTCTCTTATATCCAATATGGAACACAGGTACCATGGGGTTTGAGTCCCCCCCCTCCTAGAAAGCGGGGCACCTCACAGAAATACAGAGTATTTGGGGTGGAGACTAACTCCTCTTCCTCCAGCTCAATCCCTTTCCCCTACCCACTAACTCTCAGAATTCATGTGTCTTGCTAGAAACTGGAAGCGGCAGGGCCGTCCTCTTAGTTTTCTTAGGCTTTTTATTATCTTATTCTTAGGTTTGAAGCTGTATAGTCCCCTGTTAATGGGTTACCATCACTGGGGTTCCTTGGAGTGGATTAACCAGTTCACAGGTACTTTGTGGACCCTTCCAGCTCTGTGGAGCGAATCTTGCTGCCAGGTTTTCCCTCATGACAGGGTCTCTTGAGGCTCTGCTTAGCCCTAAGATGGTAACCTGAAGACAGAAGACTGGCAAGAAACTCTTTGAGTACCATGGTCCTTTGTTTCTGGGTTTAACCATTTCTCTGCTGTTTTGACTTTTACACTGTAGTTGGGTGACTTGGGGGGTTTATTTTCATGTTCCCATTAATTGTACCATAGTTTTATTCTCCACCCACGTGTTCCCTGGGGGTTTTGGGTCTCTTGGTAGTGTTTCCACTTTAGACCTTTTTTTTGTATAGCGGCCCCTTTAATAACAGGAGCCCACAGCCGCCATTTTTGGTCCATTAACATCTATGGGGAAAACTTCTATGACACATTTCTTTTCAGCCGTTTAAGATACAGTGGTCAGATAGAGCTCTGTTTTCTTGTCTCGGCATGAATTATCATCCGATCCACATTCAGAGGATCCAGGGAACTCGTGGCAATCTAGGAATGGATTTGTAAGCTACAGAGCTTGCAAACCTCTCAAGTGCACCCCAAAAACCACACAATCCCGGCAGCCCAAGAACTCTGTTACAAAGGCTAAGTCTGACAAGCACACCTTTGCATGACTAGCTGGATCCTGGTTTGTTGTTGCCTCTAGGGGCCCATCTCCACCTTTTTCGAGATGCCTGGACATCCTCAGTGATTGACCAGTGGGTTTTATGGGTAGGCTCAGAAGGGGACTGCATAGATTTCAAATACTTTCCTCCATATCATTTCTTTTTCATCAAGATTCCGAAAGAACCAGACTAAGCAAGGCTGTTCCAGGAGGCAGTGGACTCACTGTTGGAAAAGCAGGTTCTGGTGCCAGTGCCAGCCCCCGAGCACTCTTCAGGTTTCTGTTCCAACCAGTTTGTCGTCCCAAAGAAAACAGCAGCCCCATTCTGGACCTCAAATTCCTCAACAAGTATGTGGTTGCTACATGCCTCAAGATGGAATCCTTGCATTCTGTCATCACAGCAAGTATCTGGCATCTCTGTATCTTGAGGACAACACTTGCTTGTACATCTCCATTCACCCATACACCAAACTCTACATGTGATTTGCTTTCTGTTACAATCATTCCTAACTCACGGCACTTCTGTTTAGTCTGGCTACTGAATCCAGACCATCTTCTTCAGCAGATGTCTCTCTCCCTCCAGAAGCCAGGTGGGGGATCTCCGTTGGTGGTTGCACCAGCCAAGCCTGGAGCGGAGGAGGCCCTTTGTGATCCTGGAGTCGATCCTGGTCACCATGGATGCCAGCCTGATGAGCCTGTTGACTTTCAACTTACTGGAACTCCATGCAGTTTGAATAGCTTTCATTCATTGAACCCTAGTTCTTCTGGGAATGCTGGTGAAGTTGTAGTCACATTCCAGAGGTAGAAAACATTCTGGTGGACTTTCTAAGTCTTCAAGACGTAGATCCAGGAAATTGGGAACTCCATCCAGAGTGTAGTGTACCAGCGATCAACCTCATGGCATCCAGGGAAAAACAGGAAGGTTCCAACATTCTGCTCCTGGCTGGGCGATTCTCTGGCTTTTGCTATGGATGCAATGTCAAATCCGTGGGACTTCCACCTGTTCCCTGTGTTTGCTGTCATCCCCAGGTTGATCTGGAAGATCTGAATGGATGGGACATATGTCATTCTGATTGCTCCTTACAGGTCCAAGAGTGCGGGGTTTGCAGACCTGGTCAGTCTTTCTGTTCAGGATTCAATCCGCCTCCCTTCCAGGCTGGATCTGTTGCTCCAGGGTCACCTGTGGCACGAGGATGCAGAGAAACTGGCTTTGAAGTCATGGCTCTTGAAGCCAACATCCTGAGGTAGAAAGGCTTTTCCACGGAGGTCATATGATACAGTTTGAGCTCCTATAAGATTAAAATCTAGGCTCTGTGTGTGTTTTTTTTTAGAGACTTATTGCCTTCATTCCAATCATAATGTTTTTTCTTCAAGGGGTGGCTCATGCTTTCCCTTGCTTCAAGGATCCCACTCCCCCATGGGACTTCAACTGATTCTGGGGGCTAGATTTAAAGGCAGCCGTTAAACCAGCCGCTAAGTGAAAAAGGCACATCGCTCGCAAATACAGGAGTTACGGCAGATTCAGTAGGTACTCTACGAGAATAGCTATCGAGCGTAGGTAGCTCGATAGCTATTCTCGTAGAGTACCTACTGAATCTGCGTAACTCCTGTATTGCGGCCAAATCACACGATAACAGCACTCAAAACAACAGCTAACATAACGGCTGCCGTTGTCTAGCAACCATGATTGATGCAAAAACAAATTCAAACACACAGCCAATCACAAAGCCCCAATGTATCAAATAACTTCAAATACACCTATATATACCCAAAAATAACAGTCACAAACTGTCTGTTATCGAGTTCTTCAGAGCCAGATATCAGGGCCCAGGAGCGGAGGATAGTGATTAAAGAGAGGGAGACAGGAGCGTTCATTGGAGGTAGAGGAGTTTTGGAGTTTGGAGAGAGGAGAGCATTGCACAGAATACGACACATAGCACACCTTTGCACATATTACATACATACACATACACATACATACACGTAGTCCTTTTATTTGATAACACCTCACACATTTTACTTTTTATTTTGACAGTGTGAATCTGTGAGTGAAAGTGTGTGACAGAGAGTGGGTGGATTGAGTGTGTTTGTGAGGGCCTGTGGGAGTGCCTGGGTGTGAGTGGGTGAGTGATGGCCAGGAGAGGAGGACAGGAGAGAGGGATGGGGAGAGTAGTGGAGGAGGAGGAAGCTCAGGAGGGTATCCCTCAGCACAGCAGGGGTGGGAGAGGGAGATCCACAGGGCAGAGGGGGACCCGGCCCACAAGAGCAGGCACACAAAGAAGAGGGACAGAACCTGCAGTGGGATGAGGGGTAGTTGCTGGGGAGCACCCCACACAGTCAGGGTCAGACCAGGCAGGGCACTCCGGCTTTGAATCCTCCCATGCCGGAGCTGATGAGGGCAGGATCAGGGATCCCAGATATACTGACGAGGAGAACACGGCTCTCGTGGAAGCTGTCCTGGAGAGGCAGAGTGTTCTCCACCCTACGGCAAAGGTCCCTGGCCTGTCAGCGAGGAGGAAGGCAGCCTGGAACCAGATATGCAGCTGGGTGAATGCGGTGGCTACATGCAGGCGGGACGTGGAGTCTGTGAAGAAGAGATGGGGCGACTGCCGGAGGGTGGTCAAGAACAAGATGTCTGACATGGCCAAGCAAGCCCGAGGCACCGGAGGTGGCCCATCTGTGCCCATCACATTCTGCGGCTGGGAGGAGATGGTGCGGCAGAACATGTCCCCGACCATGATCGAGGGGGTCGTTGGAGGAACTGACACTGGAGATGAGAGGAGTCTCCACACTACCGGTAAGTGCAACACTACAGAACAACACACTACAGCAACCAACACCAGCTTCACACACAGTCACACCTCAACACATGTCCATCACTCAGCCATACAACTGCACCAACACAGCACCCTGAGGGTTAAAAAAAGGACACAACACCAGGACAAATGGCAAGGTCCAACTTGGGACAAACCTGCCAAAGTCCTACTTCAACCCTCCTGTCGCTGTGCTCATCACACACAATACACAAACCGTTATGTTCAAAATGTCGACTGTCATAGATCATCACTGTTCACACGCAATGTCACCCATGTCCCCACCCCCACCCTAACCCCTTGAGTGCTAGAGGGATCATCAATGCATCGATCAACAATGCATTGGCAACCCCTCTGGTACTCAAGGGGTTAACCAGACAACAAACAAGTCAATAGGCCAACGATCACATGCTACACAGGGGACATTCACTAAGCGGTGACAAACAGATGGTGGACACAAAGTAACCCTCACACACCCTCACTTCACCAGTACCAGTGTTAGTCTATGGAGAATATGCCAAAACAAGAATCAAGTTCATAGGGTCCCATTGTACAGACTCCATGGAAAACACTGGAAATAGGGAAAGGAGATCACTGGAGAAGTCACCATCATGTTCACTTCATCAGTTCTACATCACCGTTTACTGAATCACAAAAAGGGGGCATCAGGTCACACATGACAGTGTCCCACAGAATAAATGCTTGTAGGTGCAACACACAGGCCGAAAACTATTCCACAGAATTCAAGCTGGAAAAAGTAGGCACTGGTGTTGTGGCTGCAATCATTTACTCTGACTTGAAATTACATATCCCATATCGGATTCCCACATGGATCCACAGGGGTGCTGATGCCATGGATGGATGGTACACCAGCATCTCTATGCAGGATACACATGGGAAACAAATAGCAAACATTGTACCTTGGTCACCAACAGGCCATGACTGATGGATATCTAGGATTGAGTACGGTTGGCTCACACAGAAGGATGGATGGGCTCATACACAGAGAAAAAAACAGGCCTCAATCAAAGATATCCCTCACTACTGGCTGGATTGTTGCCCTTAGGATTCAAATGTTACTAAATATGTTCCAACACGATGTGAACACAGAGATCACTTCACTGGATGTGATTGCCTTACTGGCCAGATATGTGCACCCATCACAAATCAACCTACATTGCTAACATCCAAATACACATACATAGTATATCACACTCTACGTAGATGGGATATACGAGGTATGTTCATATCCATCATATCAATACAATGTCTTGTTGGATGGGTGCACATATATAGCCAGTAAGGCAATCACACCTAATGAAATGCTCTCTGGCATCACATCTTGGAAGGATATTACTGTATCCTTATGAAGGGTACATATCCACATACATATACGACCATTTCTACTTGTGTGTCACTGTAATGGGATAGCAATGGGTAATGTCATCATGATGTCATATCATTGCCATCGTTAAAAGATGTGTCTCCATCTAAGTCCCATCCCTCCAACACTCATGGTTATACAGATATTGCTCTATGTGACAGGTGGAGATATCCATCATTTGACCACACGGAGGCTCTTCAGCAGAGCCAAAGTCACAACATATTGAGATAAATACCTCTTTGGAATGGTCTACAGAGTGTGCTTGCAAACCATGCACACCCTGTACACCATTCCAATTAAGTATTGTTCTCTAAATGGGGCGATTTGGGCTCTGATGAAAAGCCCTCGTGTGGACAAATGACTGAAATCTCCATCTGTCACATAGAGCAATATCTGAACAACCATGAGGGTAGGAGGGATAGGACTAACAGAGAACAACATTTGTTCTCACAGTGTCTACAATCTGACATCAAGGTGGACTTAACCTTTGCCATCCCCCTGGAGGGATAGCCACCCCTACAAGTTGTGAAGACAAATATATGTTGTTGTCATCACCCCCCCCCCACCGTTAAACAATGGTATTCCTACTGCTGAAAGGTGTGTTGATTCAAAAGGTATCACAGCTCAGACATGGATATGTCAGGGGCAATATCCCAGTGGCCTGAAATTGTACAGTGGTGCTGTTACTACACAGCCATATGGACAGCTCTGGTACAGGGACCAGATATCTACATGGCAGGGTGTTGCAACAGCCCCACTGTACTATTTCTGGACACTGTGATATTGCACCTCAAAATGAAACCTTCACCCGTAATAACTCAAGCAACACCTTTCAGCAGTGGGAGTACCCTTGTTTACCCAGGGGGATTAACCCAAACACACACATTTTTCTTCAACACATATCAAAGTATAACTGTCGCCACAAACATATGGCTAAGGTCACTAATCACAACATCTTCTTCCTCCACACAGCTTACGGCCGTCAAGCCCAGCGGGAGACAGTGGAGGAGGCTATGTCACCCCCCCAGTGGAGGAGTACACTGAGGAGGGGACCAGCCGGTGGTCACCTTACCCACCATCACCATCCCCTCCAACACAGGCTGCACCACCCCTTCAAGCTGGACCACCACAGGCTGCACCACCACAGGCTGCACCACCCCTTCAATCTGCACCACCACAGGCTGCACCACCCCTTCAAGCTGCACCTCCCCAGTACAGTGGCTGGATGCCATAGGAGGAGAGGTGGACATATCCATCCACCTCCACCAGCTACCACCCTCCATCAGCAGCACCACCACCACCACCAGGGAGACAATGGCTGCCAGGGACAGTGGCCACCACCCAATATGGGCCATATTCTTCACAGAGCAACCCATCCTCCTGGATGGCTCCACAACATGCCCCAAGGTATGATCCCAGGTGGGCTCCCAGCACCTATCAGTGGCCACCATATGACCCTTGGCCACTGGGCTACCCACACCTGGGCCTGATTGGTGAGCCCCAGCGCCCCCTACCCAGGGACATTTTCACACCTCCACCAGCACACACATCTTTGGGCAGCTCTGGATCATCATCTGCACTAGCCACTCCATCAGCAGCCACAGCATCCTCAGCAGAGGAGGAAAGAGCACCCTTAGCAGCAGCAGAGGAGGAAAGAGCACCCTCAGCAGCAGAGGAGGAAAGAGCACCCTCCGCAGCAGAGGAGGAAAGAGCACCCTCAACAGCAGAGGAGGAAAGAGCACCCTCAACAGCAGAGGAGGAAAGAGCACCCTCAACAGCAGAGGGGGAAAGAGCACCCTCAACAGCAGAGGGGGAAAGAGCACCCTCAACAGCAGAGGGGGAAAGAGCACCCTCAACAGCAGAGGGGGAAAGAGCACCCTCAACAGCAGAGGGGGAAAGAGCACCCTCAACAGCAGAGGGGGAAAGAGCACCCTCAACAGCAGAGGGGGAAAGAGCACCCTCAACAGCAGAGGGGGAAAGAGCACCCTCAACAGCAGAGGGGGAAAGAGCACCCTCAACAGCAGAGGGGGAAAGAGCACCCTCAACAGCAGAGGGGGAAAGAGCACCCTCAACAGCAGAGGGGGAAAGAGCACCCTCAACAGCAGCAGAGGAGGAAACAGCACCCTCAGCAGCAGAGGAGGAAACAGCACCCTCAGCAGCAGAGGAGGAAACAGCACCCTCAGCAGCAGAGGAGGAAACAGCACCCTCAGCAGCAGAGGAGGAAACAGCACCCTCAGCAGCAGAGGAGGAAACAGCACCCTCAGCAGCAGAGGAGGAAACAGCACCCTCAGCAGCAGAGGAGGAAACCGCACCCTCAGCAACAGAGGAAACAGCAACACCAGGGACACCGGGCACATCCACCTCCAGCACCGCACGCCTTACAGGGATGGAGGCGGAGTGTATGGCCCTTCAGAGAAGACTACTCCGGTCGAGCAGAAGTACAGACAGCAACATCACCAGGAGCAGGAGGCAATCCAGGAAGAACATTGCCCAATTGGAGACCAGAATCCAAGCCCTGGAGTTGGAGGTGGCCAGGGGGAACACACTACTCCACCAGCTCAAGACTGGTCTCATGAACATGTTGACACAGGTCCTTGTGGAGTTAAGGGAGATCAACCGCAGAGAGAACCTGAGGATGGAGAGGGAGAACTTACATTCCACAGAGGGGTCTACTGCAACCACCACCCCCTCCAGTGTTACCCCTGAAGCAACACCTAGGGGGCAGAGGGTTACCAGGAGATCCACAAGGGCATCCACCTCTGGCACCCAGGCTAAGGCCCCCCTCCCAAAAAAAGAAAAAAATGAAAGGCCCAACCTGTTAAGTTTCCCCTCAATAAAGAAACCATTTTTTTTGTATTCCAGTCTGATCTGTTGTGTCTTCAGTTATGGATTGGGTGGCAGGGTTGTCTCCAATGCATTGCCATACAATGCAGTGAACACAACCTCTGCCTGGGTGAAATGTTTGTGGGATGCTACAGCATGGGTTCACATACACCTTTGTACAAATTCAACTGGAAATACATCCCTGGAGCCATATAACACCACTGTGTTATATGGCGATCTTGTGTGTTGAATTTGAACAACAAAACATACCCCTTAGCACAACAAATGGTACAGCATTGAACAGTCGTCTACATCATATGTTGTGTTTAACCCTTTGAGTGCCAGAGTGGTAGGCAACACATTGCAAAGAAATGCGTTGGGGACCACTCTTGCACTCAGTGGGTTAATGGGATAACCAGACAAACAGCTCTGTGACTTAGCAGGGACATTACAAGCAGGACAGATAAATGGGACATGTATCCATATTGTCTTGGATTCACACACTCATTGTGCAGCTGACTTACTGGGGAAGCCAATGTTTTTAACCTAGGATTTCAATGTGTAGCACACACATTGATATCATGGGGTGAGCATTGGGGTCTCCAGTAACTTGAGTTGCTGTTTCCCTAAGGGTGTAACAGACTTCACCAGTGATAACACATGTCCACTTAGTCTGTTTGTTCGTTGATATAGCCCATGTACTGAGATATGTCAAAGTGGAGTAAAATCTCAGAACATGGATTATACTGAGCAATACAGATACTGTGGACAGGTATTCACTGTGGAAGTATGTCCCCTGTATCACACCTTTATCACTCCTACAACACATTGGTGCATCACTGCCACCATCATCTGTTTGCATGGATACATCACAGAGTCCACTCACTGGCAAACAAGTGGTGGACTCCTGTGATGTGGGTGATGCCTTTCCATGTATAGGGGATACTCTATCTTGGGTGTGGTTATGCATTGACAAATGTGTTCTCAAATATATCCTCCTACAGACACAGATAGAATGGTGATGGTTCATCTTTATTGTGTCTCAAAGTACATTAGAATGTACATCAAGCAACAACAATTTAGTATTTTTAATCCCCTCAATCTTCTTGATTACAGGTGAGTACACAAACCATTGCTTGACAATGTGTTGTGTACTCATCTGTAACCAATTCTGTGGGGAACTTAGGACATGTGCACCAGCCCTATGGATTTGTGCCCCTGACATGTATACACACATCAACAAGTGTTCTGAGAGCTCCATGGAGGTAATGACATTGTGATGCCACTGTGAAAGTGACAGTGGTAGCCCAATGTCATTTGTTCCATGGAACTGTTAGGACATATTTGTTGATGTGTGTATTCATGTCGGGGGCACATATGTCTGCACACTCACAGGTCAGCATGGAGTCCCTGGTAATCTGATCTACGTCTCATGACCTCGACATTGTGTGACCATACCACTGTACATCAACCCCTCTGCTGCTCTTCTCAGCTCTAGCACAGTACAGGTCCCATATTGAGTCCAATGTCCCTTTAACCCTTGATGTGCCTGAGTATTATCCAATGCATATCATTAGATGATACTCTTTCGCTACTGGGCTAGCATGGTTGTTCAGGCTATAATCATGGCATATCCAGTTAGTTGCTGTCAATCAAGCCCTGTAAGGTGATGAACATGGGTAATATGTTGTACCTTGTTTCTCCTGGGGGTGTCAGTGATATCCTTGGGGTCTGTATGTCAACGTGGAGAGTGGAATGGAGGATGGTTTTTGAGTCCACACACATAATTTGCCACGTCCACTGCCAGTGCAGTGCTGTATCACTGTTCCTGTGGGGTGAGACAGAACAATATGTGCAGTGTGGTTAGTGTCACTGGACTGATGGGGGACTTGCATGGATTGTTTGCATGCGTGTGTTATACTAACAGGTGAAGTGTTCCGTGATGAGCCTGTCTCTGATCTGTGCCCCTCTCATGGTCTCCTCCACATGCCCAATGTCCATGGCCACTTCCTGTATGGGGGGGTCCGGGATGTGATCCAGCAGCCTGGTGTCCACTGCGATGTTGTGCAGTATTGCGCACGCCACAATGATGTCACACACCTTAGCCGGTGCATACTGCAGTGCTCCCCCCGAGTGGTCCAGACATCGAAATCGTGACTTGAGGAGCCCAAATGTCCGCTCAATAGCATTCCTCGTTCTGGCATGAGCCTGGTTGTAGCTTTCCTGGGCATGTGTTTGGGGATTGGCCAGAGGGGTCAGTAGCCATGACTTGCATCCATAGCCAGCATCACCTGTGTAATGTGAGTGACATGGTGAGACAGGGAGCACATGTTATGTGAATGATGTTTTGTGTGGTGGACGTAGTAGCTGTGGGTCAGGTGCATGCTGATCAGCGTGGTGTGTACGCCTGTGTATGTGGTGTGATTTTGTTTTGTGAACTCACCCACTAGCCATCCCCCTGTAAAGGTTACATTCTCAAAATCTCTGTGGACTGAGGAGTTTTGGAGAATGTATGAATCACGTGAGCTGCCAGGATATTTTGCACAGACATTCATTATCCTCATGTTGCTGTCACACACCATTTGCACGTTGATGGAGTGGAAGTTCTTCCTGTTGATGAATAGCTGTGCGTCACGTGCTGGGGCCTTAATCCGGACATGGGTGCAATCTATAGCACCATGACCCTGGGCATGCCTCCCCTTGCGTAAAAGGCCTGCTTGACGTGTATGGGAAAATGTATATAGGTACTGGCCTTGCTTTTGAGGGCTGCAGGACCTGGGCCAGCACCCTGGAGAATGCGGCCCTGTGACATGCCAGATGCGTAACCCTCTGTGGACTGGAAGGCCCCGCTTGCCATGAAGTGCATGGCACAGAGTAGTTTCTGCAGGCTAGTTAGGGCATGGTTGTGGATGTAGATGGGATCCACCTGCTCCTTGATGACCTCATACAAGGCAATGATGCTGTCAGGCCTCAACCTGTAGCGATCAATGACCTTGTCATCAGTCATTCCAAAGAGGGTGACCCTTGGGTGGTATACCCTGGGCCTTGGTGGTCGTCTATACATCCTGTGCCCTCCAGCTGGGGATGGACTCCTGTGTGGCTGCTGAGCCAGAGCCTCCTCACTTGCAACAGATGAAGGCTGTTGATCAGGCGTGCTTGGAGGTTGCTGATGTTCCCTAGCTCTCTCCCTTGCACGCCTTCTCCGCAGTCTTCGCAGCAATATGTAACCCAACATACTGCTTGCTCTCTCTATCTGTCTCCCTCTCTCTCTCTCTCTCTCTCTCTCTCTCTCTCTCTCTCTCTCTCTCTCTCTCTCTCTCTCTCTCTCTCTCTCTCTCTCTCTCTCTCTCTCTCTATCTCTCTCTCTCCCTCCCTGAGTGGAAAACAAGCCACAAGTGAATGTGTTGAGTTGTCCCTTTAAGTACTTGATAGGGCGTTGTGTAGGTGTGGTGATGAGGTGAGTGCTGACCAATGGTGAGTTGTTTTTGTCCAGGTAAGTGTTTGCAGGTGTGTGTGTGTTATAAGATGTGGTGTGTTGTGCTTGTTATGTGTGTGCCATTTGCGGGTGTGCAGTTGTGGGGTGCAGGTCGCGTGTTGATGTTGCCCAGGTGAGCTTCTATTTGCAGGTGTCCGCTTTGTGTGATAACCCCCATTGTTTCGTGCCATGTTGTGCTGGTGTTTTTTTGTGTGTCGTCGTCCCTGTGGTGTTGGTTGTTGTTGTGTGTGGAGTGATTTGTGTTGTGTGTGCATGTTTTTGTGCTGTTTTTGCATTGCACGGGTTAATTTTTCCATTTACATGGTTGTGCGGTAAGCATTTTGTGTATTTTCCTATGTAACGGGTGTTTTGTTTTGCCTGTTAAGTGTCTAACGTGTGAGAAAAGTGGGTCTTAACTTTTTGCCGTTAGGTGTCTTTTTTTCAGCTGCTACCAGTACCGCAAGCCTTTGAATAGCTCTGGGGTATGTTGTTCCATGCATCTGAATGCACGTAAGTGTATCGGCCGTTAGGATTCTGCAACTGCTGTTAGCTGTTCTTTAGACGGATCTTTGAATTGCAACATGACACTTAACGCACCCGTTAGTGAATTTTTTTTTTTTTTTTTTTTTTATATACTAACGGCTGCCTTTAAATCTAGCCCTGGGTGTTTTACAGAAGCACCCTTTTGAGCCTCTTGATTCCATCACTTTGCGCCAGATAGTCTTCCTCTTGGCAGTGTTTTTGGTGAGTTACAAGCTGTCTCTTAAGGAATAGGACACTCAAAAAAGAGGGAAAAAAGGGGGGGTGCCCAATAGTGTAATAGAGTAGAGCTCATTGTATCAAATATACAATATGCACTCACATTTACATATGGTCAGCAAATAACATATATTAAAACTGACAATCTTACATGGATCCCATCTGGCTCTTGAAGACTTGTCTTGATAGCTGGTTGAAACTATAAGTGAGATGTAGGTAATCCAAAAAATAAAGGGTATAGAACAAACTAAATATAAAAAAGAAATAAAAATAAAAGAAAAAGAACTCCTCCAGGTAGGTGCAATAATGGATTTATTCACGAGTAAAAAAAAAAATTAAATCATTTAAAATACAATCAAAAAATGGCTAATGCGTTTCGCTAGTTCAAACCTGCTTTCTCAAAGCCTGGGTAGAGTGTATCTGGGTCAGGGATTATATACCCAGAAAAGCTCAGTTGCTGTCCATCATATACTTGACAGATAGCCAACTTCTTTGTGAGTATCCACCTTTTTGTGCTCTTCTGTCCTTTGTTGTTCTGTCTTGTAAGCCTCACTTCCTGCTGTTTCATCAGGATAATGAGGTACTTCGTACCTCTCAGGAGTTTCTACCCAAGGTGGTTTCTGAGTTTCACATCAATCAGGAGATTGTTGCACCTTCCTTTTGTCCTGATCCTAAGAGAAAATCAATAGGGCCCTGAATAAGGTGAAAAATACATCAAAGGAAGACCTTTCTACAGACAAAGACTGATGAACATTCTCAACAAGGACCAATTGAAAAGAAAAAGGGCAGGAAAATCCCCCTAATTCCTTTTATTACCAGATAGTGAAGGTAAACCTTTCAAAGTGATCCTGCATAAACACTGGACAATCCTGATGGGAGATAAACATCTACATTCACTCCTTCCCAATATACCAAGAATTTGAAGAACTCTTTGGCACCCACCGACATAGAAAATAGGAAAAGAAAAAAGGGCTGGTTCTTCAAGTGTGGACATAGACCCTGCACAACTTGTAAATATATACAACATAGAACTCAATGATTCACATACCATACAACAGGTGAATATTTTCTTATTAAGGATCTCTATAATTGTATGTCAAGCTATGTCCTCTATCTTCTAGAATGTCCCTTCAAACTTCAATACCTTGGAGAACCATTAGACCCATAAAAGAACAATTCCTGGGGCACCTAAACCACATCAGGAAAGACAACCTGAAACATAGTTTGGCCAATTATCACCACCAAGATCCAGCCGGTATTTCTCAATATTCTACAAGCCTGTGGCAGAAATCGCTTTGCCAAACTCGCACAACGTGAGACCTTCAAATTAATAACATTGGCCCCTAATGGGCTCAATTAAGAATTGGATTTGTGGTATGTAGGACAAGGTAAAAGATCTCCAACAGCATTCTGTCTACATCCCACCTGAATACTTTCTTTGGCCCCATCTTTACTTGAAACCTCCGCTAGGTCCATATCAACCAATGAGTCAAATAATTGATATGACCAGGACATAGGACACTAAATTCAGATTGCTCTGAGTACAAGAATTATCCATTCACAATTGGGGGATCCACACAAGTAATATACTCTCGCAGTATTCTTTTTCAATAAGAGGTGTCCTTTATTAAGAACCATTTAGGACTTTCAGAAGTATCTTGTGCCTGAAATACTCCTTATGGAGTGGTCTTTAGTTTATCTCATTATTGTAATCTATACTCTCAAAGAAAAGCTTTATCAACATTTAAATTCAGAATGTTTGTAATTCATTTTCCAAAGCTTTAATCACTACTAAAGTAATTTTATTATTGTTTTTCTCCCCCCCCCCCCTTCTCATAGCTCATTTACTTTCTACCACCATTCACATACAATCAGGATAATGTATCTCTTCCATATGCACACAAGTTTGGAGTACCTTAAAACTCTTGTAATTTTGTTTTGTATACTAGGTGGCAAATCATTAAATCTTAGTTTATGGCAATACTCTTTGGCACTTCTAACTCACCATGAAACTATGTTCGGAACATTTATTCATTAATTTATTGTGATTGATACAGTGGATAGAAGAGAAAACAAAATAGTACAATAATGTTTTTTATGGGAAACTAGCAGTTTGGGACGGCGTTGCCCGTCTGTTTTTTAAGCAATACATAAGCCTTTGAGTGACAGAGGGGTAAGCAAGGTATTGCAGTGCTTTACGTAGTCGTTTTGCACTCAATGGATTAATGTGAGGCTGAGTCACGCAGCATTGTATATATAATGTATATTAATGTACCCACTCTAGACAGTGGAGTATATATGACGTATATTAATGTACACACTGTGTGTACATTAATATACATTATATATACAGTGCAGTGTGTATATTAATATACATGATATATACAGTCATGTATGTACAGTGTGTCTAACTATATTTTGCATTATATATACAGTCTTGTGTAAGTGGGGCTCACATTAACCCTTTAAGTGGCAGAGGGCAACGCAGTCTACACTGCTAGTTAGTAATAATATCATTGTTTCTCTTGCCTTGTGAGTTTGTATGAAAGTCTTCAATATTATAGAAGGGCATTTTTTCAAGAAACAGTAAATGCTGAATGAAGTATCAAGGAATATTATTCTCATAATATATCGCATTATAGAAGCGCTCAGTAGAATAGCATTTTAAATGGTCACTGAGAATATGTATAATATTGCAAAGACGTGTATACTGATGTTTTTCTTTTGTTACATGTGTTCATTTTAGATGTATGTGGTTGATAGTGAAAGCATACTTTCAGTGAATGAAGTGTGGTGTCATTGTTGTGCAATAAAGTAGCTATATGCACAGACAATTAATGTAGCAACTTATAGACATCTTTACAGAGCTGTGTAGAGGATAAGGCATTAGTATGAATGATATATTATTTAGCAGTGTGTGTGATCCACTAACAAAGCTTTAGTGTGACCTGTGTGTGTGCACGACAGTTTAACTCTTTGAGTAAAAGTTAGAATTTTTGTAAAGTAAAAATGAAGTTGAAAATGACACGTTTGTGTAAGGACTGCTTGTTAAGTGTGCTGTGTGTGCGCGCAGCGCCACTTTAACCCTTTGAGTGGCACAGTGGTATCTTACACATTGTGTTTTAATGTGTAGTATACCTCTCTGTGAGTGAAAGGATTCATTGTTGAAATTAAAGAAAAAGGATAAAAATGTTGCCTCATTTTGTGAGATCCACTTAGGAAGTGTGAGTCTGCGCTACTTTAAGCCTTTGAGGTCGTGTGCTATGAAACACATTGGTTTGCAGTGTGTTGTATAGTTTTGTTTGAGTCAAACGCTTGAGTTGTTAAAGGGCATATAATTTTTAAAATACTGCCATGTTTGTGTTAGAAGAATTTGTGAGGTGAGGGGTGTGTGTGTGCGCTGTGTGTTTGTGTGTGGTCCACTTTAGGTGTTTGTGTGTGGCACTTTTAGTGGCAGAGTTTGAACAAAGTCTTACATTAGTAAAAATAAATAACTCAAACATTTGTTTCGTCAACTAAAATGTGTTCCTATTTATAGAAACATCTGACCCTATAATTATAATCGTTCTTACGTTGCAATCCACACACACACACACACACACACACACACACACACACACACACACACACACACACACACACACACACACACACACACACACACACAACTGCATTGCAATATGTTGTATACCTTGCAGGTACTCAGTGTTAAAGGGTTATAGAAACATTCATTAACCCCTTGGATGGCAGAGGTACATTCAAAGTACTGCAATGGAAGGTATGTGATATCCTAGGGGTTAACACTTACAAACATGCTTTAGCCAAGAAATGAAACATCCCCTAATTGTTTGTCTCACAGCCTAGGAAGACACTGGGCAGGGCTCTGCTTATCTGAGCTCCCGACACTGAGAGCTCCGCTGATCCTTGCAAAGGCAACATTTATTTAACGTGTATTGTGCAGCTGCTTAGTAGAAGTGCTTTTTGTTAATGCACTTTGTTACCTCACACTAATAAATTGTGGCTTTGCTGAAGCTACCATGTAATAATTATGATTTTCTGTGGGGAAATGCGAGCTGTCAGTCTCCAGTGGTCTGATAAGCTATGTGACCCTGTCATTAACCTTTGCAGTGTAATGGGGTGTCCATCACATCGATTTATAATGTACTGGACACCCTTTAGCAGTAAAAGAGCTAACAGAACCCCAGTGAGAAGCCAACCCATCAGTAAGAAATATGTTACAGAAAAAATAAAATGAAAGTAAAACGGAAGCACAAAAAACATCAAAATGTAAATCTCATATCACAAAGCCCTGTAGATTAAGTAGTAGAATACAAAAAAGTTGTGAAGTGTATGTTAGTTAAAATGTACTAACAGCTGGAGCGTATCCATGTGCAGCATAGGAAATACTTTTGCTTTGATGTATCCGCTACTAGTGCTGATCAATAGAATCCCCCAATTTGTGCTTAATTTACAATTTAGCAACCTGTGTCCTCATGTGGTAGAATACAGGGGTTACATAAGGACACAGGTTGCTACTTTGTAAATTACGTGCTGAGTGGAAAATCCCATTGATCAGCAGTAGGACCGGATATAAAGCGCAATGAAAGGAAAATGTTACCTATGCAGCAAACGGAGGAGCTACAGCTGCTTCTACATTGAAAGTAACATACATTTTAAAACTCTGAGACTTGTATGCAGGTTTGTAGTTCTTAATATATGTGTGTTCAATGTATAAATGTCGAATAGTGAAAGAGCTAAAAGGGTTAGTGTGACATTTTGATGTGTGTAATGTGTAAGCTGGATATTTTTATGTGGAAGTGGCACATTGTCAAATGGGATGTTAAAGAGCAGCAGAATTGAATTGCACTGTGTATTAATTGTATTTGTAATTATGTTTTTAAGTAAGTCTTTCCATAGTAGTTACAAAACGTACAGAACTGTGGCTGCCTTGAGTTTTAGATGTGCTCCTGCAGTTCCTCTTTAAAATGAACAGTGTGAATGAGTCCCTTGCTTGCTCTCCACTCTGAAATAATGCATAAGCTTAACAGAGTATGTTACTTAAAATGTACTAACAGCTGTAGAGCCTCTGTGTGCAGCATAGGAAAAGAGGATTTTACTCTTACCTGTTAAATCATTTTCTCTTAGTCCATACAGGTTACTGGTAACTCTGGGAGGTAATCCGCCCCTTTAATAGGCAGGAACAATTCTAGAAGTGTATGCAGGGGGTGGAGCCTACCTTTCCCTCCTTGGCTGCAGCTAGCCAGCCAGCTCCAGAAAGATTTGAGACACTAACTATGACTAGATAGTAGAAGGGAAAGAGGACTCCTGTGAGCATGACCCCGAAGCACCCCCACGGTCTGCCACAGGAGAGCGAAGCATGGTCCCTTGACAGGGTGGGAGACCGGTAACCTGTATGGACTAAGAGAAAAGGATTTAACTGGTGAAACCAAAATCTTCTTTTCTCTGTCGTCCAATACAGGTTACTGGTAACTTAGGGATGTCCAACCATTAAGTTTCCCAGAGGCGGGAAGAAGGCGAGGACCAGACACAAGGCCCCCAAAGTCACCAGTGCAGATATGAACCATCAGATCAGAGATAGCCCAACAAAACAACGAAGTGTCAACGGACACGAAACAGGGGTAACAACACCCCAGGAACTGTTACACAGCACACTGAACTAGAGCCGTTAGGGCTCAAAAGTGAAGGAAGCACCAAGAACCAAAGAAAATCCTAGACAGGCAAAACAGTCTCCAGGATTTTCCTCCCAAAGCTGGCATCAGCCTATGCCAACACATCAGCACGGTAGTGTTTCGAAAAGGTGTGCACAGACGACCAAGTGGTCGCCTTTCACAACTGATCAGCGGAGGCTTGATTCTTGTAAGCCCAAGAGGCCCAAATAGAACGTGTAGAATGAGCCGTGACCCAAAAGGGAACAGGCTTCTTCCTCAGCTCGTAAGCCTTACGAATAGTGGACTTGATCCAGGATGCAATAATCACTTTGGATGCAGGTCTTCCTGCCCTAGGACCCTGAGGAATGATGAACAGCGCTTCTGATTTCCTGATAGACTCAGTGCAATGGACATAAAACTTGAGACAATGCACCACGTCCAACAAGTGGAGATCCCTCTCCTTGTCAGAGGGGGGGTCCAGGCAGAAAAAGGGCACCACAATCTCCTGAGTGATGTGGAACTCAGAGACCACCTTGGGTAGAAACTCCTTAGAAGTGCGAAGCACCGCCTTGTCCTTGTGACAAGGTGGTCTACAGGACAGAGCATGTAACTCCGTGACACGGCGAACCGACACAATCGCCAGGAGAGAGGCCATTTTCCACATCAAGAGGCGTAGTGGAATAGTAGCCAAAGACTCAAAGGAAGGGCACTGAAGGATGCCCAAAACCAAGTTAAGATCACATTGAGGAGTGGGAGTCTTGAAAACAGGACGAGTGTGAGCAACGCCCTGGAAGAAAACCTTGACATTAGGAAGGATGGCAATGCGCCTCTGAAAGAAAACAGAAAGCGCAGAAGTCTGAACCTTAAGGGAACTCAAACTGAGGCCCTTGTCCACACCATCCTGCAAAAAGGCCAGTACCATAGGCAGATCAAATTCCTGAGACAGGTCCCTGTCAGCACACCAAGACAAAAAAGTTGACCAGACACGATGGTAGATCTTGGAAGAAACAGGTTTGCGGGCACTAAGCATAGTAGCCACCACACTAGAAGAAAAAGCCTTTCTTCCTCAATATTGAGGATTCAACTTCCAAGCCATCAAAGCTAGCCGGTGAACATCCTCCTTCCATAGGTAACCCTGTAGAAGAAGATCCGGACGGTAGAGGAGCCGAAAGGGCTCCGCCACTGGCAGATCCAGGAGCTCCAGAAACCAAGACTGACAAGGCCAATATGGAGCAATCAGAATAACCGGACAATGCTGTAGCCGTAATTTCCTTAACACCCTGTGCAACATGGGGAGGGGAGGAAAGATGTAAGCCAGAGGAAATAACCAAGGAATGGACATCGCATCTACTGCTAGAGCCAGAGGGTCTCTACACAGAGAACAGAACCTCTGAACCTTCCTGTTGTGTCTTGTCGCCATCAGGTCGATGTAAGGTGGACCCCATCTCTGAACAATGAGGTGGAACACCTCTTGGTGCAACTCCCACCCTCCGCTGTCCACTGTGTATCGACTGAGGAAGTCCGTCTTGGCGTTGTCTGGAATGTGCACTGCGAATATGGCAGGAACGTGTTCTTCTGCCCAGGACAAAATAGCCTTGACCTCTATCCAAGTGGACAGTCTTCCAACTGAGATGTCGAAGGGCATGAAATATCCAATCACACTCCTCCTGCAAAAGTATCGCTAGTGTACACCAACGTTTACCATTACTGCAGCGGAGATCCTTGTTTATTCTGATGTTTTGGGATCTGGTGGATGTGGGAAGCTGACGCATACTGTAGCATTATTTCCGTTTGGGTGATGATGGTGTGTGGATTGAAACTTAGCATATGAACATTTAAAGAAGGTTATTTTGGGGTGAAATTCAGGATTTTATTGTGTCCGAGTATACATTGGATGTATTTACTTCACCATCACATATGACAGATTTGATGAAGTGTGATTAAAATCCTACATTTTTTAAATTTTAAATTTATATGCAAAGAGTATTAAGTATATATGAGAGAGATTGAAGAAGTGTACAATATTTTGCTTATTAAAGGGATATGATAATAAGGAAGGAGTTTTTACAGTATGATTTATTAATCTTTCTGATGGTAGCGCCGGAACTGTTTTTGTAAATATTAGTTTTATTCGGAGATCTGATAGCAGAGATCTTGTTCGAGGCGGCAACCATTTAAGAAAGTAACAACCCCGTGTCCATATACCGCCACCAGTTTTGTGTATAAGGTTTTCAGAACAAGTCATCTTTGTATGGAGTAACTCTGATGCCGTTCCGGTGGAAGACTGATATCAAGGCACCCAGAACACGGTTGAAGACCTGAGGAGCTGTTGTCAGACCAAATGGAAGAGCTGAGAACTGAAAATGTCCCCCTGTCGCAGGCAAACCAGAGGTACTGCTGGCTCTCTGGATGAATGGCAATGTGCAAGTATGCATCCTAGACATCCAGAGAAGCAAGGATTTCCCCCGGGGACATGGCAGCAATCACCGTGCCTAGACTCCTGGTGATAATGAGTCCGGTCACAAAGGAATTGAGATCCTTCAAGTCCAAAGTAGGACGACAACCGCCGTCCATTTTGGTGACCAGAAAGAGGTTTGAGTAGAAACCCAAACCCTTGTCCTGGATAGGCACCGACTCTAGAACATCCTTGTCCAGAAGAGCCTGAACAGCGCTGTCGAACAGACATCGTTTCTCTGCACCCTGAGGCACGTGAGAAGGACAAAAAAAGAAAGGGAGGAAGAGAAATGAAAGGGATCTTGTACCCTTCCGTCACTACCTGTAAAACCCATGAGTCCACCACTGAACCCTCCCAAATGCTGTGATAGTGTCGTAGACGACCACCCACAGCAGAGTGTGGACCCGGATTCGGCGAGTCATGCCGAAGAAATCTTGGAAGCCTTGGGCTTGGAGCTTGGAGGAGACCTTGGGCTTCCATTGCTGTTTGGGCTTTGTAACGGTTTTTAGGACACTCAGACCAGTATGGTATGAGTAATAGGAGCTACAGGTGGATTGTCCGGTGTCAAGACTGGGGGGGACCACCGGACTCGGACTGGGCTTGTCAAGGTGTACCGTACGCTCCAATAAGGTCTGTAATGCCAGTGCCAATTGATCCAGGCGCTGCTCATGGACATCCATTCTCCAATGGATGTTTTGCGTGTTACTTTCACCCTTACTGTCTGAGGTCATGGCCCTTTCGTACTGTAACGGTTTTTAGGACACGCAGACCAGTTGGTAAAATTAAACACAACTTTATTGAACGAAAAATAATGCAAACGATCGCCCTCTACAGGCAGCAGTAATAATAAACTGAAATGGCAGGGATAACCCAAAGGTACAATATATTGAATGAGGTAGACACACTATCTAGGAACAGATAATAGTAAACTGACACAAAGAGTTAAATGCAATAATCAATCAGTCAGTCTCAGATGTGGGGGTTTGGCACGCCCAAGGTAGTAATAGGAACTGCTGGGTAGATATAGCCAGCACAGAGTTCTTTGAGGTATGATGCCGTAACCAATCTGTGACCAGTTCTAGATACAGCAGAACAGCGACCCGAAATAGCCTCCGCGGGCGTACCCAATGTGACAACTGATTCTGCGAGTGCAAGAGTGGATAGCCCCCACGGGCGTACTAGGTCTTAGCCTGAAATGCACGAGTTGGCATTTAGCCCCCACAGGCGTATAACCGGAGACCAACGTGAACGACAGTTGAACCAATAGCCCCCACGGGCGTAGACCAACAGGAGCCTGCCAGAGCTTGGAGCCTGCCCTTTGCTGCAACACGAGCCAGTAAGCCACAACGGAGTCCACCGGTAAACTGAACGTTAGACCAAGAGCCAATGGAGCCCAACCGGACCAACTTAACGTGACTACACTGCAGTTGTATTGCTTGAGTCGCCGTCCACACAAGCGGCCGACTCGGCAGATGTAGCACAGCGAGTAAGGCTCTAAACCGGGGAATGAAGACTTTGCGAGAGTAAGCAGCACAGCAAGGGTTAAAATGCACGTTTAACAACAGAAGGCTCAGTATGGTACCGTAGCTCTGCAAGCGTACGGAGGCTCTATAGAGGAAGCACAGCTCAGCAAATCAGCACAGAACTCTGCACTAATCGGAGGCAACCAAAGGGTGAAGTGGTCACACGGCAGTTGGGTAACAGCAATGGCAGAAGAAGAATGTCGCGGCGGTGACAACAGGAACAGGCAGGTCACTGGAACAGGCCGGTAGTCGATCACGGAGCAGGAAGTCAGCCGGGCCGGGTCGTAGCACGAAGGAGGTTCTCATACAAGCCGGGTCATACACGGGCAGGAACGTCAGCCAAGCCAGGTCAGGTAACGGAGGTGGTTCACAGACAAGCCGGGTCAATCACGATCAGGAACACTGGAGCGTAGTCAGGACAAGCCGAGTCGGTACACAAGAATACGGAACACAGGAACACTGCAACAGCAAGACTGGCTCAGAAACACCACGAAAGGGCATCTGACAGTTGGCCAGGCCAGGCAAAAAAAGGTCACCAGAGGGCGGGCCAAACCAACTCAGCAAATCAGAGTGTAACACAAGCGAGAGTGACAGGAGGGTCACAGGCACTGTGATAGGCTTGGAGGAGGTACGTGGAGCTGAGGGAACAGTCTGGTTTGCCGGATGTGTCTCATTCTGAAAGGAAAGAAAATACCGCTTATGCTTAAGTGGCAATTTCTTCATGGGAACCAAGGGTAGAAGAGTACTCTTACCCCCTGTGGCCTCACTGATCAGATCCTTAAGATCTGGTACCCTGAAAGGGTAGGGAAAGTAAAGCTTTCTTGGAAGCAGTGTCAGCAGACCAGATCTTGAGCCAAAGAGCCTGTCTGGCCACCACAGACATGGTGGAAACCCTAGCCACCAAACGGATGGCATCAAATAAGGCAGCAGAAACATAGTGTTGTGTCTCAGAAATGTTGGCAAGAGCTGTTCAGACCAGACCTCAATGACCCGGTTCACCCACGCTGCAGAAAACGCTGTACACATAGCAGAACCAGCAGTGGCAAATATGGACTTGAGGGTAACCTCAAGTTTCTTGTCTGTTCAGTCCTTCAGAGCAGAGGCATCAGAGACTGGTAAGGCAGTAGATTTAGATACAGGAGCATCCACTTTGGGGGGATGAACTCACTGAGCAAGCGCAGCTTCAGAAAAGGGATAAAGCTTGCCAAATTTCTTGGACACAGAGGGTTTCTTGTCCGGGGATTTCCACTCCTCAGCCGCAAGGCAGTCAAGAGTGGGATTTGGAAAGTAAGTAAGGGGCTTTGCAGGCTCCTGGAACACATCAGAGGGATCAGAATGGACCTCCTGAACTAGGGGAATGTTAAGAGTAGTTAAGACGGCCCTGATCAGGCCCTCAGCGGAGGGCTCAAGATCAGCCTCAAAAGGGTCCCAAAAAACTTGAGAGGACCCCAATACAGAACACGCCTCAACATCCGAATCCACCAGCAGTTCCTCCTCAGAGAAATCTGACACGTCAGGTACTCCCTGAGGTTTGGGCAGGGAAGACTTGACTGAGGAGGGGGCCTACCAAGACTGAAAGGCCCCCTGTAACTGGTATGGAAAGAGTTGCAATGTGGACCTAAGGTCCCTAGTCGCAACCTGGAACTCTTGCACCCAAGCTGGCTCTATTGCATGGCTGGAGGTCCTTGGAATGCTGTCAGGAACATTATAACATGCTGGGCATAAATGACCTGAGAATTCTCTAGGTAGCACTGAGTGACAGGAAGAGCAATGCGCAGTGGGGGATACAGAGACCCCAGCCTCCTTAGTCTTAGGTCTAGCCCCAAGCTCCAGCGGTATAGACATTCTCAGTGTCAAATAACCTAGTGTACAATAAATCACTCAATTATAGTGTGTAGGATTAAAGTTTCACCCCAGAAATTGCTAAAATAAACTTATCTGGCAGGCGAAGGGTTAATCTGCAGACGAGAGAAGGAGAGTCCAAGCCCTGCGTAGGATACTTGCCCAGAAACGCTCACAAAATGGCTGCAGCGGCGTGAGCCAATCAGAAACGAGGGCATGAAGCAAGTGCTCATGGGAGATGTCGTTTTTCCCAAAAAGTACCCTAAACAGTGCCCGAAGCCCCTTGAGCCCCCCGACACACTAGAAACATGAACCGGATGATAGAGCAAGGGCTGACAAGTAAAATGATCCATCTCTGAAGTCGCTAGGTTAAACAGTTGCAGAGATACGTCCCAAACAGTATTGTCCCATAGAAGTCAATGGAGCAATGGCGTCTATGCAGTAAAGCGTGCCTTAAAGGCGCAGTGCTTACATTTTACAGATTTAAAAGTAAAATAGTAAAATGTGCAAAACATCAATAGAACATGTGAGGGCACCCAAAAAAACTAAACTGATAGGAAACGTGTTAGAAAACCCCCTAAAAAGTGCCAAACCAGCAGCTAAAGGGTTAAGTTACCAAATAAACCTCCTCCAAACACCCAACAGACATACAGATCGACCCAATGATTGCAAGAGTGTGCAATAGTAACTACGTGAATACACCCTGCGCGGAGGGGCACTGTGAGACAAGTGGACCTGCAGCTCTCAAAGGGTTGCTCACCTTCCCTGCAGATCTTCTGTCTTCAGATTACCATGTATAAAAAGAAGCCTCAGTGGGCAACTCCTGGAGAAGCAATTGGAAACAAGATTTTCCACCTCAGGGCTCATGGTCCACAAAAAGCACCTGAATACTGAGCTAGCCACATCTAAGGGCATTGTCAGTCATGGTACTCTGCAGTAATGAGTGGTATTCCATATCTAACAGAAAAATAAAAAAACTGAAGCAGAACTGTTCTCTAGCCTGTTGTTGTCTTCACCAAGGAACAAATCTTTTTGGAGCTGTTTGGCTAGCTGCAGCCAAGGAGAGAAGGTAGGCTCCACCCCCTGCATACACTTCTAGACTTGTTCCTGCCTATTAAAGGGGCGGATCGCCTCCCAGAGTTACCAGTAACCTGTACTGGTCCTTCTAGTGATCAGTGGATTCCCCCAATTTGTGCTTAATTTACCAAGCTGTGGTCTCATGTGATACAATGTAGGGGTTACATGAGGACACAGCTTGCTAGATTGTAAATTAAGCTCTGATTGGGAAATCCCATTGATCAGCAGTAGGACTGGATACAAAGCGCGATGAAAGGAGAATGTTACCTATGCAGCACACGGAGGCGCTACAGCTGCTACTACATTGAAAGAAACATACAGTTGAATATTTGGCGAGTTCTATGCATGTTTGCAGTTGTTAATATATGTGGGTTTAATGTATAAATGATGAATAATGTAAGAGTTAAAAGGGCTAGTGCGACATTTGGATGTGTGTAATGTGTAAGCACAATATTTTTATGTGTAAGTGGCACATTGTCATATGGGATGTTAAACAGCAGTAGAATTGAATTGTAGTGTGTATTAATGCTATTTTGGAGTTTAATTTTGTTTTTTTAAGTAAGTCTTGCCATAGTACAGAACTGTGGCTGCTTTGAGTTTTATATATGCTGCTGCAGCTCCTCTTTAAAAAGAACAGTTTGAGTCCCTTGCTTACTCTTGTAGCACATTTGTATAGAATGCTAAAATAATGTACACATACTACTTCACAATCAAGCATTTTTTGGAATGTTTATGTGTTTCATGCAGTTCTGTAGTCATTACACTGGTTAAACTTGAGGGTTATTTAGTGTGTGGCAAACGTTGGAAGTAGAAATACTACTACATTATATTTGTGAATGAAACATGGAAGATGGAGAAAGGTGACATGAGACACAAAGCTAAGAGACAATGCAGGAGCCGAGAGATAGTGAAAGCCGACACAACACTGGTTGAGTGAGAAAGGTCTATGAGCTGGTTGTGAGTGTGGGTAGTGTGTGTGTGTGAGAAGAGGCTATGAGGTGACCCAAATCGTTAGTTGAGGTGTTACAATGTTGTGGTGTGTAAATATTTGTTGGCAATAGGAGCGAGGCAGCCATTTCTTTGGTTTCTGAGAAGTGTGTAGGAGATATGCTAAATATCTTCCGTAGCTGCACCCTGAGGTGTGTATGTTCTGCTATAGCAGTCAATAGGAGATCTGCATATGTGCTCTTATGTGCCAGCCCTGGGTGTGTGTTTATTTGAATTTTGTGTGTAATACTGGGCTAAGGCAATAGAGGACATATGCAGATGTCCTCCCTGGTGGTGTGTGTGGGGCATGGACATAGAAATGTGGTCACCGGACCACTTCTTCTTTTATAGTATAGATTTTTCACCAACGCATCACTGTCTTAAGAAACATACTCACAAGGTAATATTCTCAACTCAACACTTATATATTAGCTGACAATTGTGCTTGAGGTGTGTTGTCACTGTCCCCACAACAGTATGAGTCCTTTTTCACAGCTGGGCAGCTCCTCAGTACAGCTCACCAGAGGTTTATAAAATTCAGAACAAACAGAAAAGGATGCCCAATAGCGCCTGTTATCTTTATAACAGAAGTATTAGTAAAATAGAGATAATACTCAAGTGTGATGGTTGTAGAAGGGTTTATACCAAACTACAACAAACCAGACATACAGATATATTATCCTGTCTCTGTTCAGGTGACTGTTGATGTTATAGGGTCCACACAGTGCTGCTTGTTAATCTTCAAAATATTTAATGTATGAAACACAATACAAAATTATAATAAAAAAAATGTAAAAAGTTTAGCAAGCCTTTGTTTTTAATCTCTGTTTAACTAATACTTCTGTTATAAAGATAACAGGCACTGTTGGTTCCCCTTTTCTGTTTTTCTGCACAGTGGGATGGAGTATGTATCACTTTCAATCCACTCATTTTTGATTAGGCGGAATAGTTTGCAAATTAGGGCAAGTACTGTGGGCGATTCAATCTCCAGAAGAAGGCACAAGTATAGCACAGAAACACGTTGAACCAGCCATGTGTTGGTCCAAAACGCCAACACGACCCAGAGAACTGTGACTTGAGATCCAGAGGTACCTTGACGAAAGCTTCATGTGGAAGTGAACTGAACTGTTTGCTCTTGATAAAGTGACGTAAGAATTAGTCACGAAACACGTTGAGCTAATTTGTTTTATATTTTTTGCTTGTTTGCTCTTGATAAAGTGACGTAAGAATTAGTCACAAAACGCGTTGAGCTAATTTGTTTTATATTTTTTGCTGAATTTTTAGAATCATATTTTATATATATTTCAAAAGTTTTTTACTATTGTTGTGCCAATATTTTATATGTATGGTACTTTTTTAATGGTTCCTTGTTGTACCACTCTTCTATAATAAAATTATAATATTTTCTGAATATACCATCCCAGTTTTTTCAATCAATTGCTCCCAAGGAATGTGGAGTTGCTATCCTTAATCTTGATTTTTTATTCTGGAGTACATTTTAATGCCACTTGGAAGTTGGGCATTCATTATATTGATGTGGAAAAGAAGGTGCTTGGAATTGTTGGAGCATAACTGATTGGGAGCGACCCCAGCTTAAGGGGAACGTGATATATACTGGGAGGCAGTTTGTAACCTCAAAAGCAAGTAAGTGCATATATTGAGGGAGAGTGGAAGAGGGACCAGTGAAATAAGACCTACTGCTACGCTTAGAGAGTCTGCGCTGTCTGTGTCTTTTATCTTTACAGAAACTGGTGTTTGGGATTCCGCATGGTGATGTCCCTTTAAGGATTGCTGCGACGCTCTATAAGGAAGAAATCTTTTGGACATTAAGGATTCTAGTTCGGTCTCTCTCCTTTTTTTTCTCTCTCTCTCTCTCTCTCTCTCTCTCTCTTTTGAACCTCCAGGGCTTATCATATAATCATAGAGCGCTGTTATTTTATTTATTGAACTGTGGATGTGCCTTCAGAAAGAGTCCCCATACCAATGGAGCTCCTGTTGCCGACAGGTAACACCAGTGCAGCTGAGAGAACGAGCACTTCTACCCAGATGAGCACTGTTTTGCTGGAACTTCTAGTAAGCATTCACCCACGCTAATTACGGATTGCGCATACCAAAGATCTCTAGTAAACACACATCTAGACTATTGGTATATTGCATTATAATAGAAAGGCTAAACTGGGACTTAGTGCATATGATACTCTTTACTACATCACACCATCACTTATGTCATTCCACTATGCACAAGTGCATACTCCTTTGTCTTCTCATAGTTCTCTTATTGACACCAGGGACTATTGTCCCTTCTTGCACTTAGCATCTCTGGACTATGTATTTCTTCTGTGCATTTTTTTCTTGTTTTTGTCTCAATTTTGTTTATGTATTTTATGTTATATTAAAATATTGACAATTTATTTTGTCCACTGTTTTCATACATTAGATAACATTATACCTTGCATTTAACAAGTAATGTTGTTTGGTCTGTTTCATTTTTTGTATGATATTTCTGACTGTTTTGTGTTTCCGCAAACCCCCTTTTTCTTGTCCTGATCCTACGTCTGATAAGGAGAGGGATCTCCATTGTTGGACATGGTACATTGCCTTAAGTTTTATGTGCACCATACTAAGCCTTTTCGTAAGACTGACTCTGTCTTCCCTGAGGGTCCCAAAGCTGGTCAGGCTGCCTCCAAGGTCACCATTGCCTCTTGGAGCAAGGCTATCATATGCCAGGCATATGAAATCAGGAAGAAACCTGTTCCCTTTAAGATCACAGCGCACTCCACCAGGTCTGTGGATGCTTCTTGGACCTATAAGAATCAGCCCTCAGCTGAACAGCTGTTCAAGGCAGTGACTTGATCCTTCTTGCATACTTTCACCAAACACTACTGTGTCAATGTCCTGCTTTTGCTGGAAGGTCCTACAGGCGGTTCTGCCTGTTTAAGGGGCCTGCACACTTTTTCTTCCAGTTGTTGTTCAGTGGTTTCTGAGCCCTGTTGGCTCTTGTTTCAGTGTGCTGTGTAAATTCAGTGTCTGTTGACACTTGTTTCTTGGGTTATTCAGTTACTGGATAATCCTAGGGAACTCTGGTATCATTGAGAAATGTGTGAGGTTCTTTTTCCTTTCCCGCAACTGTGAGTCTAGTGTTGGTATATCTCCATGGTACCTGTGTTCCATATTAGACGTAAGAGAAATCTGTATTTTAGTGTTCTTCTTGTTAAATCCTTTTCTCTTTAGTCCATATAGAACAAAGGTATCCCACCCAGAGAAAGGAACCTTTGTGCTATTGCTTTCCTGGGTAGAGAAGTCCTGTTTAGACCCTTTCTCTCAGGAGATTTTCTTCTTCTCTTCCCTGCTTACTTCTCTTTGTGTGGCTTCGGTCACATGAATTCAGTATAGGTAAGGCAAGTCAAATCCGTAACTTTGGGATATGGATTAGCTATAAGGACTGGGTTGGTCAGCTGGGGTGTGAAGCTGGGCACGCTCCGCAGCTGGACGAGACGAAGCTCCAGCACACCTTTCTCCTTGTTGAGCTGGAGGAGGTGGAGGGAGTCTCTACCCCAAAGACCATTGCCGTGCTAGGGCCGTCATGGCGGTCCGGGGTCCGGCACTTAAGGACCAATGACGGTCCTGGCACGGCATGGAGTTCAGGGCTCCCGTCGCGGCTGCACGCCGCTCCAGAAGTCCTGAACCAGAAGCGCTATTAAAAAAAAAAAAAATGCCCCGTGGTCCGCAAGTGCCGTACGCACGGGATCGCGCTGGTCCTTAAGGGGTTAATATCATTATTATTCCCAACAATAACACTTTCGTAATCTATTTGACACACACAGTAATATGTTACCATGTCATGGTCTTTCAGTGTATTCTTTACTTGGTGTTTATATGTCAATTTACAAGTATTTATTTCACTACCAATACTTAATTTTTAGAATCATTCATAATTATCTGAACTATTTATGCATCTTCTTTTTTCCTATGGTACACATTAAACGTGCTTATTATGTATGATTATGTTACAGATGTGGTGTCGTGGTAAGCTAATCTGTACAACATGCTATATTAGATATATGTAACTTTCAATGTGCAGCTGAACATCATGCTTATTGACTGTCAGTGACAGTGCCCATCTTTACCATGTGCTTTAAAAGAGGCTTGGCATGAGCCAATACATCTTACTGAATGCCCCATTGGTGCTGCTTTGCATCCTTTTCCGTCTTCAGCTTGAGTCACTTGTAAAACCTGTTTCCTTTTTTTACCACTCATTCTAGGAACAAGCTAAACAATTTGAATAGTGCACAGGATATGGAACACCCCATGGGGAGGCATAAATATACATAATTTGTCATCTACCTTGCAACCAAGACATTCTGGGTGTACAGGCAATAAACGGAATGCTACTTCTATATCCATCTCTGTCAGTAGTGCCCCTCTACTCACTTGGTATGCTAATCTGATTGCCGTGTCAGATGAAGTATACGTTACTGTGCATAATTCCAGATCTATATTGTCATTCACTGATTTTCCTTCTGGGAACAATAGGTGGTGTGTATAAGGTGGAATTTTCCTGATTCCTTTTTGAGAATGATTCCTAATGGTGATACACTTAAAGCAGGCAGTGATGTTTTCGAGAGAGGCCCTGCCATCCTCCCTTATTCCACCTCTTTTGCAGTTTTTTTCTGCTAATATTTCCGACTATATTGACGCTAAATGCAAATGATTTGATTCCCTTGCTCCAATTTGCTCCTGAAAGAAAATTCTAAAAGCCACTGAGAACCCTTCTTCCAGCATACACTCCACTTGTTTATTCCTATACACCTTTAGCCAAGGGTGCATCCTTGCGAGGCAAACCGGCGACTTCCCCTTTTCCACCCATTTCTGATACCTTTTCCCCAGTTCTATTTCGTTTTAAACATTTTGTCCAGGAATGTGATCCATTACATCCTGAACATTCGTGGTGACATTTTCACGAAGCCCCCCACCTACAGTGCCCTTCGTTAAATTGCCAGCAAAAAGTCTGGTTTGCTTGCTGCTGCCATAGAATGGCCACCGGGCACCTGCTTGAAAGGATGATAGTCCTCCTTGGAAATTATCTGGGCTAGTCATTATGGATAACCACAAGCCGATAGCCATCTGATCCCACTCAATGGATGGTCTTACTGCCATTCTCTGCCTAAACTGTTCATTATGTCTCTACCAAGCAAGACATCCATAAATCCTACAGGTGTTCCACACTGTATCCTGGTAACAAAAAAGTGCAGAACACTTATGTGGATATCATTCCCCTATAATGCTGGCCAATATCGCAAAAGCTCTCACCCATTTGCCAGATATCTTCTGAATCATATGGTACCGCTTATGTTCTCTCTTCTTTTTTTTTTTCCCTGAATCTTTTTCTTCTCAGGTGGTGCTTCATCTAACTGTAGCAGAGAGTAAATCTCCTGCAAACTCATTTTTGCAAATCTTGTCCTTCACATCTTGTTTGAGATGAATCCCCAAAGGACAGCCCATCACACATAAGCTGCCCCGTATATGCTGTCATTGGCACCCCTATAATGACATACCTGCACCGTTCCCCCAATTGCTGCTCCCCCCCAAAACTGGTAATTGCTGTTCCGACTGAGAACTCGCTATTGCAGAAGTTGCTGAACCTATTCCTGCTGTAGAAAAGTCGACTGTTGACCCCATTACCTCTGATTCTTGCCCCAGCCAAACTGTCCATGAAGGTATGGCCCAGCCCCTGCTAATGTTTGACACCCTATTCTTGTTATATCTCCCAACACCCCCATCTCTATCACACTTGTACTCGCTCTTTCTTGCCCTTGTGCTTGCCCTAAGTTCGCATTTTCCATTCCATCTATTTTTCCATTTGCTGTGCCTCCTTCCCTAATCCTTGTAAGTGTAGCCTCTTTTTTTTTGTTGGCGTCCCCTTGCCCTGCATTCCCCACACAATACCCCATGCCCCCGATGCCCTCTGTTCCAATGATTGTGCTCCAAACACTTTATTCTGCCATGAACACAACAGCATTTGTAATGACCCTCCATATGTCTAGTACCTTGCTTAAGCTGTTCCGTACCTCTTGCCTGTCTTCCTGTCTGTTCTGTCCTCAGATATCTGTAAAAAGAATACTGTAGGCACATTTATTATACCGAATTCTTGTCTATAGCCTGCTGAGACTAGTACAGGTCACATGCCAACGCAATTACACACAAACATTACACAAGCACAACACATACCTTGTAGAAACCCAGATCCTAATCTAAGAAATCTTATCTAACATATTCAATAAATCCACTTTCTTAAAGGGGATCTATCACCCCTATACAAGTTTCTCTTAAATGTTAGGTTATATAGCGATTATGATGCATACTGTATTACTTTCTTTTTTAAAATGCTATTTGGCTGAAATGTAATTACTAAATACTACCCCACACCCTACTTCCAGACAGACTGAGGTTACCTGCACTGTACCACAGTCTATCACTCTTCCTCTGCTCCCCTCCCTCTATCCAGCCTCCCCCGATGACAGAGGCTTTCTGACTCTAAGGTCGAGCATTGTCTGGCCAATGAGAGTGCTCCAGCTTACAGGCAGAAAGTCTCTGTCATCAGAGGAGGCTGGATAGAGGGAGGGGAGCAGAGGCAGAGTGACAGACTGTGGTAACCACAGTCTGTCCGGAAGTAGAGTGCGGGGCAGTATTTAATAATTACATTTCGGCCAAATATCATTTTAAAACAAGAAAGTAATACAATATTCATCATAATCTCTATATAACCTAACATTTAAGAGAAACTTGTATAGGGGTGATAGATCCCCTTTAAAATATAAGTTATAATAAAACCTAAATCCTACTACTAAACCTAACACTTATGACACCCTAATACACTAGACCTACCCTGAATATTAGTCTACCATACCCATCCCCTGTACTACTAATAATTTAATAGTTGTGTTTTTTTATTATAATTATTAATTAGCCCACTAATACTACTTTCCCCTACAGTCTAACTGCACCAATTTCCCTGTTGATACTTTTTACCTCAGATTTTCACCTGACACTCTATTGCACTTTCCCTTTCCATGCCAATATCATAACCCCTTCTAATAACAGAACTGTAACGGTATCCATGTCTCCTTGATTACCCTTTTGCTCTCACTCCTTATTTCTTCACTCAGACATGAATGATGTATCTCTTCCTGGGCCTGCCCCATCATGTCACCTGATGAATTTCCTGTCTTGCTCTTATTAGAAGTGCGTCTTCTGTCAAGGCTCCTGCTCCACCTTTTTGAGTTGTATATCTCAGGTGGTTTTCTGCCTGCTCTGTTTCTTGACGTACTCGCTTCTCCAGTCTCCTCCCCTCTTTTTTGTTTTTTTCAGCCGAGACCATTCATCGAGTTCAGTCAGACGTCTCACTTCCTAAAACAGGTTAGTCATATATGCCATGTTGTAATTTATAAACAAAGTGACACAGTTCTTTTCTTTTTACCCCCTTTTATAAACTATAATCCCTTCTCCCTTTTGCCACCTTTTTTCTCCACCAATCACATCTTTAACTCTCCCTGGCTCAGACATGATTCCCCTGTATTCATGCAAACTCCAGGTCATTCTTTACTTGAAACCTTCTCCGTCCAAACAACGAACAATTCCACAAGAAAGCTGCAACTCCGGCGGAAAAAATATTTTTATTAAAAATGTGTATAAAATAATACATGCTACTTGTGCATCTATGCTTTTTGCTGCTTTATCAAGACAACAGTTATAGAACAAATGGAGTATGCTGGTTTACTCACACAAATTTAAACGGTTTCTCTTCATCAGATTGGATATGTTCAAATTAGTATCTTACAGTCGGGACTGATTTTGGTCAAACTAGTATTTCCATACCTGCCTTCATACTGAAGAGACAATTAGCTAATTAGTGAAACAAGTGGCTAAATTAACCATCCTGTAACACTAACACTTTACCAAGCCGGCAAAAAAGAAAGATGTATCCAATGTAAGAGATACAGTTAACCATAGAAAAACAATTTTAAATATTCATTATTAAATAACACTGGAGCAGATCTTCTATAAAACATTTGCCATCAAGAAAATCTTTAGCCCTACATTTAGTTATAAATTCAGTGTATGTTCCTAATGATATGCACATTAAAAAAGCCATTGGCAGTAAACATACACTTAAATATAACATAAATATTCTGATAAATATGAAACCCTAATAATACTCCAACTTAGAACACAAAATATGTTAGTCTCCCTCATTTACAAGTACTCTCTTAGATATCCCAGAGGAAATAAAATTGCCAGGATACTAGCTAAAAACTGAAATATAACAACACAAAATGAGAAGTAAAATAAAAATGTATACATTTAAAATGAAAAGGAAATAATATAGATCTATAATATCTACTATAGAACCATACTGATGTGCACTCCATAAATATCAGTAAATGCCCAGGTGCTCGTGCTAATAAGTGGAAATATAAGAAGTAGTATCAAAAACATATTATATCAATAACCGGCACTCTCAGGTCTTAATTAAAATAAAACACATTTTATTGAAAAAATGTTGTAGTTTCGACCCAGCAGTGGGTGCTAATTAAGACAGCAATAAACACAGTTGAATCCCCAGTCCCTTAAATACCAAAGAAGCCACATATGTATATAGCACTGGCCTTGGTGTTCAAGAATTAGGAAATTATGTCATAAATTAACAAAATAAACAGAATACAAATAAAACAAAAATGCATGAAATCAGTAATGTTAGATAATACTAATTTTATAGAACACTATTGAATAAAGATCAGAAATGCCACACCGATTTAATAAATATGCAATTATAAAGGCATATTTGATGTGTCCACTCGCTGTAATGCTGACAGTCTGCATTTCCAAACTACCAGTGTAATATACATGTGTATCGGTGGAGCTCAGACATCTTCATGTTTTGTAAATTAGTTTCACATTATGCGGAAACAGCAAAAAAGCAAAGATCTAAATACATAAATGATCCACTTGATCCTGTTGTATGTGATTGATGCCCTGCTGAGGCATCCGGAAGAGGTGGTAATCGCTAATTTACATATTTTGATCCTTAGTGAAGTCCACCAGCTTAAAGTATATCCATTATTAGGTCATTTGTGTATATATATCGTACAAAACGTCCACATCTGATCCTTGGTGACAACCTAAACAGAACGCATCTAGCTCAATGCCTTTTAGAGTGGCATGAATGAGTGCTTGGTCCCTTGATACAATGTAGCTGCTGCTAGTGGTCATGAATGAAAGTATCCAATTCGGAATCATTATTGCAATGGATGAACAAAGACGTGTGTTCTCTTCATCCCCTATTCTCTACTAGAACCTGTAACTCAGCAGAGTTAAGGAGTCTTATTGTGGGGGAAATGTTAAAAAGCGCAAATACAACTAAGATGATGTAATCTATTTGGTTGTCTATTACCATAAAATCTAATAACTGTATTTCTGCAGAATTCCCCTAGGCTCTACTGAACCTGATTTCTAGCAGAGCTCAGGAGCCCTATTATAGGGAAAAATATAGGCAATGAACAAATTCAAAACAAGTATGGATTACCAATTTTCATAAGCAAAAACCACACATTTTTTTTGTACAACACTCCTCTGCATACACATAACAAACTTGAACTACTAAAATAATACACTGGAAAACATGGAAATCGCACACTTTGACATCATAGAGAAGAGTGGAAAGAGATTTGTTCATTAAGCCCCTTTGGGCGTTGGTAGTGTATTCTGTTTTTCCACAAAATGCATTGCTACAGGTTGATTTTTAATACTGGATGTTCCTTTCTTGCCAGGGTTGTAAGCTGCGTCTAGGGCAGCTTTTATGGCCACCCTGTGAATACCAATTCTTTCTTTAAATAGGCTGTATCATAGCTGCATACAAATACAGTCCTGTCCAGGGTCTCTCTTTCTCTCCTTTGTTGCACTTGTTCATGGCTAATGTTCATAGCTCTGGCATGACAGTCTTTAATAGCTTATAGCCCCTTTCAATAAATCTCTCTGCCATTCTTCTCAATTTTGATTCCATGGTCTTTTCTTCACTTACTATATGTTTAACCCTCATCATCTAGGGAAAAAGGGAGTCCTTTCTTAAGACGCTCTGGGTTATGACTGGTGGTGTGAAGCAAGTTATTCCTGTCTGTGGGTTTGTGATAAATAGTTGTGGACAAACCCCCATTGTCCAAATACACCAGCACATCTAGAAACGCTATTTCTTTTGCACTGCTGGTCAGTGTCGGAAAGATATATCTATCAGAGTGATTCATCTCATCAATCATATCTTTCAATACTTGCCACACACTTGCCACAAAATAAACATGTCATTTATGTATCAAGTATACAAGATGACAGGTCTATGGAATGACGGATGTTTGGTTAGGACTTCTGTCATATTCAGACATAAATGCATTGGCATACAAGGGGGCCTTTCATGCACCCATAGCTCAAACTTCAAATCGTTCTTAGTTAGACATAATTCTAACAAGGTTAGTAGTAGGTGGACATTTATATAGTGGATTAGATACCAGCAGCCTGCAGACAGTTGATCCCTGCTTCGTGTGGAATAACAGTATAAAGTGACCTTACATCCATTGTTGCTAACAAAACATTTTCATCCAAATATGTTAAACCATTAATTAAGGTACAAGAAGCTAGTAGTGTGTCCTTCAGAAAATATGGTAATGCTTGTATGCACAGATGCAGGTACTATTCAATGAATTTCCCTATGGGATGAAGGAGAGAACCTATGGCAGAGATAATAGGTCTCCCTGGTGTCTGGGCGAGGGATTTATGTATTTTGGGGAGTGTAATAGAGTATTGGATGTTTTGGATAGTCCTGTGTAAGATAGTATTTTGTCTGATCGTCCAGCCAACCAGCTTCATATCCTAACTCTATGATTCGATCAATCACCCTTATACATGTTTGTCTAAAAAGCTTGTTTATATAACAACAAGATGGAATAAGGTGGGGGTTTTTTTGTTTTTTTTTTAATTAAGCTTGTAAAGATATTATCCTGCACCTTTCTTCTGGACAAACTGCGGTTACAAGCTCTTTACTTCAGTCTGTCACACTTCCTCTGCTCCCCTCCTTCGACCCAGCCTCCTCTGATGACAGAGGCTTTCTGCATATAAGCTGGAGTGCTCTCAGAGAGGCTGGATCAAGGGAAGTGAACAGAGGAAGAGTGACAGACTGCAGTACAGAAAGTAAGGCACAGGGTAATCTTTACAAGCTTAATTTTGGAAAAATAAAGATTTTTGTTAAAAAAAAAAATAAAAAATAATAAAAACATTATTCCATTTAGTCTCCATATAATTGAACTTTTTAAACAAACCTGTATAGGGGTGATAGATCCCCTTTGGGACCCATACAATATGACATACAGGTACCATGGGGAGGCGTCTCCCTTCCTAAGTAGGCTGGAACATTTCAAAGACAAGGTCTTGGAGGTGGAGCCTTCCCTTCTCCTTATCAGGCTATCCTTAGCCCCACCTTAGCCCAGTTTGACATGCTCTAGATATGGGGTGTCACAATTCCCCCAGTAGGTGGGTTACCATTCCTGGCTTCCCATGGAGGATTGTCCAGCTTGCAGAAGCTGTGTGGACCTTTGCAGCCCTCTGCAGAGAATCTTGCAACCCAAGATTCTCTCTCCTAACTGGGTCTCTCTGAGGCTCTGGTTGCTCATAATGGAAACAGAAGCTGAAGATTGGTGATTAACTCTTTAAGTGCCATGGTCTACTTGTCCCACTTGCTCCCCTCTGTACAGGGGTCATATTGGAGTCCAGAACTCCTGCACTCATGTTGAGTATTTTATTCAGTTTAGTTCCTAGAGCTTGGATGGCTGCAATTTGGGTAGTTAACCCCTTCCATGCTGGTTTAACTGGGTTTAAGGGCTTTTTTCCTGTGTTTTCTCCTCTCCTCAGGGTCATGCATTTTTATTACCCCCACATGTCCCCTTGGGTATTTGGGTGTTTTTGGTCATTTTTATAAAATTGTAATTTTTAGTGCATGGCACCTTTAAGGCAAGCTTCCTGCGTGGCCGCACTTGCGCCATTGACTTCTGTGGGACAAACTGTTTTGGGACATATCTCTGCAACCCTTTGTCATGCAAAGTTGAGAGAGGGTTCATTCTTCTTGTCTCCTCATGCCGTATGATCCAGTTCACATCCCCAGTGTCTCAGGGGCCCCTGGGGTCCTATGAGTGCAAGATAATGCATTGCTAGGATACAGTAACTCCCAACTACAACTCCCAGAATGCCCATTTCTCTGTCGTCCAATACAGGTTACTGGTAACTCTGGGAGGCGATCCTTCCCTTTAAGTAGGCAGGAACATTTCTCTAAATGTATGCAGGGGGAGGAGCCTCCCTTCCCTCCTTGGCTGCAGTTAGCCAACCAGCTCCAGAATGATTTGTTCCTTTAGTGCGAAAATACCAGGTGGAAGACAGTTCTACTATAGTTTTAGTTTATTTTTTTTATGTTCTGTCAGATATGGAATACCACCATTAGGCGGATTACCATGACTGAGAAATGCCCTTCAATGTGGCTAACTCAGTATCCAGGTACTTTTTGGTGGACCTTAAGCCTTCCCCAGGAGTTACCCACTGAGGTGATTTTTGCTGCATGGTAATCTGAAGACAGAAGATCTGCAGGAAAGGTGAGCTAGCCTTTGAGTGCTGCAGGTCCACTTGTCCCACAATGCCCCTCCGCACAGGGGTTGTGTTCTGGAGTTCCTATTGTACACTCCTGCACTCATTGGGTATATGTGTATGTCTGTTGAGTGTTTGGAGCAGGTTTATGTGGTAACTTAACCCTTTCACTGCTGGCTTGGCATTTTATTGAGGGGTTTTATGGTACTTTTCCTACTGGACTAGTGTTTTCTACACATGTTCCCTTCATGTTTTACACCTTTTCATGTTTTACTTTAATTTCAGTAAAAATTGTGTACTGTTCCTTTAAGGCACGCTTTCCCACATAGACGCCATTGCTCCATTCACTGCTATGGGTCTGTACTGTTTGGGACGTATCTCTGCAAACCGTTTAACCTAGCAACTTCAGAGATGGCTCATTTTACTTGTCTACCCTTGCTCTATCATCCGGTTTATAGTTCAAGTGTATTGGGGGGCTCAGGGGGCTTCAGGCACTGTTTGGGATACTTTTTTGGGAAAAACTACATTTCCCATGAGCACTTCGTGCCTAAATTCTGCTTGGCTCCCGTTGCGGCAGCCATTTTGTGAGCGTTTCTAGCGAGTATCCTACGCAGGGCATGGACTCTCCTTCTCTCCTCTGCAGATTAACCCTTCGCCTGCCAGATAAGTCTGTATTTAGCATTTCTGGGGTGAAATTTTAATCTTTCACACTGTAATTGGGTGATTTACTGTACAGTTGGTTATTTTGACACTGTGAGTATGTCTATGCTGATGGAGCTAGGGGCTAGACCTAAGACTAAGGAGGCTGGGGTCTCAATATCCCCCATTGCGCATTGCTCTTCCTGTCATTCAGGGCTACCTAGAGAGTTCTCTGGTCACTTATGCCCAGCATGTTCTGAAGTTCCTGACAGCGACCCAGGGACCTCCAGCCATGCTACTGAGCCATCTTGGGTACAAGAGTTCAAGGCTGCAACTAGGAACCTTAGGTCCACTTTACAGCTCTTTCCATCCCAGATACAAGGGGGCCTACAGACATTGCAGTCCCCCTCTACTATCAGATCTTCCCTGATGTGTCAGATTCCTCTGAGGTGGAACTGCTGTTGGATTCAGATATTGAGCATGGTTCGGTTCTGGAGTCTTATCGGTGCCTTGGGGACCCGTTTGAAGCTGATCCTGACCTCTCTGCTGAGGGTCTGATTAGAGCCATATTAACCACCCTTAAAGGAGCAGTAAACTTTTTTTTATGAAAAAATATATATTGTAGGGATTTTCCTATTGAGTAAAATGAGGGTACTCCCACTGCCCAGATATTTATATTTACAGAGTTATTACAGTTTAAACCCATGTTTTTTTATATTAGCAGTGCCCTCTAGTGGTCACATTCTAATTAGATTTCCTGTTAGATTCTAATGGAGATTAAAGTCAGAAAAGTCAGAGACATACAGTTCTCCATAGAATGTGATAGAAACTGCCTGTCACTTCCTGTCAGAACAATCAGGAAGTAAACGCACAGTAAATTCACTTCCTGGTTATTTAAACTGCTATAATTTTTGAATAAAACATCTGATAGCAATGGGAGTGACCTTGATTTATTCAGCAGGAAATGCTCTGTAAAAAAGTGTTTTCATAAAAAAAAGTTTACTGCTCCTTTAATGTTTCCTTGGTTCAAGAAGTTCCTTCTGATCGCTCAGATGTTTTTCAGGAGCCTGCAAAGCCCCTTACTTATTTTCCTCCTAATCCCACTCTTGACCATCTGGTTTCTGAAGAGTGGAAATCACTGGACAAGACTGCTTCTGTGTCCAGGAAATTTGCCAAGCTTTACCCCTTTTCTGAAGCTGCGCTTGCTAAGTGGGTTCATCCCCCCAAGGTGGATGCACCTATCTCCAGGTTATCTAAGTCTACTACCTTACCAGTCTCTGCTTCTGCTCTGAAGGACTGGACTGACAAGAAACTTGAGATTTCTCTTAAGTCCTTTTTCGCCACTGTTGGTGCTGCTATGCGCCCAGCGTTTGCTATTGCGTGGGTTAACAGGGCTATTGCAGTCTGGACTGAGCAGCTTACTACGGCTGTCCGTCAGGATGCTCCTACTTCAGAGAAATTGTGTCGTCTTGCCAATATCTCTGAAGCGCAACACTGTTTCTGCTGCCGCCTTTGATGCCGTCCGCATGATGGCTAGGGTTTTTACTACGTTTGTGGTAGCCAGTCGAGCCCTTTGGCTCAAGATCTGGTCTGCTGACACTGCTTCCAAGAAAGCCTTGCTTTCTTTGCCTTTTCAGGGTACCTCTTTGTTTGGGCCTGATCTTAAGCAATTGATCAGCGAGGCTACTGGGGGTAAAAGTACTCTTCTACCCTTGGTCCCTAAGAAGAAAATGCCGCTTAAGCGTAACCGGTATTTTCGTTCCTTTCAGAATGAGACATGTCCGGCGAACCAGGCGGTTCCCTCTGCTCCGCGTACCTCCTCCAAGCCAAAACAGCAATGGAAGCCCAAGGTCTCCTCCAAGCCCAAGGCTTCCAAGGCTGCTTCAGCATGATTCGCCGAACCCGGGTCCGCACCCTGCTGTGGGTGGTCGTCTGCAACTCTTTCACAGCGTTTGGGAGGATTCTGTGTTGGACCCATGGGTTTTACAGGTGGTGAAAGATGGATACAGGATCCCTTTCTATTCTCTTCCTCCCCTTCGTTTTCATCTTTCTCATACTCCTCAGGGTACCGAGAAACATTGTCTGTTCGATGGCGCCGTTCAGGCTCTACTGGACAAGGATGTCCTAGAGCCGGTGCCTCTTCCAGACAGGGGTTCGGGGTTCTATTCGAACCTCTTTGTGGTCGCCAGGGACAGCGGATGTCACCCTATGTCACAGTTTTTGAAGACTCAGACTTTAGGTTTGGTAAAATTACTCAAGTAAGTACGGAATGGCTCAGCGACAAAACATTTGCCCATTGGAGTCTCATGTGGAGCAGAGGCTTGGGATGCCAAAATCTCCTCACCTAGTGGTGAAGTAATACTAGTACGTATGGTAGCCAATATTCGATCAGGTTGAATGATAGGTGCTGGTACCTCTTCTCTGTCAACCTCTGCTTCAAATTGTCTAGACAGAGCATCAGCCCTAACATTCTTTGATCCCTGCAGGTATGATACAACGAAATTGAATCGGGATAGAAACAGTGCCCATCTGGCCTGGCGAGAAGTCTCTTGGCCTCAGAAAGATACGTCAGATTCTTGTGATCAGTTAGAATCAAAACGGGTTTTTTTGTGCCTTCAAGTAAATGACGCCATTCCTTGAGAGCGAGGATAATGGCCAGTAATTCTCGATCACCAATCTCGTAATGACTTTGAGCACTAGTCAATTTTTTTGAGAAGAATCCACAGGGTCTGAGGGTACTGCCTTTAACCTGTCGCTGAGAGAGCACCGCCCCGACCCCAATATCTGAGGCATCAACTTCCAAAGTAAAGGGAAGTATTGGATTAGGGTGGGACAACACAGGCGCTTCAGCAAAGGCTACCTTCAACTTCTCAAAGGCCTCTTCAGCAGCCACCGGCCAGAGGGATGGGTTAGTGCCCTTATGCGTGAGGTCAGACAGGTTTCACGATAGAACAGAAGTTTTTAATAAACTTCCTATAATAATTGGCGAAGCCCAGAAATCGTTGGATGGCTTTGAGGCTCTTGGGTTTAGGCCAACGTAAGACTGCCGTCAATTTCTCTTTATCCGTGGCAATGCCGTCTTTGCCAATTATAAACCCCAGAAACGGTATGCTGGTTTTGTGGAACTCGCATTTCTCCAGTTTACAGAATAATTTATTTTTTCGTAAGCGCAGCAAGACTTCAGACACATCTTTGATGTGTTGTGACAGGTCATTGGAGTGGATAAGTATGTCGTCAAGATAGACTACAACACAAGATTGTAACGTATCTCTAAGGATGTCATTGATCAGTTCTTGAAATACTGCAGGAGCATTACATAGACCAAATGGCATGACTAGGTATTCATAGTGCCCAGATCTCGTATTGAAGGCAGTTTTCCACTCATCACCGGCTCTGATACGTATCAAATTGTAGGCTGCCCTTAGGTCCAATTTGGTGAAAATTGAGGACCCCTTAAGTCTATCAAACAGCTCGGTGATGAGTGGGATTGGGTAGGCATTTTTTGCCATCAGCTTATTCAGCCCACGATAGTCTATGCAAGGTCGCAGTTTGCCACTTTTTTTCTTAACAAAAAATAACCCGGCACCAGCCGGAGAAGTAGATTTCCTTATGATCCCTTTACTGAGGGCATCTGCTATGTATTCCTCCATAGCTTGGTTCTCCTCACAAGACAATGGATACGTGCGTCCCCTCGGTGGTACTGCTCCAGCACCGTGCGGGTTAACCTGTACGAGTTCCTGGCCCAATCGTACTGTCATGGTTTTTGAAGACTCTCAGACTTAAGGTTTGGTAAAATAACTTAACTTTATTAAAAGTTAAAGGCAGTCCCCGTAGGGTAAACATACATAACAATACAACAGTAATAGAACATACAATAGGTTCCACCGGCCTTGCCTAAATACCGGGCAAGGCAACCCAAGTGACAGTTTAAATGACAGGCTCTACCGGCCTTGCCTATACTGGGTAAGGCAACCGTGAGATGATGTATACCGGTTCTACCGGCCTTACCAATACCGGGCAAGGCAGCCCAATGGAATGCTGAAAGTAGGCTCTACCGGCCCTGCCAATACTGGGTAAGGCAACCTTAAAGATGGTGAATTACAAGGTTCTGCCGGCCTTACCAATACCGGGCAGGGCAGCCCAAAGGAGTACTGTAGTAGGCTCTACCAGCCCTGCCAATACCGGGTGAGGCAACCTACAGGATGGTATCGTCAAGGTTCTACCGGCCTCACCAATACCGGGCAGGGCAGCCTGAGCAAGTAGACCAGCTGTCAGGTGACTAAGACAGCAGAGAGCGTAAGTATAGAGGTCTTAATCAGCAGAAGTCTATTGCCAGGGATAATCAGACAACTGCAAGGAAGTGGACAGCGACTGACCACAGTACAGGATGTTCAGGAGCAAACCAACGTCCGCACGTTGGGACTAATGGTAAATAGCGCCACCAGGTTTAATGGAGCAAACCAGCGTCTGCACGCTGGAACCCACAATGTATATCGCAACCAGGTTTAGTGGAGCAAACCAGCGTCCGCACGCTGGAACCAACAATGTATATCACAACCAGGTTTAGTGGAGCAAACCAGCGTCCGCACGCTAGAGCCAACAAAGTATCTCGCAACCAGTTTAGTGGAGTAAACCAGTGTCCGCACGCTGGGACCAACAATGTATATCGCAACCAGGTTTAGTGGAGTAAACCAGCGTCCGCACGCTGGAACCAACAATGTAAATCGCAACCAGGTTTAGTGGAGCAAACCAGCGTCCGCACGCTGGAACCAACAATGTGTATTGCTACCAGGTTTAGTGGAACAAAACAGTATCCGTACGCTGGAACCAACAATGTGTATTGCAACCGGGTTAGTGGAGCAAACCAGCGTCCGCACGCTGGAACCAACAATGTATCTTGCAACCAGTTAGTGGAGTAAACCAGCGTCCGCACGCCGGAACCTACAATGTGTATCGCAACCAGGTTTAGTGGAGTAAACCAGCGTCCGCACGCTGGAACCAACAATGTATATTGCAACCAGGTTTAGTGGAGTAAACCAGCGTCCGCACGCTGGAACCAACAGTGTATCTTGCAGCCAGGTTTCGTGGAGTAAACCAGCGTCCGCACGCTGGAACCAACAATGTGTATGCAATAGCGAGGAGAACAATGTCGCCGGAGCGGCAGCTGGAGCGCGAGACTCAGGAACTCGTACAGGTTAACCCGCACGGTGCTGGAGCACAGGAACCCCGGAATACAGGCACACAGGAACACTGGAACACCGGAATGTTAGCATACAGGAACACTGGAACGCTGGAACACCGGAACATTAACGCACAGGAACACTGGAACACCGGAAAGTAGCATACAGGAACACTGGAAACAGGCCCAGAGATCTGACAAGCAGGTCAGGCAGAGTGGAGTCAGAAACACCACGAAAGGGCAACCTGGAAGTGCTCAACCTGGGTTTAAAAAGTCTGTGTGAGGAGGGCTAATGACAGACAGCCAATCATGAATACTCAGCAAGTGACAGGCACAGAGCAGCACGAATCACGGGCACCGTGATACCCTATTTTGGATTTGAAGGATCTAAACTCCTACGTGATCAGGACTCACTATCGTCAGGAATCTCTGGGTACAGTGATTGCTGCCATGTTTCCAGTGGAGTTCTTTCCTTCTCTGGCTCTTCAGGATGCTTATTTACACATCTCAATTCATCCAGAGAGCAGGCAGTACCTTCGGTTTGCCTGCGACAGAGGACATTTTCAGTTCTCAGCTCTTCCATTTGGGCTGACAACGGCTCCCCAGGTGTCCCAACGGGTTCTGGGGCCCTTGATATCTGTCCTCTACCGGGACAGCATCAGAGTAACTCTTTACATTGACGACTTGCTATTGAAAGACACCTCGGCAGGCCACCTTCATCAGCAAGTTCAGACCTGCATCCAAGCTCTTACCCATCATGGTTGGATTGTCAACTTGGACAAGTCGGATCTTGTCCCATCACAGCAATTGGTCTTCCTGGGCCTTCTCTTCGATACTCAGAGGAGCATGGTGTTCCTCCCAGACGAGGTGGCTCCCCAGATCGCCCACAGGGTTTCAGCGATTCTGTCTCAGGATCCGGTTCCAGTTCAGAGGCTGTCTTCTCTGGTGGTGAAGTTCATATCCACGATAGAAGCAGTCCCATTTGCCATGGCGCACACCAGGGAACTCCAGAGGTTTGTGATCCAGGTGTGCAAGACTTGATCAGATCATCAGAGGATGTCAGTTTCCCTTCCTCTTCACGTGGAACTGAGCTTGGAGTGGTGGTTGGACCTGTCCAACCTGCTCAAGGGGAGATCCTTTTTGATTCCCTGCTGGACCACGGTGACGACGGACGCCAGCCTCTCGGGCTGCGGGGCTGTCCTGGGTCGAATCAGCGCTCAGGGGAATGGTCCATGGAGGAATCCCTCCTTCCGATCAACATCTTGGAGCTTTGGGCGATATTTCATGCCCTGCGTCATTGGGTGTCTCAGCTGGAAGATTGTCCAGTCCGAGTGGAGTCCGACAACGCCACGGCAGTGGCCTACATCAACAACCAAGAAGTCTCACTGCTTGGTTAGAGGTCAAGGCTATTTTGTCTTGGGCAGAAGATCATGTTCCTGCCATATCCGAAGTGCACATTCCAAGAGTAGACAACGTCATGGCAAACTTAATCAGTCGTCACACAGTGGACAGCGGAGAGTGGGAGTTACACCCCGAGGTGTTACAGCTTGTCGTTCACAGGTGGGGAATGCCTCACGTGGACCTGATGGCGACAAGGCACAACACGAAAATTCTGGTGTTCTGCTCTCGGTGGAGAGACTCTCTAGCTCTAGCTGTAGATACGATGTCCATCCCTTGGATGTTTCCGCTGACTTACATCTTTCCCCCCTTCCGATGTTGACAAGGGTGTTACGGAAGTTGAAGATGGACCGTTGTCCAGTCATCCTGATTGCTCTGTATTGGCCTCGTCAATCCTGGTTCCCGGAGCTTCTGGCTCTATCTGTTGCAGAGCCTTTCCACTCCCCTCCCGTCCGGATCTTCTTCTGCAGGGTTACCTGTGGAAGGAAGATGTTAATCGGCTCAATTTGATGGCTTGGAGGTTGAATCCTCAATTTTAAAGAAGAAAGGTTTCTCTTCTGCTGTGGTGACTACTATGCTTAGTGCCCGTAAGCCTGTTTCGTCCAAGATCTATCACCATGTCTGGTCAACTTTTGTGTCTTGGTGTGCTGACCGGGATCTGTCCCTTGAATTTGATCTACCTACTGTCCTGGCTTTTTTGCAGGATGGCGTGGATAAGGGACTCAGTTTGAGTTCTCTCTAAGGTTCAGACTTCCTCGCTTTCTGTCTTCTTTCAGAAGCGCATCGCTGTCCTTCCTGATGTCAAGGTTTTCTTCCAGGGCGTGGCTCATGTTCATCCTGCCTTCCTGAGTCCCGCTCCTCAGTGGGATCTTAATTTGATCTTGGGCGTTCTTCAACGCCCTCCCTTTGAGTCTTTGGCTACTATTCCTCTACGTTTCTTGACGTGGAAAATGGCCTTTCTCCTGGCGATCGTGTCTGTTCGCCGTGTTGCAGAGTTACAAGCTCTTTCCTGTAAACCACCATATCTGGTGTTTCACCAGGATAAGGCGGTGCTTCGCACATCCAAGGAGTTTTTACCGAAGGTGGTCTCCGAGTTTCACATCAATCAGGAGATTGCGGTGCCCTCTTTCTTCCCTAACCCCTCCTCTGACAAGGAAAGAGATCTCCACTTGTTGGATGTGGTGCGTTGTCTCAAATTTTATGTCCATCTCACTGAATCTGTTCGTCATTCCTGAGGGTCCTAGGGCAGGAAGACCTGCATCCAAAGTGACTGTTGCGTCATGGATCAAGTCCACTATTCGTAAGACCTATGAGTTGAGGAATAAGCATGTTCCCTTTCGGGTCACGGCTCATTCCACCAGGTCCATTGGGGCCTCTTGGGCCTATAAGAATTAGGCTCCTGATCATCAGCTGTGCAAGGCGGCCAGTTGGTCCTCTGTGCACACTTTTTCGAAGCACTACCGTGTGGATGTGCTGGCTTCGGCTGACTCCAGCTTTGGGAGGAAGGTCCTGGAGGCAGTCTTGCCTGTCTAGTATCTTTTTCTTAGGTTCTTAGTGCTTCCTTACTGTTGAGCCCTGTTTTGTTTTGTGTGCTGTGTACCAGTTCCTGGGGTATTTTTTGCCCCTGTTCAATGTTGGTTGGCACTTCAGTTTTATTGTGCTATCTCTGGCCCATTGGTTCATAGCTTTTCTGGTGACTTTGGGGGCCTTGTGCCTGGTCCTTGCATTCTTCCCGCCTCTGGGGAACTCAATGGTTGGACATCCCAGAGTTACCAGTAACCTGTATTGGATGACAGAGAAAAGAGGATTTTAGTCTTACCTGTTAAATCCTTTTCTCTTAGACCATACAGGTTAATGGTCTCCCTCCCTATCAAGGGGCCATGCTTGGCTCTCCTGTGGCAGTCTGTGGGAGTCCTTCTGGGTCATGCTCACAGAAGTCTTCTTCCCTTCTACTATCTAGTCATATTGTCTCAAATCTTTCTGGAGCTGATTGGCTAGCTGCAGCCAAGGAGGGAAGGGAGGCGCCACCCCTGCATACACTTTGGGAACTGTTCCTGCCTACTAAGGGGTGGATTGTCTCCCAGAGTTACCAGTAACCTGTATGGACTAAGAGAAAAGGATTTAACAGGTAAGACTAAAATCCTCTTTTCCCAGGATTCCTTCCGATTTTCTGATTATTATTTTTTTTTTTTTTTATAAGTAGATGACATTTTACCCTGCTTCCTTATCCTGGCTGCTGTCTTTCCTTGCTCTCCTTCTCAGATTAACCCTTTGCCTGTCAGATAAGTACCTTTCTTTGACTTTCTAAGGTGAATTAATACTCTGGGACACAGTATTTGGGTTTTCATTACTGTTTAGACACTACTGTTAGGATGTCTGATCCCAAGGGACATGGGACTACACCTAAGGCAAAGGACACTGGGACATCTTTGCCCCCCCCTTGCTTATTGCTTCTCATACCAAACGGGGCTCCCTAGAGAATACTCAGGACCTCAATGTCCCTCATGTGCTGTGGCCTTGAGAAAAGCCAGTCTGGGTGAAAGACTTAAAGACTTTTATGCCACAATTTCCTCTATTCCTCAAGGGGGTCCTCCATTCATGGAAGCCCCCTACCAACTTCAGGTTTGTGGCCCCTAATCCCCCAGGTATATATACACTCACTGAATCCTCTGAGAGAGATTATTTTTATGGTGATACAGAGGAGGGGAAGTGTGAAGAAGAGGATTCTACCTACACATTTGTTGATCCCTTTGAAGCTGATCCTACTCCCTCAGCTGAGGGTTTCATTAAGGTGGTTTTAATGATCCTTCAAGTCACTAGCACCGCTAATGAAGGTCAGTCTTCTTCTGACTTCTTTCAAAGACGTAAGAAGTCTTCAACAGTATTTCCACCCAATGCCACTCTGGACCAAGTTATCTTGGATGAGTGGAAGACTGCTGATAGGAGGCTTTCTCTTTCTAAGAGATTTTCTATGCTGTACACCTTCTCTGTGGCAGCTTTGGTACAGTGGGCTTCTCCTCCCACCGTTGATCCCCCAATATCCAGGCTCTCTAGGTCTACAACTCTTCCTTTGGCAGATGCTATGGCTGTTAAGGTCATGACAGATAGGAATCTTGAAGCTATCCTCAAGTCTAACTTTGCTGCCATTGGAGCTGCTTTGCAGCCTATTCTGGCCTCTGTCTGGGTCACCAGAACTATAGTTATCCCCTTGCCACTCCACCAAGCCCAGACAGCAGTGGCACTCAAAACACGCAGCTGCCAAACCCAAGTCTGGCAAGTCTGCCTCTGCATGACTCGTAGAATCCTGGTCTGCAGTTGCCTGTGGTTGGGTGACTGCAACATTTTTCAAATGCATGGGCAGAGTCCATGGTGGACCAGTTGGTTTTGCAGGTGGTTTTGGAAGGGTTCAAGATTGCATTCAAGTCCCTTCCTCTACAGATTCTTCCAGTCCAAGATTCCCCTGGTCCAGGAAAATTTGTGACTTTTCAACGAGGTGGTTCAAGCTCTCCTGGATAAGGGAGTTCTTGTTCCAGTTCCTGCCCATGAGAGAAGTTCAGGTTTTTAGTCAAACCTGTTCATGGTGTCCAAGAGGGATGGCAGCAGTCATCCTATTTTGGACCATCGCAGCAATGTGCCTGGGAGACTTCCTCACATCTCTGGATCTGCAGGATGTCTGCTTACATGTCCCGATTCATTTGGTATGTCAGAAGTACCTCTGTGTCATGGTTTACAGGCAAAGAAGGACAGACACAAATAATATATAAATATAACCACCTTTATTAATAAATACAGCAATAATGGTAAAGCCCACACAGAACCCCAGATACAGGCTGATAGGACCCAAGGTCCTCTCCGGAGCTGCTCACTGTGCTGTGCACCGCACTACTGCGAGAAACCAAGACCAGGGGAGCAGCTCAAGCGGGACAACAGTAAGAATAGTATCGTATGCATAAATCATCACTTCGGTCTGCGATCGGAGGCAACAGGGAGCGAGAGCAGACCAGAGCCACAGAGTATCGAGACTACAGGTCAGGCAAGCTAGTAGTTATGGAGAGAGTAGGCAGCCAGAGCCACAGGTCAGACAACCGGGGACTACACTGAGCGAGTAGTAGCCAGGGCCTCTGGTCAGACAAACCAGGGACTACACTGAGCGAGTAATAGCCAGGGCCTCTGGTCAGACAAACCGGGGACTACACTGAGCAAATAGTCACCAGGCCGCTGGTCAGGCAAGCCAGGGTTCAACACAGAGCAAGTTAGTCAGCCAGAGCCACAGGTCAGAACCGATGTGAGTAGTCAGACAAGCCAGGGTCGTACACAGAGCAAGTAGTCAGCCAGAGCCACAGGTCAGAACTGATGTGAGTAGTCCGACAAGCCGGGGTCATACACTGAGAGAGTAGTCAGACAGACATGGGTCACAACGGTGAGCAAAGAGAACTGAGCAGAAACACCATGTAAGGGCAATGACTCCTAGCCCCAAGGAGGATTATAAAGGAGCAGAAGGAGACGGGACCAATTAGGCCACCCAGAATAGGCCTAAACAGGCGTCCATTCTAGTGCCTGTTACCTGATGTCAGCAATGAGAAAGTGGCCGAAGGCCATGCCAGCCATACAGAGGTAGGAAGCACAGGAGCGCTATGCTGCCTAGGGATACTGTGATACTCCGCTTAGCTTGTGAATCAGGGCACTTCCAGTTCAGTGCTTTGCCTTTTGGGCTGATCTCTCCTCTCTTCTGGTGTTTGCCAGTGTTCTGAGGTCCCTGATTGACTTTATTCACACCCGGGGGATTCAGGTGACTCCCTACAAGGATGACTTTCTGCTAAAGGCTCCATCAAGGAAAATCCTGGGCCAGCATGTACAGGACTGTGCTCAGATTCTCATCTACCATCTACTCAGTACGGTAATATAATACAAAATATTTATTAGAATAAATGACAGCGATAAATAAGTGGTATAACAAGCAAAGGGTTACTAGCTGGCGACACTACTACCAGAAATAGTAGGCCTCTCGCTAGACCACAATGCGAGAGACTGGACCGAAGCCCCTGTTAGTCTCAGCAGGATACAGGAACGCCAACTCTTGATCCGTCGACTGGAACAGGCGACCACTGTGAACACTGGCTCGGCAATCTTGATCCGATGAAAAGGAACACAAGGACTGCTGTACTGGAGAACTGACCCACTCCTGCAATCAGTCAAACAAGCAACGCCACACCTTTGCAGCAACCTGGTGACCCACGCCTGCAGTCACCGCGACTCTGCCTGCAGTCACTATATCGGACCCCTGTGACTCACTCCTGCAGTCACATATAAAGACCCTGTAGCTCACGCCTGCAGCCACCACACGAGACCCTGTGACTCACGCCTGCAGTCACTACACCAGACCCTGTGACTCTGCCTGCAGTCACTATATCGAGACCCTGTGACTCATGCCTGCAGTCACCAATCAGACCCTGTCCACAACAGTGGTCTGTGTTAAGCCAATAGCACAAATTGATCACAGTAAGGGATACTCGTGATCACTGGGTCCTACACAGAGAGGGTTCTCGTACTTATCTGGGTCATACACAGAGAGGGTTCTCTTACTTAGCCAGGTCATACACAGTGCGGGTTCTCATAAATAGCCAGGTCATACACGGAGTGGTTTTTCATAGATAGCCAGGTCACACACAGAGCCCAAGTACTTCACCTAATAACAACAGCGCAAGGGCGACTGAGTCAGGACTCAGCCTGCCTTTTAAACCCCTCCACAGGAAGTAGGAGGAGCAGCTCAGAGGGAGGAAGTAGGTAGGAGGAGACTACAGGAAACAGATAAAACAGAGGCCTGCTGCATGCTAGAAGCCTCGCGCCTGTAGATGCTGCTGCAAACAAGGTAAGCTGTAAACTGTAATAGTACCTCCCCCTCAAAGGCCCCTCCTCCGCGGAACCGGCCGGGGTTTGTCAGGGAACTTCACATGGAATCTGTGTACCAAAACAGGAGCGTGATCATCATCAGCTGAAATCCAGGAACGCTCCTCTGGACCATATCCCTTCCAATTGATCAAATACTGTAAGTGGCCTTGAACCAACCGGGAGTCCATAATGTTTTGTACTTCAAATTCCTCGTGAGCTGCAACTCTCACAGGAGCAAGCTGAACAGGAACAGTCGTGTACCGGTTGCAGACCAAGGGCTTAAGCAGAGACACATGGAACACATTGTGAATTTGCGTACTGGCTGGCAACTCCAAAGTGTAAGCAACTGGATTAATCTTAGGTAATACACGGAATGGCCCAATGAATCTAGGAGCCAACTTGCCACATGGAACTCTCAGGTGCAGATTATGGGAAGACAGCCACACTCTGTCTCCTACTTGAAAGTGGGGAGCCGGCAACGTTCTACGATCCGCCTGCTGTTTTTGCCGCAACATGGACCCACGTAAGGTTTGCTGCACCTTTACCTGGGAAGACCGGAGGGCTCGTAAATGCAAATCCAGAGCCGGCATGGACTGAGCTTGAAAATTCTCGGGCAACGCTGAGGGTTGGAACCCATAATTAATCAAAAATGGGGAACTCCTAGTCGAGGAGTTTATCGCACAGTTTCGAGTAAACTCTGCCCAAGGCGGCAACTCGGCCCAATTGTCATGATGGTCAGAAATGTAGCATCGGAGAAACTGCTCTAAGGCTTGATTGGCTCGCTCTGCCACTCCATTAGATTGCAGGTGATAGGCAGAGGAGAACGCCAATTGAATCCCCATTTGAGAACAAAACTGTCTCTAAAACCGAGCCACAAACTGACTTCCTCTATCAGACACAATAACCTTCGGGATACTATGTAAACGGAAGACTTCTCTGGCAAAGATCACCGCCAGTTCCCTCGCGGAAGGTAATCCCTTAAGTGGCACAAAATGAGCCATCTTCGAAAACTTGTCCACTATCATCAAAATCACTATACATCCCATGGAGCGTGGAAGTTCAACCATGAAATCAATTGATAAATGTGACCAGGGGCGTTCCCCATTGGCCACTGGTTGAAGCAGATCCACAGGCAGGTGTCTGGGAGATTTGTTTTGAGCACACGTGGTGCAAGCTGCCATAAAAGCAGCACAATCGGCCCTTAAACTTGGCCACCAGAAAACGCGTGACAAAGACCAAATCAACTGGTCTCGACCAATATGCCCAGCAATTTTTGAGGCATGATAAGTCTTCAGCAACTGAATACGAAATTGCGCTGGCACAAAGCAACGACCCTCAGGTCTCTCAACTGGGGAGGCAGCCTGAGCAGCCAAAATCTCCTCACCCAAAGAGAAGTATTGCAAGTACGGATCGTAGCCAAAATACGGTCAGCAGGATTGACTGGAGAGGGCGGATCCTCCTCCCTCAAGGGAGAGCAAAACTGACGAGATAATGCGTCAGCCCGAATGTTTTTAGATTCAGGAAGGTACAAAACCACAAAGTTAAAACGAGACAGGAATAGTGCCCATCGAGCCTGTCTTGCGGATAAGCGCTTAGCTTCAGACAGATAAATCAAATTTTTATGATCTGTCAAAATCAAAATGGGAGTTTTCGTACCTTCCAACAGATGTCTCCACTCCTTTAAGGCCAACACAATTGCCAATAACTCTCTGTCACCAATCTGGTACAATCTCTCTGCTTTAGACAACTTCCTCGAGAAATACCCACATGGGTGAAGGGCTTCTCCTGGAGCAGAGCACTGTGACAACAAAGCGCCCACGCCTATCTCTGAGGCATCCACCTCCAGTGTAAACGGTAAGGAGGGGTCAGAATGAACCAAAACTGGGGCAGTAGCAAAAGCCTTCTTTAAGTTCTCGAATGCATTGATCGCTACTTGAGACCACGCAGTGGTTTTAGCCCCTTTGCAAGTCATTTCCGTAAGGGGTTTGACAATGGAAGAAAAATTTTTGATAAATTTTCGATAATAATTGGCGAATCCCAGGAACCTCTGGATTGCCTTAAGGCCCGTAGGACGAGGCCAATTAAGAACTGCCGACAAGGATCCATGGCGAATCCAGCGGCAGAAATTATATAACTCAAGAACGTCACTTGCGGCTTGTGAAACTTGCATTTCTCCAACTTGCAAAAGAGCTTATTCTCCCGTAGCAGAATTAACACCCTTGAAACATCTGCTTGATGCGTCTCCAGAGTCGGGGAATGTATAAGGATATCGTCCAGATATACCACCACACAACTCTGCAGTAGCTCTCTCAGAACATCATCAATCCGTTCCTGGAAGACAGCTGGAGCATTACACAAGCCAAAAGGCATCACCAGATACTCATAATGCCCACTTCGAGTATTGAACGCAGTCTTCCACTCATGTCCCTCTTTAATGCGTACCAAATTGCAAGCCGCCCTTAGATCCATCTTAGTAAAGATCTTTGATCCCTTCACTCGATCAAAAAGCTCAGTGATCAACGGGATGGGATAAGCGTTTTTCACCAGCAATTTGTTTAAGCCACGGAAATCAATACAGGGACGCAACTCCCCGTCCTTCTTAACAAAAAAAATTCAGCACCAGCAGGAGATGTGGATTTCCGAATAATGCCTCTGGCCAATGCATCGGACACATATTCTTCCACAGCCTTATTCTCCTCCACAGACAATGGATACACACGACCCCTAGGAGGAGTTGAGCCAGGCAGTAACTCTAGGGCACAATCATAGGGTCTGTGGGGAGGCAGTACCTCTGCCTGATTTTCGCTGAACACATCAGTAAAGGAAGAGTATTCCTCCTGAAGAAGAGACTTCGAGGCAATGGTAGCTCTCACAGGACAAGATAGACAGGACTTGTTACAGGACTGAGACCATGATAGGACCTCGCACGTTTGCCAGTCTATCCTAGGATTGTGCTTTTGCACCCATGGGAAACCCAAAACAAGAGCATGATGTGGAGAATTAATCACCTGAAACTTTAATGTCTCCGTATGCAGGGCTCCCACTCTTAGGGTTATCAGCATAGTCTCCTGTGTGATGTGAGAGGGCTGCAAAGATCTACCATCAATGACCTCCACGGCCAATGGTGACTCCACCAAGGATAATGGAATATTATTACTGGCTACAAATTCTGCATCAATAAAACACCCAGCGGCCCCTGTATCTAAAAGGGCAGAAACCGAAACAGACTTATTACAGGCCTTCAACATGGGTTTACTCAAAAGATTTTCCCAGGACAAGGAAATCTTGCCAATCATCTGGGCTCTGCCAGCTCGTGCACCAGACCGTCTCTCTGGCCTTACTGGACAGGCGCACAACAGATGTCCAGATCTCCCACAATACAAACAGAGGCCTTCCCTCCTCCTAAAGGCCCTCTCCTCTCGAGACAATCGGGTAACCCCCCAACAGGGCAGGCTTACCACTCTCAGAGCCTAGATCAGGAGGCATGGGAGGCGAGGGAGGATAGGGTGGGTCAGAAACCAGAGCAGAGGAATCGCCAGGAGGCCTGCGTGCATACTCATCACCCTTCAGTCTCCCTTGAACCACAGCATCCACCTGCATGGGTTCCATCTCCTCTGGAACAAACCTAGGAGGCACAGGAGGCGAGGGAGGATAGGGTGGGCCAGAATAACGGCCTGATCCTTTGCCAGAGGATCTTTGCATGTGCATCTTAAATGAGGGACGCTCCCTGATTCTAGTATCCATCAGGATACAGAACTCAGTTAATCTATCAAGTTCATTAGGAAGGTCACGTGCCGCGATCTCATCCTTCATGGTATCACAGAGCCCTTGGAAAAACACAGCCATCAGTGCCTCATTGTTCCAATCCACCTCAGCCGCCTGAGTATGGAACTCTATGGCATAATCAGCCACTGTGCGCATGCCCTGCCGCAGGGTCATCAAATGTTTGGAAGCCAGCACCACGCGGCCTGGTCTGTCAAAAACCATGTCTAAAGGAATTAATAATTCCGAAAAGTTATGTACAATTGGCTTATTGGTCTCCCACAAGGGATTGGCCCATGCCAATGCCCGGCCAGTTAAGAGAGAAATTAAGAAGCCCACCTTGCTTTGTTCATTTGGGAATACATATGGTACCAGCTCGATATATATTCCCAATTGGTTCAGAAAACCACGGCAACCATCTGGGTCCCCACCATACCGCTGTGGGAGGTGAGTGGAACCCGTTAGCCTCTTGACCGTGCCTGCGTCAACTGAAGCGGGTTGAGCTGGTGCCCGGGAGGGATTGGAAGGGGACAAAGAAAAATATACGGTGCACCACCGTCTACATGTGATCATAGGATATTCTGTAGGAATACAGGGATTGTGCTCGAGACATATATTGAAATAAGCAAAAAAAGAGAAAAGAAAGAAGTCTCGTTCTAGCACCAAATCCCTTTCCTATATAACTAAGACGACGGGACAACCACAGAAGTCAGATATGGGGAAAGAAAAAATAAAGAAACATAAAATATAACTTTTAATAATCTTTTAAAAAGCTAGCGAATTTAAAAACAAAACGACAGTCCTAATGTGCAATAAACGCTCATGGCATATATATGGTATAGGATAGATCTCCTTCCTACCTAACAGAAGTATGCTAGAAAACAGATTGCCACAATGAATCTTTCTCCCTTGAGTATTCAGAGTTGCAGATTCTATTAGTTCCTCAATATTAGCAGGTGATTACAATCTCCACATTGTCCTGCGTATTTAACTGCAGAGGACAAACTCTGCAGAATGCCTAAGTAAATTACCTTGGTTTGTTTCGTAGTAGAACAACACCTATGGTAAATAATATTCAAATAAAACCGAAATCGTAAGTCCTACCTGCCTCTTATTATCTAATAGTAGAAACAAAGATTAGAAGAGAGGCGGCCGCAAAATAAAATCAAGACCCCTTGATGAAGCTGTAATGGCGAAACGATCGTCGGGTCACTGAACACAGACTATGTGTTTCAGTATTTTGGCAGTACTAATGTGATTTTCAGTTGCTACTCTGTATTTCCTACCCTTATCTTTTCTCCTCTATTATTTTTTGGCCTATATCGATCACCTACCCAGCGGGTCCTTTACCAAATGATTTTTGTGGACTGACCGCTGGGATATAAGAGCTGATAGCTCGTCAAATTTTGGGTGATCACCTTTTGCGGCCGCCTCTCTTCTAATCTTTGTTTCTACTATTAGATAATATGAGGCAGGTAGGACTTACGATTTCGGTTTTATTTGAATATTATTTACCATAGGTGGTGTTCTACTACGAAACAAACCGAGGTAATTTACTTAGGCATTCTGCAGAGTTTGTCCTCTGCAGTTAAATACGCAGGACAATGTGGAGATTGTAATCACCTGCTAATATTGAGGAACTAATAGAATCTGCAACTCTGAATACTCAAGGGAGAAAGATTCATTGTGGCAATCTGTTTCCTAGCATACTTCTGTTAGGTAGGAAGGAGATCTATCCTATACCATATATATGCCATGAGAGTTTATTGCACATTAGGACTGTCGTTTTGTTTTTAAATTCGCTAGCTTTTTAAAAGATTATTAAAAGTTATATTTTATGTTTTTTTATTTTTTCTTTCCCCATATCTGACTTCTGTGGTTGTCCCGTCGTCTTAGTTATATAGGAACGAGACTTCTTTCTTTTCTCTTTTTTTGCTTATTGGAAGGGGACACCAATTGTATACAAATCTACTCAAGGTTTGCAGTACGCTGTGAAACCGTCTGAATCGCTAAAGACAATTGGTCCAATCTCTGACCCAGTGTCTCCATCCTATCCAGGATGCTTTGGAAAATCGCGCCACCATCACCTTCAGAGCTCATGGCCCTTGCGTACTGTTACGGGCACCCAGGAATGCTCAGAACTCAGTACGGTAATATAATGCAAAATATTTATTAGAATAAATCACAGCGATAAATAAGTGGTATAACAAGCAAAGGGTTACTAGCTGGCGACACTACTACCAGAAATAGTAGGCCTCTCGCTACACCACAATGCGAGAGACTGGGCCGAAGCCCCTGTTAGTCTCAGCAGGATACAGGAACGCCAACTCTTGATCCGTCGACTGGAACTCTGGAACAGGCGACCACTGTGAACACACTGGCTCTGCAATCTTGATTCGATGAACAGGAACACAAGGACTGCTGGACTGGAGAACTGACCCATGCCTGCAATCAGTCAAACCAGCAACACCACACCTTTGCAGCAACCCGGTGACCCACGCCTGCAGTCACCGCTAAGAGACCCTGTGACTCTGCCTGCAGTCACTATATCGGACCCCTGTGACTCACTCCTACAGTCACATATAAAGACCCTGTGGCTCACGCCTGCAGCCACCACATGAGGCCCTGTGATTCACGTCTGCAGTCACTACACCAGACCCTGTGACTCTGCCTGCAGTCACTATATCGAGACCCTGTGACTCACGCCTGCAGTCACCAATCAGACCCTGTCCCCAACAGTGGTCTGTCTTAAGCCAATAGCACAAATTGATCACAGTAAGGAATACTCGTGATCACTGGGTCATACACAGAGAGCGTTCTCGTACTTAGCTGGGTCATACACAGAGAAGGTTCTTGTACTTATCTGGGTCATACACAGAGAGGGTTCTCTTACTTAGCCAGGTCATACACAGTGCGGGTTCACATAAATAGCCAGGTCATACACAGTGCGGGTTTTCGTAGATAGCCAGGTCACACACAGAGTCCAAGTACTTCACCTAATAACAACAACGCAAGGACGACTGAGTCAGGACTCAGTCTGCCTTTTAAACCCCTCCACAGAAAGTAGGAGGAGCAGCTCAGAGGGAGGAAGTAGGAAGTAGGTAGGAGGAGACTACAGGAAACAAACAGATAAAACAGAGGCCTGCTGCATGCTAGAAGCCTCGCGCCTGTAGATGCTGCTGCAAACAAGGTAAGCTGTAAACTGTAACATAACCCTCACAGGTCCTGTAGTATTTTAAAAGAAGGATACAGACACAAGATAGGTTACATATACGTATGCCTACACAGGTCCAGAATGACCATAGAGTCCATAACATAATATACTGGCACGGGTCAGGCAGAACATAGAGGATTCCCAGGGTATCTGTACGGCATGGGTTAATGGCCTTCAGCAAGTGTAAACAGTCCCATGTGAAGAGAGGTCTGTGGAGGAGCTCACTTAGGATAGAGAGCTTAACGATGAGTAACGCCCAGTAGCAGGTTAGCAGACCAACGTGAACTGTCAGAGCAGTATCAGAGATTGAGCAACATAGAACACTGCCATAGCAGTAGCGGAGATCAGGCAACTGGTATTCTGCCGTAGCAGTAAACTGAGACAAGGCCACTTGCACACTGCCGTAGCAGTAACGGAGACAAGGCCACTTGCACACTGCCGTAGCAGTAACGGTGACTAGGCCACTTGCACACTGCCGTATCAGTAACGGAGACTAGGCCACTCGCACTCTGCCGTAGCCGTAACGGAGACTAGGCCACTTGCACACTGCCGTAGCGGTAACGGAGACAACGCAACTGAGCACTGCCTTAACGGGAACTGACTCAGCAACTGAGCAACTCGCCCTGAGGTCGCAACCAACTGGGAGTGTCACAAAGACCTGACCAATTGTAATGTCGCCAAGGCAACACGGAGGCAGTCACAGCCGGAACGTCAGCCAAGCCGGGTCAATACATGGAGCAGGAACGTCAGCCAAGCCGGGTCGGTACACCGAAAAGGAACGTCAGCCAAGCCGGGTCGGTACATGGAGGAGGAACGTCAGCCAAGCCGGGTCTATGCACAGGAGCAGGAGAACAAGAATGGTCAGGCGGTCCGGGTCGGTTCACAGGAAGGAGACGAGATGCAGAGTAGTCAGGCAGGCCGGGTCGATACACTGGGAATACTGAGAGCAGGAATACCACAAAAGGGCACCGGAGAGGTGCCAGAACTCAGCATATAAAGGCCACACTGGCCGGGACAAGCACAGCACAGCCAATAGGAGAGAAGCAGAGCGCAGACTGACAGAATGTCGCAAGAGGACCATGGGCACCGTGATAGGAGGACTCCATTCAGCACATCATGCATCAGGTGTCTCACGCTCTGCAGAGGTCCTCAGCTCTGGTTCGCAAGTTCGTGATTTTTGAGGGTCACGTGGTGTCCACCATGGAGGCAGTTCTATACTCACACTAGTGAGCTCCAGAGATTCAACATACACTCTTGGCACTGGAACCCAGAAATCTTGGATCCGAGGATCTCAATTATTCCAGGAGGTCAGACAGGATCTGCACTGGTGGTTGCACCAACCTAGAGCAGGGGAAACGGTTTCTGATTCAGGAATGGATCTTTGTTGTGATGGATTCCAGCCTGCGGGGCTGGGGTGCAGTCCTGGGTCACCAGAGGATTCAGGGCAGGCGGACCTTGGAGGAGTCCCTTAAGTCCATCAATGATCTGGAGCTCAGGGAGATTTGGCACCCCTTCAGCTGAGGGATCATCCAGTACATGTCAAGTTGGACAATGCCATGGCATTGGCCTACATCAACAAGCAAAGAGGCACAAGAAGAGCTCCCAGTTGGTCAGAGGTCAAGTCTATTTTAGCTTGGGCAGAAGATCACGTTCTGGCTATTTATGCAGTGTACATTCCTGGGGTGGACAATGTCTTGGGGGACTTTCTCAGTCATCAAACAGTGGACCCCCGAGTGTGGGATCTCCATCAAGACATTTTCAACCTGTTGGTGCAGCTGTGGGGTCTTCCACAGATAGACCCGATGTCCACCAGGGACAACAGGAAGGTTCCACAGTTTTTTTCCCGTTGGGGGGATGCTCTGTCCTTTGCCATGGACTCCATGTTGATTCCATGGTGCTTTCATCTGGCTTACATATCCCCTCCAATTCTTCTCATCCCCAGGGTGCTTCGGAAGATTCGGATGGACAGTCTGGCAGTTGACCTGCCTTCACAGGAGTTTTTTTTACACGGTCCTGCAAAAACAGGATCACCAGAAGGTCAAAGGGTTTTGTCTTAGTTCCTTGAAGGTTCAGACTTCAGCTCTCTGTTTTTTTTCCAGAGACCCATTGCCATCTTACCAGATGTTAAGGTATTCTTTCAAGGGGTTGTTCATACTTTCTCTGCCTACAAGGCTCCCACACCCCAATGGGACCTTAACCTGGTTTTGGGTGTTTTGCAGCGGCCTCCCTTGCTACAATTTTGTGTCATGGAAGATGTCTTTTCTTCTGGCTGTAGTCTCTGTGCACAGAGTTGCAGGCTTGGTCTTGCAAACCGCCTTTCCTAGTGTTTCACAAGTACAAGGCTGTGATTCGTGCGTCCTAGGAATTCCTTCCTAAGTGGTCTCTGAGTTCCACATCAATCAGGAGAATGTTGTTTCTTCGTTTTTTCCTGATTCTACATCTGACCAGGGGCTAGATTCTATTACAGGTGCTAATTTTATCTCCAGTTTCCTCCATAGACTTCAATAGGAAAATGTTCAATAAAACAGGTGTTAACGTTTAGCACCTGCAATAGAATCTAGCCCTAGGAGTTGGATCTCATCTTGTTTGATGTGGTGCGCTGCCTCAAGTTTTATGTGCACTGTACTGAGTCTTTGCGAAAGACTGATGCTTTGTCATCCCTGAGGTTCCTAGGGCAGGTAAGGCTGTGTCCAAGGTCCCCATTGTGTCCTGGATTAGGTCTATCATTGGCAAAGCTTATAAACTCAGGAAGAAACCAGTTCACTTTTCTGTGACAGCACACACCACTTGGTCTGTTGGCTCCACCTGAGCCTACAAGAATCAGGCCTCTGCTGAACAGCTGTGAAAGGTCCTCGTGTACACCTTTGCCAAACACTATTGTGTTGATGTTCTGGCTTCAGGCAAAGCCAGTTTTGGCAGGAAGGTCCTTCAGGCACTTTTTCCCATCTAAGGGCATAGTCATTCCTGTGCCTTACTGTTGTTTGACTGTTTGAATCTGGTTGGCTCTTGTTTTTGTCTGCTATGCTTTGACAGTCTCCTTTGACAGTTATGATTGAGCTGTTCCTAGTTCTGAATAGTCCTAGGGAGCTCGGGTATCATGGGGACTGGCGCTTGGTCCTTTCTATTTCTTCCCACCCGGGAGCTTACTGTTGGTATCTGTATGCCTTTTTGGACAATAAAGAAAAGAGGATAATTTGTCTTACCTGTTGAATCGTTTTGGTAACATAGTAACTTAGGTTGAAAAAAGACTTGCGTCCATCTAGTTCAACCCTTTTCCTATTCCTGTTTACCGTCGTTGATCCAAAAGAAGGCAAAAAACCCCCCTCAATATAGCAATTTAAAATTCTGCCTTGAATGGGGGAGGATTCCTTCTTGATTCCAAATGGCAATCAGATATCTCCCTGGATCAACAAGCCCTAACTAAATATTAATCCCAATACTAACGTACATAGCCCTCTATGTTATGCTCTTTTAAATAAGTATCCATGCCCCTTTTAAAGGCATCTAATGTATTTGATAGCACTACCTCCTCAGGAAGTGAATTCCATACCTTTATTGTCCTTACTGTAAAGAAACCCTTCCGCTGTTGTAGATTAAATCTCCTTTCCTCAAGTCTAAGCGGGTGGCCCCTTGTCTTGTGTACTGTTCTGTTAATGAACAGGTCTTTGGAGAGCCCTTTATGTGGCCTTGAACATATTTATATAGAGTTATCATATCCCCTCTAAGACGCCGTTTCTCTAGTGTGTACAAGTTTAACTTTTCTAGCCTTTCTTCATAACTAAAACTTTCCATTCCCCTTACTAGTTTTGTAGCCCTCCTCTGCACTTTCTCTAGTTCCATAATGTCCTTGTTCAGAAAGGGCGCCCAGAATTGAACAGCATATTCTAGGTGGGGTCTTACCATGGACCTGTAAAGAGGCATAATATCTTCCTCCCTTGAGTCAATACCCCTTTTAATTTAATATATGCCAATATCTTATTGGCTTTTGCAGCTGCCAGCTGGCACTGCATGCTACTGCTAAGTCTATTGTCTACCATTACTCCCAAATACTTTTCATTAGTAGATTTCCCCAGAGGAACACCATCTAAACTATATGTTGCATTTTTATTATTATACCCAAAAAGCATAACATTACACTTGTCTATATTGAATCTCATTTGCCTGCCCAGTTACTCAATTTGTCTAAATCCTCTTGTAATGAAGACATCCAGTTCAGACTTTATTACCTTACTTAATTTTGTGTCATCGGCAAACACTGATACATGGCTCCCTATGCCCTCTGGGAGGTCATTAATAAACAAATTAAAAAGAAGAGGACCCAGGACAGATCCCTGAGGTTCTTCACTTATCACTTTTATCCAACTGGAGAACTTGCCATTTACTACCACTCTTTGCATTCTATCTTTCAGCCAATTTCCAATCCATACACAAACATTTTCCCCTAGGCCTATTTCATTCAATTTGTACAGTAACCTCTTGTGCGGAACTGTATCAAATGCCTTGGCAAAGTCTAAATAGATCACATCAACCGCCGCTCCCTCATCTATATTATTACTCACTTTTTCATAAAATGCGATCAAGTTCGTTTGACAAGACCTGTCTTTCACAAAGCCATGTTGGCTATTGCTAATGATATTCCTGTTCCAGCAGAATTCTTGAATATATTCCCTTAGCAACCTATCAAACAGCTTCCCTACCACAGATGTCAAGCTTACAGGTCTGCAATTTCCTGGCTGTGACTTTGATCCCTTTTTAAATATGGGCACTACATCTGCTTTACGCCAATCCATGGGTACCATACCTGAAATAAAAGAATCCCTGAAAATCAAATATAACGGTCTGGCCAGGGTCTGGCTTAGCTCTTTAAATACCCGTGGGTGTATACCATCTGGCCCCGGAGCTTTGTCTACCTTAACACTATTCAATTGTTTTAAGACTTTTTCTTGTGTTAGCCAGTCCCATGCTTGCTGTGACTGTTCTGTAAAAGTAGCTTGCAGATTCTTGTCCATTGGATCTTCCTTGGTAAAAACAGAAGAAAAGAAATTATTTAAAATATCTGCCTTCTCTCTGTCCCCTTTGACCATCTCACCTGTTTCAGATAACAAGGACCCAACATTATCAGACTTTAATTTTTTGCCATTAATGTATTTAAAGAATGTTTTTGGGTTTCTTTTGCTCTCCTTAGCAATATTTTTTTCATTCTCCAGTCTAGCTAATTTAATAGCCTTTTTGCAGGTTTTGTTGACATTTTTGTATTCTGCAAATGCCTCTGCTGATCCCTCAGCTTTGTAATGTTTAAATGCCGCTTTCTTGTTATTTATTTCATGAATTACTTTACTGGTTAGCCACATTGGTTTCAATTTACTTCTTTTGTATTTGTTTCCAACAGGGATACATTTATGTGTGTATTTTTGCAATGTTATTTTGAAGGCATTCCACTTACCTTCTGTGTTTTTTCCTGAAAATATTTTATCCCAGTCAATGAGACCAAGGGATGAATTAAACCTGCTAAAGTTGGCCTTTTTAAAATTCAGTGTTTTGGTGGAACCCATACCAAATTGCTTTTTTGAATTAATCTCAAAAGATACCATGTTGTGGTCACTATTCCCCAAGTGCTCCCTAACTTGGATATTAGAGATAAGTTCGTCATTGTCAGTTATTACCAAATCCAGACATGCATTCCCTCTGGTTGAGGTCTGCACTAGTTGTGACAAAAAATTGTCATTCAACAAGTTCAGAAACTTGCTGCTTTTAGCAGAATTAGCTGTTCCATTTTTCCAGTCGATTTCTGTATAATTAAAATCCCCAATAATTATAGTTCTCCCTATTTGAGAAGCCTTTTTTATTTGCATTAATAGCTTTGATTCTTCAAGGTCACCAATGTTTGGTGGTTTATAATAAATACCCACTAATATTTTCTGGGCAGTTTTACCCCCAGTGACTATTTCAACCCACAGGGATTCCACATGTTCACTACTGTCATCACATATATCTTCCCGCAACTGAGGCAATAATGCTGGTTTGACATACAGACAGACCCCACCACCTCTTTTGTTTGACCTATCTTTTCTAAATAACATGTAGCCCTCCAAATTGATTGACCAATCATGTGTGTCATCCCACCATGTGTCTGTTATGCCTATCAAGTCATAGTTTTCAATTTCAGCTACCAGCTTCAGTTCCACTATTTTACCAGTTAAACTTCTGGCATTTGCAAGCATACAATTTATGCCACTGCTGTGTTCCATTTAGTTTTGACGTGGTTTATAGGCTTCTCCCTATCATCTGTACTAACCCCGCCCCCAGATCCTCCCACCTGGTTATTAACTACATCGCCTTCCCTTTCTATACTATCTATCCCAGTATTTATTGCCCCCCCCCTTCCTAGTTTAAAATCTCCTCTTAGTCCATATGATATACAGGTCTCCCACCCAGTGAAATGGACCTCTCTTCGTCTCACTTGGCTGGGAGTCCTTCTTGAGTCTTATTGCTCACAGGAGCTTACCTTTTTCTTCTCTTGCTGTCCTATGTAGTAAGCTTGTCTCATGTCAAAACTATATGGGCGGCGCTAGGGTAGCCTGATAAGGAAAAGGAAAGGCTCCAACTCCAAGACCTTGTCTTTGAAATGTCCCAGCATACCATGGTACCTGTATGTCATATAGACTGAGAGAAAAGGATTTAACAGGTGGGACTAAAATCCTCTTAATGTAACATGGATACAAGAGTCCAATTACCTATAGTCTTGGAGGCCCATAAGGCTGCAGTTAGGGGGAATTTATCAAACTGGGCACTCACAAGAAAGATTGAAAGCTCTTGAGGAGCTATCCTGCCATCTCGGGATCCTAGAAAGCAAACTTAAGAAGCTGCTTCATTGGTTGAGGGCTGAGAGCTGTACGAACTGAGGAAGGACATTTTCTCGGCAGCTACAAAGTGCCTTCCTCTAATCCTTCATGTTGTATAAGTAATAAAACTGTTTAATGGGCAATGGGAAGTTGCTAGCCCAGCTGGTCAGGAAGAAACTTAATGCTTTACATGTAAATAAGATAAAGAGTGTGACGGGACAGATGTGCTTGGAATATGATCATATAGCTGAGGACCTCTGACAATACTATTCCTCTATGTATAACCTGACAACGGCAACATGTCTGATCACCCTACTTCCGCCTCTTGCTCCTTATCCTCTTTCTTAGACAATGACCCCATAACAAAGATTCCACCTTGGTGGTCATACGAATGGAGGGGAACTTTACTGAGACTGGATTTAGAACAGTCATTAGAGATATGTCCTGAGGTAAAGGTCCAGGCTTTTTATTTGATTACTACAAGACATTTATTGATCTCTTTGACCGTAGAGCTAAGCTATGAATGAGATGTCATCCATTAAGACTAGAGGTAAGGTGCTTTCAACTAAAACAAAGGCAGGGATTTTTTTTTTTTTTTACAGTGAGGGTGGTAAAGCTATGGAATTCTTTGCCTTGGGATGTTGTACTTAAAGATAATGTAACTGCTTTCAAAAAAGCAATGGATGCCTATCTAGCTAAGAAAAATTTTGAAAAGATAGGTTGTTGAGCCAGAAGGAGTTTATTTACCCACTTGGGGATAAATTGGAAATGGCTTCAGGATTTTTTTTTTTGTTTTTGTTTTTTGCCTTCCTCTGGATCAACAGGGGTGTCTTAGCATAGGCTGGACTTGATGGAAGCATTTCTTTTTTCAACCTCGTCAACTGTTACTATATGCTGCAGACATTTAACTCCATTGTGGATGGATCCAATTTACCATCCCAAACTCTCAAGGCCCACATTACAGTGATCCCAAAAGAAGACAAGGACCATAAATTTTGCACAAAATATAATCCTATATCTCTACTGAATGTAGACCTGAAAACCTACGCAAAGCTGGTTGCTGAACGGATAAAGCCTCTTCCTACTTTGCCACATAAAGATCAGGTTGGCTTTGTAAAAGGTAGGTAAGTGAGGTATAACACTACCAAGGCTGTTTCTTTGATCCATAGAGCGGTATGTTAGCAAAACACAGCAATACTATTAGCCCTTAACCCTTTGAGTGCCAGAGGAGTATGCAACGCATTGCCTTGGCACTCATGGGGTTTATAAAAAGCTTTTGACCGGGTCTGGTGGGCCAACTTATTTGAGGTCCTACAAGTATTTGGATTTGTCCCTATACAGAAACACTCACGTGAATGTTAGTCAATGCCACTTTATTGCACCTGTTTCAGATGTCTAATGGAGCCTTTCTTAGCAGCAGTAAGATCTCACTCTGACATTCAGGGCATTTAAGTGAAAGGTTCAGAATTTAAGGTGGACTGCTTTGCAGATGATGTGGTGTCTTTCTTCACTCACTCAGAGGGTTCTTTACTCCCCTTAGACTTAATCAAAATAGCTCTCATTCTTGGCCCAAAGTTAAAGGGGATATCTCACCCCTATAAAAGTTAGGCTTAGTAGACACAGTATATAGCTATAATGATGCAAACATTAGTTATTAAAAAAAAAAAAAAAAAAAAAACGCTATGCAGGCTAAAACTATTGATTACATAATGCCCTGCACCCTACTTCCGCATATACTGTTCTCGCCGCTGATTGCCACACTGCCTCTGCTCCCAGCCTCCTCAGATGACCGAAAAGACAAAGGACGAGGCGCTCCTTGTGTAATATCCTCTAGTATTCACGTGTTACCACACCACCACCATAAGATCTATACTCCCTATAGCTGAAGGCTAGAATAGTACATACGTACACACTAGCAGTAAGAGCTTAGGGGATATATGTCCGCTGTTCCCCTTAAAACAGCCTCAGTGGATCAACAGGTGTCTGGCAGCTCTCCCTATGCCTCTCTGGCGAGGCTCGATACATACAACAAAAACACAGAAAAAGGGGGGTGCCAATGGTGCCTTATCACTATGATGAGGAAGCAGTATATATAGATATCATAAGATACACTCATATTTGGTAGTGCCTATTTTGTAAACATATGTATATATCATAAAGAAGTAGGGATCGCACTGACCAAACGTGGCAAAATACCCCTAAAATGAAACCCAGATAGTCGAGGTGCGCTAATGGGTACATCGAAATAAAAAGAAAAAAAGAGAGAAGGGGGGGGCCTGCCGAGTAGCACCACCCTCATCTCTATAACGAAACCCAATTAAATAGGCACACTCCAGGGGTATGAAAAGATGTAAAGAGACAATTTTATTAATAATACAAAATACAAAGTGAGCACATAAAATCAATTAAAACCAAAGCTATTCAGGAGTATAGAAATACACATTTATCCCTAAAGTGATAAATCCCATAATAAATTCAATATTAAATGATAAGTATCATGCACTACCAAAAAGTACTGAGCATAAAACAGTTCAAGAAGTAACAAAGTAACAATACATCAACAAATAAACCTGAATGCATGAATACTTATCTTAATGGGAAAAATGGAAACACAAGGGAACCTCCAAGCAATACAGTGTAACTCTCGAACGCCCAACACCCTACATGTATCGCCACTAAAATGGCCTCATCAGGGGTGATACAAGTCTATCGGATGCAGGTTTAAATACATATAAAATACCAATCAGGTACCAGATCATGGTCAGAACCGTTAGTGTTGACCTTACCTGAGCGCAGCATACGCAAAATAAAAGCGCAATACCACACAGCATAGAATAAACGCGCAAGTTGGCCATATTCCCACTAATAGAAGCCCAGCATAATGAAACACTCTATCAAACATAATACAGATCCACAGAAGGGAATCATTTTCCCTTTACCATGGTCAAAGGTGCACCTTTCTGAATTACATGACCATAAAAGGGAACCCAATGGTAAGCATCCAAATAGACAAGGATTGGCAGCAAGATGAATAATACAGTAACAATATACATATAGCAAAAATGATTACAGGTGTTCACAAATAATATTATACCCTATCATAGTGTTTGAAATACAAAAATCATAAATCAAAAATCCCATCTCCAAAATTAAAAAACAAAATAATACACAACACAATATATGTCTTCCACAACTTCCGATATCCACTGGAAATCTCCATATGTTATCCAAGTAAGGGCTTAAGTCTCCTCTTGATAGATGACAATATTCATTAATTTCTAGGTCAAAAAAGATATGTTTGCCAAAAATAGACAAACTATAGTGTTCAACAGGTCCTCCTCAACAGCCAATACCATAGTCACTGTGCAAAGATGTAGCGAGACTACAACAGATCCATTATCGTAGCCACTGTACGAAGATGTAGCAAATTCACGAACATCATCATTTTGCAAACTTCGCAATTAAGTCGGGAGGCAATAGACAAAACTACAACAGATCCATTGTCTAAAAAAGAAGGAGAAAAAAATCATAATTAATACAAGAAAATAAAATAAACAAAAAACATCGTATGAATCAAGATAGCAGGTAAATGACATGTCTTCATTCAGACCATTCGGTTGACATGTCTGCAGCATAAAGATCTACCAGGTCTCTCACTGTAGGAGTCTGTGAATAAGATTGCTGCCTCCTAATGCCCATCTGAATTTTTTCTAGGCCCATAACTTGTAGGCCATCAACAGTACCCTGATGGACTGACAGGAAATGATCTGCCACAGAAGTAAGGACATCCCCTCTTAACTTATCCCGACTAGCATTCTTTATCAATGAGACATGTTTCTGTATCCTACTTTTAAGTAACTGTGTAGTCTGACCAACATAAATCTTATTGCAGGGACACCTAAGAGCATAAATGCATTTTTTAGTTTTACAATTCACAAAGTGCTGAAATTTTAAAGATACATTTTTAATAGGAGTAAAGATCTCTTTATCGTCACAAGTAAAAGTACAAATTGAACAACCACCACATGCAAAAGTGCCAGATAATTGATGTCCCACTAAATGTAATGTGGGTTCATGAAAAATGACTAGATACGAAATGGTCTGCTGGAGTCCTACTTCTGCGAGCTGTTAGTGAGGGAGAATCCGTCAAGAATTGTCGCAAGGTATTTTCGGACAAGAGAACTTGCCAATGTTTGCGGAGTATTGTATGTATAGTATCCCATTGTGAATTAAAGCGTGTATTAATGTGAATTGTATTATCCAATGGTTTCGCTTTCCATTCTGTATCATTAATCAAACTATTATGTGTTATAGACAGTGCTCTGTTATAACTATGTTTCAAGCAGGACTTCGGGTATCCACGTTCTTTAAATCGCTGTTGCAATTCCTTAGATCATATCCGGAATTGATCATCCCATGAACAGTTGCGGCAAAATCTTAAATACTGACCAGTAGGAATCCCATTCTTGCAGCTTTGCATGTGGGCAATAGAATAATGTAATAAAGAGTTAACAGCCGTATCTTTACGAAAGAGATCTGTTTGTAATTTACCCACATTATCAATAGAAACAGATAAATCCAAAAAATCTATTGAATGTTCAGAACAAGTATAGGTCAAATGAATATTCAGTTCATTCTGATTGAGCTGATCAATAAAATCTTTACATAATCTTTCTGTCCCACGCGAAATAAAGAATATATCATCTATGAAACGGAACCAAAATAATACATGATTAGTGTAACATCCCATCTCCTCACTAAATACAAATTCTCGCTCCCACCAACCTAAAAAAAGGTTGGCGTAAGAGGGGACACATTTGGCCACCATTGCTGTCCCGGAGATTTGCAAATAAAATTTATGATCAAAAGTAAAATAATTATGATGTAGTACAAAATCCAGGATATTAATTAGAAATTCACAGAAATCACTATTTACTGATACATTAGACTGTTGCAAAAAATACAGTACATCTGTGATCGCATCCGAGTGTTTGATGTTAGAATAAAGGGATTCAACATCACAGGTAACTAGTAATGTCCCAGGTTCTATACTAATCTCCTGCAATTTCGTTAGTAAATCAGATGAATTAATAAAATTGTCTCTTTATATCTTTTCATACCCCTGGAGTGTGCCTATTTAATTGGGTTTCTTTAGAGAGAGACAAGGGTGGTGCTACTCGCAGTAAACATATGTATACACACAGTTATGCAAACATATAGAGAAATGTTACCGTCTCTGTTCGGTATGGATATGTTCGTGCAGAATCCCAACTCTCAATCCAGGTTCTTCTCTTGACCAGAAAAAAAAGGGGGAAATATCTTCCGCCAAAATAAATCAAATTGGCAAAGTAAAATATATAATGATAAAAAGTTAAAATAAAATGGAATGAAATAAAATAAAAATAAAATTGCAGCAAGCCTAATGAAAAAATATATATATATGTTTATTGGTGCAGAATATACCACAATATAAAATGTGCAATGTTTCGCAGCATGCACGCTGCTTTATCAAAGCTAGTGGTACTACTAAGAATAGTCATCCTACCTTAGCTCACTTTACTCTTCCAGGCCCTCCCCATTGCCATCTCACACTCCTTTATTGTTAAACTCCGGTTGCTGTTCAAGAAATTCATTTGGGCGGACAAGACGTCTAGGTGCAAGGAGCAGATCTTAGAATTCCACTAATTAGCTGGGGGGTATGGGTCTCCCTGATGTGGAGGGCTATTATTGAGCATTCCTCATCAGCATGTTAGCAAAATGTGTTCATTTTCCCATCACCTTAGGTGACAATGTTCTTTTAACACCAGCCCAGCTCTTGTTTGCTACCAAGAGGAACATTCCAGACAGTTTGCTTCAGCATTCTGGGTCCCCCTCTAGGGTTGTGGCATGGATGGTGAGTCCAGAGGTGCTGGTACCCTTACCCATCCCTTTTATTGGACATCCTGGGGAACCCGGATTTTCCACTAGAAGTCGGCCTTCCCGGCTTGGGGAGTGGCAGGCCTGCCCACTATGCGGTCCCTAGTAGGCTTTGATACCCTTTACACCTTCTCTGAATGTGTGGACCAATATGGCTTTAGCAGTAAGGAATACTGGAGATACCTACAAGTGCTTTGCTTTGTTACAAAAACTTTGACAATGGGCAACCTGGAAATCTTACTAACCTTTGCCTCAGTTGCCCACAGAGCCTTGTCTAAGTTTTTCAAGCTGATTTCCTCCAACTCTCCAGTAGCTCTCAGCTCTTGCTCGGTTTCCTGGGGGGAAGACCTGATGTTAGATCTGGTTTCCATTGTAGATACCTTGAGAAAGATCTTCGAAGCAGGCACTTCAAGCTTCTGGCTCATTGGTACATGACACCCTCTAGATTAGCTACAATGTTCAGAGATGCCCTATATGTCTGTTCGAGATGAGGTGGTCCTAATACTTCTATGGGTTACCTGTGGTGGATTTGTCCTCTCATGCAGAAGTATTGATCGGAAGTTGTAAAAACCATTGAGCAAAACCTCGGCTTCCCTATCCCAGTGGACCCGCTTCTTTTATTATTATTCTCGCTAATCCTCCTGTTCCCTTCTAAGAAATCTCCCCTACTATTATTTTTGTCTGTGGCAAGGCTGTGTGCCCTTGCCCACTGGTGATGGCCATCCAACAGATTTCTAGAATCAACAAGTATCTGGATATGGGGAGACTACATGCTATCCAACTGCAAGCCTTTAGGACCCACAGAGAGATATGGTCCCACTGTGAAATCTCTGCTTATAGTGGATACCCCCTTGCAGAGTAACATCCCCCCCCCCTCCAGCAGGGTCCCATAGACCCAAGGAGCAGTGGCACTGCCCTTTTCTGCTTTGGTGATATTAACGCTTTTCCCAACCACTAGATTTTTATTTGTGAGGCTGCTTCTAGGTCCCCCCTCCATTCCTTAATCTTGAAGTGTAAAGTTATGCATTTTGGGTATAATAATAAAAATGCAACATTTAGTTTAAATTGTTTCTTTGTGGAAATCTACTAATGTAAAGGATTTAGGAGTAATGGTAGACAATAGACTTGGCAGTAGCGTGCAGTGCCAGCTAGCAGCTGCAAAGGCCAATAAGATATTGGCATGTATTAAAAGGGGCATTGATTCATGGGAGGAATGTATTATTCTGCTCTTTACAGGTCCTTGATAAGACCCCACCTTGAATATGCTGTTCAATTCTGGGTGTCTTTTCTGAAAAAGGACATTATGAAAGTAGAGAGAGTGAGAGGAGGGCTACAAAACTAATAAGAGGACTGGAAAGTCTGTTATGAAGAAAGGCTAGAAAAGTTAAGCTTCTACACACTAGATAAACTGTATCTTAGAGGGATATGATGACATTATATAAATATGTTCAGGGCCCATACAAAGGGCTCTCCAAAGACCTGTTCATTAACAGAACAGTACAAAGGACAAGGGGCCACCCGCTTAGACTTGTGGAAAGGAGATTTTGTCTACAACAGCAGAAGGGATTCTTTACAGTAAGGACAATAAAGGAAGGTATGGGATTCACTGCGTGAGGAGGTGGTGCTATCAAATACATTAGATTCCTTTAAAAAGGGCCTGGATACTTTTTTTTAAAACAACAGAACATAGAGGGCTATGTATATTAGTACTGGGGCTTGTTGATCCAATGAGAAATCTGATCGCCATTTAGAATTGTCAGGACCCTGCCCTCTCCTCAGCTTGGTGCAGTACCTCCCAGTGCCACTACTTCCCTTTGGTGCTGTTGCAGTCCGTCTAAAGAGTTATTCTGTTCCCAGCTGGCCCCTATCACCTGCAATCACCTCTGCCCTATTTAATGCAGTCTCTTCCCTTGCTCTGGGCCAGATTATACTTGATACTTCACACTTGATACTTGTCTTCATTTCCTTTCCCATTTGACCCTGGGCCCTCCTGCGTTCCTGTACTGCCAACTGCCCTCCTGTGTTCCTGTATTGAAAGTTGCTCTCCTGTGTTCATGTTCCAGTACAGGCTATGCACCCCCTTTTTCCAGTGCAGGCTGTGCACCCCCTTGTTCCAGAGTTGCAGTCCCCCTTGTGTTGCAAGCAGCTGTGCACCCTTGGACTCCCAGAGCCAGTTGTACCCCTGTAGTTACAGAAACAGATGCACTCTTTGTGTTCCACAGAAGCTGTACCCTTTGTGCCACAAGCAGCTGCACCCCTTGACTTCCTTAAGCCCAGTGGCTCTCCAGAGTTCCTTGAGCCTGGCTGCACCCCCAGAGTTCCAGTGTTGACTTTGTCCCTGTTCACAGTATACCTTGCTCTCCGTTCTCAGTAGACCCAGGTTCTGTCCCTAGTAGCCCTTAGTCACTGCCCTTTTCAGTTCATTGTATGTTTTGTTTTGCAGTGCTATTTAATTGTCCATGTATGGAAATGTTCAATACATTGGTGTTCCCATTAATTGTGTGTGTGTGTGCTAGTTTCTTTGGTTTCTGGGTTCATTTTACTTATTTACTTGAGCTGCTGTGGTCAGCACCCTTTCCTGACCAGTAGCCCCCTGACAAGAATCAAGAAGGGTTTTATCCCCCCCCCCCCTTCAAAGCTGAATTTGAATTTGCTGTATTGAGGGTTTTTTTGCCTTCTTTTGGATAAACGACGGTAAACAAGAATAGGAAAAAGGTTGAACTTGATGGACGCAAGTCTCTTTTTCATCCTAAAATACTATGTAACTATGTTTCCCCTTCTCTTTTCCCCATTCTTTATTTCTGCCTCCTTTTAACTGTCCTCTCTGCTCTTCTCACCCTTCCTCTACCAAATTGCATGTTGAATACTTATGCTGTCTTATGCTGGGCTATCACAGTTCCAGTCTGTCTTTAATATACATGACCATACCTGGCCCCTGGGGATTGGGAGTATTTCCTGTTGTATTTTATTGTATTAAAGGTAATATGTTGTTTTCACCATATTTCTTTTACATATTGTAGCAGGCTTATCGCTGAAATTTGTATGCTTTTTTTGGAATTGCATCTCTACTTTTCTTAAATAAGGTTTTAACAAAATAAATACATAATAAATCAGACTGAAAAAGACAGAGGTCTGTTAAGCTCAACCTTTTGCACAGAATTACATACTCTTGACTCCAAGGTGGGTATTAGCCTGTTTACCAAGGCCTGATCAGGTGACCAGGGGACACCCCTTGAGATTAGAGGAAAGGAGGTTTAAACTTCAGCAGAGGAAGGTTTTTTTTAAGGTAAGGTCTGTCAAATTGTGGAATTCATTGCCCAGGGAGGTAGTTATGGCAGATACAATGGATACATTTAAGAGAAGATTAGATACATTTCTTTCAAAAGGGAACATACAGAGTTATACTGTTTATCGGTAGGCTGATCAGGAAGGTCTGATAAAGACTAAATTGATTGATAGCAGGAAAGCTATAAAATTCTCAGTTACTGAGGTATGAGGCGAAGGTTGAACTTGATGGACTTGTCTTTTTTCAACCTAATTTACTATGTTACCAGAACTTCCTGTTTTTTATGAATTTTATTTTTATTGAAACAAGTTTTCTTACAGTGTTTTTCACATAACAGGGTAGTGACATAGCAAAGGCAGAGTTGTTATAAGAACAGTGAACTGTCACTATTTAGGTCAAGTATAGTAGTAATTAAGAAGTACTTATACAGGCTCAAACACAGGAGGGAAGGAGTTGTGGTTAAGCCATGGGAAGTAGGAGAGGAAAGAAAGGGGGAAAAAAGGGGACTGTGGAAAGAGGAGGGAAATAATTAAATTAGAAGAGAGGGAGAGAACAGAGCAAGCAAAAGAACTGAAGGAAAACAAAAAATTGCAACCCCAGTAGACGAGGTCCATTGAAATAGAGGACAGAAAATAGAGACCACTTGAGCATGCCTGGGTCCTTGGTGGATCCTGAAGAGTTGTGCCCCCTACACATTCTCCAAGATCAGTGTGTCGGGGTAGGCAATAATTCAGAATTGAAGTTAGGCATTCTATCAACTCAATGTGTGTAATTCTAGATAAAAAGCCGAGCAAGCGAGGTGATTGCAGAGAACCTCCAAAGCTGTGCCACCAAATATGGCACTGTGGTGAGGATGTGTCTAATTAAAATTTTCAAGGGCCAGGGGGTGTCTGGGTAGGGGGCACCCAAAACCAGAATCACTGGGTCTTGTGGAAGTGGAATCGTGGTGAGCTGATGTATGAGGGATCGAACGTGAGTTCAAAAGCTCTGGTGACCGGACAGGACCACCCGATGTAGTAAAGAGTCCCAGGGTCACCACACACTCTCCAACAGGTATTCGGAAAAGTGGGATTGTAGGAATGGAGCCAAACTGGAGTATAATACCACCAGAGTAGAATTTTATAAATTCTCTCTCAGAATTTCCTGTTTAATCTACTAATAAATGCATTTTTTCTTCTGATATGTAAAAATATATTTTGTAGGGTTTATCCTCCTGAGTAAAAACGGGTTCTCCCACTGATGATAGGTGTTTTATTCAAAAGTTATTTCTGCTCAAACTTTTTTTGTGTTTTTAGGTACCACATCCTAATGGCCTGAACGTTTACAATGGTGCTGTTACACCACCCTATGGGCATCTCTGGTCAATTGACCATAAACCTCCATAGGATGTTGTGGCAAAAGTGCCATTATAAAATTACAGTACATTGAAATATTACACCTAAAAAATTTCAAATTTGAGCTGCAATACCTTTTGGATACAACAACTGTCAACAGTGGGGTGTGTCTTTGGTTTACTCAGGAGGATAAATCCTAGAATAAATAAATATTAATATTAAGTGTTATTATCCCTTTAAATATATCAACTGTTTTTACCATTACCACATGCCTGGGTAAAGAATTACACAATTATCAGCTCTTACTGTAAAGAATCCCTATTCTGAAGTAGAAGCCACATTTACTATAATTATAAGGGGTGTTCCCTAGCTATTTGATCACGTCTGGTAATGGAAAACTCACTGGAGAGAATCTTGTCCTTGCATATACTTAGACACTGTAACAAGTTTCCCTTTTAGGCATCTTTTCTCTAAATTAAATAATGTTCTTAATGCTTCAAATCCTCCATTCCCTACTTTACAGTAAGGTCTATTCAACTGTGGAATTGACAAAAATGTGAATGGATACATTTAAGAGAAGATAATACATTTCTTGCAGAATGGAACTTTCAGGGTTATACTGTGTATTAGTAGTTTAAAACGAACTACCAGAAAGGATTACATAATTTGCATTTAGTGTATTATACAGTGTCAAAAGTTGTCATTGAACTTGTTTTTGTTTGTTTTTCAACCTAATTTACTATTCACTACTTCATTCAAAAGTGTTTACAGCTTGGACCTAATGCAAGTGGACATCCTGTTTTTTTTTGTTTTTGTTTTTAATGTTTATTGGGGAATGAAAACAACATTTTTCAGACAGAGTAATCGGTATCATGAAGCTGATTATGACATTAATTTGGCAAATAAGTCATAGTCCAAAAACCAATAAGTGGTGGTTATGATAGGTCGCTCAATGTCTGGTCATATCAATCTTACAAATTTGTATGTGAAGTGAAATTTACAAACAACGAAAAAAGAGTAGAGAGACAGAGGAGAGTTGTAAAGAAAACAGGGTGTGTGTGGGGGGGGGGGGGCAGGAATAAATTTGTCTAATAATTTTGGCCTTCTATACTACCTAGTAAAATGTTTAGAATTTGTGAACTTTGAGAGAAGAGGCCCTAAGACGGTGGAAGATAGTGTGCCATTTTTTTTTATTTATTTTTTTTAATACATATCCCTTTATGTTAACCACCTGCATGCCAGAATACAATTCTATAAGCACTCTGATTCTATTAAAGAAATTACTTTAACCCTTTGAATGCCTCTCCTGGCACTCAAAGGGTTAAAGATAAATTGTTTTTAACAATGGCAAGCCAGTTTGAGATATAGTTCACAGAGAACCTACAGGATTATTTTAAAGACTGCATTTATACAGAAGACTGAATATTTTCAAATAAGATTATAACTTTAAGCAATATATGAAGAGGTGAAACTGCTCTATAACAAAATACTGCCAGCAGACTTGCAGAAAGAAGATCAAATCCTACAGATGAGTTGCATAAAGTAAACAGGGAAGTTCAAAAAAGCTTCAGGACAAGAAGCTGCTTCCTGTGCCGTAGAGGAATTTGGGGAGGTCAGAAATATAACCCTTTGAGTGCCAGAGGGGTACGCAACGTATTGCTCTGCAATGTGTTGCGTACCTCTCTGGCACTCAAAGGGTTAAACCTCATGTATGTTTGTTTTTTTAATTGATAATATGAAAGTTTGTGTGTATATGTGTACTAGAGAGTAAAATATCTGTGTTTCATTATGTCTTTATTGCTCACAATGTATCAGTTATCCTATAGATTATAATGTCTCACTGCTATATTTGCTTATTGATTCTAGTGTTTATTTTCAAATTAATAAAAAAAAATCATATTCTTAACAGCATTTAAGGCATACTAATAATTCAATCTTGGAAGTGTGCTAATTACATGCAGTGAGCTCTCCTTCAGGGTCAAATGTTGTGTGTGAATGGATTCTTCAAGATTAGTCCAAATTTTTTTTAAAGGGATAGTAATACTTCGTTTTAACTTTATTTTATTTTGTAGTCATTAAAAAAACATGAAGAATGATATAAGTATTATCTCTCAATCCTTTATGGTTTATGAGATATTCACAAGCAAAGTTCCCCTCCCCGCCCCTTTTACCTAGTGTAAGCCATCTCTTCTCAGATGTGAGTCTGATTGTATGACCAGACAGATAACAGAAGGGGACAATTTTCTTTGTATGAAAACAATGAAAGCCCTTCCCCCCTTGACAAGTTTTCAGCTTTTTCCTTTATCTTAATTGAAGATTGTCCCTCTCTGCAGTCTACCTGGGCATCTCCCTTCTGATCTGGTTGAACGGGGGGGGGATACTTTGTTTGTGAGTATCTCTTAAACCATAAAGGTTTCAGAGATAAGACTTATATCATTCTTCATGTTTTTTTAATGCCTACAAAATAAAATAAAGTTAAAATGAAGTATTACTATCCCTTTAAGTGAATTGAAGCCAATGTAAAGTTTCTCATTTGAGCACAAAAGCTTTGAAATTCGAGCCTTAATTTCACCCTCATGCTTTGGTTATAGCATCTCAGTTGACAAAATCAATAACATATTTGACATCACATGACTTCAATTATATCACTGATCATGACGTCACAAGCAGCCTCATCAAAAACATCACTCATAAATTGAGATTTGTTGAAACGTTTTCAATAAGTTATGTTTTAGTAAATATTAAATGAACATACTTAAGTACATTCTAACAGTGACGTCACTGATCTCTAATCAATGACAACCTAAATAAAGAACTCGTAATTTTGTGATAACATGCAAAAAAGGAAGAAAAACCGTATGTTGCAGATTTTTGCCTATTTGGGTATCTGTGTTTTGGAATTGTACAGACTCAAGGATTTTGTGACATATAGTGCTGTCTTGTCAAATTGCTGTTTTAATGTGTTTTGTGCTAACAACATGTCTTTATTTAACCCCTTAAGGACTTTCCGCGCACACACACACGCGGCGGTCACTTAAAGACCATGGAGCATTTTTTTTTCCCGGTTCCGGACTCCCCGAATGGCGAACAGCCGCAGGGGGAGCCCGGAATTCCATGACGGTCATAGTACATCATGGGTCATTAAGTCAGATCTTCCTATGACGTACTATGACCGTCAGAGGTCGTTAAGAGGTTAAATTACTTAATTTTTCTGTTTTTGTAAAGTATATTTATTTTGTTTTAGCTTTCAAATTGAAGATTTATCATGGAAAACTGAATTGTTACCCTCTGCAAAGGTAATGTAACAGTTTTATGATAACAGCTCAGCCTAAATGAATTCCAGGAAAACCACTGTCAATACGCTGAAAACGAATGGTAAAAGGGAAAATCTTCAGATTGCCATTTCCTTTTTAAACATGCCAGTATTTATACAAATGCTTGGTTTGCGTTAAACCACATCTGAAGGGTTAAATTCTTTGACAGTCATGAAGATGAGTGGATTTTCCTTTATTGCAGCATTACAGGATCTTACAGGAAACTTTGATCTTAACAGTATTGTTGCAGCATGTTAATGAAGTTTTACACAGCATTGTGGAATCACTGTGTGGTGGGCTGCTGTCAGGTCTTAATCTACAGTGCCCAATTACTGAATATATATACCATGAAGAATCTTTAAACATGGTCAGTAATACTTCACTAGAATAGAACACCTAAGTCATCAGTTTGCATATGTTTAAACATGGATATTACACACTGTGGAGCCTCTTTACATCATGAATATGTGATAAACTAAATTATAATAAAGAACCATATGTTATGCTTATGTATGCATTTGATTGATTGGAACAGAAGGCTAGGCTATGTTGTAACTGATGGTTGGGGTTGGAGACCCTTAGCTATTCTGAACTAACTGTGAGAACTAGGTTTACTATTACTGATGACAGAGCATCAAAAATGGTTTGTTAATATAATTTAAAGAGTCGGTTTCGATTTAATATGCCCCCTTTTTATGGTTTAGAATCCATAAATCTAGTACTTTCATTACTAATTTGTGTTGTATTTAAATATCTAAAAGTATACCTGAGACATTGTATACAATAATCTCTTAACTGAGTTATCCTTCAATTTATCTTCCTACTCATTATTTACATAATACAAAAGCTTAACCCCTTAACGACGGGCCGCGCATACACCTTGCGGTCCGTTAAGGACCACGGACGGCGTGCAGCCGCGAGGGGCGCCTGGAATTCCATGACGGTCCAGTTCCATCATGGGTTGTTAAGGGTATAACAACCCATGACGGAACAGGACCGTCATGGGTCATTAAGGTGTTAAACATAGAAATTGCCAAAAATCTTAAATACTGTTTCTCTGTCATCCAATACAGGTTACTGGTAACTCTGGGTCGGCGATCCGCCCCTTTAAGTAGGCAGGAACATTTCTCTAAATGTATGCAGGGGGTGGAGCCTCCTTTCCCTCCTAGGCTGCAGCTTAGCCAGCTAGATCCAGCATGATTTGTTCCTGGGTGTGACAACAGTTTTCGTTAGTTTTAGTTTCTTTTTTATTTTTCTGTCAGATACGGAATACCACCATTAGGCGGATTACCATGACTGACAAATGCCCTTCAATGTAGTTAGCTCAGTATCCAGGTGCACTCATTGGGTATATATATGTGTATGTCTGTTGGGTATTTGGAGCAGGTTTCTGTGGTAACTTAACCTTTTGTCTACTGGTTTGGCATGTTTTTGAGGGGTTTTCTGACACTTTCCTTACTGGGTTAGTGTTTTATTAGTATGCACACATGTTCCCTGTATGTTTTTCATGATTTTTAACTTTTATTAATATTGTGTACTATACTTTTAACCCCTTAAGGACCGGGAAAATCTGAGGTAGTTTTCCCTTAAGGACCGGAGCAATTCTGACCTTTTTTACTATGTCTTTGTTCAACAGTGTTTTCCCTCTTAGGCTTTTATTCCACCTCCATAAATTATATACTGTTTCTTAAGCATAAATAGGGCTTTCATTTGATACCCTATTTATATGGATAACCCACTATTCACTTTATTAAAATTTAAAAAAAAAGGGAAAAAAATTAAAAAAAAAACCCACCATTTTTGATTTTTCTCTTGGGATCAATTGGCCACAAAGGGTTAAATCTTTATGGAGACTGCATGAAAGGTATGACCGGTCAGTCATACCTACAAAATGCGCAGTTTAAAGTGGCCACTGTCCCCCCTGGGTGAAAATCCCCATGTCCCTTTTTCCCACCCTATTTTGACACTTTTTTGTCCCTGGCATTTGGTGGTGTATATAAGTGTATTACATGGCTCCACAACAATCACACTTGCAATATTGTTTAATTATATATATTTTTTTAAATAAAAATATGTTTTTGTAAAAATAAAAAGTTGTGTTTAAAAAAAAAAAAAAAAAAAAAGTGTAAAATTGCAGGTCAAAAATTGACCTGCATTTAGCCAGCCTCCTGCACCAGCAGTGAAGGGGTTAATACCCCCAACTGCTGTATTTTTTTTTAACCACTAGGTGTCTCCCATCTACTTCTGTCTCCCTTACTTTGAGGGCAAGGGAGACAGAGGCAGACGAGCCAGGCACAGACAGCATGCTTTGCATGCTGCCTCTGTCTGTCACTATGCCGGTACATGTGATCGCTGATACGGCGATCGCATGAACCGGAAGAAGGGCTGAGACTGAATGCCCCGGTCTTGGAGTGCTCAGTCTCAGCCTGGATTTAATGATAGCAGCGTGCACGGAGGCACACTGCTATCATATTAGCCATGACGGTCCTGGACCATCATGGGTCGTTAAGGGTATAACAACCCATGATGGTGCAGGACCGTCATGGGTCCTTAAGGGGTTAACGCGCTTTACTGCATAGAGGCCATTGCTCCATTTACTTTCTATGGGACAACACTGTTTGGGACGTATCTTTGCAACTGCTTCACACAGCAACTTCAGAGTGGGCTCATTTTATTTGTCTACCCTTGCTCTATCATCCGGTTTATAGTTCAAGTGTGTCGGGGGGCTTGGGGGGCTTCAGGCACTGCTTTGGGGTACTTTTTGGGAAAAACTACATTTCCCATGAGCGCTTGTTTCGTACATTTTTTCTGATTGGCTCCCGTCACGGCAGCCACTTTGTGAGCTTTTCTCAACGAGTATCCTACGCAGGGTGTGGACTCGCCTTCTTTCCTCTGCAGATTAACCCTTCGCCTGCCAGATAAGTCTATATTTAGTGTTTCTGGGGTGAAATATTAATCTTACACACTACAATTGGGTGATTTACTGTACAGCTTGTTATTTTGACACTGTGAGAATGTCTGTACTGCTGGTGCTAGGGGCTAGACCTAAGACTAAGGAGGCTGGGGTATCAGTATCCCCCATTGCGCATTGCTCTTCCTGTCACGCAGGGCTACCTAGAGAGTTCTCTGGTCATTTATGCCCAGCATGTTCTGAAGTTCCTGACAGCAACCCAGGGCCTTCCAGCCATGCTGTTGAGCCAGCTTGGGTGCAAGAGTTTAAGGCTGCGACTACGGACCTTAGGTCCACTTTACAACTCTTTCCATCCCAGATACAGGGGGCACTTCAATTATGGCAGACCCCCTCTACTATCAGATCCTCACTGTCTAAACCGCAAGGGGCACCTAATGTGTTAGAAACTTTATCCCTTTTCTGAAACAGAACTGGCTAAATGGGTTCATCCCTCTAAGGTGGACGCACCCATATCTAGACTGACTAAATCTACTGCTTTACCTGTCTCTGATGCTTCCGCACTGCAAGACTGGACTGACAAGAAACTTGAAGTTTCCCTCAAGTCCATTTTTGCTTCTATTGTCACCACTATGTGTCCAGCATTTGCTGTTGCGTGGGTTAACCGGGCTATTGCAGTCTGGACTGAACAACTCACTACGGCTGTCCGTCAGGATGCGCCTACTTCGGAGAAATTGCGTCGTCTTGCCAATATCTCTGAAGCACAACACTATGCTGCTGCTTTTGATGCCGTCCGCATGATGGCAAGGGCTTCTACTACCTCTGTGGTGGCCAGGCGTGTGCTTAAGATTTTGTCTGCTGACACTGCTTCCAAGAAAGTCTTGCTTTCTTTGCCTTTTCAGGGTACTTCCTTGTTTGGGCCTGATCTTAAGGAACTAATTAGCAAGGCCACAGGGGTAAGAGTACTCTTCTACCCTTGGTCTTTAAGAAGAAGTTGCCATTTAAATGTAACCGTTCCTATTGTTCCTTTCAAACTGAGACACGTTCGACGAACCAGGTGGTTCCCTCAGCTCCGCGTTCCTCCTCCAAGCCCAAGCAGCAATGGAAGCCCAAGGCGGCCTCCAAGCCCAAGGCCCACAAGACTGCTTTGGCATAACTCAACAAACCCGGGTCTGCATCCCGCTGTGGGTGGTCGTCTCCGACTCTTTCGCGGGATTTGGGAGGATTCAGTATCGGACCCGTGGGTTTTACAAGTAGTGACAGAGGGATACAAGATCCCTTTCTTTTCTCTTCCTCCTTTTCTCTTTCCTCTTTCTCGTTCTCCTCAGGACGTCTAGAAAGGCCGTCTATTTGAAGGCGCTGTTCAGGCTCTTCTGGAAAAAGATATCCTGGAGCCAGTGCCCCCTTCAGACAGGGGTTTGGGGTTTTGCTCAAACCTCTTTGTGGTGACCAAAAAGGATGGCAGATGCCGCCCTATTTTGGATTTGAAATATCTCAACTACTTTGTGATCAAGACTCACTATTGTCAGGAGTCTCTGCGCACAGTGATCGCTGCCATGTCTCCGGGGGAGTTCCTTCCTTCTCTGGATCTTCAGGATGCGTATTTTCACATCCCAATTCATCAGGAGAGCAGGCGGTACCTGCGGTTTGCCTGCGACAGGGGTCATTTTCAGTTCTCGGCTCTTCCATTTGGTCTGACGACAGCCCCTCAGGTTTTCCAACGAGTTCTGGGGGCCTTGCTATCCATTCTCCATCGGGTAGGCATCAGAGTGACTCCCTACAAGGACGACTTGCTTTTGAAAGCCTCCTCGGCGGACCTTCTTCATCAGCAGGTTCAGACCTGCATTCAAGTCCTCACCCATCACGGTTGGATTGTCATCTTGGACAAGCAACTGATCTTCCTGGGTCTTCTATTTGATACTCAGAGGAGCACGGTGTTTCTACCGGACAAGGTAGCCCATGAAATTGCCCACAGAGTCTCAATAATTCTATCTCGGGATCGGGTCCCAGTTCAGAAGCTGTCTTCTCTTGCGGGAAAGTTAATTTCCACGATAGAGGCAGTTCCATTCGCCATGGCACATACCAAGGAACTTCAGAGGTTTGTGATACAGACGTGCAGGGATCAACCAGATCATCAGAAGCTGTCGATCTCACTTCCTCCTCATGTAGAGCTGAGCTTGGAGTGGTGGCTGGACCTTTCCAATCTACTGAAAGGAGGATCCTTCCTGATTCCCTACTGGACCACGATCACGACGGATGCCAGCCTCTCGGGCTGGGGAGCTGTTCTGGGTCGCTTCAGCGCTCAGGGGAAGTGGTCCATGGAGGAGTCCCTTCTCCCAATCAACATCTTGGAACTTCAGAGCGATATTTCATGCTCTACGTCATTGGGTGTCTCAACTGGAGGACTGTCCAGTCCGAGTGGAGTCCGACAACGCCATGGAAGTGGCTTACATCAACAGACTAGGTGGAACAAAAAGTCTCGCCGCTTGGTTAGAGGTCAAGGCCATTCTGTCCTGGGCAAAGTTTGATGTTCCTGTCATTTCCGCAGTACACATTCCAAGCGTAGACAACATCATGGCAGACTTCCTCAGTCATCACACAGTCGACAGCAGAGAGTGGGAGCTACATCCCCAGGTGTTTCAACTCCTAGTTCAGAGATGGGGGATGCCCCAAGTGGATCTGATGGCAACGAGACACAACAGGAAGGTTCTGGTGTTTTGCTCTCAGTGGAGAGAGACTCTAGCTCTGGCTGCCGATGCTATGTCCATTCCTTGTTTCTTCCAAGATCTATCACCATGTCTGGTTAACATTTGTGTCTTGGTGTGCTGACAGAAATCTGTCTCATGACTTTAATCTTCCCACTGTCCTGGCCTTTTTACAGGACGGTGTGGACAAGGGACTCAGTCTGAGGTTTCTTAAGGTTCAGACTTCGGCGCTTTCTGTCTTTTTCCAGAAACGCATTGCTATCCTTCCTGATGTCAGAGTTTTCTTCCAGGGCTTTGCTCATGTGTGTCCTGCCTTTCGGAGCCCAGCTTCTCAGTGGGACCTTAATTTAGTATTGGGAGTTCTCCAATGTCCTACCTTTGAGTCTTTGGCTACTATTCCTCTACGTCTTTTGACGTGGAAAATGGCCTTTCTTCTTGGTGATTGTGTCTGTTCACCAGGTTGCGGAGTTACAAGCTTTGTCCTGTAAACCACCTTATCTGGTGTTTCATAAGGATAAGGCAGTGCTTCGCACCTCTAAGGAGTTCTTACCTAAGGTGGTCTCCGAATTTCACATCAATCAGGAGATTGTGGTGCCCTCTTTCTGCCCTAATCCCTCCTCTGACAAGGAGAGAGATCTCCACTTGTTGGATGTGGTGCGTTGTCTCAAGTTTTATGTCAATCGCACTGAATCTGTCAGGAAGTCTGACGCTCTGTTCGTCATTCCTGAGGGTCCTAGGGCAGGAAGACCTGCATCCAAAGTGACTATTGCGTCATGGATCAAGTCCACCATTCATAGAGCATACAAGTTGAGGAATAAGCATGTTCCCTTTTGGGTCACAGCTCATTCCACCAGGTCCATTGGGGCCTCTTGGGCCTATAAGAATCAGGCTTCTGCCGATCAATTGTGTGGGGCAGCCACTTGGTCCTCTGTGCACACCTTTTCGAAGCACTACCGTGTTGATGTGCTGGCTTCGGCTGATGCCAGCTTTGGGAGGAAGGTCCTAGAGGCAGTCTTGCCTGTCTAGGATCTTCTCCTTAGGTTCTTGGTGCTTCCTTACTGTTGAGCCCTGTTGGCTCTAGTTCAGTGTGCTGTGTAACAGTTCCTGGGGTGTTTTTACCCCTGTTTGGTGTCTGTTGACACTTCAGTTTTGTTGGGATCTCTGACCGGTTGGTTCATAGAGGTTCTGGTGACTTTGGGGGCCTTGCGCCTGGTCCTTGCCTTCTTCCCGCCTCTGGGAAACTCAATAGTTGGACATCCCAGAGTTACCAGTAACCTGTATTGGACAACAAAGAAAAGAGAATTTTAGTCTTACCTGTTAAATCCTTTTCTCTTAGTCCATGCAGGTTACTGCTTTCCCACCCTGTCAAGGGACCATGCATGGCTGTCCTGTGGCAGTATGTGGGAGTCCTTCGGGGCATGCTTACAGTAGTCTTCTTCCCTTCTATTTTCTAGTCCGTTATTAGTGTCTCAAATCATTCTGGAACTAGCTGGCTAAGCTGCAGCCTAAGAGGGAAGGGAGGCGCCACCCCCTGCATACATTTAGAGAAATGTTCCTGCCTGCTTAAAGGGGCGGATCGCCTCCCAGAGTTACCAGTAACCTGTATAGACTAAGAGAAAAGGATTTAACAGGTAAGACTAAAATCCTCTTTTCAATTTTATACACCAAGACTCAAAAGTAATTAATTGCTTATTTAAAATGTTTAGTTCACTCCTGTAACGGAAAAGCAATAAATATTAGGGCTGCAACACTAATCGATTAAATCGATAAAAATCGATAATAAGAATCGTTTCCAACGATTCTCATTATAGATTAGTTGTGCAGCGGGGAGCTGGTGCTGTTGGGAACTTGGCTTCACTCCGAGTCCGAATTGCATGAGAGGTTTCTGCAGACTTTAATGTATGCTCTCTTATAGGAGCGCATTTGATGATACACTGCCTTAAATGGGAGATCCATGTGACTCCTTGTACTGCCCTCGTGACCCTGTAACTGAGTTTGTCCACTTCTCGGGACTTTGGGTGACATGGGACAAGTTGGTCCTATTCACACTGGACCCAAGAGTGGCTGAGGCTCATTCATTTCCTGGGGCTATTTAACAAGTGTATTCACTTTAAATAACTAAAAAAAACATTTCAATATATCACAGCGATTGCTCTTAACCCTTTGAGTGCCAGAGGGGTATGCAACACATTGCAAAGCAATGCGTTGCGTACCCCTCTGGCACTCAAAGGGTTAAAGTGCGCGTGTCAAGAAATAACTTCACCTCTCCCTTGTCAGTTGTCAACCCAAGCCGCAACTCCAGCGTCTCGAGATGGTTGCCTAGGAGACTCGGTAGGGCACACCACTAACTCCTCCAGCTACATTTGCCTTTCCCATCCATCCGCATTCCACACCTGCGGAACTGCTCTATTTTTCAACGTAATATGAATGTGTCTGCATATGCATACGGAATGTAATGCATACAGAAGCTGATAGATGCGCGTTAGTACTGACCTGCAGGAGGAGTAGCATCACATCACAGTGGCAGTGTGGGAGCTGAGTGAACAGCAGTTGTTATGCTTGTTCATGTTCCGTGCATCTGTACTGCCCCTCTCCATCCTCCTTCATACTGCCAACCTCCTGCAGGTCAGTTCTAACCGCGTCTATCATCTCATCTGACTGTGTTTATTAGTATTCTCATTGTACTGCTCAATAAAGAATGGTTCCTGAATAGTTGACAAGTACACGTTACAATAGTTAAAAAAAAAATCTCCAGGAGGAGTGGCACCACATAGTGTTCTGTAATTAATATTCCTTCATGTTGCGCGACATATCAAAAGGATACCCTTTTCAACTCCCTCTAAAGCTCTCTTTCTCTTACTGGTGACTTTTTCTTTCACTCACATGACAAGCCCTAAATGTTTCTTGCTAGTGGCTAGACCTCACAGCCAATCAGATGTGTGGCATCTCGGAGACTCCGCTTTTGCGGAAGGAGAGGGCTGGTATTGGTGCAGAGGGGCTTGGAAATTATAAAGGTAGTTTAAGGGAATGGGAGGCCAAAGCATAGTAGGCGTGTCTCGGTTTTTTTTCTTGCTGGAGTTGCTGCCTGATAGGCAAAACAGCGACAGAGAAGCAGAGGAGTTAGGTGGGGACAACATTCTGGGGCAGACCATTGAGGAGGTGAGTGATATCACTGGCAGTAGCAAAGGACCTGGGCTTCACTTTTAGCAAAAGTACCCTATCAAATCCCATGTGTGCTTAGCTACATTCAGTATATACCTTATCCCACCATACACATATACACTCACACACATATATACACATATACACACACACACCCATACACATAGTTACATAGTTACATATACATAGTAATTTAGGTTGAAAAAAGACTTGCGTCCATCCAGTTCAACCCTTTTCCTATTCCTGTTTACCATCGCTGACCCAAAAGAAGGCATCTGACTCCAAATGGCAATCAGATTTCTCCCTGGATCAACAAGCCCTAACTAAATATTAATCCCAATACTAACGTGCATAGCCCTCTATATTATGTTCTTTTAAATAAGTATCCAGGCCCCTTTTAAAGGCATCTAATGTATTTGATAGCACCACCTCCTCCGGAAGTGCATTCCATACCTTTATTGTCCTTACTGTAAAGAAACCCTTCCGCTGTTGTAGACTAAATCTCCTTTCCTCAAGTCTAAGCGGGTGGCCCCTTGTCCTGTGTACTGTTCTGTTAATGAACAGGTCTTTTGAAAGCCCTTTATATGGGCCTTGAACATATTTATATAGTGTTATAGTGTTATCATATCCCCTCTAAGACGCCGTTTCTCTAGTGTGTACAAGTTTAACTTTTCTAGCCTCTCTTCATAACTAAAACTTTCCATTCCCCTTACTAGTTTTGTAGCCCTCCTCTGCACTCTCTCTAGTTACATAATGTCCTTCTTCAGAAAGGGTGCCCAGAATTGAACAGCATATTCTAGGTGGGGTCTTACCATGGACCTGTAAAGAGGCATAATTTTATCTTCCTCCCTTGAGTCAATACCCCTTTTAATACACACACATACTGTCACGACCCCTATGCCTTGACCTAGGGTCATGACCCCTATGGGTTTGTTTTGGTTTGGTTAGTTTCCCTTTTTAAGTCTGGCGCCACGATTCCTCGTGGCTTGATTACTGAGCCCCGTTCATGTGTTCCTACTCTACTTGCCTGGTTCCTGCTCTGCCGGCTTTGATATTGTTTGACTTCTGTGAAACTTAGTTCTTTTTGCCTGGAGCTTGGCTCTCCTGCCTGTGCTCAGTGAGCTTCTTCTTCTTCTTGTCAGAGAATCTCCTGTGCATTCCGACGCTTCTTTGCTGCCTTGCCGAACGGAGTACATCTGATCGCCAGTATCCTGGGACTGTTACATTGTTGTTCTACAGAAGCCAGTTCATCGGATCGCCAGTTTTCCTGGGACTGCTACACAGTTTCTTTGCAGATACAATTTCATCTGATCGCCAGTACCCTGGGACTGCTACATTGTTGTTCTACAGAAGCCAGTTCATCGGATCGCCAGTTTCCTGGGACTGCTACACGGTTTCTCTGCAGACACAATATTATCTGATCGCCAGTACCCTGGGACTGCTACATTGTTGCTCTACAGAAGCCAGTTCATCGGATCGCCAGTTTTCCTGGGACTGCTACACAGTTTCTCTGCAGACACAATTTCATCTGATCGCCAGTACCCTGGGACGGCTACATTGTTGCTCTACAGAAGCCAGCCCATCGGATCGCCAGTTTTCCTGGGACTGCTACACAGTTTCTCTGCAGACACAATTTCATCTGATCGCCAGTATCCTGGGACTGCTACATTGTTGCTCTACAGAGCCAGTTCATCGGATCGCCGGATCATCTTTGCCCTGGGATTGTTCTTGTCGGACTTGGTTGCATGGACGGCTTCCCAGTACGATCCTCATGATCTTCCAGCCCGGCTGAAAATTCTCGAGCCAGCAAGCGCTACCCAGGTACTAGCACCCCCTACTGTGTTCTGGTGGTATCTCTGCTGTTCATTTAGTCTGCCCGCAGCATTCACTGCCTATTTTTCTGAGAAATTCTAGCATTTTTTCCTGGTGAATGCCCTTTTCCCGACAGAATAATCAAGCCATAAAAAATTATGGATCCTAACGAATTATCCAGACTGCACCTGCGTCAAGACCAGCAGGAGCAGGTGCTTGCCTCTCATGAGGTTCATTTACATAATCTTGAATCTAAATTGGATACTATCTTGGATCTGATAAGATCTCAATCCGCTAGCCAGTCCCAGACTTCAGAATCTTCAGGACCTCCTAGAGCCTCGGGTAACTCAGTAGGAGCCGCTGAAATTAGACCACCCAAGATTCCTCTACCAGAGAAATTCTCCGGGTCAACTTCCCACTGCAGAGGATTTTTGAATCAGTGTTCATTACACTTCAAGACCTTTCCATTAACTTATGCTACAGATACTTCTAAAGTTACTTTTATTATTTCTCTTCTGAAAGATGAGGCATTAGCCTGGGCTTCACCCTTGGTAGAACAAGACGCACCGAGTTCATAAAGACTTTTAGATTAGTTTTCGATACTCCTGGTCGAGGCGCTGCTGCTGAAGCGGCACTTTTGGAACTCCATCAAGGTACCCAGTCCTTAAGTCAATTCGCCATTGAATTCAGGACCCTGGCATATGAAACAGACTGGAATGCTGGGGCACTGAAAGCGGCTTTTAGGAGAGGTCTGAACGATCAATTGAAGGATGCCCTCATGTGCAGATCTATTCCTGAGGACCTGGAAGGGCTGATTGCCCTATGCTTGGACCTTGATCGCAGAATCCAGGAGAGACAATTAGAGAAAGAGAAAGATCGCTCCAGACGTCATCCTACCCAGTCATGGAACGTTGTACCCAGAACCACTTCCCAGAATACGGCCGAACCGATGGAAATTGGGGGTGTTTCAAGACCTAAACTCTCCGATCAAGAGAAAAAACGAAGACGCTCCTTGGGACTCTGCCTGTATTGTGGAATAAAGGGGCATTTTGTCAATCAATGTCCATCCAGACCGGGAAACTCTCAGGCTTAAGAGACTGTGGGGAGGACCTCTTCAAGCCAACTCTCGTTTTTCCCTCCCCACCCACCCCTACTCGCATTCTGTTACCCATTCTTCTTGTTTGGCCTAATCATTCTGTTAGAGTCTCAGCATTTTTGGACTCTGGGGCGGCAGGTATCTTTATGGACAAGGATTGGGCAAGGAAACATAATATCCCTATTCAACCCAAGACCAGTCCTCTTCTGATCTCTTCCATTGATGGCTCCCCTCTGGGTGAGGGTTTAGTGAGTTTTAATTCTAGCCCCATCCAAATGGTTACGGGAGCTTTGCATAAGGAAATACTATCCTTTGACATTATTTCATCTCCTATGAATCCAGTCATTCTTGGCCTGCCTTGGCTGAGACTCCATAACCCGGTTATTGACTGGTCTTCGGGTCAGCTTGCTTCTTGGAGTCAACAGTGTTTTCAAAAATGTTTGCAGACCATCTCTAAACAAGTTTTGGCTGGAACTTCCTTCGATCTACCCTTCAATGATGAAGTCATCAATATTCCCCCCCAATACCAAGAATTCCGGGATGTGTTTTCCAAATCTAAAGCAGACATTCTACCGCCTCATCGTCCATGGGATTGCGCTATTGAACTCATCTCAGGAGCTTCCCCCCCACGGACTAAAACTTACCTACTTTCTCCAGCTGAAAACAAGGCCCTGGCGGAGTATATAGAGGAGAACTTATCCAAAGGATTCATCAGACCATCTTCCTCTCCTGCTGGAGCAGGGTTTTTCTTTGTTAAGAAAAAAGATGGGTCCTTGCGACCCTGTATTGATTACCGCGGATTAAATAAAGTTACCATCAGAAACTACTATCCTATCCCCTTAATTACGGAATTATTTGAACTTTTGAGAGGTGCCACCATTTTTTCTAAGTTGGATTTAAGGGGAGCATACAATCTTATCAGAATCAGAGAAGGAGACGAATGGAAGACGGCATTTAACACTCGATATGGACATTATGAATACTTGGTAATGCCGTTTGGACTTTGTAACGCCCCGGCCGTCTTCCAAGCATTTATGAATGACATCTTCAGGGACCTCCTTTCTACTTGTGTTATTATCTACTTAGATGATATTCTGGTCTTCTCAGCTAATCTTCAGCTCCACAGAACTCAGGTTCGAATGGTCCTTCTAAGATTAAGAGAGTTCAATCTCTTCATCAAACCTGAAAAATGTGAATTTGAATGTAGCAGACTTACTTTTTTGGGCTACATTATTTCCAGTACCGGTTTATAGATGGATCCGGAAAAGGTTAGAGCAGTTTCTGATTGGCCTGTTCCGTCAGACGTTAAATCCATCCAGAGATTTATTGGATTTGCCAATTACTACAGAAGATTTATCAAGAACTTCTCTCAAATCATTGCTCCCATAACGGCTCTTACTAGGATAGGGGTTAACCCTAGGGAATGGTCTGTGGAGGCCAGCCAAGCATTTGACCTTCTTAAAGCATCCTTTACTTCTGCTCCCATACTTCGTTTTCCTGATCCATCCTTGCCATTTATTTTGGAGGTAGATGCTTCGGAACTGGGGGCTGGAGCTATCCTTTCTCAAAAGGATCCTATATCCGGAAGACTTCACCCATGCTCCTTCTTCTCTAAACGATTTTCACCTGCCGAGATCAACTACGATGTTGGAAATCGAGAATTACTCGCTATCAAACTGGCATTAGAAGAATGGCGTCACTTATTAGAAGGGTCTGCAATCCCAGTATTGATTCTCACGGATCATAAAAATCTACAATTCCTGGAGTCGGCAAAAAGACTGAATCCTAGACAAGCCAGGTGGGCCCTCTTCTTTACCAGATTTAATTTTTCAATTTCTTATCGCCCAGGATCAAAAAATGGAAAGGCTGACGCATTATCTAGACAATTTGAGCAGGGTCCTAGCCCAGATCCTGAACCAATCATTTCTCCTGATCATTTTTTGGCGGCATTATCGACAGAGACCATGGAGAGAATTCAGTCAGCTCAGTCCACACCTGCCCCCGGTCAACCTGGGGGCACATTGTTTGTGCCTCAACCAGACAGAGTGGAGATTTTGAAATATTTTCATCAATCTATTGCTTCGGGTCACCCTGGAGCTAAGAAGACCTTGGACCTTATTCTACGATTTTTCTGGTGGCCGTCAATTTCCACGGAGGTGAACAAATTTGTGGCAGCCTGTCCTTCATGCGCTAGGGCCAAGTCTAGCCATCTACCCCCAGCTGGGCTTCTTTGTCCCCTTCCTGTGCCCTCTCTTCCATGGACTCATATTGCGATGGACTTTATTGTTGAACTCCCCACCTCTCAGTCTTGTACAGTTATCTGGGTAGTGGTTGATAGATTCTCTAAGCAAGCCCACTTCATCCCTTTACGAAAGTTACCCTCAGCTACAGAGCTTTCTACAATATTCTTCAGGGAGATCTTCCGCCTCCATGGCTGCCCAGTAAACATTGTTTCCGATAGAGGATCACAGTTCGTGGCAAAATTCTGGAGGGCTTTTTGTCACCGCCTTGGCATTTCCTTACATTTTTCGTCAGCCTATCATCCTCAGTCTAATGGACAGACGGAACGGACGAATCAAACTTTGGAAACATTCCTCCGTCATTTTATTTCTGATACTCAGGACAATTGGGTAGAATTACTACCCTTCGCAGAATTCGCCTTTAATAATAATATCCACGAATCATCCTCTGCCTCTCCATTTTTTACAGTTTTTGGATTTCATCCACGAATTATTCCAGCTCTTCCTCCTACAGACGTTCCAGCAGCGGATAACATTGTTAACCATCGTCTCCTGATATGGAAACACATACAACAGCAGTTGAAGAAATCCTCTTCTCGTTATAAGATACAGGCTGATCGCCATCGCCGGGAAGGTCCAAAATATTCCATAGGAGATATGGTTTGGCTCTCCACAAGACATTTAAGGATTCACCAACCATCTGCTAAGTTAGGTCCCCGATTCGTAGGACCTTTCAAGATAACCAAATTGATCAATCCAGTCTCAGTCAAGCTAGAATTACCTGAGTCATGGCGCATTGCCAATTCATTTCACATATCTCTACTCAAGCCAGCCCTTGGAAATCAGACACTTTATGATCAACCCCCACCTGTCTTACGTGACGGTCAAGAAGAATTTGAGGTCCAGCGGATATTGGACTCTCGTCGAGTTCGAAATTCTCTGCAATATCTTATTCACTGGAAAGGCTACGGACCGGAAGAAAGATCATGGGTACCCGCAACCAGAGTCCATGCACCTAGACTTGTTCAAGCCTTTCATAGACGGAATCCTAGAAAACCGGGCCCCCGGAGGGTTCCCGTTTTAGGAGGGGGCACTGTCACGACCCCTATGCCTTGACCTAGGGTCATGACCCCTATGGGTTTGTTTTGGATTGGTTAGTTTCCCTTTTTAAGTCTGGCGCTACGATTCCTCGTGGCTTGATTACTGAGCCCCGTTCATGTGTTCCTACTCTACTTGCCTGGTTCCTGCTCTGCCGGCTTTGATATTGTTTGACTTCTGTGAAACTTAGTTCTTTTTGCCTGGAGCTTGGCTCTCCTGCCTGTGCTCAGTGAGCTTCTTCTTCTTCTTGTCAGAGAATCTCCTGTGCATTCCGACGCTTCTTTGCTGCCTTGCCGAACGGAGTACATCTGATCGCCAGTATCCTGGGACTGCTACATTGTTGTTCTACAGAAGCCAGTTCATCGGATCGCCAGTTTTCCTGGGACTGCTACACAGTTTCTTTGCAGATACAATTTCATCTGATCGCCAGTACCCTGGGACTGCTACATTGTTGTTCTACAGAAGCCAGTTCATCGGATCGCCAGTTTCCTGGGACTGCTACACGGTTTCTCTGCAGACACAATATTATCTGATCGCCAGTACCCTGGGACTGCTACATTGTTGCTCTACAGAAGCCAGTTCATCGGATCGCCAGTTTTCCTGGGACTGCTACACAGTTTCTCTGCAGACACAATTTCATCTGATCGCCAGTACCCTGGGACTGCTACATTGTTGCTCTACAGAAGCCAGCTCATCGGATCGCCAGTTTCCCTGGGACTGCTACACAGTTTCTCTGCAGACACAATTTCATCTGATCGCCAGTATCCTGGGACTGCTACATTGTTGCTCTACAGAGCCAGTTCATCGGATCGCCGGATCATCTTTGCCCTGGGATTGTTCTTGTCGGACTTGGTTGCATGGACGGCTTCCCAGTACGATCCTCATGATCTTCCAGCCCGGCTGAAAATTCTCGAGCCAGCAAGCGCTACCCAGGTACTAGCACCCCCTACTGTGTTCTGGTGGTATCTCTGCTGTTCATTTAGTCTGCCCGCAGCATTCACTGCCTATTTTTCTGAGAAATTCTAGCATTTTTTCCTGGTGAATGCCCTTTTCCCGACACATACATACACATATATAGTGTGTGTGTGTGTGTGTGTATATTATACACACACACATATACACACACACACACACACACACACACACACACTCTCTTCTTCATCTCTTCTCCATCTCCTGGACACTATTCTTGTCATGACTGTGATCACTTCTTGGCAATAACTGTGATGCTGCCAGGCTAATCACTGCCATTATCTTGGTTATTTATGCTTGCTCTTCTCCTCAAATGCATCACAGCCCACTCTGGCATGTTATAGAGAGCACTAGTTTCAGTGTATGTGACATCATCAAATAAAATACCCCATCTCCAGAGTTTTTATCATTCCAATGCTAGAGGGCTATCAAACATTGGTATGTATCCCCTTTTCTTGCCTGTACCTCATTGCCTAAGAAGCATTACTAGCCCTTTTGCAGCTAAAGGGTTAAAACCTGCCATTTTGCCAACCTGGCTGTTGCTGGAGATGTGTCCTATTTAACACCATGGAAGATGCTGGTTCTCACTCTCTCTCTGGTGGGTAGTATGATGCTAGGATGGCATCTTGCAGACAGTTAGCACCTCAGTGCAAAAGTATGTGCTGGGGCAAGTAGTCCTCTTCTTGAGTCAAGTGCAAATATGGGTGTTGGCTAGGATAATAATATTAAACCCTCTTGAGTGCCATTAGGAGTGATCTGAGTCAGATATATGTACCAGATAAAGTCAACAAGTCTGTAAAAATCTAAATCACTAGTGCTCTTTTGAATGGAGGTGCTGAGATAACATTGTGTGACATCTATATTTACTCCTAGCAGCAGAGGATGTGATTGTGATAAAGGTTTCAATTTATTGTGTGCTGTGCTCACTCAGCCTCTGACTCATTGACTGGTGTGTGTATGTGGTTTTTTTTTTTTTGTTTTTTTTTTTTAATTTTTTTTTTGTAGTTTATCAGTAGTTAGTGGGACAGGAATGGGTATTCATTTTTTCACTATAACAAAAAAAAAAAAGTTTAGTTCCAATTTAAGAACAACTGTATTTTTTTTAAACTTTGCATAATTACATATGAACTGCATTGCACTTAGTTCTAGCTACAAAACACATTCTAAAGAAATGGCTGAGGGTGCGGCTGGCGCGGTGTCCGAGGAAAAAAGTGTGCAACCCAAGTCCTCTAAGGCATGGGAGCATTTCACATTAAATGGTACAAAGAAGGTGATCCTCTGCAAAATTTGCAAAATGGAGCTTGCATGGCACGGAAGTACGATGAACGAGCACATGAAAAGGAAACACGTGGGCTTCACAGAGGAAGGTGGTAAGTTAAACCCAATGATATATTTATTTATTGTGTTACAGTAATAGTAATACAATAATAGCTTTTTTCTGCATACTGTACTACTATATGATGATGATTTATTTTTCATTTCAGAAAGAAACAGCGCACCATGAACGAGTTTGTCCAGCGAAATCCCCCGTGCACGCCACAACAAGCAGCATTTTTAACAGATTCTGTTCTGAAAATGCTAGTCACCGACATGCGGCCACTGTCCATGGTTGAAGACCAAGGATTCAGAAACATGGTCAGTGTACTAAACCCTGGATACATTATTCCCTCAAGAACACATTTTACTAAACTCATGGAGAGGAAGTACCAGGAGGCATTTCAGAATGTGAAGGATGTCATCCACGCTAATAAAAGTAGAATTGCCTTAACGACGGACATATGGACAAGTGTAGCTACCGAGGCTTACCTTGGCATTACATGCCACTACATAGGGGATTTCTTCTATCTGCCTCACTACTATGCCATTGGAAGGAAGGCATACAGCAGCAAACATTGCAGAATGGTTGGAGGAGGTCGCTGAAAAATTTGATATTCCATCTCAAAAAATTATTGTCATTGTGCATGACAATGGTGCAAATATGGTGGCTGCTGCGAACATCCTGGAGGACAAACATGGATGGACCAGTATACGCTGCACTGGCCACACCTTGCAGCTGGTGATCAATGCTGCTTTAAAGAATACAGCAATCCAGAGAGCTGTTAGTGCTGCAAGAGTACTAGTTGAACATTTTAAAAAAAGTGAGCTAGCCAGCAGCAAGTTGAAGGAGAAGCAGAAGCAAATGGGTACATCTGAGCACAAGCTTCTTCAAGATGTAAGTACAAGATGGAATAGCACTTACTATATGGTTGACCAACTCCTAGAACAAAGGTGGCTGGTAACTGCTACTCTGTCTGGTCAATTACAAAAAGGGGCAAACACTATCTTGAATTAAAACCAGACCAGTGGAGTCTTCTCGAAGAACTTTCCACTGCTCTTAAGCCTTTTGAATGCGCTACTGTATTCATGAGTGGACAAGAATACATCACACTATCTTCCATGCCTGCGCTTGTGAAGGGACTGTTGCGGTCCAATGAGAGTGCCAATTTTGAATCCTCTCCATTGAAGATCTTCCAAGCCACTGTAACAGACCAGCTGCAAAGCAGGTAGAAGGGGATCCTTTTTGAACAGGTGCAAAACACTGTCATCATTTGCTCTGCCCTGAACCCACGATTTAGAAGACTGAAATTTTTAACACCAGAGCAAATTATAAGTGTACAGGCAAAAGTGCAGACAGAGGCGCTTGCTGTAAGAAGAGAGATGGTGCAGCAGCAAACGACCACCACTTCGCCATGTTCACATGATGTAACTAGAGTTGATGCGCCCTCAACATCTGCATCTCTACTTGACTCACTCCTTGAGTCTGGCGGCAGCAGTGAAGAAGAAACTAGAGAGGGGCAACTTGAAGAGGAAGATATTCATACACAAGTAAGAAATGAAGTGCAGGCTTATTTTGCGGAGAAGCCCCTTGCCAAGGAGGGAAACCCTTTGGATTGGTAGAAGGGTAACCAAGAGAAATATCCTACCTTGGCAAAACTAGCAAGATCCTACTTGTGTATCCCAGGCACCTCCACTCCATCAGAGCGCCTCTTCTCTGCTGCAGGCAACATCGCTTGTAAAAATGGAGCCAGCCTCAGCCCTGAACATGTGGACATGTTGACCTTTTTACATTCCAATGCAAAGTTTCTGGAACAGTGAGAGTCCACCTCTTTTCATAATGTTTGTGTTTTAGTTTTTTTGTTCTTCATTTTAAAAATGTGCACAGTTGTGTAATGATTGTTAATTTAATGTGATATTGTATAGAGACCAGAGAGAGGTTTCCTAGTGTCTTGAGGTACTTGAAACCTATGTTCTATGTATTAAAACAAGTTTGGGTAATCTTGTGTTTGGGTTCATGTACCTTTTCAAATATAGCTTTTATAATGTCTAGGGGTCTATTCACATAAATGTGAGTTGCAAATAAATTGAACACTTTATCTCACCAATTTATGTATACATTGTGCAGGGAGAAACCTGGTGCGTTTGCTTAGTGGGGGAAACTCACCAGGTTTGTCCCTGCACAATGTATACATAAATTGGTGAGATATAATGTTCATCTCACCTCATCTCACCTTTTAGTGAATAGACCCCATAGTAAAATAAGAACAATGACACATGGTAATGTAAATTTTAAGTTTTTTATTCTGCTGTTTGTTTTTAACACTCAGTTTGTTCATTAAATCATTTTAAATAATGAAAAATTAGCATATTGTTTTTTTTATCCGATTAATCGAAAAAATAATCAGCCAACTACTAGATTATCAAAATAATCGTTAGTTGCAGCCCTAATAAATATATATAATATATATATATATATAGATATAGATATATCCAAAACAAGAAGAAGGCAGTGGCACTCACTTGAAAAAAAACGAAAAAGCCTGGTGCACGTCCCATAAGGATTTACAAACACAATCAGCATGGACTCACCACGGGGAGACAGCACACAGTTCAAATGGGTTTAGAGATTTATTGCATAACAGCACGCTTCATAAACGCCAAACGTTTTCGGTCCTTCAGCGGACCTTCATCAGGGCAAACAGTGAAATGTAGAACACCAGAGAAATAAATACCTTACTAGAAACGTAAGACCACCCCCAGCGTCCCTGAGGCCCGCCAAATGTACCAAAGCGTGGACGACGCTAACCGGAGGACCGGCACATTACGTCACACACCATGGGCAAATGGTCCGGTACCCCGGGAAGCATAAACATAAACAAATAATTACATACAAAAACCAAAAAAAGCAAGATAGATAGATAAGAAAAAAAGAAAAACTTAAAGAAAGAGAGAAGGACTGATGTATAAAAGCAGACGATACTGTAATGATGTAAAAATAAACTTATGCAAGAATGAATGTGATAAATCACAAAAAGTAAAAAAAGAAAAGGAAACGAAATGAAAGAATAATAGTAGTATACAGGTGTTGGACATATCCCAAATGGGAAAAAGAAGATACATTGACAAGATACATATAAAACGAAATATTGAATCAATGTTGCATTATAGTAAGACCGCACATGAACAATCCTACAAAGCTGGACACACACATTGAACGAAACATGTTAGGAGCTGTGCAATGCGGGGGAGACCCCCCATCGCAAAGCACCCCAGTGCCACAGAAAATATGGTAAAAAAAGCCCCAAAGCACGGGGTACTCATGGACGATTTGGATGCTTCGCGATGTGGGAGTCCACACCGCAAGTCATCCAATCTCCACAAAACCAAGGCACAGGAAAGCTGTAAAAAGAAAAAGGCACATGATATATCGAATGTTGTACAGATGTATGCAAAATTCCACACTCAATCAGAGAATGTAAACCAAAAGCACCCCATCAATCGGGGCGCTCGTAGAGGGACATAAAGTACAGTATAATGGGTGCCACGCGACGCGTGAAAAATCAGCGCCGCATAGCATCCAGAATTATCATGTAGCGAACCAAACAATACAAAGACCAAAGTCATAGAACTGATGTGTGGGGGAGATCCCAAACCCAAAAGCTACCCACATGGCACCGAGGCAAGTGGCACCAGTGTAGTCGCCAGGCTTGAGAGATACCCCACCATCACAATACCAATCATGATTCAAATTAACGAGAAAACGCCACATTAATTGTGGAGACACCTCTTCCCAAAAGAAACCCAGTCACAAAGGAAAAATAAGAGAATGAAGGGGATACTGTATAATGCTGGGCTGAACCAACACTAATATCTAAATGTACATATAATGAGGGATGTTCCACACCGTGAGATTCCATCAAAAAGTCACATATCAGAAAGAGTCACGTATTCAGAAATCATGTGAAGACACATCATTATATAGACAAGGTCCATTGTCACAAGATTAAATCTCATAAGTCCATTTCTTTTAATAGAACTGAGTATCCAGGTCAAAGGAACCACAAGCGACCCAATCCCAATCTTATGTGGCCATCCATTCATAAATAATTCCAATCCGTACAGACGATCAAGATCCAAGAAAAGTGGCTGGGTGTAACATCCCGTGGTATATTTCACAGGGATGCCACCATCCAATGATGCCACTGTTCCAATATTCAGGCAAGAGGGTCCTCGAGATTCCGAGAGCAATAGGGGAACTCCATTTTATTGGATTAGGCTGTATAAAATGATTCCAAACATCATACAGAAAGCCTATGAACAGTAAATGGGGAGCGGCTGGGTGTAACATACCGTAGAATTATTAAAGGTATGCCGCCATCTATTAATGCCACTCTAACACATTTCGAATACTTCAACACGAATGGAATAGATATTCAGAAATAGAGGGTCTCCATTTCAAGACCATCATAGGAAAACCCCCAACTGTAACTCAGAGTTTAATCCTCTTGGGTGTAATGTATTAAGAGAGTGAATAAATCTGGCTTCAAGTTGTAATAATAGCTGGCCACGATTACCCCCTCTCAAAGGGGTTTTGACCTGCGCGATAGGCATGAATTTAAATTCACCCAAACGATGTTGGAATTCATGAAAATGTCTCGCCACTGGTTGTGTAGCATTGTCATTAATATCCAAAGAACCAGCAAGCGCCTTTCTAATTGATGACTTGTGATTGTTGATTCTCTCCTTGATCATTGTTGTAGTTTTCCCAACATAGTATAGACCGCAGGGACATATAATGATGTATACCACGAATCTACTTTCACAATTAAGAAAGTCTCTGATTGGAATCATCTTCTTAGAGTGTGGATGAGCAAAACTTTTGCCCACAATAATGTTCCCACAGTTGGTGCAGCCCTTGCATCTGTAAACCCCTACAGGCCGTGCGAGCCAGTTCTTGTCTTGGACATACTTTTCTGTAGGGTCTGCTTTAACCAATCTGTCCCTAATATTCCTTCCTCTACGGTAGCAGAATAGGGGTGGATTCTGGACAAATTGACCCAAACCAGCATCACCGGCAAGGATGGGCCATTTGTCAAGGATCACCCGTTTAATTTTTGGAGATGCTGTAGAATATGTTGTTTGAATACATAACCTTTCAGCTTTTTTGTCATCGACTACAGTCTCTCTTTGATTGAATAAACAGGATCTATCCAGAGTATTAGCTTTGTTAATGGCGGACTCAACAACCTCCAAGCTATAACCCCTATTTAGAAACCTATCACCCATAGTCCTAAGACTCTGTTTCCTGATGTCTGGATCAGTGGTATTCCGAATGACCCTTAGCATCTGGGAGTAGGGGAGACCCCTCTTCAAAGGAATAGGATGGTGACTGTCAGCGTGTAGAAGGGTATTGCGATCAGTAGGTTTACTGAAGATTTTTGTTTTAAGTTGACCATTTTCCACATAGATGGTCATGTCAAGAAAGTCAATAGACTTTTCATTGTATAATAAAGAGAATCTGATCGTGGACTCAATACTATTAAGATGATCAACAAATTGCCGTAATGATCTGCAATCACCCTTCCACAACAAAAACACATCATCAATGTAGCGTTTGTAAAATACAATTTTGTCACTATTCCTATTGGAGAAGATGTATAATTGTTCATAGTAGTCCATGAACAGCGATGCATATGAAGGGGCCATATTTGACCCCATCGCTGTACCATGCAGTTGCAGATAAAAATTGTTTTCAAACTTGAAATAATTCTTCTTGAGTATAATATCAATCAACAGTAGTAAAAAGTCAATGGGTGGCCCATCATATGCATCATTGGATTCAAGGGCCCTACGCACCGCCAGTTCACCAAGATCATGAGGGATATTAGTATAGAGTGATGACACATCAAGTGTTACTAATAAGAAATCACCTTCACAGTAGTCTGGGAGTTTAGTTATGAAATCAGTTGCATCCTTGACATAGCTTTGTATTTTAACAATAAGGTCCTGTAAATAGAAGTCTACAAACTGTGAAAGGGGTTGACACAATGAGCCCCTTGCTGAGATAACTGGCCTGCCGGGGGGTGCCTCAAGGGACTTATGTATCTTAGGTAAGGTATAAAGTACTGGTACTTTAGGATAATGCTGTGTTAAAAAATCTTTAGTTTCCATATTAATCCAACGATTATGAAATCCAAGTAAGATAACAGAATCAATCTCCTTTTTATACATTAGCGTGGGATCACGATCCAATCTCTTATAGCACCTCCCGTCGGCCAATTGACTCAGGACTTCCTCTTTATAGTAAAGATAATCCAGAATGACTATACCCCCTCCCTTATCTGCCGGTTTGATGATAATAGATTTATCATTTGCCAGATCTTTTATGGCCCTTTCTTCCATACTGGAGAGGTTACAAAAACTAATAGGATCATTTTGTACAATAGTTCTCGTATCTCTAGAGACAAGGCCCATGAAAGAATCGATATAGCCATTACTACATTTAGGGTCAAAGGTACTTCTTTTCTTGAATGGACATTCTGTGTGAGTCACCTTATTGTTCCTGAAAAAATCTTTCAATTTAAGTTGTCTATGTAGTCTGAATAAGTCAATTTCCCATGAAAAGGGATCCTGTCTAGATGTGGGAACATAGCTTAACCCTTTACTTAGGACCGTCATCTCCAATGGAGTTAGATTACGCTGTGATAAATTGTATACCGCTATTTCAGTCGTTGTCGGAGTACCATGGGAACTGGCGGTGTGTTTTCTTCCCCCTCTCCTTGTTTTTCTTTTTGAACTGTAACCTTGTTTTTTCTGCGTTGTCTTCCTAAAAAAGTTGTTTCCGAAGCACTATCGGAAAGTTCTGATTTACTGGAGGACTCAAAATCACTAGAGGAATCAACACCACTCTTAGAACCCCTGGTCCTTAATCTTCTATTTGGATAACGCCTATCCGTTAGACCAAGGAGCCAGGGATAAACCCTAAGTTCCTTATAGTCCAACTGTACCTGTTTTAACTTATCTTTCTTAATACTCGAAATAGTTTCCTTATATTTGGCGACAGAGGTCTCAAGTTTTTGAATTAAGTCGCCTGTTTTATCCTTATTAAAAGTATTTTGATGTTTTTCTTGTAAAGTGCCAATTTCAAGCCTAACTTTTTCAATCTCTTTAGCTGACTGATCGATGACAAGTAGCATTAGGTCAAATGAACATTTGGTAAGTATGTCACACCATTTAGAGCAGAATTCAGGGTTTCCTCTACCAATGGTGGGTTGATTTTTTAGCCTGAATCCCCGAGGGATAAGTTTTTCTTTGAAATAATGTGTCAAGGTTACCCCATGTAAATAAAAATCAATTTCTTTTTTCTTTAATCTTAGCAAGTCATTATATATTTCACCAGGTTTATCAGGGCCCAGGACAAAATCAACCCCTTCATTAAAGAGTGTGTACCCTTGTTCATTGGTGTACCATTGTGAATCAGATGTATTGGTTACAGCATCAGCATGTTCTTCCATTACTGATAATGAAATGCAAATGAAGCAAAACAAAGTAAATCAGCATAGAATAAAAAACAAACCATGTAGTATACAACATACACTGTATCTAAATCAAAAACGTATGGTGCTCAACTGTCATAATGAAATACATCCAAAACAAGAAGAAGGCAGTGGCACTCACTTGAAAAAAAACGAAAAAGCCTGGTGCACGTCCCATAAGGATTTACAAACACAATCAGCATGGACTCACCACGGGGAGACAGCACACAGTTCAAATGGGTTTAGAGATTTATTGCATAACAGCACGCTTCATAAACGCCAAACGTTTTCGGTCCTTCAGCGGACCTTCATCAGGGCAAACAGTGAAATGTAGAACACCAGAGAAATAAATACCTTACTAGAAACGTAAGACCACCCCCAGCGTCCCTGAGGCCCGCCAAATGTACCAAAGCGTGGACGACGCTAACCGGAGGACCGGCACATTACGTCACACACCATGGGCAAATGGGCATATTGTTTTTTTTATCCGATTAATCGAAAAAATAATCAGCCAACTACTAGATTATCAAAATAATCGTTAGTTGCAGCCCTAATAAATATATATAATATATATATATATAGATATAGATATAGATATATCTATATCTCTCTCTCTCTCTCTGTATATATATATATATATATATATATATATATATATATATATATATATATTTTATAGAGAGAGAGAGATACATAGATAGATGTGAGGTATTTTTATGAATTAAAGATGAAAGATAATTCAGCTTTGTGAGAGAATCCATAAAAAAATTATAAGACTCATGAAAGTATATTTCCTCAATATAACACAAATATAAATCAGAATGTGTACATAAAACAGAAATTATCAATTCCTGTACATATACATTTCCTTTTCTCTACACGAGTGCTAAAATTATAACAATTTCTATCCAAAATATAGTTCTAGATCGGTGTGGGAAATTCCAAAATTTAAACAAACAAGTATGATTTTTACTTGTTCAAAATCAACTGTGGTAATATCATAAACTACAAAAATTACAATTATTAACTAATTTCCAGTATTATTAAAGAAAACAAGGCCTTTTTAGTTAGACAATTAACTATAACATGTGTTATGTTATATAATATTCGTTTTCCATAGACCAGTACATTTAGATAAAAACTAAACCATTTTGCCTCAAAGAATCTTGTGGAATATTTGTGTTCTTCCAAGCATGCTCTGCCTATATATATAATACTTAAGCGCTGCTGTTGAGAAACATAAATGCTTCATATACAATATATATTATTAACTTTGTTAAAGTATAGTAAACTCTTCTTTCACTCAAAAAGTTAAAACATATGTACTTTGCATAATATCAAGTATTTCCTAGTATATCAAATCACGCATGACTATGTAAACCCAGAACATTCCTATAGCTGTCTCTTGTTTCTTTTTATATACCTTAATTTAATGTCCTTTTCTTCATTTACTATGAATACTACACAGTCCTAAATGTGTATGCTAACCTAGGTATATAATGCATATGTCAGCTAATTTATATGTCAGCTAGGACTTCAACATATATGGTATCTCATATTTCATTCAAAAATCACGAGAGGGTGTAGCTAAACACAGCTGTTCCTATGATGTCACTCATGTATTACAAAAGCTATTGAGTTACACATCATCTATGTAACATTCATTCAGAAATCATAGGAAAAGTATGTTTTACTAAAACTGTAATAATGTAACAATTCCATAGCTTCTCTCTCAGCAATTTAGAAAAATCTTTCACAGAAGATCATATATTAACATTATTAAATTTAATAGTTGAATAGATACCATGTATTGAGTTTGGATATATAACTCCTTTTGTATTTTATTTATAGCACTGAAGATCTATATCATTTATTATAATCAAAATCTATCCTTTTTCGATATAGACCAGAATCATCGGCCAATGTTCTGTCTCTGGCACATAAGGATTTACATCTAGTACTAATTTACATTAAAACAAATACAAAAACAACATTAATAACAATATTATTTGTCACAACATTTTTGTATACCAATATACTGTCCATGTATTCAGTCAAAAAATCAGTCTCTGAAATCCAGTTTTTATTATGTCTCTTGTCCTTTAGAAATCCAATTTTTTTCACTTCAGTGGTGGAACAAAAACAAACTTGTTGAAGCTTCTTTTCCCATCTGGTATCAGAAATTACACATAATGACACCTATAACAAGATCATAGTGCAGTATCAGATTTTTCATCAACACATTTACAAATATTATGTATTATCATCAAATGTTTCTCAGGTTTGTGCATAATATCTTGTAAACCTCATGTTTTCCTTAAATCTGAAAACTACATATTTATCATTATGTGCTAGGAGTAATCTTAAAATTTAGGGAACATAATATATAAACTTATAATTTATCTGCCATAATATATCAAAATTATAAATTGTTTTGGAAAGAAATAAAACTTTTCTTCCTTAATAGAAAATATTAGATTAACCCCTTAGCAACCCTTGACGTACCAGGACCGTCAAGGGTAAATGTGATTCAACGACCCTTGACGGTCCCGGTACGTCAAGGGTTAAACTCTCCCATCGCGGCCGCACGGAGCGATGGGAGAGCGCGGGCTGCTTGTTACTAAGTGTCCCGATACCGGGACACTTAGTAACAACCAGTAAAAAGTTTGTTGCAACATGCGATTCGCTTGATGAGCGAATCACATGTTGCAAATGCTGATTGACAGGGACAGTATTTGTAAATACTGTCCCTGTCATATATCTCTGTCTCCCTCCATCTTACACACTGCTGAGGTGGAGAGAGACAGAGAGAGATTGTGCCAGATTGTGATCCAGCGTTCCAGTGTTCCTGCAAAATGTGTTAAAACACAAAATTAACCCTTTGATCACTGTTTTACAGTGATCACCAAGTTCCCCCCCATCTGATCACTTTTACAGTGATCAATAAACTACAGATCAGCGTCTGCTGATCTGTGGGATACCCCCATCCCCCTTGTATCCTCTGAATTTTTTTTTAATTTTTTTACATTTTTTTTTTTTATTTTTTTTTTATTAAAAATTGATTTAAATATAATTTAGGTTGTAAAAAAAAACCCAAAAAAAAACAAAAAATAAAAAAAAATACTAAAAAAAAATATATATATATAATAAGTATAGTTTAGATAGGTAGTTTACTTGGGTTAGGTAGGTTCTAGATATACGTAGGTTAGGGTAAGTTTTAGGGTTAGAGTTAGGTTTAGGGATAGCGTTAGAGTAAGGAAAAAAAAATTTAGTGGGCAAAATGCAGCGCACTTATAGCGTTGAAGAGGCATATGCCTTTTTGGCATCTGACTCAGAGTCAACAGATACTGCGTCAGATTTTGAAATAGAGCAGTTTTCAGAAACTGAGAGCAGCTCTACTGACGACGCTGGGCCTTCTATTAAGAAAAGACGCACTGCCCCAAGACCTGCCCTGGCAACTGCCCCAGCACCTGCCAAAAATCCTGCCCCAGCACCTGCCACAAATCCTGCCACAAGATCTGCCAAAAATCCTGTCAAAAGATCTGCCAAAAGGAATGCCCCAAGTGCTGCCCCAAGAGCTGCCCTGGCAATTGCCCCAGCACCTGCAAAAAGATCTGGCCAAAGAAATGCCCCAACACCAGCCACTCCTGATCATAATGAATGGGTATCCCCAATAAATTTTTGCCCACAAATACCAGAATTTACAGGCACCCCAGGGATTCAAACTGATGTTGAGGGATTTAATTATGATAATTTTTTTGATTTATTTTTGGGGGAAGACATTTTAGGGGAAATTGTGTCCCAAACCAACTTGTATGCAGCCCAGTATACTGCCGCCAACCCTACAGCTTTTGTAGTTAAGGAAGAAATATGGAAACCCATAGACCTCATAGAATTTAAGCAATTCTGGGCCTTAATAATGGCAATGGGTATAATAAAAAAGCCCAGTATCCGATCCTACTGGAGCAAAAACCCCGTATGTGATACCCCTATATTCCCCAAGACTATGACCAGGTCCAGATTTGAAATCATTTTGCACTTTATGCATTTTAACGATAATACCCTGTGCCCCCCAAAAGAACACCCCCAGTATGATAGACTATACAAAATTCGTCCCCTAATAAGCCATTTACAGAAAAAGTTTGCCCAAGTGTATATTCCCCAAAAAGAAATTAGTGTAGATGAATCCCTAATGAAATACAAAGGCAGGTTAGGGTTCAAGCAGTACATCCCCTCAAAGCGATCCAAATTTGGTGTCAAATTTTATAAATTGTGCGAAAGTGCCACAGGCTACACCCAGGCTTTTAGAATTTATGAGGGCAAGGACAGCAAACTTGATCCTCCTGGGTGCCCCGAATTTATGGGAACAAGTGGGAAAATAGTTTGGGATTTAATTTACCCCTTATTAAATAAAGGCTATCAATTATTTGTTGATAATTATTACACCAGCCCCCTTTTATTTAGGTCTCTGTTTTATTTTGACACCGTGGCCTGTGGCACTGTCAGACGCAATTGCAGGGAGTTTCCCAAAACACTCATAGATACCAAATTAAAAACTGGGACGTCCTCATCTTTGTGCCAACAGGAGCTGCTGGCAGTAAAGTTTAGGGACAAAAAAGAGGTCTGCATGCTGACCACAATGCATGAGGACAGATCTGTGGCAGTCACTGTTCGTGGCAGGACAGTGGTAATGAGAAAGCCAGTCTGCATCAGGGAATATAATAAAAACATGGGGGGAGTTGATCTGAGTGATCAACTAATGCAGCCATACCTCGCAATGAGGAAGTGTAGGGCATGGTATAAAAAAGTTGCCATCTATATGATGCAGACTGCTGTCCATAATTCATTTTTACTTTTCAAGCTGGCAAACCCCAATCAAAGATGTAGCTTTTTACAGTACCAGCTACAACTTATTTCCATATTTTTATTTCAAGGTGCGTCTGAAATAATTCCACCAAGACCCGGGTTAGTACATTTTATTTATAAAATCCCCCCAACTCCCCAAAAGAACAAACCACAGAAGCGCTGCAGGGTTTGCTACAGAAAGGGAATAAGGACAGACACCACCACTTACTGTCCTGATTGCCCTTCCAAACCTGGCCTCTGCATTGGTGACTGTTTCAAGGAATACCATTCAGGCACAATGCAGTAGTGCTGTAAAGGTTCTTTTATTATTTGGCCACTTTTTCCCCCTGAAATATCCTGTTTTTTATTTTTCAAAATACATCCCTCCTTAGATCTAACACTATCAAAATTTATCTCTGATAATGGAAACACACATGTTCCCTACTGGGCCTAGTAGCTCCCCCAAACCCTGACAAACCTATGCATATGGGGCATTGCCGTACTCATACAATGTAACTCACCACTAATGTAAAGCATTTAAAAAAATCTGCAAATATCATCTGATTGAAATCCAGAGCAACACTAAAATAGAAATGTGAAAAATGGTGTTTCTCTGCCTTACTGCAGATTTTGGGAGGGATTGGTGATACAGTGGCAGCGAAAAAATTGATAAGATGCAAATAGAATGAAAGCCAGGGTTGTCTACTCTTCTACAAAATATACTTTTGGGGGTAAAATTAATTGCAGCATTGCCAAACAGACCGAAATGAGACAAGGCACCAGCTGTAAAAATGGCATGTCTGTAAAAGGAAACTAACATGTTCCAACTGGGCCCAGTAGCTCCCCCAAAACCCCGACAAACCTATGTATATGGGGTATTGCCGTAATTAGAAGAAGGAGTCGAACACTAATCAATGCAGTTTATAAAATCTTCACCTGTTCTGTGCTTGAAATTCACATCAACATTGAAGGCAAAGCGTGAAAAATGCTGAATTTTTTTACTTACGTCAAGTTTTCACAGGCTTGGTGGTAAAATGGCTGTTTGCAAGATTTGAAAACACACCTAAAATGAAAGCCTGGGGTGTCTACTTTCAAAAAATATACACTTTTGGGGGGAAATCTTAAAAAAGAGCAGTGTTACACAGCCCAAATGAGAAATGGCACCAGTAACGCAAGCTGTGAAGATTCAAAGTGTGAACCTGGAAACGCGCATGTTCCAATTTGGGACCCATAGCTCCCACAAACCATGAAAAAGCTATCCATATGGGGTATTTCCATACTCAGAAGAAGGAGCCGAACACTAATCAATGCAGTTTATAAAATCTTCACCTGTTCTGTGCTTGAAATTCACATCAACATTGAAGGCAAAGTGTAAAAAACGCTGTTTTTTTACTGTCAAGTTTACGAGAAAGTGGTGGTAAAATGGCTGTGTAAAAAATTAGAAAACACACCTAAAATGAAAGCTGGAGGTGTCTACTTTCCAAAAATATACACTTTTGGGGGGAAATCCTAAAGTGGAGCACTGGAACCTAGCCCAAAATGAGTAATGGCACCAGTTAAGCAGGACTTGAAAATTCAATATTTGTTCAAAATTGGGCCCTGTAGCTCCCCCAAACCTTGAGAAACCTATGCATATATGGGGTATTGCTGTACTCAGAAGAAGGAGCTGAACACTAAACAATGCATTTTTAAAAATCTTCACCTATCATGTGCTTGAAATTCACATCAACATTGAAGTGCAAGTGTGAAAAACGCTGTTTTTTTAACTTACGTCAAGATTTACGAGTGATTGGTGGTAAAATGGCTGCGTAAAAAATTTGAAAACACACCTAAAATGAAAGCTGGAGGTGTCTACTTTCCAAAAATATACACTTTTGGGGGGAAATCCTAAAGTGGAGCACTGGAACATAGCCCAAAATGAGTAATGGCACCAGTTAAGCAGGACTTGAAAATTCAATATTTGTTCAAAATTGGGCCCTGTAGCTCCCCCAAACCTTGAGAAACCTATGCATATGGGGTATGCCGTACTCAGAAGAAGGAGCTGAACACTAAACAATGCATTTTTAAAAATCTTCACCTATCATGTGCTTGAAATTCACATCAACATTGAAGTGCAAGTGTGAAAAACGCTGTTTTTTTAACTTACGTCAAGATTTACGAGTGATTGGTGGTAAAATGGCTGCGTAAAAAATTTGAAAACCTACATAAAATGAAAGCCTGGGGTGTCTACTTTCCAAAAATATATGCTTTTGGGGGGAAATCTTAGAGTGGAGCACTGTTACACAGCCCCAAATGAGACATGGCACCAGTGATGCAAGCTGTGAAAATTCAAAGTGTGAAACTGGAAACGCGCATGTTCCAATTTGGGCCCCATAGCTCCCGCAAACCTTGAATAACCTATGCATATGGGGTATTGCCGTACTCAGAAGAAGGAGCTGAACACTATACAATGCATTTTTAAAAATCTTCACCTATCATGTGCTTGAAATTCACATCAACATTGAAGTGCAAGTGTGAAAAACGCTGTTTTTTTAACTTACGTCAAGATTTACGAGCGATTGGTGGTAAAATGGCTGCGTAAAAAAATTGAAAACATACATAAAATGAAAGCCTGGGGTGTCTACTTTCCAAAAATATATACTTTTGGGGGGAAATCTTAGAGTGGAGCACTGTTACACAGCCCCAAATGAGACATGGCACCAGTGATGCAAGCTGTGAAAATTCAAAGTGTGAAACTGGAAACGCGCATGTTCCAATTTGGGCCCCATAGCTCCCGCAAACCTTGAATAACCTTTGCATATGGGGTATTGCCGTACTCAGAAGAAGGAGCTGAACACTAAACAATGCATTTTTAAAAATCTTCACCTATCATGTGCTTCATATCAACAGTAGTATTGAAATGTAAGTGTGAAAACTGCAAAAAAACAAAATATTACCACAATTTTGAAATTTTTTTCTGGAAAAATAGCTGCATGAAAAACTCCAAAATTCCCCTGATTATTTACTTTATGTTGTGTAGTTTTCAGAAACATATACCTTTGTGGGACATTTTTGGTTCTGGCACCATCAGCTAAGCTATGATGCTCACATGCCAATTGTTGAGAAATTACAAGTTGGAAATAATGGCATCCATCTTGTAATATTTACCTTGTAAATGTGAGGAAGTGATTGAAATACTAGGCATATGGGGTATTCTTATATTCAGGAGAAGCAAATGAATATATTTAGGGGTATTTTTTTGTCATAAACTAATTGTATGCAAATCCTGACACGAAAATACAAGCAAAATGTTGTTTTTTTTCAATTTTTTTCCTCTTTTTTTCTATTTTAATCAAATTAAACAATGAGGTATTCATATAATTGTGGTATCAAAAGAAAGCCTTACTTGTGCTTAAAAAAACAGTATATAATTTATGTGGGTGCACAAAAGGAATTAAAGAGAAAATATGGTTGAACAAAGACATAGTCAAAAAAGTCAAAATTGCTCCGGTCCTTAAGTCAAATCAAACTCAGATTTTCCCGGTCCTTAAGGGGTTAAGATATACAATAAGATGAAGACTGTTTATTGCTAATTACATAGTATTGTTATGCAATACCATACGTTCCATGTATAGACTAAAGTATATTGACAGATAAGATTCTCTTACTAAGACAGTCTGTAACATTTCTGTCTTGCTTGAAGTGTTAATTAACTATAGCTTAACTTACTATAGTTTTCTTTTTTTAGTGAACATTTTATTTTGTGATCAATTAACCTCTTAAAGGCATAGTAATACTTTATTAATACTATCCCCCATATTGTACATATTTGTAAAATAATTGAAGATTATGCTAGCTTTTGTGTACTTATAATCTTAATTTTAGTAATGACAGGAGGCAAATATTTGCTTACACCTTCTTTACTGTACTCTCACAGCAGCAATAACAGTATTAACCAATCACAGAAAAGAGCAATGTTCCATAAAACCTGGCTGCACCAAACTCTTCCCTCTTTCTTTGATAAACTACACATGACCGCAACAGATCACATAACATAAAACATAAACACATGGCTATTCTTGATCTTCTTGCCGCGAAGAATCCCGCATCCCTGAATCCAATCATACTGAAAGAAAAAAGAGAGAGAACGTGACAGATATCTCAAAATGATCAGTCAAAAGTTAACAATACAAAGCATCTCAATTCAAGCAAATAAACAGCCCATCATAAAGAAAACATGAACATACCCAAAACAAACCCAATCCTTAATATACACACAGAAGAAAAAGTGGCAGTATGGGAGGGTAGGGAGGGAAATACTTGTATAAGTACACTAAAGCTAGCATAATCTTCAATTTTACTACATGACAGGAGGCTACATATTTGCTGTTTTAACGCTCCGAAAATAAAACAGAAGAGGCATGAGACACCGGACGGAAATAAAAAACATGCGAAAAGTAGTCTCCCCTAGACCAATCCGCCGCCCGCAAGATATCAGTTAATGAAGCCCCAGAAAGAAAAGATGACGAGGCCGCCGCCCCCCGAACAGAATGAGCGCCGAAAGCACCCTCAATCCCTGCTGAAGCCAACAACCAACAAATCCACCTAGACAACGTAGTGGTGGATACCGCCTTATGTGGTTTGACATACGACACCAGGAGTTGACCAGAGGATGAAAAACGAATAGGCCTAGTATGCTCTATGTAAGAACGAAGAACTGAAGCAACACACAACTTAGGATGATTCTCAAAAAACGGATAAAAAACGGAGACCGAATCCTTTTTTGTACGGCGTGACACTGAAAAGGTAACCCCCGTAGGCGAAAAAGTAAAAGCATCAATGTCGAAAGCACGAACGTCCGAAACCCTACGAAAAGAAACTAGACATTGCCAATGCTCCTGTGTTATCCCACCCCAACCCATCGCTTCCGTTTACATTGGAGGTTGATGCCTCAGATATTGGGGTTGGGGCAGTGCTTTCTCAACGACCTATTAAAGGAGGAACTCTCAGACCTTGTGGGTTTTTCTAAAAAAAAACTGACCGGGGAGGGGCGTTCCCAACTGCCGAACAGGATGGACGCATGATTGCTTTGCTCCCGGGTCTGAGCTATTTTTAGCAACTTTACAGGTTTTGTTTTAGTGTTTACTGGTTGATCCGATGCTTATAAGTTCCCTACCGACTATCGAATGCCTCCTAAGAAGAAACCAACACCTCACGGAGGCTCCGGAGGGCCTTTGGCGCCATTTTTACACACACCTTCTAGACTGCCTTCATTGCCTCCTTCCACATCGTCGCCGCGGCGTTCCACCATTGGGGATGCTGCGGCTCTGCAGAGTAACGCTGATATGGAGGTGGTGGATATGGCTGCGCCACATGTAATCCCCGCTGAGGCCTTGGCCTCTCTACCTACCAAGGACGACCTTCGTCAGCTGGCTGGGGAAATAAAAATGGCCTTACATGCGGAGGTCTCGGAGTTGCGGCGGGACATCCGGTCCCTGGCTACGAGAGTGGACATGGTGGAAGCGGCTCAGACGGAGTTAGCTGCGTCCCAGACTACCCTGGAACGTCTGTGTATGTTTCAGCAGGAGGCCATTGCGTCCCTACAATATAAGATGGACGACCTAGACAATAGAGGGAGAAGGAACAATTTGAGGTTAAGGGGAGTTCCAGAGTCTACATCTCCGAAGGACTTACCTGGTTTTCTACAATCTCTATTTTCCTCCATACTTCAGAAACCCCACGATGAGACGATTGTAATTGACCGAGCTCATCGTGCTTTGAGAGCTAGAGGTGGCCCAACTGATGCCCCAAGGGATATAATCTGTCGGCTGCATTACTTTCAAGATAAAGAAGCCATTGTGGCAGCCTGCAGGGATAAGCCTAATGTGAAATATGCCGGGGTGGGGATTCAGCTCTACCAGGACCTCTCCCCGTACACTCTGGCTCTTAGGCAACAACTTAGGCCGTGACGGCGCACTTGCGGAATTTGGACATAAAGTATCGCTGGGGTTTCCCCTTCCAGTTGTCGGCTTCTCACATGGGGAAATCTGCTTCTCTGAGAGATGTTCAGGACATTAAGGAGTTTTGTAAGGAGCTGGAGATCTCGCTTCCTCCCCCGGTTGAGGAAAGGCCCCAGATCCAGAGTACCCCTCTGGCTGCTAACCAGAGGCTTCGCTGGCACCTTGTTGCTGTACCACCCAAGCCTAAACAGCGTAAGGATGAGGTGTCTGTACCTGAAATACCTGCTGTGGAAAGTTAAGTGTGGACGCTTCGCAGTACACATAGGGCTCCCATGGCCCCCTGCTCAGTCTGGGCCTCTGGTTTTGCTCTCTTCTTTTTGACCTTACCTGGTGAGGATATCTGGGACTCTTGTTCCGGTTCTTCTGGATCCGGCCTGTTCCCGGGGTGGTGAAGGACTCTTCTCCTAGCCTGATCCAGGACCTACTGGGAGCTTACAGTTTTTATGGACGGCCTAAGTATTTTCCTGGGGTTTTAGTCCTGGACTGAGTATCTAATTTGTGGTCATATTGCTCCCTAATGTTTGCATAGTAGGGGTGGAGTGTGATCGGGGGTCTAGCCCGAGGGGAGTCACTTTTATGGGACCTGGAGCTCGATTTTTAGGGCCCGGTTCTGGGGGGTGATTCTTCCTCAGAATGGGGTTCACTGTTGTTCGTTGCTTTAGTTTTGGGTGGGTGTATTTTTTGTTGGGGTTAGGATGGGGAGGTTGGTCGGGGGTTCTTGGGGTTGGTACTTTTTGGGCCTTCCGCTTAGGTCGCGGATAATGGACACCCTTATGGGGGTGCCTGCACCCTGATCGGTATGCACCATAAAGTTATATTTATATACGGCATTTTCTTACGTTATTTACAATGTTTTATTCTCCATGCTTACTTCACCTTTATGGGGTCAGTCGCATATTATACCTGTATTTGTATTTGATGTGGCCCGGTTTCATGCCTTTTCTAATGGTCATATCACCCTTATATATCTATTTTTATATTACTTACTGCATATCTGAGACCTGCTTGGGGCCCACGGGCCTCTCCCGCGTACTACCAATATGCCCTCTGTCGTTGGCTTAGGCACACAGTGGTTGGCGTAGTAGGTTTTTTTTTTACTAATGCCACTTCGTCTTTTTCTTCTCTCTTTTTCTCCTATTTTCCCTTTCTTCCCTAGTCATTCCCCCCTCCTTTTGTTTGTGTCTTCTACTTCATTTCCCCAGGTCCCTATTTCTGCTAAGCTGGGTTCTGATGGTGCCAGTGGGTTTAGATGTGGAAATTATTTGCTAATCCATTTATTCTATATCCATGCCTTTGCCCCACATAAACTGGGTATCCTATAATGTTAAGGGGTTTAACAGCCCAGAGAAGCTTTCTATGATCATGAGAGAGGTGATACGCTTCCAGTCGGATGTGGTTTTCTTGCAGGAAATGGACTTGGTACGGACCTCGCAGCCCAGACTTACATCATGCCATTTCCCTGTTGCGTGGACAGCGTCCTCTCTGGAGAAGAAACATGGTGTGGCTATCCTGGTAGGTCGAGGTGTGCCCTGGAGTTGCGAGGCTGTTAAGGCTGATCCTCTGGGCAGGTATTTGTTTTTAAAAGGGTCTCTAGCGGGTGTATGGGTCACGATGGCTACCATTTACTCCCCCACATCACAACATTGGACTTTCTATGGAGACACTTTGCAGCTTTTGCAGGACTTTCAGGAGGGTATTCTTATTTTGGGTGGGGATTTTAATGTCTGCTTCTCCTCCTCCTTGGACCGCTCCTCTAATGCTGTACTTCACTCTCAAACTGCTTCTTCTAGAGTTCTTAAACAGTTGAAAGATATGGGGCTTATTGATACATGGAGCTCCGCTAACCCCCTCTCCAGGGATTTCACTTTCTTCTCTCATGCCCACAACTCTTACTCTCGTCTGGACTATTTTTTCCTCAGCCAATACCATCTCTCTGTTAACTAAGACTGATATTGGCTCAATTACTCTATCGGACCATGCCCCCGTCTTCCTTACTCTGTCCTTTGACCATGTCCTGAGGCCTGCTGGTACATGGAAACTGAATGAATCATTGCTCTCCGACTTGGAGGTCAGGAACCGGGTATCTGAAGGTTTGGATCTGTACTTTTCTTGTAATAATACCCCAGATGTGTCTAGTGCTGAGATTTGGGAGGCACACAAGTGCTACATTCGCAGATTGCTGATCTCCTTGGGGAGCAGGAAGCATAGATTGGCAAAGTTGGCCCTCTCTCATCTCATGTCGCGCATCTCAGCTTTGGAATCTCAACACAAAGCTGATCCTTAGCCTGAACTCCTTACCCGGTTGGGTCAGTTGCGTTAGGAGTTGGCGACGATTCTCAAGGCTCAGTCTCTGAAGTCCCACATGTGGCATAGATTCCGTCACTATCTTCAGGGAGATAAATGTGGGAAAACACTGGCTTCCTTGGTTCGTAAAGCCCGTGCGGCATCTCATGTTCATTCTATACAGTCAAATACAGATTCCATTGTACATAGGTTTGATGACATTGCGGCTGAATTTGCTAGGTTTTATGAAGCTCTTTACAGTCTTCCCTTTTCTCCAGGCCAAGATGGGGATGAAGACTTCTTGTCGCATATACATGGCTTCTTAGACAAAGCTAACTTACCGAACTTGTCTCCTGATGTTGCGGCCGGTTTGGAGGCTTCTATCACTGAGGAGGAGGTCCGTAGAGTCATTAAAACTATCCCCTTAGGGAAAAGCCCTGGCCCCGATGGCTTTTCTATTCTATATTATAAAACTTACCTTGATGCTCTTGTGCCGCACCTTACCTCTCACTTTAATTCAGTTCTGCAGGGTTCCCCCTGGACCCCCCTTTCTTTACGAGCACACATTACAGTAATTCCCAAACCGGGTAAGGACCCCATGCTTTGCGGGAGCTATCGTCCTATTTCACTGCTTAACAATGATTTAACATTTTTTGCCAAACTTTTAGCTTTGAGGCTGCAGCCCTTATTGTCTTCATTGATAGCCCCGGACCAGGCTGGATTTGTGCCCGGTAGAGAAACCAGAGACAATGTAATCCGTACGATTTCTTTATTGCAAGCAGGTCAAGATACTGATGAACCTTCTCTCCTGCTGTCTTTGGACGCGGAGAAAGCGTTTGATCGCGTGCACTAGGGCTATATGACAGAGGTTTTGAAGAGGTTTGGTATAGGTGATAAATTTTTAGGCGCTATACTTTCTTTGTACGACTCCTCCTCTGCCCAAATTATAGTGAATGGAGTGCTGTCTCCACCTTTCACTGTGCGGAATGGGACATGCCAGGGCTGCCCTCTTTCCCCCTTTTCTTTGTGCTTACTGTGGAACCTTTTTTGTCTTCTATTAGGCTGAATGATCACATTTCTGGCATTAGGATTGCTGATAGGGTTGTTAAGATCTCCTGCTTCGCGGATGAACTGATTAGCATTACCAATCCCGACACTTCTTTGTTGGCCCTAACTCGGCTATTGGATCTCTATGGCTCTCTGTCGGGGATGAAGGGGAATTTGCAGAAGTCTGAGATCTTAGCATTACAGATACTGCCACCCCTTAAGTCTGAGTTACAAGCTCGCTTTCCTTTCTCTTGGGCTAACTCTCATCTTAAATATCTTGGGATTTATATTTCCTTACCTTTACCTTCCATGGTTTCTATTAATCTGGACAGCTTAGAACGTTCACTCCAACAGGATATTTCTTCTTGGGACCGTATCTTGGACTGGTAGGGTTAATCTGTCCAAGATGGTTTTATTGCCCAAGATATTGTACGTATTGAGAGCACTGCTGCTCCCTATTTCTTTGGCTTCTTTGCATAAACTCCAGGGGATCCTGCGGTCCTTTATTTGGAAATCTAAGAATCCCCGGATTGCCTCTGAGATTTTATCTAGACCATTAGTGAAAGGGGGTTTGGGTATGCCTTTGATTTTAGATTTCTGGCGGGCGATCCCTTTGCAGTTTTTATTGGAGCTATGTAGTCTACATCCTTGGAAGGATTGGGTTGTAATGCTACACTCTTTGTCCCTCTGTCACCTTCCAACAATTACTTTGGGTACCGTTGCGTTCGGTGCCTAAGCTCTTAAGAATGTGGTGGTGGGACACCTTTTATCTTTATGGCACAGATTCTCAACCACTTTTGGTCTTTCGCCTTCCCCTTCTCCCTTGTTCTCAATTATAGGTAACCCTGCCTTTGCACCTGGTATGCAGGAAGATCAATTTAAACCTTGGATTTTAGCAGGACTTACCGATTTAGATCATCTCCTCTCTTCCTCTCCCTTTCCTTCCTTTTCTGATTTGCAATCGAGATTTGATTTGCCCTCCTCAAAATTTTTTGGCACTATGTTCAAGTACGTCATCTGTTAATTTCACCTGACTTGAGATTGTTTCGCCCACGTTCTCTTACCCCTTTTGAGAAATTGGTCCTTGTTGACCGACCCCTCAAGAGAGGCATTTCGAAACTTCGGACTCTTTTGTGTCAGTCCTCTTCCTTTCCCCCTTCGTTTCATAGACATCTATGGGAACGGGATCTAGGGATCTCTATTTCTGATGCTCAATGGTATAAGTCCTTCAAGATTCGAACATCCCTTATCTCTAATGTCCTGCTTAGAGAGGTTACTTATAAGGTGTTCCCGACTCCTGCTGGAGGTGCGGCAAGGAGGTCAGGACCCTGATGCATATATGGTGGCAATGCTCCTTAGTGCAGCCATTTTGGGAGACTGTTCATGATAGTATGCTTACCTTGACGGGGTTCTGTTTACCCTTCTCACCCCAAATTATGCTTTTGGATGTTTGGCCACAGGATCCCGCCTTGAGTGAAGTTTTGTTGGGTCAGTTGAGATCCTGGTTACTGCTGGTTTCTGCTGCTAGGGCGTGCATACCTGGGCTCTGGAGGTCTACTACTCTGCCTTCCCTATCCGACTGGAGGTCTCGCCTCCGGAAGGTATATGAGATGGAAAGGTTATATTTTACCTCCATAGGAGACCTTCCGACTTTTCATGAACACTTCTCTCAGTGGGACTCTTTTCTGACACCCCCTTAATTTGGGTCAATGAGTGTACCCTACTGGATTCTGATGGCACTTACCAAAGCAGCTTCTTTTTCACCACTGGACCTGGTACCCCCCTGTGTTGCCCCTGGTGTTTCTGTCCCCCTTTGTTCTCCTCTTTTTCTTCTTTATTCTTTCTCTCCTTTTCCCTTCCTTTTTCTTTTCTTTTCAGTTGCCTTTGTTTTGCTTTTCCCCTTCTCTCTCTTCTTTTTTTTTCTGTGCTGACCCCTCTTGCTTGCTTTCTCTATAGTCTTGAATTTAGACTTGTCTCGTTTGCTTGGTGATATATTTACAATTTTGAGGTCTTAAGTCTTGCCCAGGCCGTTTGTGTGTAGGCTTGGTAGCGTTACCTATAATGTTTTTACCTCTCATTGTATTCTCTTTTTTTTGTGATGTTTATTGTACTTTGTACTCTATGTATGTCTGCATTTGTATGCTTTTGCTGTACTTTTGATGCTTATTTAAGCTTTAATAAAAAAAAAAAAAAAAAAACTGACCGGGGCTCAAAGCCATTACGAGATAGGGGACAGAGAATTATTGTCCATTATCCTCGCTCTTAAGGAATGGCGCCACCTACTTGAAGGCACAAAAAACCCTGTCTTAATTGTGACCGATCACCAAAACCTGACTTATCTCTCTGAGGCTAAATGATTGTCCTCACGCCAGGCCAGGTGGGCACTGTTCCTGTCTCGATTCAATTTCCTTGTATCGTATTTCCCGGGGTCTAAGAATGTTGGGGCTGATGCACTGTCAAGACAATTTGAGGCTGAAATTGACAGAGATGAGGTACCAGCACCTATTATTCAACCTGATCGAATATTGGTTACTATATGTACTAGTATCACTTCACCACTAGGGGTTGAAATTTTGGCCTCCCAGGCCTCTGCTCCCCCTGAAACCCCGGTGGGCAAGTGTTTTGTTGCTGAATCATTCCGCACTCGATTACTCGAGACATACCATTCCTCTAAAGCTGCAGGACATATTGGCAAAGGCCAATTGTTGTGGTCCCTCTCTCAGGTCTTTTGGTGGCTTTCTATGAGGGCAGATTGTGCTGATTTTACGAATGCCTGTGCCACTTATGCCCGTGCCAAGACCCCTAGACACCTCCCGGTGGGCCTGCTTCAGCCAGTACCTAATGGTGAACGCCAACGTTTCCATTGATTTTATGGGAGAATTGCCAGTGTCTAGAGTGTATTCCTTAATACTGATGGTGTTGGACAGGTTTTCTAAAATGGCTCATTTCGTGCCCCTCCGTGGCCTTCCCTCTGCTAAAGAATTAGCGGTGGTGTTCGCTAAAGAAGTATTTTGGTTGCATGGAGTACCTAGTGTACTGGTGTCCGACCGGGGGAGCCAGTTCGTGTCCAGACTTTTTGTGTCAGTTACCTGTAGGGGGCACCCCACTGGCTGTCTGCCTTCTGCCCGCCCTGCATTGCCTATTTAGACTGAGCCTGGGCACCCTTTGATTGCCCTTTCGTGTTGTCTCTATGCTGCTTGCATTTTCATCATGTTCCTGAGCTTCCTGGGCCCTTGCTGTGTTCCTGCTAACCTGAGATCGTCTAGTTCCCGAGTTTACAGTTCAGCTGTGGCTGTTTCCATTCGTGATCCGGTTGGAGTTGCCCTGTGTCGCTGCTTCCTGCTGCCAGTCCCCGCTGCCGTTCCTGATCCGGTTACCATCGGAGAATGCTGGTTCCTGTTCCACCTGCTGTGCTCATTTTCCAGTTCACTTGGGTCTACTATTGCCTCGACACTGGTCGCCTAGGTGACATTTCCACTCTTGCTGGTTTCTCCAGTACGCGGGTACTGGTTGGCTCCACAGCCTCACGGCTACGTTGCCTCGACACTGATTAGGTTCCCAGTACGCGGGTACTGGTTTGCTCCACTACTCCACGGCTACTGTTGCCTCGTTACTGATTTGGGTTCCCAGTACGCGGGTACTGGTTCGCTCTACAGCCATCCGGCTGATACTTCATGATAGTACTGTGCTCCAGTACGTGGGTACTGGTTAGCCTCTCAGCCACCCGGCTGCTGTGGCTACATTGTGTTGTACTCCCAGTACGAGGGTACTGGTTTGCTCCTTAGCCATCCGGCTCTTGTTGCTACTTGCATTTTATGATTCCAGTACATTGGTACTGATTGCTTACTGAGGTTACCGGTTGCGGTGCACCGGAAGAGAGATGGTTTCTCCAGTACGTGTGTACTGGTTCACTCCATGCTGGTTAAAGCTGTCAAGTCCTAAGCAGCTACGTTGGTTCCCCAGTACGTGGGTACTGGTGGTTCATTGCTACTCCTTGGCTTGCCACTTGAGCCCATTTCGCCTCTGCGTGTCATCCAAGTGACTGTTGTTGTCATCTAGACGGTCACTGAGGCCTTTATGGTTGCCACCTTCTCCGTATAAGGCTGCCTTGCCCGGTATATTGGTAAGGCCGGTAGAACCTTTCTTTAGTCACCATCTTGGGTTGCCTTACCCGTTATTGGCAGGGCCGGTAGAGCCTGTATCTAGTTATATTCCGTTAGGCTGCCTTGCCCGGTATATTGGCATGGTCGGTAGAGCCTGTATACTTGTGGTATTCCGTTAGGCTGCCTTGCCCGGTATATTGGCAGGGGCGGTAGAGCCTGTATACTTGTTGTGTTCCCCTAAGCTACCTTGCCCGGTATATTGGCAGGGCCGGTAGAGCCAACTATCCTGTGTGTGCCAGTCCAGGCTACCTTGCCCGGTATATTGGCAAGGCCAGTAGAGCCTACTATAATCTCTGAGCATTAGTCCTGGCTGCCTTGCCCGGTATATTGGCAGGGCCGGTAGAGCCTATTCGATATTATTATTGCTGCTTTTCCTGTCATTTCAATATATATGTATGTACGTGTATGATACCCTATGGGGTTGTCTTAAACTTTTCAATAAAGTTGTGTTTTTACCTAACTTTGCGTCTGAGAGTCTCAACAAACCATGACAACCCACCACTCGGGCCAACTGACGAAGCGGAATGACATCCAGACGAAGAATTCTTCGAAGTTCCTTCCTGATGGACTTGACCTTCTGCAGAGGCAGGCGAAGTACACAAGTAACTGAGTCGATCTCGAAACTCAGAAACTGTACCGTTTGGGTCGGAGTCAACTCCGACTTCTTGACATTGACCAAGAACCCCAGAGATTCCAGCAACTGAATCGTAAATTGCGTCTGCGAGCACAACTTTGATGGATTGTTGGAGAAAAGAAGAATGTCGTCCAAATAGATCAGACAACGAAACCCCGTGGATCTCAGATGCGCCATGACCGGTTTCATCAGTTTGGTGAAACACCATGGAGCTGAGGCATGAGAATTGGCAGGCCCTGTTCTTCCAGCGAAATCGAAGAAAACGACGACTCTCTGCCGCCATAGAAACCGACAGGTAAGCGTCTGTCAGATCCAACCTGGTGAACCAATCGCCTTGTCTCATAAGATCCCGGAGAAGATGAATCACTTCCATCTTGAAGTGGCAATAAAGAACGTAAGCGTTCAGTTGACGCAGATTGATGACCGGACGAAATCCCCCCGTCTTCTTGGCAACCAGGAAAATATTGCTGAAGAAGCCTCCCGGTTCCATGGCAAGTTCGACCGCACCCTTGAGGAAAAGCGACTCGATTAGATGCTTGGTCTGGGTCGAAATGAATGGGTTGAGGGCACTCTTGTTGAATCGGACTGTAAATGAAATCTATTACGTACCCCTGCACCGTTTGGAGAACCCAAGCGTCTGTCGTCAGCTGTGACCATGCCTGTAAAGAGAGAGCCACACGACCTGTGGTTACAGTACAAGGCATTGGAATCGGAGGGCCTCTCACCTCTTCTGAAAGGGGTTCTGCCTCTACCCCGGAAACCGGCATTCCGACCTGGACCTCTGGACTGGAGACCATATCGGGAAGAGGAGGATGGGAAGAACGGAAGTGTCCCCGTGCGGGGATCTGAAGGCCAGAAGCGGCTGGTGACACAGCCCCTCTACCGGCCAGCCCTGCCAAAAACACCACGGGAAACCGGCGGACTGAAGACCTTCCTCATGGAGACTTGAGCTTTATTGAGGGTCGTGAAGAGATTCACGTGTTTCTGGAGCTCCTTCAGAAATGTCTCTCCAAACAACAAACCATCGGCCAATGGTCCCAACTCCTTGGCTGCCATATCCGCCAGCTTGCTATCAATTCTTAACAACGCCACCTTCCTGCGTTCTGACGAAAGTGCCGTATTCGTATTCCCCAGTAAGCAGAAGGAACGCAAGGCCCATTCTCTAATGGAGGAGGGATCCAACACCGACCCACGGTAGAAGGCGTCGTCAGCCAAATGAAGAATTTGGGCTAATGGACCAGTGAGATCCAATAACTTGTCCTGCGTTAACCGTAAGCCTTTCTCCATGCCTTTTCGCGGATCCCTTCCTGAACGAGACATAAAGACAACCATCGTGTTGTCAAATACTGGGGTCATGGCCACTTTGTCTTGCACCATAGGCCTGGGACATTCGGCCCGGAGTCAGTTCCGTACTTCCCAGTCCAATGGTCTGCGGAGCCAATAATGAATATAATTCGCCAGGTGCTTAGGCAACTGCCAGTCGGAAAAACGTGGATGTCTGATATGTCTAGGATCGAAGAGGGGCAGCCCAGACAAATCCAAAGGAACCCCATCCGAGTCCAAGGAAGTGGAAGGATGAGAAGATGAGGACCGTCGGTCCAGGATAGACTTCTTGACGTAAGGCGAAGGCTCTTCGTAGTCATCCAGCTAGCGATCGTGTCCGACATCCGAGAGGGAAGCCTCATCTGCCAGCCATTCATCAAGCACCGCCAGAGGATCCAGAGAGCAATAGTCGCCCTCATCAGAAAAATGAGTGGGCCGAAGGCGCGTCCATAGCCTTCCTCAGCGGGGCCTTCCCTTTGGATTTGGAGGATGTAGCCACAACTGAACTCTTAGGTCTCTTGGGAGGGGAAGCACCTTCATCCTCTGACTCAAAATCCGCACTGGAACAAGCATCAAGATCCTGAGGCCGTTGTGCCAAAACGCTTGCCAACACTTTTTCAATGGAAGCAGGCACCGCCGCATTTATCATGGCTTGCATATCCAATGATTGGTCTCGTGAAGTATACATCACCGCAAAATAGCCAACTGTTAGATGAACAAGAAAACCCAATCAGTGAAACAGACCCACAACGTGGAGAGACCGTGCTGCAAAGAGGGCCCCCAAAGACTTATATAAGTCTGGGAAGGAATGTGCATATACCGTCCAAAGAGCGGTAAAAGGGGCAGCCAACCTTTGCCAGGGGCTGCAGGCAAGGAGGATACTTTTTTCTTTTTTTCTTTTTTTTTCTTTCTTGACCCTTAACAGCTGCCAACCTCCTCAGATGTCATCAGACAGGGGGCTCACCCCGTAGCAGCAGGGACTCAGCCCTTGCAACACAATAGAGAATAATAAACTTAAGAACAACCTTGCAGAGAGACAGGAAACAGAAATGCAGGTTCAGGGTTCACCCTGACACTGCAATCAGAATTAGAATAATTTAAATTTCACTCCTAGTGAGAAAAATAGTAAAAGTCATGACCATAGCACCAGGGAGTAATTGGAATTGAACACCGTGTGTTGTGGGGAAAGACAGGCACCTTAACCACTATGCTACCAGACCCCGTTAATAGAAGGGTGAATAGCAACCCTTAGAATGGCCTGGTAGGATAGGGCCCTGGGAAGGGAATAATTCCCCCCCGTATCTGCACCGGGAACGTAGCCTAGGTCAACCGTCAGGACTGTTAATGTAATAAAGGCTACGATGGCAACACAGGGAGAAAGAGACCATGGACTCAGTCCTGAAGGTCCGCAGGAGCGCGGTCAGGCTGAAGCCGCCCGCAATAAGGGGCTCACCCTCAATGGGAACAGGGACTCGGCCCTACTAGGCCGGACGCAGTGGGCCCAAACGCAATGGCAGAAACAGAGCGCGCTGTGAACCCCCGGTCTGGCCAACCACACTCAGGTTGTGTTATGACTGCGTTACACTTTAGCAGGGGAAACCAGATTACAGTGATAACGGGTGCATCCAACGGACTAGTGGCATTAAGTGGAACAGAATACAAGGCGTTGAGACAACGGAGACTGGCTCCCTGTCCCAACCCCAGCCAAACAGAGCCACTATTTTTAAGCACACTGTGAACCCGGCAGGCAGTATGTCTGGGACTACACAGCAAACAGCCGTTTAGAGAGAGACCGACCCAGAACACACCACCGCGGAGGCACACCGAGAGCCAGAGGTAGGAAGAAAAAACAGGATAAACCACAAGAGTAGCGGTTAAGAAAACATAAAGACAAAGAGAGAACATAACATAGAATCAGCTCCAAATAAAACATGCAGCATATACAATGCAACGCACAAAGCCAAAACTGACCTGTTAGCCTGTGAGAGCAGCAAAGAAAGAGTGAGGAGTTTGGTGCAGCTAGGTTTTATGGAACATTGATCTTTTCTGTGATTGGTTAATACTGTTATTGCTTCTGTGAGAGTACAGTAAAGAAGGTGTAAGCAAATACGTAGCCTCCTGTCATGTAGTAAAATTTAATAGCCCCCAGGTTCATCTCTCAAACCTTTATGGTTTGAGAGATAACCAAAGGCAAAGTTCCCCCCTCCCTCCTCCTTCCCTAAAGTCAGCGTTGTACTGACTGCAGGGGAAGTCTGTCGTATTACAGGCTTGCGCCTGCGCAGCTGAACCGAGATCCCGTTAGTGAAAAATAATTATTTCACTGAAACGGTCTTCTACATGTGCTTGGTTTGCAAGCACATGTAGAAGACTGTTTCAGTGAAATAATTCTTTGTCATTAACGTGATCACGGCTCTGCTGTAGAACCGCATGATGAAAGTCAGACCGGATATCCCTGAGAGGGGGGAACTTTGCCTTCGGTTATCTCTCAAACCATAAAGGTTTCAGAGATGAACCTGGGGGCCATTAAATTATTTTACAAATATGTACAATATGGGGGATAGTAATAATAAAGTATTACTATCCCTTTAACATCACACCATATCATATATTATAACTGCATATACCTATTTCAATACATTTTGACCTTCCTACAGATATAATGTATCGATCTGGATTTCAGTTTTACCTGTATAAACAAATGCAGTATCAGTATTTAAAATTTGGAAGCGTATAATTTACAATGGTCCAAATGAACCACAAAACATTTTTCCCTGCGATTATTGTGTGCATAGTTCTGTGGCCTTTGTACTTTGAGTGTTGTTTGACCTTTAATGTCAACAGTGTTTATATGGTAAAAGCAAAAACGATAAGAGCGCAAAAGGGACAATCTAAAAGCACAATATTTAATGTCCAAATGCATACATTGCAAACTAATATGCACGTACAAGATAATATAAAAACATAGGCTTATCTCTCTCCGTGTGTCTTGTCTGTATCTTCACTCCATCATATATCCAACAGCGTGTCAGTATGTGCATGAAAGGAAAATCACAGTATTAGGCTTTGATCCACTCGTATAGCCTCAAATGCTACAATGTATCCACTCCAAACGGAGCGACTCACCGACCTTTACTACCACTGGATCTTAAAACTTTTCCATTCGCTTTAGACTCGCTTTGGTAATATATAATAGCAGACTCTTGACTTTTGCCGAGAGAGGCTCCATTTCACATAAAAAATCACACTCTTAAACAGCCGACGCGTATCGCGGCATTCACTGGCCACTTCCTCAGGGCTTACAGGTCGTCTGATCACCCGGGACTAAATACTCATTAGAGCATCCGGTTCCGATGAGACCAGACCATCCGTCATCAGACTTACATCTTTAACTCCTTAGAGCCCATCTCCCAATACTCTAAGACAAATATTACTTCAACCTATCTCAATTACCATCACAAGTATTAGTAAAAGTCTCTATACAAATACATATAACATAAACATATCAAGACATAACCCAATCTTCAATAAAACTTGTCCCTTAATTAAAATAATTATTATTAGCTTCCTCTTATCCTGAACCTTATCATATATTCTAAATAAATGCTGCCAAATCTAGATCTACATTTAAACCTACCGGTTGGAGTGTTTTAAGTTGGTGTATCCAGAATGTCTCCCTCTTCCTCAGTTTTAATAATCTATCCCCTCCTCTTCTATCTACACCCACTTGTTCTATTGCCATTATTTTAATATCCTCGCTCTTACACTCTGAAGACTCCAGAAAATGTTTAGGGACACTATGTGTTTCCATTTTACTGGATATATTTCTCAAATGCTCTCCCACTCTGACTTTAAGTTTGCGCTTTGTCCTCCCCACGTATTGTCTACCACACTTACACGTGAGGAGGTACACCACAAACACCGAGTCACAATTCAAGAATTGTCTCATCTGGTATTTCTTCCCAGTCACTGTAGACTCAAACTCTGAGGTTTGTTCTCCTTTCTTAAAGGGATAATGTGCACATGTTGTACAGCCCTTTTTTCCACATCTGTACATACCTCTATTCCCCCTCAGGAAATTATTTTCCTCCGCATTGGCACCCACTTTTCTTTCACCATTCTTATATTTTCTATATATATCACTTGGTGCAACAATTTGTTTGATATTTCTATTACGCCTAAATGATATCTTTGGTTTTTCTCCTAATACCGGACACAACACCGGATCTTCTCTCAGTATATGCCAATGCCTCTTAAGAATTTTTTCCATCTGATGAGCTTGTTGGTTGTACGTTGTGGTAAAAAATGGCATGTACTCTCCCTTATTTCTTTCTTTTTCTTTATAATTTACCAATTCCTGTCTTGGTATACTTTTTATCCTTACCTCAGCTTCGTCTAACAGTTTACTAGGGAACCCCTTATCCAGTAATTTATTCTTCACAATTGTGGATTCCTGATGGAAGTCTTCCTCTTTACTACAATTACGTCTAACCCTCTGTAATTGTCCATAGGGTATATTTTGTTTCCACCTTTTATGGTGGCCACTGTCATAATGAAGGTATCCATTGCTATCCACCATTTTTCTATAATTTTTTGTAAACACTTGTGACCCCTCATTGAATATAATCAGATCCAGAAACTCGATTTTACTGGTATCTGTATGCATTGTAAAGGACAAATTGAATTGATTAGCATTCATATATTGATAAAAATCTAGGAGCTGTAATTCTGATCCTTCCCATATAATCAGAATATCGTCAATATATCGTTTATAATACACGATATTCTTCCTAAATGGGTTTTGTTCCAAATAGCCATCCATTCCCATCTCCCCATATATAGATTCGCGAAGGACGGAGCAAATGCACAGCCCATCGCGGACCCCCTGGTCTGCCTATACATCCTGTCCTGGAACAGAAAATAATTGTGCCCCAGGACAAAAGAAATGGCATCCACCAGGAAACACACCTGGGCTTCTGGTAACACCCCGTCATTCTCCAGGAAGTATTTGGTGGCTTGTACCCCCTCATAATGAGGAATAACAGTGTATAGTGCCGAGACGTCACAAGTAATCCAACGATAGGTCTCTTTCCACGTAACGTCTTCCACACTCTTAAAAACCTGCATACTGTCCCTCAGATATGAGGGCAACAATGCCACCAAGGGTTGTAAATAGAGGTCAATGTATTTCGACAAATTATCTGTCAATGAGCCTATCCCCGATACAATGGGGTGGCCTGGGGTTTTTTTCAAATTCTTGTGTAACTTGGGAAGATAGTAGAATATAGGTATCCTACTATACTCATATAAAAAACAAAACTCCTCCTTCGACAAAACTTCCTCAGATTTACCTCTTTCCAATAATGTTCTTAGTTCTCCCAAGTACTCTTTAGTTGGATTATTTTTCAGCACTTCATAGGTATCACTATCCGATAATAATCTCGGTGCTTCTTTAATATAATCCTCTATATCTAGTATACATATTTCCCCCCCCTTATCGGCCTGTCTAATCACAATAGTACTATCTCCCTGTAACATTCTTAGGGCTTTCTTCTCACCAAATTTAAGATTATGTGGTTGGCTTTTCTTAGCTCCACACATCTTCTATGTCCTTCAGAATCAATTTCTCAAATACCTTTATATACTCCCCTTGTTGTTGTATGGGGTAAAAACCTGATTTATTTTTTTTTCCACTATGTACCATCACATTATGATTTCCCTCGGTATCCTCTTTTAACGCTTCTAATCTTCTCACTCCATAAACATCAGCTATTGAGAATTTTTCTTCTTCTTGTTCTAATTTCTTCCTATCCTTATTAGCAAAAAAAGTTTCACTGTATATAAAGGTATTTGAGAAATTGATTCTGAAGGACATAGAAGATGTGTGGAGCTAAGAAAAGCCAACCACATAATCTTAAATTTGGTGAGAAGAAAGCCCTAAGAATGTTACAGGGAGATAGTACTATTGTGATTAGACAGGCCGATAAGGGGGGGGAAATATGTATACTAGATATAGAGGATTATATTAAAGAAGCACCGAGATTATTATCGGATAGTGATACCTATGAAGTGCTGAAAAATAATCCAACTAAAGAGTACTTGGGAGAACTAAGAACATTATTGGAAAGAGGTAAATCTGAGGAAGTTTTGTCGAAGGAGGAGTTTTGTTTTTTATATGAGTATAGTAGGATACCTATATTCTACTATCTTCCCAAGTTACACAAGAATTTGAAAAAAACCCCAGGCCACCCCATTGTATCGGGGATAGGCTCATTGACAGATAATTTGTCGAAATACATTGACCTCTATTTACAACCCTTGGTGGCATTGTTGCCCTCATATCTGAGGGACAGTATGCAGGTTTTTAAGAGTGTGGAAGACGTTACGTGGAAAGAGACCTATCGTTGGATTACTTGTGACGTCTCGGCACTATACACTGTTATTCCTCATTATGAGGGGGTACAAGCCACCAAATACTTCCTGGAGAATGACGGGGTGTTACCAGAAGCCCAGGTGTGTTTCCTGGTGGATGCCATTTCTTTTGTCCTGGGGCACAATTATTTTCTGTTCCAGGACAGGATGTATAGGCAGACCAGGGGGTCCGCGATGGGCTGTGCATTTGCTCCGTCCTTCGCGAATCTATATATGGGGAGATGGGAATGGATGGCTATTTGGAACAAAACCCATTTAGGAAGAATATCGTGTATTATAAACGATATATTGACGATATTCTGATTATATGGGAAGGATCAGAATTACAGCTCCTAGATTTTTATCAATATATGAATGCTAATCAATTCAATTTGTCCTTTACAATGCATACAGATACCAGTAAAATCGAGTTTCTGGATCTGATTATATTCAATGAGGGGTCACAAGTGTTTACAAAAAATTATAGAAAAATGGTGGATAGCAATGGATACCTTCATTATGACAGTGGCCACCATAAAAGGTGGAAACAAAATATACCCTATGGACAATTACAGAGGGTTAGACGTAATTGTAGTAAAGAGGAAGACTTCCATCAGGAATCCACAATTGTGAAGAATAAATTACTGGATAAGGGGTTCCCTAGTAAACTGTTAGACGAAGCTGAGGTAAGGATAAAAAGTATACCAAGACAGGAATTGGTAAATTATAAAGAAAAAGAAAGAAATAAGGGAGAGTACATGCCATTTTTTACCACAACGTACAACCAACAAGCTCATCAGATGGAAAAAATTCTTAAGAGGCATTGGCATATACTGAGAGAAGATCCGGTGTTGTGTCCGGTATTAGGAGAAAAACCAAAGATATCATTTAGGCGTAATAGAAATATCAAACAAATTGTTGCACCAAGTGATATATATAGAAAATATAAGAATGGTGAAAGAAAAGTGGGTGCCAATGCGGAGGAAAATAATTTCCTGAGGGGGAATAGAGGTATGTACAGATGTGGAAAAAAGGGCTGTACAACATGTGCACATTATCCCTTTAAGAAAGGAGAACAAACCTCAGAGTTTGAGTCTACAGTGACTGGGAAGAAATACCAGATGAGACAATTCTTGAATTGTGACTCGGTGTTTGTGGTGTACCTCCTCACGTGTAAGTGTGGTAGACAATACGTGGGGAGGACAAAGCGCAAACTTAAAGTCAGAGTGGGAGAGCATTTGAGAAATATATCCAGTAAAATGGAAACACATAGTGTCCCTAAACATTTTCTGGAGTCTTCAGAGTGTAAGAGCGAGGATATTAAAATAATGGCAATAGAACAAGTGGGTGTAGATAGAAGAGGAGGGGATAGATTATTAAAACTGAGGAAGAGGGAGACATTCTGGATACACCAACTTAAAACACTCCAACCGGTAGGTTTAAATGTAGATCTAGATTTGGCAGCATTTATTTAGAATATATGATAAGGTTCAGGATAAGAGGAAGCTAATAATAATTATTTTAATTAAGGGACAAGTTTTATTGAAGATTGGGTTATGTCTTGATATGTTTATGTTATATGTATTTGTATAGAGACTTTTACTAATACTTGTGATGGTAATTGAGATAGGTTGAAGTAATATTTGTCTTAGAGTATTGGGAGATGGGCTCTAAGGAGTTAAAGATGTAAGTCTGATGACGGATGGTCTGGTCTCATCGGAACCGGATGCTCTAATGAGTATTTAGTCCCGGGTGATCAGACGACCTGTAAGCCCTGAGGAAGTGGCCAGTGAATGCCGCGATACGCGTCGGCTGTTTAAGAGTGTGATTTTTTATGTGAAATGGAGCCTCTCTCGGCAAAAGTCAAGAGTCTGCTATTATATATTACCAAAGCGAGTCTAAAGCGAATGGAAAAGTTTTAAGATCCAGTGGTAGTAAAGGTCGGTGAGTCGCTCCGTTTGGAGTGGATACATTGTAGCATTTGAGGCTATACGAGTGGATCAAAGCCTAATACTGTGATTTTCCTTTCATGCACATACTGACACGCTGTTGGATATATGATGGAGTGAAGATACAGACAAGACACACGGAGAGAGATAAGCCTATGTTTTTATATTATCTTGTACGTGCATATTAGTTTGCAATGTATGCATTTGGACATTAAATATTGTGCTTTTAGATTGTCCCTTTTGCGCTCTTATCGTTTTTGCTTTTAGAATATATTGCTGTGGAAGAAAACTAACCACTGAGGGAGCTGCATATGGACTTTCTATCAGTGATGAAAGAGAAGATTTGAGATATTGTATAGAAAGACGGATGAATATAGAAAGACTGATGAGTATTTATATTGAATCTGCTGTATCTCTATGTTGATTACTGCTTTTGTGTTTTTTGGGTTTTTCTTTTTTCTCTTTCCTCTTTACTTGGGTTCACGGATTACTGTATCTGAGCGCCACTAGATAGAGAAGTGTTTATATGGACCTTCCAAGCTTGCTTCAAAATCATTTCATTTTCTGTACGTCTTACATATATAATACATAGTTGCATAGTAGTTTAGGTTGAAAAAAGACTTGTGTTCATCAAGTGAAATCCCTTTTCCTATTCTTGTTTACCGCTGTTGATCCCAAAGAAGGCAACCCCCTTATTTCTGTCATCCAATATGACATACAGGTGCAATGGAGAGGCGACAGTTCCTCCCAGTAGGCTGGAACATTTCTGAACGAAGTGCAGGGGTGGAGAATCCCCCTCCTCCATATTTGGCTACCTTAGCCCCTCCCCGCCAGATAGATTTGTTCCTTCACTTGGTAAGAAGGCTGTGAACAGTTCTGTTTAGTTTTAGTTATTATCTTGTTTTGTCTTAGATATGGGGTGCCCGAAGTCCCCCTATACGTGGATTACCATTACTGGCTTCCCCTTTAGGATTGGCCAGTTTCCAGGTGCTGTCTGTGGACCTTTGCAGCTGAGTGAATCATGCAACCCATGTATCTCTCTCCACAGGAGTCTCTCTGAGGCTTCTGCTTTTTCAATGGTAATCTGAAGAAAGAAGACCTGCAAAAAGGTGAGTAACCCTTTGAGTGCCATGGTCCACTTGTCCCACAGTTCCCTTCCACACATGGGTCTTTCTGGAGTTTTTTTTATAACTCCTGCACTCATGTTGGGTACTTCTATTCTCTGGGTCACTGGAGCATTTTGGGACTGTGTTGTTGGTAGTCAACACCTCCCCTGCCATGCTTGGGTGATTTGGAAGACTTTATTCTCATTTTCCGTTTGGATTTATGTGGTTTTTTTTTTATTATTTGGTGTTCTGTATGTGTTTTGCCACTTTTTGAACACTTTTTACTTTAGTTGTTTTATTTAAATTCAGCCCCTTTAAGGGCTCTATGCATAGCCGCAATGCTCCATTGACTTCTATGGGACAGACTGCTTTGAGATATATCTCTGCAACCACTCCATGTACTGAGTTGAGAGAGGGTTTGTTCTTCTTGTCTCCCCTTGTCCTACAGTGTCCTGGGGGTTTCTGGAGGGTTCGAGTTATGCTTTTGGGGTACTGTCAGGACAGAGCTACATTTCCAATAAACGCCGTTTCGTGGGCCTTTTTATGATTGGATCCGATTTTGGATGCCATTTTCTTCTCTCCTGAACGGAGTATCCTATGCTTGGATTCCACTGCTCTTCTCATCAGGTTAACTCTTTGCTTGCCAGAGAAGTACATTTTTTTGCCTTTCTGGGGTGATTTCTTAATCTGGGTTGACAGTATTTGGGTTCTCTAATACTGTAGGACCCTTAAACTGTTAGGATGGCGGATCAAAAGGCAAATGGGGCTAGGCCTAAGGCTTAAGGACTCAGGGGCATCTATGACCATGCCAAGCGGGGCTTCCCAGAGAATAATCAGGTCACTTATGCCCCTCATGTGCTCTGGCCCCTGCGTCTCTGCCAGGGCCCTCCAGCCATGAACAAGAGACACATTGGGTCAAGGAGTCAGTCCTCTATGGCACAGTTTCTTTATTTCTTCAGGAGGTTCTTCAGTCTTGGACGCCCCCCACTTCTTTCAGGTTTGTGGCCCCTAAGGCCCCTGGTATTCCTGACCTATCTGATTCCTCTGATGAGGATACTGAGGTGTCTGAGGATGGTGAATGTGCAGAAGGGACTTCTTCCCATACAAATGGCGACCCCTTTGAAGCTGAACCCAAACCCTCTGCTGAGGGTTTCATTAAGGCGGTTTTGACTGCCCTTAACATCCCTGTCATCCCTGTTGAGACACAGTCTACTTCTTGTATCTTTGAAAGACGTGAGAAGTACAGTACCATGTTTCCACTTAATTCCACTCTTGATCAGGTTATCATGGATGAGTGGGAAAACTCCAGACGAGCGTCTTGATCTTCCTAAGAGATTTTCTAAGCTGTATCCATTTTCTGATGCAGCTTTGGCTCAGTGGGCTATACCTCCTCAGGTGGACCCCCCCTAAATCCACTGTCTAAATCCACTGCTTTGCCCTTGGCGGATGCCACAGCACTCAAGGATTTAACTGATAGGAAGCTTGAGGCTATCCTGAAGTCTTCTTTTGCAGCCATAGGTGCCTCTTGGCTTCTGTCTGGGTCACTAGAGCCATTGCTGTTGGGATTGAACAGCTTACTGAAGCTGTCTGCAAGGGTGCCCCTAAGGAGGATCTTTTGTCCATTCTAGCCAACATATTTGAGGTTCAGAATTATGTGACACCCTCTTTGACGCTGCCAGGCTTGAAGCTAGGGCTTCTGCATTTTCCGTGGCTGCCAGATGCACTCTATGGCTTAAGATTTGGTCTGCTGACATCATCTAATTTCTCTCCTTTTTCAGGGTACCTCTCTTTTTGGCCATGAACTGAAGAATATCATCAGTGAGGCCATTGGGGGTAAGAGCACCTTGTTGCCTACTGTTCTTAAAAACACCTTAATATGACAAGCAAGCAGCATCTTTTTTTGTCCCCGCTAAAGGAAAGCGCAAAGGCTGAATCCAGGTGGGTCTTAGGCCAGTACCCTGTGCTCCACCCCCAAGCCAGCAACAGTGGAGGTCCAAGCACTCCTCCACCAAACCTTCTTTGGCATGACTCGCCAAACCCTGATCTGCACACACCTGTAGGTGGTTGTCTGCATCATTTTTCAAGCATTTGGGCAGGCTCTTTTATGGATCAGTGGGTATTACAGGTGGTTTCAGGAGGCTACAGGATTCCCTTCACATTCCTGCCTCCCTTCAGATTCTTCCTTTCTCGTCCTCTTCAGACTCATGGAAGGTTAAATCTTTTCAACGGGGTGGTGCAGGCTCTCCTGGACAGCTGAGTCCTGACTACGGTTCCTTTGCAAGAGAGAGGTTTCTATACCAACGTATTTGTAATTCCCAAGGAGGACGGCGGCAGCTGTCCCATCCTGGATCTCAAGGATTTCAATTCTTTTGTGGTCCATGTTCACTACAAGATGGAGTTCTTGCTCTATGTCATTGCAGCGATGTGTTCAGGGGAATTTCTGACCTCTCTGGATCTGCACGATGCTTACCTGCACATTCCTATTCAACTGGTCAGTCAGAAGTATCTCAGATTCGCTTGTGCTCTGGGACACTTTCAGTTTATCGCCCTCCCCTTCATGCTCACCGCTGCTCATCAGGTGTTTGCACGTGTCTTGGTCGTCTTGATTACCTTCCTGCACACCAAGGGAATTTAGGTGACTCCGTACATGGACGAGCTTCTGCTGAAGGCTCCTACCAGGGACCTCCTGGACCTCCAAGTCCAGAAATGTACCCAGATCCTCCTCCAGCATGGATGGATTCAGAACATGACAAGTCTGTTCCAGTTCCCACTCAGAATCTGGTTTTCCTGGGTCTCTGGTTCGACAACTGTCAGGGCATGGTCTATCTGACAGAGGACTCTGTTCAACAGATCACAAACAAGGTGTCCTTTGCTCTGGAGAGGACCTCAGCTCCGGTTCACAAGTTCTCATCCCTTTGTGGGAGTGGTTCTGTACTCAATGACACACACCCGGGAGCTTCAGGTTCACTATCAGGGTTTACCAGGGGAAGCTGGAACCTCTGGATTGGTTAGTCTTCCCCTGGAAGTAAGGCAAGACCTCCTCTGGTGGATGTTCAGTTCCAACCTGTGGAAAGGGGAACCCTTTGTTGTCCAATATTGGACTCTGGTAACGACGGATGCCAGCCTTTACGGCTGGGGAGCTGTCCTGGTTCACCTGGGGGTTCAGGGCCGATGAAGTGAAGACTAGGCCCTCCTCCCCATCAACATTCTGGAGCTCAGAGTGATTAATCATGCTCTGGTCTACTGGCCCACTCCACGGAGGACTGTCCATGCGCATCCAGTCTGACAACACCATGGCCGTGGCATACATCAACAAGCAAGGAGGCAAAAGAAGTAATTCTGCTTGGTTAGAGGTCAAGGCTATTTTAGCCTGGGCAGAAGAACACGTTCCTGCCATCTCCGCCATGTACATCCCAGGCATAGAAAACTTTCTGGCGGATTTTCTCAGTCACCAAACGGTGGACCCCGGGAGTGGGAGCTCCATCCGGAGGTTTTTGATCTGTTAGTCCAGAAATGGGATCGTCCCTGCATAGACTTGATGGCTACCAGGGACAACAGGAAGGTTCCGCTGATTTGCTCTCCCTGGGGGAATCGTCTGGTATTCGCCTTATCCATTCCTTGGCTTTTTCATCTAGCCTACATTTTTCCTCCTCTTCCATTCATCCCCAGGGTGCTGAGAAAGATTTGGATAGATGGTGCTTCAGTCATCCTGATTGCCCCTCATTGGACCAGGCAACTTTGGTTTCCAGAGCTGTTGGCACTGTCTGCTCAGGATCTGTTTTCTCTGCCATGCAGACCGGATCTCCTCCTCAAGGGTTACCTCTGGAGAGAGGATGTGGACAGTCTGGCTTTGACAGCATGGCTGTTGAGTAAGGGCTTTTTTCCTGAGGTGGTCTCCACCATGATCTGAGCCAAGAAACAGGGTTTGGTCTATCTTCCCCTCTTGGGGCATGGACAGGGATCTGTCCTTGCAGGAGTTTGATCTTCTGTCCATCTTGTCTTTTCTGCAGGATGGTGTGAACAAGGGCCTTAGCCTTAGTTCCTTGAATGTCCAGAACTCTGCTCTCTTGGTCTTCTTCCAGAAAAGCATTGCCATGTTGCTGGATGACAGTTTTCTTCAGGGTTTGCTCATGCTTTCCTTCCTGCAAGGCTCCCACTCTCCAGTGGGACCTTACTCTGGTCTTGGGAGTTTTGCAGCTGCCTCCCTTGAGTCTTTGGCTACCATTCCTTTACGTCTTCTGATGTGGAAGATGGCTTTTCTTTTGGCTGTAGTTTCTGTAGCAGAGTTGCAGGCTTTCTCCTGCAAACCTTCCCTGGTGTTTCACAAGGAAAAGGCTGTTCTCCGTACTTCTTAGGAATTTTTTCCTAAGGTAGTGTGAGTTCCTGTCACAGTAATCTGGTAAAGGACAGACACAGTAATAAAATATAACCACCTTTATTGGAATATACAGTGATAATAATATATGCGATATAGCGATGATAATATCCCACACAACCCCAGACCACCAGATGATAGGGCCCAAGCTCCTACCCAGAGCTCCACACTGTGCAACACACTGCACTACTGCGAGGTACCGAAGACCAAAGGCAACAGGGAGTGAGAGTTGGACAGAGCCGCGGGACACAGATGCTAACGGTCAAGCAGGCTAGGAGCGTATGCAGCGAGTAGTCAGCCAGAGCCACAGGTTAGACAAGCCGGGGATACACTGAGCGAGATTGGAGCCGGAGGACAGACAAGCCGGGGGCTATACGGAGCGATTAAGTCAGCCAGAGCCACAGGTCAGAACCGATGTGGGTAGTCAGACAAGCCCGGGTCATACACGGAGCAAGTAAGTCAGCCAGAGCCACAGGTCAGAACCGATGTGGGTAGTCAGACAAGCCAAGGTCATACACGGAGCAAGTAAGTCAGCCAGAGCCACAGGTCAGAACCGATGTGGGTAGTCAGACAAGCCGAGGTCATACACAGAGCAGATTCTCAGATAAGCACAGGTCACAACGGAGCACAAGAGTAACTAACAGGAACACCACGTAAGGGCAATGACTCCCAGGCCCAGGGAGGTTATAAAGGAGCAGAAGGAGAGGGGACCCAATTAGGCTACCCAGAATAGGCCCATAAACAGGCGTCTGTGCTAGTGCCTGTTACCTGATGTAGCAATGAGGAAGTGGCCGGAGGCCATGCCGGCCGGTGGCTATACAGAGGTAAGGAAGCCTAAGGGAGACTGTGATAGTACCCGCCCCTTAACGACCTCTCCACTGCGGAAGAGGACCAGCACTAGCGGCAGTGCGGGAGTGGAATTCACAGAGAAGGGCAGGTGCATGCAGATCTCTTAGCGACCCAGGAACGCTCCTCAGTTCCCTAGCCTTTCCAGTGCACCAAATATTGTACCCGGCCTCTGACCATGCGAGAGTCCAGGATACTCTGTACTTCGTATTCCTCATGTTCCCCCCACTTGAACGGGTCTGGGATGGACCAAAGCCTTGGTATAACGGTTACAAACCAGAGGTTTGAGTAGCGACACATGAAACATCTTAAAAATGCGCATGTTAGCGGGAAGCTCGAGGGCATACGTCACAGGGTTAATCTTGCAGAGAACCCCGAAAGGGACCCACAAATTGGTGAGCCAGCTTTTTACAAGGCACCTGGAGATTGAGATTGCGTGAGGACAACAAGACTCTCGCTTCCACCCGGAACACCGGAGCTGGTAATCGCCTACAGTCTGCTTGTCGCTTACAGCGCATCGTGGAACTCTGCAGGGATTTCTTAACCCTACCCATGTGGAGTAGAGCACCTTCAAGTGCTCCTCCAGAGCAGGAATGTTCTGTGCCTAAAATGACTCAGGCAGGAGAGAAGGTTGGAAACCATAATTAATCAGAAAGGGAGAGTTCCGAGAGGAGGAATTGACTGCACTATTTCTGGCCAGCTCCACCCACGGTAAAAAGTTTGCCCAGTTGACATGATGGTCAGAAATGAAACAATGGAGAAACTGTTCCAGCAACTGATTAGACCTTTCAGCAGCATCGTTCGACTGTGGGTGGTAAGCTGAGGAGAACGAGAGCTGGATCCCCATCTGACCGTAAAAAGCTCTCCAGAAACTTGACACAAACTGGCTCCCGTGATCCGAGACCACCACCTTTGGTATACCGTGGAGACGAACTACCTCCTTCTCAAAGATCTCTGCCAACTCCTTGGAGGAGGGGAGTCCCTTAAGTGGCATGGAATGGGCCATCTTTGAAAATCTATCCACAATCATAAGAATGAACATGTAACCCTCAGAGATCGGCAACTCAACCATAAAGTCAATTGACAAGTGAGACCATGGATGCTCCCCGTTTGGGGTGGGCAAAAGGAGACCGACCGGCAATTGACGAGGAGTCTTAGTCCGAGCACAAGTGGAACATGCTGAAACAAATGCGAAACAGTCTGCCCTCATGCTGGGCCACCAAGAGAGTTTGGACATCGACCATATCAGTTGGTCTCTACCAACATGTCCTGCAGCCTGAGAGGAATGGTATGTCTCCAGAAGTCTGGTACGGTGGGATTTGGGCACAAAACCTCTCCCATTAGGTCTCTCTGCCGCGGCGGAAGCTTGGGCAGACAAAATCTCATCGCCCAGCAGAGATGTATTACTGGTGCATATCGTAGCCAAGATGTGGTCGGAAGGAATAACAGGCACCGGAGGAGACTCCTCCTGGGACTCTGACCCAAATTGTCGAGAGAGAGCATCCGCTCTAATATTTTTGGTAACAGGAAGGTAGGAAACCACAGAATTAAACCTTGAAAGGAACAGGGCCCATCTGGCCTGACGTGAAGACAACCTCCTAGCCGCCGATAAATGTGATGTTTTTGTGATCTGTCAGTATCAGGATCGGAACCGCTGTGCCCTCCAGCAGATAATGTCATTCTTTCAAGACCAAGATGATGGCAAGCAATTCCCGATCGCCCACATCATATAAACATCGACAGTTTTATTATAGTAAAAGCCGCATGGCAGCAATGGTTTACCAGGGCCCGTGCGCTGGGACAGCAAAGTGCCCACACCGGACTCCGAGGCATCCACCTCCGGTGTAAATGGCAGGGAGGGGTTCGGGTGGGATAATATCGGGGCCTTCACAAAGGCAGACTTCAAGTCTTCAAAAGCCTGAAGTGCTTCAGGTGCCCAGTCTAAAGGATTAGAGCCTTTCTGAGTCATGTCAGTGAGTGGTTTCACGACTGAGGAAAAGTTTTGTATAAACCTTCTGTAATAATTAGTGAAGCCAAGGAACCTCTGTATGGATATTAGCCCCACAGGAAGCGGCCTCTGCAAGACAACAGACAGTTTTTGCGGATCCATGGCCAGACCAGTGGATGAAATCACATATCCCAAGAAGGTCATCTGGGATTTGTGGAATTCACATTTCTCTAATTTGCAGAACAACTTGTTCTCTCTTAGCAGTTGTAGAACCTGGGCTACGTCTGCTCTGTGTGTCTCCAAGGTAGGAGAATGGATGAGTATATCGTCCAAATATACTACAACACAGCTCTGGAGTAGGTCTCTTAAAACATCATTAAAGGGATAGTAATACTTGAAAATAATTTTATTTTATATTGTAGCCCTTAAAAAACATGAAAAATGATATAAGTCTTATCTCCCAAACCTTTATGGTTTGGGAGATATTTACAAGTAAAATAAAGCAAAGTTCCCTTTTCCTGGCTGTTTCAGCCAAGTCTGCCATCTAGTGGACAGATTTGGAATCCGGTCCACAGATAAACTGGAACTGTGTACAAAGTGTGCCTGGCTTGCAAGCACCATTCCAATGAAGAAATTATTTTTAAAGATCATGATCTCGGCACTTCTGGAGAGCCACGGCCGGTCAAGGGAACGGATTTCAAATCTGAGAGCTAGAACGGTGACGTCATTCCAGGGGAAACTTTACTTGTGAATATCTCCAAAACCATAAAGCTTTTGGAGATAAGACTGATATAATTTTTCATGTTTTTAAGGGCTACAATATAAACTAAAATTATTTTCAAGTATTACTATGCCTTTAATGAACTTCTGGAAGACAGTGGGAGTGTTGCACAATCCAAAAGGCATAACCAAAAATACTCATAGTGCCTGCTCCGAGTGTTAAAGGCTGTCTTCCATTCATCGCCCTTTCTTATTTGTACCAAGTTGTTTGAGGCCCTCAAGTCAAGTTTTGTGAAAATTGTCGAGCCTTTGATACGATCAAATAGCTTCGTGATCAATGGTATAGGATAAGCGATCTTTCCCATTAGCTTATTTAGACCCCTGAAATCAATACATGGTCTGAGCTCCCCATCTTTTTTCTTAATGAAAAAGAAGCCTGCGTCTGCAGGGGAGGAAGACTTCCGAATAATGCCCCTAGCTAGGGTGTCTTCCACATAGTCCTCCATGGCCTTGTTCTCCTCCACTGACACGGGATAAACTCGGCCCCTAGGAGGTCTGGCCCCTGGTACCAGATCAACAGTACAATCGTAGGGCCTGTGTGGCGGCAGTTTACTGGCGTCTACCTGATTAAATACCTCTTTGTAGGCCTGATACTCAGCAGGTAACAAGGTAGAGGTACATAATATTTTCATAGGCTGCTGAAGGCAAGGCCTTGCACATAGAGATGACCACGAAAGGATGTCACAGGTTTTCCAATCAATTCTAGGGTTGTGAGTCTGCAGCAGTGGAAACTCCAGAATGATGGCATGATGGGGAGAATGTATCACCTGGAACTGTTGTGTCTCCACATGGAGTGCCCCTACCCTCAGAGGCAAGGGATGAATCTCATGAGTAACTTGTGCCGACTGTAGAGGTCTGCTGTCAATAGCCTCAATGGCCAACGGAGAGGAGCGAGGCAACAACGGAATAGTGTGTTTGGCCTCGAAGTCTGCATCAATGAAAACCCCGCTGCCCCTGAGTCCAGTAGTGCCGGAGCCACCACAGAAGACTCAGCCTAAGATAGTGCAACTTCAAAAATAGGCTTGTCCATTACTGTCTCTGGGGACTGTGAAATTCCAACCAGGGTCTGTCCCCTACTTGACCCTAGTTACGGGAGTTTTCCCGGCCGAATAGGGCAAGCTCTCAACAAATGGCCAGGTTCCCCACAGTATAAGCAAAGGCCCCTCCCCAGCTTTACCTCCCCAACCGGGGTAAAGTTTTACGCCCATGCTCTTTGAATGAAGGCCTCACACGGATTCTCATGTCTAACAGGATGGTGACTGAGATAACTCCTCCAGATCACCAGGAGTTCCCTGGCTGCCGTCTTGTCCTTAATTGTGTCATTCAAGCCCTGGGAGAATGCGGCAACTAGGGCTTCATTGTTCCAACCGACTTCCGCTGATTAAGGAACCCCTGACACATAGCAGGTTCCCCATCATATCTTTGGGGTAGAGGAGCTGAGCCAGACAATCCTCTAGTTATGCCCGCCTTAGGGGCAGTGGCCACAACCAATGCAGGTACTGGGGAAGCCGCCGGTTGCGAAGCAAAGCGGTCTAGGTGAGCTGTGCGATTTAACAGTGTCTGCATAGCAAAAGACAGTTGATCAGTTTTCTGGTCTTGAGAATCCATCCTGGACAGGATGCTCTGATTAGGTGGACTGCCTGTACCTTCATTCGACATGGCCCTAACGTACTGTCACAGTAATCGGGCAAAGAAGGATAGACACAGTAATAAAATATAACTATCTTTATTGGAATATACAGTGATAATATTTGCGATATAGCGATAATATCCCACACAACCCCAGACCACAGGATGATAGGGCCCAAGCTCCTACAGAGGCTGCACACTGTGCTACGCACTGCACTACTGCAAGGTACCGGAGACCAAAGGCAACAGGGAGTGAGAGTTGGACAGAGCTGCGCGACACAGAGGCTAACGGTCAGGCAGGCTAGGAGTGTATGGAGCAAGTAGTCGGCCAGATCCACAGGTCAGACAAGCCGGGGATACACTGAGCGAGATAGAAGCCAGAGGACAGACAAACCGGGGACTACACAGAGCGATTGAGTCAGCCAGAGCCACAGGTCAGAAACGATGTGGGTAGTCAGACAAGCCGGGGTTAACAAGGAGCGAGTTAGTCAGCCAGAGCCACAGGTCAGAACCGATGTGGGTAGTCAGACAAGCCGGGGTCATACACAGAGCAGATTCTCAGATAAGCACGTGTCACAAAGGAGCAAAAGAATAACAGGGACACCATGTAAGGGCAATGACTCCCTGGCTCAGGGAGGTTATAAAGGAGCAGAAGGAGGCGGGACCCAATTAGGCCACCCAGAATAGGCCCGTTAGCAGGCGTCCATGCTAGTGCCTGTTACCTGATGTAGCAATGAGGAAGTGGCTGGAGAAAGCACAGGATAGCTCGAAGGAGACTGTGATCGTTCCACATCAGTCAGGAGATAGTTGTGCCTTAATTTTGTCCTGAACCTAAATCGGACAAGGAGAGGGATCTCCACTTATTGGATGTGGTACGCTGCCTTAAAGGGATAGTAATACTTAAAATGTAAAAAAAATATGTTGTAGGGTTTATCCCCCTGAGTAAAACAAGAGTACTCCCACTGCTGAAAGGTGTTTCATTCAAAAGTTATTAATTTTCAAAGCTGAATTTTTTTAGGTGCAATATCACAGTGGCCTGAAATTGTACAGTGGCGCTATTGCTACATGATCCTATGGACAGCTCTGGTCCCAGGACCATAAATCTCCATAGGATGGTGTAGCAACATCGCCACTGTACAATTTCAGGACACTGTGATATTGCACCTAAAAAAATTCAACTTTGAAAATTAATAACTTTTGAATGAAACACCTTTCAGCAGTGGGAGTACTCTTGTTTTACTCAGGGGGATAAACCCTATAACATATTTTTTGTTTTACATTTTAAGTATTACTATCCCTTTAAGTTCGGTGTGCACTATATTGAGTCTGTCCATAAGACAGACAGATGCTCTATTTGTCATCCCTGAGGGTCCCAGGGCTGGTTTAGCTGCGTCCAAGGTGACTGTTGCATCCTGGATTTAAGTCTACCATCCGCATGGCTTATGAGCTCAGAGCGAAACATGTTCCCTTCCTCATTACAGCACATTCCACCAGGTCTGTTGGGGGCTTCTGGGCCTAAAAGTATCAGGCCTCTGCTGAACAACTGCGTAAGGTGGCAACTTGGTCCTACATGCACACCTTTGCCAAACACTATCGTGTTGATGTTCTGGCTTCGGCAGGAAAGTCCTGGAGGCAGTTTTGCCTGTCTAGGATTTTATTTTTCCTGTGCCTTATAGCTCTTTAACTGTTTGAGCCCTGCTGGCTCTTGTACTTCTTTCCTGTGCATTGTAATTTATTGTCCGTTGACAGTTTCGGCTGTTCCATGTCCTGGATAGTTCATGGGAACTCTGGTATCATTGCTCACAGGAGTTTTTCCCTTCTTTCTTCTTGCTATCGTAGTCCATAGGTTATTGTCTCAGATCTATCTGGCGGGGAGGGGCTAAGGTAGCCTGATATGGAGGAGGGGGAGTCTCCACCCCTGCACTTGTTTCTGAATTTTTTCCAGCCTACTGGGAGGAGCCGTCGCCTCCCCATGGTACCTTTATATCATGTGGACTAAGAGAAAAGGATTTAACAGGTAAGACTAAAATCCTCTCTTCAGCAATTTCAAGTTTTGCATTGAATGGGGGAAAAAATACTTCTTGACTCCAAATGGCAATCAGATTTCTCCTTGGATCAACAAGCCCAAAATAAATATTAATCCCAGTATGAACATATATAGCCCTCTATATTCTGCTCCTTTAAAAAAGTATCCAGGCCATTTTTAAAGGCATTGAATGTATTCAATAGCACCACCTCTTCCGGCAGTGAATTCCATACCTTTATTGTCCTTACTGTAAAGAATCCTTTCTGCTGTTACAGGTGAAATCTCGTTTCTTCAAGTTGTAGCTGGTGACCCCTTGTCCTTTGAACTTTTCTGTTCATGAACAGGTCTTTGGAGAGCCCTTTGTATGGGACCTTAACATATTTATATAATGTTATCATATCCCCTCTAAGAAGCCGTTTCTCCAGTGTGTTCATAAATAACTTTCCTAGCCTTTTTTCATAACTAAAATTTTCCAGTCCCCTTGTTAGTTTTGTAGCCATCCTCTGCACAATATATACTTCCATAATGTCATTTTACAGAAAAGTCGCCCAAAATTGAACTACATATTCAAGGTGGGGTCTTACCATGGACCTTTAAAGAGACAGAATAATATCTTCCTCCCGTGAGTCAATACCCCTTTCAATACATGCCAATATCTTATTGGCCTTTGCAGCTGGCACTGCACGCTACTGCTAAGTCTATTGTCTACCATTACTCCCAAATCCTTTTCATTAGAGATTTCCCCAAAGAAAAACACCATTTAAACTATATGTTGCATTTTTATTATATTATACCCACAATGCATAACTTTACACTTGTCTATATTGAATCTCATTTGCCATTTGCCTGCCCAGTTACTCAATTTGTCCAAATCCTCTTGTAATGAAGACACATCCAGTTCAGACTTTATTACCCTACTTAATGCTGTGTCATCTGCAAACACTGATACATGGCTGCTATGCCCAATGGGAGATCATCATTAATAAACAAATTAAAAAGAAAAGGTCCCAAAACAGATCCTCCACTTATATTTTTCAATTAGTACAGTAACATTTTGTGTAGAATCCTATCAAATGCCTTATCAAAGTCTAAAAAGATCAGATTAGCTGCAGCGCCCAAATCTACATTTTTACTCACTTGTTCATAAAATGCGATCAAGTTAGTTTGACAAGACCTGTCTTTCACAAAGCCGTGTTGGCTCCTGCTAATGATATGATCATAAGATGATTTCTTGAATATATCCCCTTAGTAACCTTTCAAACAGTTTCCCCACCACAGATGTGAAGCTTACAGATCTGTAAATGTCCAGCTGGCACTTTGAGCCCTTTTTAAATAAGGGCACCACGTCTGCTTTATGCCAATCCGTGGGCACCATAACTGAAATAAAAGAATCCCTGAAAATCAAAAATAAGCCAGGGCCCGCTTAGCTCTCTCAGTACCTGTGGGTGTATACCATCTGACCCCAGGGCTTTGTCTACCTTAACACCATTCAATTGTTGTAACACTTTTTCTTGTGTCAGACAATCCCATGCTTGCTGTGACTGCTCTGTAAAAGTAGTTTGCAGGTTCTTGTCCATGGGGTCTTCCTTGGTAAAAACAGAAGAAAATAAATAAAATATCTGCTTTCTCTCTGATGGTCACTCTGAAATGAGTGACCATCTCACTCATTTCAGATAACAAAGACCCAACATTATCAGACTTTAATTTTTTGCCATTAATGTATTTAAAATTTTTTTTAGGATTGCTCTTGCTCTCCTTAGTAATTAATTTTTCGTACTCCAATTTAGCTAATTTAATTTCCTTTTTACCGGCTTTGTTGGCATCTTTGCATTTTGCAAATGCCTCTGCTGATCCCTGAGCTTTATAATGTTTGAATGCTACTTTCTTATTATTAATTCATAAATTAGTTTACTGGTTAGCCACGTTGGATTTAATTTGCTTCTTTTGTATTCATGGGCGGATAGACAGGACCCAGGGCCCCTGCTCCAAAAAGAGGTCTGGGCCCCTGACCAATGACATCAGTGATTCCTCCTCATGACATCATAAGCCCCAACCCATGACATAATTGACCCTTCCCCATGACATACATATATACAAATTAAAAAATAAATAAAATAAAACTAACCTTACACTGCTTACACCCTGTACCCCCCTCCAGGCCATCCATTAACTCCCAGGACATCTAGTACCCCCTCCAGGACATCCAGTACCCCCTCCAAACCATCCAGTACCCCCTTCAAGCCATCCATTACCCCCAGGCCATCCAGTGCCCCCCCCAGGCCATCCTTTACTCTCAGGCTATCCAGTGCCCCCCCCCGGCTGTCCATTACCCCCAAAGCCATCCAGTACCCCCCTAGGCCAACCACTATCCCCAAGACCATCCAGTACCCCCCTCCAGGCCATCAATTACCCCCCGCCAGGACATCCATTACCCACCCAGGCCATCCATTACCCCCATCCATTACCCACCCAGGCCATCCAGTAACCCCCTCCAGGCCATTCAGTACCTCCCAGGCCATCCAGTAACCCCCTCAGCCCTCCTCCCAGCCTCCTGCTATCCATTACAAGAACAATGGAAGAGGCACAGTCTGTTCTTGCTACCAGCCCAAGTGAGTGTGTCTCTCTGGACGGAGTCTGGCAGGAACAGGAGTAGTGCATCTGGAGGATGGGTCTTCCTGTTGTACCTTGTGTGGGAGTCGGACAGTAAGATGGAACTGGGTGGCAAGGCATAGGCATACTCGTATGATCGCATCTGTTATGTGGTGGCAGTGACACCGCCACTGTGGCATGATAATGGGCATGCATAATTTAAATTAATAATGAGGCCTAAATGAAGTCCGTGCCTCAGTCATGGTCCGACTCCAGAGTGAGAGAGAGCCTCAGAGTGATGAGCGACAGGGGCTGCGGGCAGCACGATTTAATTGGCGCAACAGTCGGCGGGCCCTACAGGCAGGCAAATGAAGAGGTGGTTAAAAGGGACATCAACATTTTAATTGCTGGTGGCGGTGGCGGCCCCCCCCCTCAGTCGCGGGCCCTCGGTCCATGACCGAATGCCCGATGGTCAGTCCTCCCCTGTTTGTATTTGTTTCTAAAGGATATAAATTTATATGTATATTTTGGTAATATTATTTTGAAGGTATTTCACTTACTTTCTGTGTTTTTTTCCAGAAAATATTCCATCCCAGTCAACGAGACAAAGGGATGCATTAAACCTGCTAAAATTGGTCTTTTTAAAATTCAGTGTTTTGGTGGAACCCATACCAAATAGCTTTTTTGGATTAATCTCAAATGATACCATGTTATGATCACTATTCCCCAAGTGCTTCCTTACATGGATGTTAGAGATAAGTTCTTCATTTTCAGTTATTAACAGATCCAGACACACATCCCTTCTAGTTGAGACAAAAAATTGTCTCTCAACAATTTCAGAAACGTACTACTTATAACAGAATTAGTTGTTCCATTATTCCAATTTATTTCTGGATAATTAAAATCCCCCATACAGCCTTTTCTATTTGCTCTAATATCTGTGATTCTTCAAGGTCACCATTGTTTGGTGGTTTGTAACAAATACCCACTAATATTTTCTGGGCAGTTTTACCCCCATTGATTATTTCAACCCACAGGGATTCCACATGTTCACTACTGTCATCACATATATCTTCCCGCAAATGAGGCAGTAATGCCGGTTTGGCATACAGACAGACCCCTCCACCTCTTTTGTTTAATCTATCTTTTCTAAACAACATCTCACCATGTTTCTGTTTTTTCAATCAAGTCATAGATTTTTATTTCAGCTATCGGCTCCAATTTCACTATTTTACAATTTAAACGTTTGAAAGCATACAATTAATTCCACTGTCATGTTCCCTTTGTGATATAGTTATGATGTGGTTTGTAGGCTTCTCCCTATTATCTGTTCTAACCAAGCCCCCAGCTCCACTAACAAAGTTGTTTTCCCTTTGTATACTGTCTAGCCAAGTTTGTATTGGCCCCTCCCCCTTCCTAGTTTAAAATATCCTCCAACCGTCTAGCCATCCTTTTCCCAAGCATGAGACCCTGTTGCATCCAGGTACAATCCATCTGGACTATAGTGATTGTACCCCAAAGCAAAATCAGCCCAGTGCTTTAAAAACCCAAAGCCCTCCTTCTTACACAAAGACTTCAGCCATGCTTTAAGCTCCCTAATCATCCGCTATCTCTCTGTTGTAGAGTATGGCACAGGTAGTATCTCTGAGAATACTACCTTAGAGGTCCATTTCCTATTCTTACTCCCTAAATCCCTAAAATTACCTTTTAGGCCTCTCCATCTTACTCTTACTTTGTCACTGGTACCAATATGCACCAAGACAGTTGGATCCTCTCCAGCCCCTCCAATAATCTGTCCACCCTGTCTGCAACATGCCGAACTCCGGCACCCAGGAGACAGCAAACCAGTCTGTTGCTGCGATCAGAGCCACAGATTAGTGTATGTACCAGATATAAGTCCAAGCGCCTTATGGTTGATCCTATTTATATCAAATATATATAATAAATTGTGACTAAATATCAATTAAATGTTTGTTTTTTTTGTTTGTTTGTTTTTTTCAAATGTTTATTGAAATAATTGCTAGCTTTACATTTTCATAAACAAAAAAGGGAATACATGACAAAATAGAAAAGAGTCATAAGGTGCAATTGTGTAACACTTCCCAGAGACGCCTTATGTGTGTGGATCGGAAATTGGCTGAAAGATAGAATGCAAAGAGTGGTAGTAAATGGCAAGTTCTCCAGTTGGATAAACGTGATAAGTGGAGTACCTCAGGGATCTGTCCTGGGTCCTCTTCTTTTTAATTTGTTTATTAATGGCCTCCCAGAGGGCATAGGGAGCCATGTATCAGTGTTTGCTGATGACACAAAATTAAGTAAGGTAATAAAGTCTGAACTGGATGTGTCTTCATTACAAGAGGATTTGGACAAATTGAGTAACTGGGTAGGCAAATGGCAAATGAGATTCAATATAGACAAGTGTAAAGTTATGCATTTTGGGTATAATAATAAAAATGCAACATATAGTTTAAATGGTGTTTCTCTGGGGAAATCTACAAATGAAAAGGATTTGGGAGTTATGGTAGACAATAGACTTAGCAGTAGCATGCAGTGCCAGCTGGCAGCTGCAAAGGCCAATAAGATATTGGCATGTATTATTGGCATGTATTAAAAAGGGTATTGACTCAAGTGAGGAAGATATAATTATGCCTCTTTACAGGTCCATGGTAAGACCCCACCTAGAATATGCTGCTCAATTCTGGGCGCCCTTTCTGAAAAAGGACATTATGGAACTAGAGAAAGTGCAGAGGAGGGCTACAAAACTAGTAAGGGAAATGGAAAGTTTTAGTTATGAAGAAAGGCTAGAAAAGTTAAACTTGTACACACTAGAGAAACGGCGTCTTAGAGGGGATATGATAGCACTATATAAATAAGTTCAAGGCCCATATAAAGGGCTCTCCAAAGACCTGTTCATTAACAGAACAGTACACAGGACAAGGGGCCACCCGCTTAGACTTGAGGAAAGGAGATTTAATCTACAACAGCGGAAGGGTTTCTTTACAGTAAGGACAATAAAGGTATGGAATTCACTTTCTGAGGAGGTGGTGCTATCAAATACATTAGATGCCTTTAAATGGGGCCTGGATACTTATTTAAAAGAGCATAACATAAAGGGCTATATACATTAGTATTGGGATTAATATTTAGTTAGGGCTTGTTGATCCAGGGAGAAATCTGATTGCCATTTGGAATCAAGAAGGAATCCCTCCCCAAGGCAGAATTTTAAATTGCTATATTGAGTTTTTTTTTTTTTGCCGCCTTTTGGATCAACAATGGTAAACAGGAATAGGAAAAGGGTTGAACTAGATGGACGCAAGTCTTTTTTCAACCTAAATGACTGTTATATATGCATTGTGACAACGTTCTACAAAATGTCTCAGACAATGAAATGCCATTGTAAAATCACTGTTCATCTTTGTCAAACCAAAGTATTGAACATTGTCAATGATTTTCAGTGTCAGCAATAGAGTTACAAAAGACAAATGAAGTGCATATGAAATGCGTTCAGTTTTAAAGAAAAAGAGATGAGTTTGGCAAAGGGGAGAGAGAGGAGGAGAAGGAAGTGAGGGGAGGAGGGGGCTGAGCAGTCTGCAAAACCATCTTATAACATGTAAGACCCGAATCAAAGGTGTACAGCTTCCAAGTTCGAGGCAGGCTGGAATTGTGTTTTTAGTAACCAGAGTTGCGGTAGCCAAAAATGTGGGGGTGCTCTGCACTCAATTCCACACTATATCTGACCATCCATCCCCAGTCTGTACTTCTCCTAATGGGACCAAGTTTCCCTGTAGGCTTGGAAATTATGGACACTATGGGCATGGAGTCTCTCCATCGTACAAAACTTGTTGATTCGGGCAACCAGGAGGCTATAGGAGGACTTGTGGCTAGTTTCCAGTGAGAAGCTACAGTAAGTCTAGCTGTGGTCAAGAGGAAGTGTAAAAGTGGGAACTCTTTAGGTGGGAATTGGGTGTGATGAGAGTGCAGGAGAAGTGAAGGGTCTCCCGGAACTGGAAATCCCAAAATAAGTTCCAGTTTAGTGGTGATCTGCGACCAGTACTCAACAATAATGGGGCACATCCATCATATGTGCCGCCTTGTGCACCACATCTCCAACAGACATCAGGGATAGATGGGTTAATTTTTGACGGGTGGCTAGGGGTCAGATACCACCTAGATATCCGTTTGTAGTAGTTTTCTTGAGAAGGAGTATCTCTAGGAAGAAATCTAGAATTCCGAAAAATGGTTAACCAGGTCTCATCTTCGGACAATGCAGGAGTCCCCAGGTCTGAGTTCCACGCGACTGCAAATGCCGGACGGGCGAAGGATCTACTAGCAAGCAGGACGCTTCTAGCCCTGGACAATGGTTTGTGTAAATTCTTCAGGTTAATTAGAAAAGCTTCCATACTGGAAGGTGGAAGCAGCGGGGATCTTGTACGAAGAACCTTGGACATGTAGTGGCGAACCTGAAGGTGACACCACCATTCAGTCAAGAGCAGAGAAGACTCTGCTACCATGTCTCCAAATGGGATCGGGCAACCATCTCTAATCAGCTGTGGGAAGATTAGTTACGTTCAAACCAGACCAGACACCAAATGAATTCTGAGCCATCCCTGGAGGGAAGGCCGGGTTGCCCCGAATAGAAAGGAACGGCGAGGGATAAGAAGACCAATTTTCCACCTCACATTTCCTCAACCACCAACTCAACACAGTATGCAATGAAGTAGGCTTTCCGGGAGATCTCTTGTGGGGATAAATAGAAGCTGGGGGAGACAAGTGGTGTAGCGGCAGTCGAGACACAAGTCCAAACAGCTGTATCCGGGCCCTAAGCTAGTTCAATCGCTAGGGTCACCAAGGCGGCTTCATAAAAGGATTTGAAATAGGGGAGACCCAGACCACCTCTGAGTCTGGGAGCCATCAGTTGTTCCCTGGAGCATCTCGGGGCTTTATCTCTCCATACAAACAGATTGATTAAGGCCTGGAGTGATCTCAAAAAAGGACGTGGTATCTTAACCGGGAGCGTCTGTAATAAGTAAAGTATCTTCGGTAGGACAACCATCTTAACAAGATTAACTCGGCCAAACCACAAAATCTGCGGGATGTCCCATGCCCGAAGGTCAGCAGCTATTGTGGTCACAAGCGGGGGATAGTTAATCCTAAACAAGTCCTTCGTTTTTGGTGTAAACTTCACACCCAGGTAAATGATCAATTCCTGAGGCCAGCGAAAGTCATAGCGATCCTTTAGTTGCTAACATCTAGTCTCAGCTAAATTGACGTTTAGGATTTCAGACTTGGAAACGTTGATTTGAGAACCCGACAGAGAGGCATAAGTCGAGAGTAATTCTAAAGCAGCAGGGATGACTCCGGATTAGAGAGGGTCAGGAGTATGTTGTCCGCAAAACCTGAGACTTTATGGTCATCATCTACTCAGGGGATTCCGCAGGTATCTGTGCTTGAACGTATCTCATTCAGTAAGGGTTCAAGAGCCAGGACGTATAAGAGTGGGGATAGGGGACATCCCTGGCGAGTGCCATTTGAAATAGAGAAGGAATCCGAGAGGGTCCCTTTCTCTGTAACTTGTGCTGTGGGTGCTGAGTACATATCTTTAATGCGGTGGAGCATTTTCGGACAGATCCCAAGCGAGCTTAGAACCCCAAAAAGGAAGCCCCAATGAACCAGGTCAAAAGCCTTTTCGGAGTCTAAAGAGACCAGGACAGTGGGGAGAGGGATTTGTGATGTCCTATACAAGAGGGATATAAGTTTGGTAGTGTTTCCTCTAGCCTGGCGACCTTTAACAAAGCTCACTTGGTCTTTGTATATCAGAGACGGGAGAAGTGGACTTATACGTAATGCAAGGACCTTAGCATAAAGCTTCATGTCAGTGTTCAGAAGTGAAATGGGCCTGTAGCTGCTACATTGAGTCTGGTCCTTACCCATCTTATGGATGACTGTAATGTGGGCTTCTAGAGTCTGAGGGGAGAAGGTAATTGAATCAGAGATATCGTTGCCAGCCAAGGCAATAGAGAGGGCAGGAATTTAGAGTAGTAGGACACAGAGACTCCATCAGGGTCTGGACATTTTGTGCTTAGACGTAGTGCGAAGTGCAGCTGTGATCTCTTTAACAGTGATGTCTGACTCCAAAGCAGATAGAACTGGAGCCGACAGAGACGGCAGTTTGTATTTAGTTAATGTTGTAGATAACTGTCTCTATCTTCTGTATACTCTGTTTAATATTTTCCCCGGGGACCTTGGACTCCCACACTGTTCCTCCGAGATATCCTAAGTCGCAGGCCTGGGGATAAGAAATGAATACACGCAGACACGAATCTTGTGCTATAACTTCTTATCCAATTTATTAAGCGGAATTCAACAGTTTATATAATGCAAAATCAGTGGGTGGTAGGCATGTTAGTTAAGGGGAGAGATTTCCCCTCCCAGGATACATGAACAGATATGGACATTGTCGGTCATTTAACCAATGGGAATACAGAGGGAAGTTAAGAGTTAACAGGCTTCGGACACGTTCACACCTGCAAATTACTTAATCATTGGCAGAATGCCCCTTACCGCAATAAGACAAAACAAGTTATAAAAAGAATTGTTCTGGACATGTTGTTCACAAATTCAAATGTCACAAGTTGATATAATTTACTAAATTAGTGCTTATCAAACTATAACTATTAGAACAAACCACAGCTAGAAATATTATATTTTGAGCGAAGCATAGCTAATGCGCATCTGTAGGCCTTGCAGAAGCAAAAGATTTTCCCTTACAGTCCCCTCTTTTGTTCTTATTAAAAGAACAATCAACCAACCCTTAATTGTTACACAAAGCCCCCCCCCCCCCCCAGGTTGTTTGGTAATTATTCTGTCAATCATCTTAATAGGAGGGGGTTACTGGCAATGATGGAAAGGGGCGGACCTTTTCATAGACATCACTCAGTACTAGTGCTTGGAAAGGAACATCATAAGTGGGGTCTAACTTTTTAGGGGAATGTCTTCACACTGATTTTACCAACTGAGGGCATAGTGAAGCGGGCACAACTAATAAGGAATGGTCAGCACTGGGCGAAACAGCAGGTCATGAGAGGGATGGAAACACAAAGGAGAAAACCTGTCACCAGTGTCTTGAGCCAGGCAAAATTAGGAAGCCATGACCACAACCAATCCCACCACCCATCTCCTATTGTACTCTGTTTAATATTTTTAACTATGTCATGCAATCCCTGGATATGATCATGTATTGACTTAGAATGGTCAGACAAATTGAAGCAACACATTCCCTCAAATTCCTCGCACCCATGGTTATGCTTCAATAACAGATAGTCAATGGCGGCCCTGTTTTGGAGTGTCATGCCCCTCAAGCTCTTGACATCAGTCAAGAGTTCTTCCATAGCAATAGAGGTGTGGTTAATAGCCTTGACCATAGCACAGGTGAGTTTTCTAACGATCTTTGCAGTGCCTACTGCCAAACTAGGGGCCCCAATGACTGAAATGTCTAGAGATAAAATTTCTGCATCACTCATTAGCCTGATACTGGAATCACAATCCTCTGGCAATTGTAAGGCCTGCCGTTTGACCCGCCCTATATCTGGGATGGGTGTTCTTGTTGGTGGGTCAGATCTAGAGGGTAGTGATATGGCAATCCTACTAATAGCACATGGGCCACCTGTGGTGTTCCCTGGAATATAGAAGTAGGAAGTATTCCCACATGAAAGGAACCATCCTTTGGATAGCTTGACAGGGTAATAGGCAGTTTGGGTGGTAACTGTAAAATTACAGGTCATTCTATTGCAGGGTACCTGTGGTAGGGGGGCTTGATGCCACCTATCAGTTATCTGTCCTCCTGGACCGAAAAAAAAACTAGGGAATCCGGAAAAATACACACAATATTCTGCTGGGGCAATATATATATATGGTACGTATGGATGTCATATTTGGCCACAAACTGTTAGCAGGGATAAAGTTGATCCAAATCTGACAAAAATCGGGGGTCTGCATTATGTCTAAAGCCATATATGACCACACATTTGGAGTCTATATTTCCCCAAAATGTCTGCGGGCCCTAAGGAGGACGGATCTAGTCTCATTATGAATCAGCATGGTTTCAGAATGATGCACATAGCAAAGCATAGTAATCAGTAATGAGCATTACAACACTCAAAATTATCATATAAACACATTCAAAGTTTAGATATGGTGGATCTGGGGTACGTAAACCAAATCGGATGTAGCTCCTCCCACCAACAGAGTCATTGTCAGAGTATTCTTGGGGAGATTGTTCTTGATGGATTAGTGGCAGATAAAGAGTAAGAAATTCATCAACGAACTGTTCATCAAGAGAGGGTGTTATTTCATCAGGGGAGCCTTCTTGACGCTACATGTGTGTATCCATGTTGGGCTATTCTCAGTCAATACAGCTGTTCGGGTTCCTGCGAGGGCGGTAGTTCATTTACCAAATGGGGGGTCCAAAGTCTTGTTTCAGACGAGTTATTTGACTAATACGGAGTCGCCTGGTTGGAATGGGTGCACTGGCTTGTCTAGGTAAGGGAAGAAAAAAGACTAACATCACCATAGATGCCATTCAATTTATCAATAGATTGTGATACATAGTCATATTTAATACGTTCTAAGTCACCTAAAGACTTGGGGCACTTATGTGGCTTTGCCTAGTACCTTTCCTCAATTTATTCTTAATTAAACTATTGTCCTATTGATCATCAGATGGCATCCAAATCCGGGAATTATTTCTGTACATAGTACTTTTGCAATGGTTTTGGCATTTTCCCTGGCCACAGGAAAAGGCTTTGACCCATTTGAAAATCCAATCACATATAACCAACAGGTATTGGATGCATCCTGATTTGGGCATGTGTGTAAAATCTATTTGTAACTGTTGCATTGGTCCCTCAGGAGGTGGCAACTGGTCATGAACACTATGCATTATTATTTATTTTATTTATTTATTTATTTTTGTAAATTATTTATTATGTATATGAGACATCTATATATTTAATTCTCTACTAGTTCTATCAAATTCATAATTACAAACCTAGTCTGTATGGAGTTATACGTCTGTTTCTTATCAGGTCTTTTAAGGTATCCCCATTCCTCCTTGTCTGACCACAGACCATTATGGTCTAGTGTCAGACCCTCCTTTTACCAAAACTGTAGGTCATCCTTAGAGACTAATACTCGCAATGAGGATGGAAATGGAGGTATCATTACCATGTGGAACTGAATGTCTGTGGTAGTATTACAAACTGGGTGGGGTGGACCATGTAAGGCTGGGTCTTTAGCAATGTCATTTACAAACGCATTCACACTAGGGTCATTATTGTCAACTGTACTATGGCCCTTGCATGTGATTACTGCTATGGTTTATGGCAATAATATAAAATCCAACAGATCATTAACCACTTGATGATGTAAAAAAATTATTTCTGTCAGCTGTCACAAATCCTCTATTTTTCTATATAATTCCAACACTATGCACCACACCAAAAGCATACCTGAAATCTGTCACTATAGGCACATCTCTGTTTACTAATAATGAGCATGCTTGTGTTACAGCTGTTAGTTAGCAGCTTGGACAGATAGAAAAGAGAAAGGGTTAGCCATTAATACCTTATCAGGTAATTGGACTACAGAAAATACTGCCAAGTATATACACCCCATCAGCTGGTTTTGAGCATGACCCATCCACATATATTGTCTCACTGCATTCAAAGGGAACAGACTACAGGTCAGGTCATAATGAGGTATCCATTATTCTTCTTCTTCATATATACATATATATATATACACACATATATATATAGCGCCAAGTAATTCCTCAGTGCTTGTACAATAGGGAATGAATGATCTATAATTAGTCATGTGCCTCAACCTCTGATATGTCAGAGGGAGAATATAAAAGTAATGTATGTAAGGTCACAAAGAATACTGAGTGTGAAAGGTAATATTACATATATAAATAGTGTCATAATCAAATCCCTTCTGTGCACTCATGTGTCTGAACCGCCCCTACCATCAGACTGCCACTGCTCCTAAGCATTCAGACAGGCCCCGAACCACTGATGATATTGCTTTAAATAATAAACCACCAATCTACAGTATAGTCATTTATTTTCCTTTGTAAGGACATCCTGAAACAGTGGGACCTCCCTCCTTACAGTACAGATGAACTGGAGAGAGTAGTTGGGTAGTCCCAGAACAGAAACAAAACATAAGGCTGTAGATTTTTGGCACTTTATATGCCATGTCCATAATCCATTGTATTACATCATGAGCATCTCTCAAGGTATCCTGTCTCAATGTGTAGTCGTGGTGAGAACAGTCTGAAATCCATTGTCTACAGTAAATACCATGCCTAGGAAAAATAACATTTGCAGACTTAGTCTTTGGCTTTGGGAGCAAGATAATGACTTTTACTCATTCAGGAGCCAGCAGCCACTGTCCATGTGACAGTACGAATCCTAGGTAGTTCACAGTCTCTTGACAATACTGTAGTTTAGCAGGTGATACCTTATGACCAGATGTTACAACAAAGAAGATGTATCTTTCACACAGGACTCTTCATCTGGGCTACACATCAACCACAAATCATCCACATACGGAAACAATGTGGAGCCACAATCAGGTGACCAAGACGCTAGGATTTTCCTGACTACAGCAAAATAGACAGTGGGGGAATCGATCACACAATCTATTTCACGCATACTGATTCCCTTTGTACGTGAAAGCAAACAGTGGTTGCATGTCAGGGCACCCCGGAATGTTAAAAACAGTGCTGCACAAAGAAAAACAAGTGGCAAATGATGGTACTGCAAACAAAATATAGTTTGTATCAGGCACTAGGAGTGCAGAGTGCTGAATTAACTCATTCACTGCCCTTGTATGTAGAACTTTCAGCCAGCAAATAATCGGGAAGTGTATGCAATGTGTCAGGTAAAATGTGTTATAGATACCATAGTGTAAATTGAGTCTAAGGATATGAACACTGATGCCTGAACCAGATTTTCCCCACAGATCCATAAAAACATTCCAGCATTTGCAACAATGGGACAATGAGTAGGGGTCAACCATATACCTTAAATTAAAACATTATTCCATACAATGCTGATACAATGCATATACAATGAGATCTAAAACAAACCACTAACCCTAGCGGTGAGAGCACATTACAAGAAAATATTCTCATCAATAATATGTTAACATCCAAGTTAAATTATAAAGAACATACAGGTATTATAGGGTTAGTCATTTAGGTAGTTATGTGTTGATAAGCAGCAAGTTAACTGGACAAGTGTGATTAATTTAGAAAAAATTACAGTCTGTAACACAATCTAAAACTATAAGCATGATTCATTTGAAGTCCAAAAACAAAACAACTTTACTACATTTACACCCCTCGGCATCTGTGCCTATCTACATTTCCCTCAACCACATCCAGTCATTTTTCATCCAGTTTCTCAGTTCACAAAACAATAAATATTTAACACAGCAGTACACTATGAACAAAGAGATAGGGAAAGGAGTGAGGGAGGGGTAGCAGCTGCGGAGACAGAAACACTGACTTCTCATAGAGCTAAAATTTTACAAGTATGGCGTCCTTAACCTCTTCTCTGCCATCATCATGTGAATAAAGTATATCAATATCACTGGAAGCCTATTTCTGGTTCTCTGGCACCCTGATTCCATCTACCTCTGCATTTCCCTCTGCCTCACACTGAAATTATATTTCCACATTCTCCGTATCTTTCTTAAAACAACCCGTCACTCCCATTATTCTTATTGCCATTTCCAAAGCTTCACTTTCTCAGCTATGCAAATTATCAATACACATTCTGACTACCTGAGCCACTTCATAACAAAGTGGTCCCAAATCGTCTACCTCAATAAGTCCACGTGCATTTTCCCAACCATTATCAAAACTTTTCCACAAACATTCACTTTCCAGTTCCTTCTATCTGAATGCTGTCTCTCTCTTTTTTTTTTTTTTTTTTTTTTCGTAATATATATCACCTCCTACATCAGTCAAAAAGGGAAATCATCTTTCTCACTCAAATTATCACAATTAACAGGTCATCTAGCACCCATGTGTTTTGTAATTATACTAACAAAAATCTGTAATCAGAAGTAGTCAATTGCTGTCTCTTATTATATATATTTTGTAATCAATATTGTGATGTTAGGGGATTTAAATGGGATTAAGATAATATTTAGTCCATACAGTCATTACTAACATATCTGGGGACTTATTAACAACCTGGTCTCCCACAGTCATGAGCGGCATTTCTAGGACCAGGTCAAAATTATTATTATTTTTTTTTTCTCAGTCTTAACTTCTGTCTCAAATTCAACAATTTCTCTTCTAACTCCTTTTAAAAGTAAACCTATTTCTTACTCGCTTACCTATTTGGACTCTAGTAATGTTATATACATATTATGTTGCACGCAGTATTTAACTCTTTATTGTCTTACCAGTATTACACTTCTTAATGGTTATTATAGAATTTCTACGCTTAGATTGATTAATTCCCAAAGTAATAATATCAAAGTCTCAGTCCAAAATAAACAATGTCCGTCAGGTCAGTATAGAGTGATATACAAATACATACATATACACATGAACAACACAATTATAATTTAAGTTTAAATGGTATCCGTATATAAATATACAGCGAGACCACTTACCAAGGTCAACAGAGCAATAAAAATAATATCATGCAAATGTTTTAGTCATAACAGACAAAAATACAAGGACAGACAACAGAACAATATCACATATTCAGGCATTACAAGTCCCTTGTTTGTGTATTTGCGTTTTTTTGCTTTTCCTTTTTGATTAACTCATTTTCCTTCTGGTCAATAGGGGGTTCATATACGCTGCCCCTAAAAATCACGAGGTAAAATATTCAATTCTTGTCTCCATAGGGCAGATTATCTACTCATGCCCATGTATATAAATCTCTCGGGGATAGACCTGGACAGATTATCTACTCTGACCCGTACATATATCAGGGGGACAAATTTGAGTGAACTATGTGGTCTAACCCCGTAAATCATCTAGAGACAAAGTATTGTTATTATTATTTTTGTGGAACAAACAATTTACTTATGGACAAAGTATTAGGTACATTCTGTACATAAGAATTATTGGTGAATAACAATTATTATAACGGCATAGTATCCAAACATTATTACTTAAACACATGCATTCAAGTTACATTAATAAGTGTTATATGAAAATACAGGGAAATGTAATGCCATATACATAACATGAAAAATGGTTAGTAACAGTCATATAACAAACAAGGACTAAAATACATATAATTCTGTTAGTATAACAATATGACTTATTCAATCTCGAGGAAGGGTGTGTGTCCATATTTTACAGGAGCCTGGTTACCCTGTAATAACTATATTGAGGTCAGGACTCGAACCTGCCTCCCAACCAGGTGCCTAAACCACCTGGTTATGTTGGGCCTGGTTACCCAACTAAAATACTTACTGAGGCCAGGACTCGAACCTGCCTCCCAACCAGGTGCCTAAATCACCTGGTTACGTTGGGCCTGGTTACCCAACTAAAATACAGACCAATCAGGTGCCTAAAACTACCCTATCAACCCACACATGACACTTTAAAACACTAAAAAAATCCTAAAATCATGTGTGTCACCTGATTAAGTTGGGCCTGGTTACCCAACTTCAATACAGACCAGTCATCCACAAATAATAATATCCTCAGAGACAAGTGAGCAGACCATATGTATAACAGCACATATATGAAAACACATATATATATATAAAAAAAATATAGTCAACTCACCGTCTGTGAAGATGCTGCCGACTACAGCCAAAGTTGTTGTAGATAACTGTCTCTATCTTCTGTATACTCTGTTTAATATTTTCCCCGGGGACCTTGGACTCCCACACTGTTCCTCCGAGATATCCTAAGTCGCAGGCCTGGGGATAAGAAATGAATACACACAGACACGAATCTTGTGCTATAACTTCTTATCCAATTTATTAAGCGGAATTCAACAGTTTATATAATGCAAAATCAGTGGGTGGTAGGCATGTTAGTTAAGGGGAGAGGATTTCCCCTCCCAGGATACATGAACAGATATGGACATTGTCGGTCATTTAACCAATGGGAATACAGAGGGAAGTTAAGAGTTAACAGGCTTCGGACACGTTCACACCTGCAAATTACTTAATCATTGGCAGAATGCCCCTTACCGCAATAAGACAAAACAAGTTATAAAAAGAATTGTTCTGGACATGTTGTTCACAAATTCAAATGTCACAAGTTGATATAATTTACTAAATTAGTGCTTATCAAACTATAACTATTAGAACAAACCATAGCTAGAAATATTATATTTTGAGCGAAGCATAGCTAATGCGCATCTGTAGGCCTTGCAGAAGCAAAAGATTTTCCCTTACAGTTAAGAAGGAGGAGAAACGTTCTTCAAAGTGAGGGCCTGTTAGGTCTGGTGAAGAGTCATGAGTGTTGTAGAGGTCTTTGTAAAAGGCACAGAAAGCGTTCGCAATGTCATGATACAATAACCGCGGATGACCATCTCCTCCCACGATATCCAACTTCAGGGCAATAATCTCATTACCAGCATTGACATCTAGGTGATGCTTGTGTCTGCTCTCTAACTGAGCAAGTCTGGTCAACATCTCATTCAATAGTTTTGTTCGCTCTCTCTTCCGGCGTGCTCCCATCTGTATGAACACCCCCCTAATCACCGCCTTATGTGCTTCCCAAACTGTCGGCGCAGGTACTCTGCAGGTAGAGTTTGTTTCAAAATATTCTTTAAGTGCCGAAGATATAGAGGCCACAACAACAGCATCATCAAGTAGCTGATCATTTAGCTTCCAGGGAGCTGTTCCCCAGTAAGTATCTGGGAAATGAAGTTCCACAAAGAAAGGACTGTGATCCGACCATTTTATCAAACCTATAGAAGCCTGTTGTACAAACTGTAGCGAATACTGGTCACAGAGAAACACATCAATGCAATAGTATTTGTTATGAGGATGAGAGAAGTAAATGTAATCTTTATCAGTGGGTCTCTCCAGTCTCCAAACGTCAAAGAGATGATGGGAGGCAAGAATGTCATTGAATTTCTGAATGGTCCGGACCGGGTGTGTCGAAGTAGGGGGTTGCAGTCTAGGGTTGGGCATAAGGGAGAATTGAGGTCACCACCTAAAAGTAGTATCCCCTCACAAAATGTGTCTAATCTATGTAGTAAGGAAGAAAGGAAAGTCACTTGACCCTAATTCGGGAAATACACATTAACTAGGGTGATTTTCTTAGAGTAAAGGAGACATTTGATCAACAAAAATCTACCTCCTGGGTCTGAGTAGCTATCTATGGTTTCCCAAGGCAGAGAGCGGTAAATAAGAGTAGCCACTCCCTTGGACTTTGAGTCACCGGAAGCGTACCACTGATGAGGGAAATGGATCAATTAAATGTTGTTCCAATATTAGAGAGAAATGAGGGGACACCATGCATACAAGTCCACACTTAAAGGGATAGTAATGTTTCACAAAAACAGCAGCTCCTATTAATGTTTATAGCATTTGAGTCATAGAGAGTTTTATTTCAATACTATCAGAGTTATAGTTCAAGAGTAATTGAATGATAAAATTTCCCCCTCCCGCCCCTTTAATCTAGTGTAAGCCTCCTCTCCTCAGGTGTGGAATCTGGTCCATAGACCAGACAGCTCACAGCAAGGAACAATCTTCTTACTGTGAAAACAATGAAAACCCTGTCCCCCTTGACAGGTTTTTCAGCTTTTTCCCTTATCTAAATTGAAGATTGTCCCTGTCTGCAATCTACCTGGACACACCCTGCTGCTCTGAGCTGAGCAGTGTTATATCAGTAAAAGGGGCGGGAGGGGGATACTTTAGCAGTAAATTACTCTTGAACTACAATTCTGACAGAATTTAAATAACACTCTCCAAGGCCCAAATACTAAGATGACTAATTAGAGCTGCTTTTATTATGAAACATTACTATATAAATTTGTCACCACTAAATACAAAAATATATATTTGTCACCACAAAATACAAAAAATATTACCGGCAAGCACTCAAAGGGTGTCAAAACGGGTAGCGGAGAAAAGGCAAATCCTCCAATAACACTTCAGGCTCATACACCCGTCCCCTACACTTCAAAAAATAACACTTCTCCAGCTACTACTGGCAAACAAAACAATATAGATGTAAATCAACAATAAATATTCTTACACTTATCTTAACCACTCCATATATAGTAACCCTGGAAGCTGAAAAAATAGACAAATCAAACCAACCTTACATTAGTTGGCTAAAAAGCAAAAAAGATCCCCTGTAAAGACAGGGCAAAGGAAGAGCTAACTGATTGCTATAAAATAAATAACTTAACTATCACTGATAATGATTAGCAGTACTAGGGACAGAGACAGAGATGAGGATATAAATGTATAAAATATATATACTCAAACTAGTACAAACAAACACTTCTATTTCCTGAAAAAGACAGGCGCATGCAACCTGTCTGAAGCTATTGAACAAAAAAAAGAAAAAATACACCTAAGTGGATAAGGGAAAGAGCGCTTGTCAATGCTGTCAATATAAATTGATTAAAAAAGTACAATGTAGCTAAATATAGCAAAGGGTACTCTTATAAAATACAATTATATACAGTGCATAAAACAATCATATACATATAATAGCTAGTCCACATATAGATCCCTGACTATGATGTAAAAGTCAGTATATATAATACAATAATGACAATGCAATAACCGGTATAATACTGGTCTTACTGCCTGTATAAATAGAATACAGTATTTGGTGGTATATAGCTGAGATCAGGATAAATGTTCAAAGACAAAGCAGTACTCTATCCACTGACCTGTGACCTAACCTGCATAAAAAGTGGTTTAGATGCAAGGAATACAAATATTATCCTACCACTGTATAAATCCTTGGTTAGGCCTCATCTAGAATATGGAGTACAATTTGGGCACCAGTTCTTAAAAAATACATTACTGAACTGGAAAAGGTGCAGAAACATGCAGCAAAACTGATGAAGGTATTGGTGGATGTGAGTTATAAAGAGAGACTAGCCAAACTGAGGTTGTTTACATTAGAGAAGAGATGTCTGAGGGGTGATATGATTACCATTTACAAATACAGTTCTTTTTTTTACACAAAAGCCGAGTTAAGAACAAGAGGTCATCTATTACAGTAAGACTAGAGGAAAGGTGCTTTTGACTAAAAAAAGGCAGGGATTCTTTACAGTAAGGGCAGTAAAGCTATGGAATTCTTTGACTCGGAATTTTGTACTTGCAGATAATGCAGCTGTTTTCAAAAAAGCAATGGATGAACAATATTGAAAATTATGACAGATGGCTTCAATGCAGATAAGATGTTGATCCAGGGAACTATTTGACTGCCATTTGGAGTCAGGAAGGAATTTTTTTACCCACTTGGGGCTAAATTAGAAATGGCTTCAGAGGGCTTACTTTTTGCCTTCCTCTGGATCAACAGGGGTATTTTTGGCATGGGCTGGACTTCATGGACACATATCTTTGTTTCAGTCTCATCAACTATCTTACTATGTTACAGAGCAGATCTTACCATCTTGGTCATAAGTTAAACGTGCTTTCATGAGCTAATTTCGGTTTTAAGTCAACCCGAGAAGTAGCAATGTGAATGCCCTTTGCTTTCTTCTCTGAAGTGTGCAAACCAGGCACACTTCCAATGAAGTATTTATTTCTAAATAGTGAGATTTTGGCTCTGCTGAAGCCGCCAGCCAGTCCCGGGACCAGAATCTCCTGCTGTCAGCTAGATGGCAGACTTATCTGAAACATCCTGGAGGGGGGGACTTTAGCCAGTTATATCTCTCAAACCATAAAGGTTCAGAGATGAGAGTAACATTGATGTAATTATTTTTTTAATGCCTACAAAATTAAATAAAATTAAATAAACTTTAAATTAAACATTACTATCCCTTTAAATTCTTAGCAGAGGTGGATAGAGTCATGAAGATGAATGGATTTTCTTTTATTGCAGCTTTACAGGAACTTACAGGAAGCTTTGATCTTAATAGCATTGTTGCAGCGTTTCAATGGTTAATGAAGTTTTACATGGCATGGTGGAATCACTGTGTGGTGGTTTTTGGCATGGTGGACAGCATGGTGTTATGTGCTGTCATGTCTTAATCTACAATGCCCAATTTCTGAATATATATACATTGAGGAGTCTTTAACCCTTTAAGGACCAGGAAAATCTGAGGTAGTTTTCACTTAAGGACCAGAGCAATTCTGACCTTTGACTATGTCTTTGTTCAACAGTGTTTTCCCTCTAAGTCTTTTAGTCCACCCCCATAAATTATATACTGTTTTTTAAGCACAAATAGGGCTTTTGTTTGATACCCCAGTTATATGGATAACCCACCATTTACTTTATTAAAATTAAAAAAAAAAAAAAAAAAAAAAAAAAGGTAAAGCATCATTATTGTGTTTTCTCTTGGGATCAATTGGGCGCAAAGGGTTACATTTTTATGGAGACTGCATGAAAGGTATGACCAGTCAGTCATACCTAAAAATGCGCAATTTAAAGTGGCCACTGTCCCCTCTGGATGAAATTCTCCATGTCCCCTTTACCCACCCTATTTTCCCACTTTTTTATCTATGACATTTGGCGGTGTGTATAAGTGTATTACACGGTTTCACAACAATCACACTCCCAGTTTTGTTTAATGAGATTATTATTATTATTATTATTTTTCTTTTTTAAATAAAATATTTTTTGTTTAAAAAAAAAAAAAAAAAAAAAAAGTGTATCATTGCAGGTCAGAAATTGACCTGCATTTAGCCAGCCTCCAGCACCAGCAGTGAAGGGGTTAATACCCCCAGCTACTGTGTTTTCTTTTTCTATTATGTGTCTCCTCTCTGCTTCTCTCTCCCTTACTTTGATAGCAAGGGAGACAGAGGCAGAGCAGAGACATAGAGGCAGTATGCTTTGCTTACTGCCTCTATCATTCAGAATGCCGGTACATGTGATCGCTGCTATGGAGATCACATGACCCGGCACAAGCAAGAAGGGCCGAGAGAGTTCAGTCTCAACCTGGAATTAATGATATGGGCGTGCACGGAGGCACGCTGCTATCATTTAAGCCATGACGGTCCGCGAACGTCATGGGTCCTTAAGGGGTTAAACATGGTCTAGTACCTAACAAGAATAGAACACCTGAGTGCATATGTTCAGACATGGATAGTATACACTGTGGAGCCTCTTTACATCATGAATATGTGATTAACTAAATTATAATAAGGAACCACGTATATACATTTTGATTGATTGGAACAGAAAGCTAGGCTATGTTGTAACTGAGGGTGGGGGTTGGTGACCCTTCTTAACTAACTGTGAGAGCTAGGTTTAGCATTACTGCTGACAGTACACTACACAAATGGTTTGTTAATATAATTTAAAGAGACAGTCATTTTAGCTTTAATAGTTTGTTTTTTTAGTATCACATATCACATCTGTTAATATACACTTACTGTAAGATACTTGAGTACCCTTATTTGTAGATGCTTCTGTTAAACACAAAGTAGCCGTACAAATAATTAATCCAAATTAAATACATTTCTAAATGCCAACATTTCATTAACTAAAGAACTTCCAAAATGCATATGAAAATACATGTTCATAAAATATGTACAAACTTGAAACTGTATCTCTGGTATGTTTTGCCTGTCAGTTATTTGTTATAAAATGTATTATACACAATAATTGCTAGTACCAATCAAAATATTCTATTAGATTTTAAATTCTGCATGATAAGGAACCAATTGCCGAAAAAAAGAGAAAAGTGCATGACTTTCTGCCATAGGATACAGCTGAATATGGCAACTATATTATGGTATTCTTTGTACAGAAGGTTCTGACAAGTATTATTCCTCTTCTTCCATTTCTATCATAATGAGTATCTGGCATGAACATGGTGGAGTTGCAGATAGTAAGCTTTGAATCTCACTGCATTAGTGTAATAGTAATGCTTAAAGGGGATCTATCACCCCTATACAAGTTAGTCTTAATAAGTAGGTTATATAGTGAATATATGTAATATTGTAGTATTTTCTTTTTTTGGCTGAAATTTAATGATTAAATACTGCCCTGAGCCCTACTTCCGGACAGGCTGTGGTTACCTGCTCTGTACAGCAGTCTGTCACTGTTGTTCTGCTCCCCTTCCTCTATCCAGCCTTCTCCGATGATGGAGGCTTTCTCCCTGTAAGCTGGAGCGCTCTCATTGGCCAGAGATCACTCCATCTTACAGGCAGAAGGCCTCCATCATCGGAGGAGGCTGGATAGAAAGAGGGGAGCAGAGCAAGTGTGACAGACTGCGGTACAGGAGATAACTGTAGTCTGTCTGCAAGTAGGGCTCAGGGCAGTATTTAATCTTTAAACGTCAGCCAATTTCAGCGTTTTAAAAAAAGAAAATACAATATTCCATGTGTTAGCTATATAACCTACCTAGCAAGACTAACTTGTATAGGGGTGATAGATCCCCTTTAAAACAAATTTCTTTCATATGTTAAATCTGTTTTTTTTTTGAGTGATCACTTCAGGAAACATTTCCTCATTAAGACTATGAGGGGTATGTACTAAATTTGAAATATAGTGGGGCTCTTTCATAAATAAAAACAAAAGAAGGAGGAGGGAGCGACCGACGAGAGAGATGGATGTGTTCTAACTAGCTCTGATGTCCAGGACACCTGTCTAGCTAAAGATGCTGCATATCCTGTTTTTTTGACCACTTTTCACTCCAAATATCCTGCTATACCCTCTACAATGGCTTCTGGAAAGAAGTGGCGAAAAGCAAACATAAACTCCGCTAAAATCACAGAATTTATGCCGCGGAGGCCAAGGTGCACCATACTCCTACTGATAAGACTGACCGTGAGTCATCTATATGCGAGGCTTCTGGGCCGGACTCTCCTTTTGATAGATGTCCCGGCTCTCCTGACCACGCTTCTCCATAACTTACGAAGACAGATATCACTCGTTTGCCAACAAAGATGGACCTGCTCTCTATTGTAAGGGAAGTGAAGACCACTGTGCACAAAGAGCTATCACAGTATCCCTAGGTGAGTCTATGTCTCCTGTGCTTCCTTCCTCTGTTATGCTCATGCGGTGTGTTGGCCGGCCGCTTCCTCATTTGTGATGTTACTACGGGCGCTGTAGGAACTCTTGTTTTATAGGCAAGAGTTTATTTGCCTAATTGATTCCCGCCTTGCTTTGCTGCTATTTAAACTCCCTTGGGCCTATCAGTCATTGCCGTTACGTGGTGTTTCCATTAGTTGCTCTTGTGTATCATTGTGGCCCGTGCCTGACCTACTGTTCCGCTCTGTGTATGATCCCGACTTGTCTGACTACCCACATCAGTTCTGACGTGTGGTTCTGGCTGACTAACTCGCTCAGTGTATGACTCCGGCTTGTCTGATTAACCACATCGGTTCTGACCTATGGCTCTGGCTGACAGTCTCACTCCTTGTAGTCCCCGGCTGGTCTGACTACCCACATAGGTTGTGAACTGTGGCTCTGGTGGACTATATCGTTCCATGTAGTTCCCGGCTTGTCTGAATACCCACAATGGTTCTGACCTATGGCTCTGGCTGACTAACTCGTTCCTCGTAGTCCCGGCTGGTCTGACTACCCACCTCGGTTCTAACCTGTGGTTTGGTTTGTCAACCCACAGCAGTGGGGTACCATTTTTATTAGGCTGGCAAGAGGTCATCCTAGGAATTCCCATGGCGTTTTCCTGTAGCACCACATTCTGGAAATAGTTGTGCAAACTAACTTAGGGGTAACAAGGCAAGTGACCCCTCATTAGATGCGGCAGGTAACCTTCTTTCCAAAATAGTATGGTATGTCTACCCTTTCTTCACTTCTGTAGCTGTTATAACCATTTTTACAGGCAAGTCCTGTTTGAGAAAATGTTAGAAAATTCAGATGTTGTAGTAGATGTATTTTTGTGCTTCTAGCACTGTCTAAGGCATGTCAACTCATACCAATGGGGAGGGTGTCATTTGACTCCTAAGAGCACTAGCTAACGAATACAGTTGAAATTTCTATGGTTTTCACAGATTTCAATACATTTCAATGGGCAGAAATGTAAGAAAATGCTATTTTTTTTCATTAGCGCCACCTTTTGGAGGCATTTGTGCACACCAGGCTTGGGGTGAGAAGGCAAGTTACCCCTCATTATATGCGGCATGTTATCTTCTTTACAAAATGGGATGGTTTCTCTACCTTTCCTGCATATCTATAACGGTTATGACACTTTTCGTGCAGGCAGATAATTTCAAAAGCAAAAATGTCAGGTTTAGGTAAGTGTTCCTACCACCCACATATTGTATGTTATCCCACACAAATGGGGTACCATTTTTCTCATGTTGGTAGCAGGTACTGAATACAGTAGGAAATTTTATATTTTCAAAGATTTTAGTATCTTTGAAGTGGTGGAAATGTAAAAAAAAGATTTATTTATTCCTATAGTGCCACCTTTTGGAAATAATTGAGCACTTCAGCCAGGGGGTAGAAAGGCAAGTGACCCCTCATGTGACGCGGGTGAATGTCTACTTTCCAAAATGGTATACATTTTATACCTTTCCTTCATGTATCTAAAAGTTATGAACATTTTAGTACAAGTAACCATTTCCAAAGAAGAAAACAGGTAGGTGGTGTTATGTGCTTCTGACACCCCTACGGTATGTCAACTCATACCAATGGAGTGCCATTTTTCTCCTAAGTTCAATAGCTAATGAAATGCCATGGTTTTCACAGATTTCTCTACATTTCAAGGGGCAGAAGTGTAAGAAAATGCCTTTTTTTGTTCATTAGCTCCACATTCTGGAGGCATTTGTGCACAGCAGGCTTTGGGTAACAAGGCAAGGTGTCTTCTTTCCAAAATGGTATGGTTTGTGTACCCTTTCTTCACTTCTGTGGTTGTTATAACTATTTTTGTACAGACAAGTAATGTTTGAGCAAATGTTTGAAAAATTTGAGGTTGTAGCAGGTGTTGTTTTGCACTTCTAGCGCCCCCTGAGGTAGTAAAACTCATACCAATGGGGTGTCATTTTTCTCCTAAGAGCACTAGCTAATGAATACAGTTGGAAATCCCATGGTTTTCACAAATTTCAGTGCCTTTGAAGGGACAGGAATGTAAGAAAATGCCTTTTTTTTTTCTTTAGTGCCACGTTCTGGAGGCATTTGTGCACACCAGGCTTGGGTAACAAGGCAAGTCTCCCCTCATTAGATGCAGCAGGTTCTCTGCTTTCCAGAAATATATAGTTTTATATACCAAAAAAAAACACAAAAGATGGCACCAAATAGTGAAATATTGCTTCTAATATCTCAATGCAGTTAATAACCAAAAAGGTTTATACTCACATTTATCTTTGGTCAGCAATAGAGTTATTCCATAGCTGACAATCTCGCATGTAGGGACATTTCACCGACCCTACTCTGTGTAATCCGGTCAGCTGTTCCACTCGTACCTTCCACACTAATCAAATCCACACGTCCGATGTCCAAAAAAATGGTATATATTCAAATAAAATATATTAGTTTAAAATAAACAATAAAAAGGTATATATTATAAAGTTACAGACTACGCGTTTCGCGGTGACACACCGCTTTATCAAGTCGTCTATCCCAAAATCATATATATCACTCTCCATGGGAAAACGCCATAAACCTCCATTATATAGCCTCCATAGGGGCATTTGAATGAACCAATAATCAACCAGCAATTACAAATGACGCAACCGGATATCGCCGAGTCATCGAGCTTCGCTATACGCATTCAATAGGACAGACATGGTGCCACACGACTTCCGCCAACCACATATTAATACGCATGTACCCCAGACAATCATCCAATCAAATATGTAGGTCGTGGCCGTCTACATGACACCAAAAAGCGAGGTGTGGAGTGAAGGGTGGAAGTGCATTTATGGACTTTCCCTGGAGCTGTCTCGTTCCTTTGATGCGAGGGGAGGATCTGATTGATTATTGATGTTTACGGGTGAGTGGATTCATGGGACTTCACTTGTGTATTGGTTGGGGGATTTTGGTGTCATGTAGATGGCCACGGACTATATATTTGACTGGATTATTGTTTGGGGTACATGCATACTAGTGTGTGGTTGGCGGAATTCATGTAGCACAGAGTCTGTCCTATTGGATGCGTATGGCGGGGCTCGATGGCTCGGCTATATATGGTTGCGTCATTTGTAGCCCCACTTGCGTGTTGGGGGTTTTTGGTGTCATGTAGACTGCCACGAACTACATATTTGATTGGATGATTGCTTGGGGTACATGCGAATTAGTATGTGGTTGGCGGAAGTCATGTGGCACCATGTCTGTCCTATTGAATGCGTATAGCGAGGCTCGATGACTCGGCGATATCTGGCTGCATCATTTGTAATTGCTGGTTGATTATAGGTTCATTCAAATGCCCCTTTGGAGGTTATATAATGGAGTTTTATGGCGTTTTCCCATGGAGAGTTATATATATGATTTTGGGATAGACGACTTGATAAAGCGGTGTGTCACCGCGAAACGCGTAGTCTGTTACATTATTTTATATTATAATATATACCTTTTTATTGTTTATTTTAAACTAATATATTTTATTTGGATAAAACCATTTTTTTGGACATCGGACGTGTGGATGTGATTAGTGTGGAAGGTACGAGTGGAACAGCTGACCGGATTACACAGAGTAGGGTCGGTGAAATGTCCCTACATGCGAGATTGTCAGCTGTGGAATAACTCTATTGCTGACCAAAGATAAATGTGAGTATAAACCTTTTTGGTTATTAACTGCATTGAGATATTAGAAGCAATATTTCACTATTTGGCGCCATCTTTTGTGGGGTTTTTTTTGGTGTTTCTTGGCCACCTGGAGGGGGTGTGAAGAAGAGAGGCTGCCTGTGAAGATATTCCTAGATTGGGTTAGGATATATACCCATAATGCTGTCTATGCTGTTTTTTCACATAAGTGTCAAACAGCCAATTGTCTTGTGAGTACCCACGTGTGGGGGGATACTGGTGGAGGAATTATATTTCTGGACTTGTTACACTAGGGCGCTCCTCTGTTTTTCTGCCCTCCTTTTTGTGTTTCTACTATAGTTTTATATCATTATTCCACTGTTTTAGGGTAGCTTTACCACAAAAACCCTAGAATGCGCATATTGGTTTATAAAGTTGAAAAGGTCATTTTGTGCTGCTGGTGATTCGTGCTCTATGCTAGCCATGGACGTAAGTAAAACTATACAAATTTGGTATTTTTTTACTCCGGGTACTCAGGGCTTTTTCAAATAATTGAAACTTTTTCAATCAAGGTAAATGTTTTTGATACATAGTATGTGATTTTAGCAAAATGAGTACATTTTCACTTTTTTTGTCATTATGACATCATAGCTTTTTGCTTGATGTAAAATTCTCTTCATGTAAGGTACCACGAGAAAGCTCAATTCGTTCTGAAAAGAAACAATATATGGTTTTCCATATGTAACGAACAATCCCCAGAGGAAATCAAGCCTAAACAGAAGGATAGCAAAAATGCTGAAAAAGTGTCTGGCCTGCAGGGTACAGGAAATGGCCCAAGACTCTGGCACTGAAGGGGTTAATGAAAAATGTACCTCAATCTGATTTTTGAATGCTGCTGAGAACTGCGCCGGACTCTCTCCCCCTTCTCTTCTTGACTCCAAATGGCAATCCGATTTCCCTTTGGATCAACAAGCCCAAAATAAATATTGATCCCAATACTAACATACATAGACCACTATATTCTGCTCCTTTAAAAAAGTATCCAGACACCTTTTAACAGCATCTAATGTATTCGAGACCACCACCTCTTCAGGCAGTGAATTCCATACCTTTATCGTCCTTACCATAAAGAATCTCTTCCGCTGTTGCAGACTAGGGGCTAGATTTAAAGGCAGCCGTTAAACCATCCGCTAAGTAAAAAAGGCACGTCGGCCGCAAAGAACACATGGTTTACGGCAGATTCAAAGGTAAGCGTACAAGAATAGCTATCGGGCGTAGGCACTACAAAAACACGTTACACAAAAACCAGCGTCGCACCTGATTTCGCATCACCGTGCGTCCCAAACACCCGTTAAAACACAATTTAAGTCAAAATGTTACATTACGGCTGCCGTTGTCTAGCAACCCTGATAGATGCACAAACAAAATTCAAACCTACAGCCAATCCCAAGGCCCCAAAGTATCAAAAATGTTCAAATACACCTATATATACCTCAAAATAACGGTTACACCCTGTCTGTGTTTCGAGTTTCAGCAAGCTAGAGCACAGGACCCAGGAGTGGAGGATAGTGTTTAGAGAGAGAGAGAGAGAGAGAGAGAGAAGCATACACAGGAGTAAGGTAGAGGGATCTTGGAGAGAAGTACATTTAATTAGACACATAGCACACTTTTGCACATAGCACATACATCCATACAAACACAAACACATACACATACATACACATAGTCTTTTTTTTTTTTTCATCACACCTTACACATTTTAAACTTTATTTTTACAGTGTGAATCCGTGAGTGAAAGTGTGTGACAGAGAGTGAGTGGGATCGAGTGTGTCTGTGAGGGCGTGTGAGAGTGCCTGGGTGTGAGTGGGTGAATGATGGCTAGGAGAGGAGGACAGGAGAGAGGGATGGGGAGACTAGTGGAGGAGGAGGAGGAAGGTCAGGAGGGGATCCCTCAGCAGAGCAGGGGTGGGAGAGGGAGATCCGCAGGGCGGAGGGGGACCAGGCCCACAAGAGCAGGCACACTAAGAAGAAGAGGGACAGATCCTGCAGTGGGACGAGGGGTAGTGCCTGGGGACCACCACACACAGGCAGGGGCAGAGCAGGCAGGACACTCCGGGTCTGACTCCTCGCATGCCGGAGCTGAGGGGGACAGGGTCAGGGATCCCCGATATACCGAGGAAGAAAACACGGCCCTCGTGGAGGCTGTGCTGGAGAGGGAGAGTGTCCTCTTCCCGGGGGAGAGACTCCCTGGCCTGTCTGCGAGGAGGAGAGCTGCCTGGAGTCAAATCTGCAGCAGAGTTAATGCGGTGGCCACCTGCAGACGGGATGTGGACTCAATCAAGAAGAGATGGGGCGACTGCAAAAGGCAGGTGAAGAGGAAGATGGGGGATGCCGCCCTGCACGCCCGAGCCACCGGAGGTGGGCCACCTGTCCCCATCACCTTCAGCGCATGGGAGGAGAGGCTGCGGTAGACACTGTCATCTACCCTAATTGAGGGGGTCCCTGGAGGATCAGACACTGGGGATGAGAGGAGCCATCACAAACAAGCACTCACATCCCAACATCTGCCCTTCATTCAACCACACAATTGCACCAACACAGCACCCTGAGGGTTTAAACAGGAAGCAAGACAAGGACAAATGTCAAGGTTCAACAAGGCCAAAACCTGTCCAACTCCCTGGTTAACCCTCATGTTGCTGTGCTGATCACACACAATACACACAAACCATGCTCAGTAAAGTGTTGTATGTCAAACATCACAATTGTTGTCACACAGTGTTACCCATGTTCACACAGGGAATCCAGCACATAACCCCATGAGTGCTAGAGGGATCATCAATGCATCGATCAACAATGCTTTGGCAACCCCTCATGTCGATAGGTTAACAATTACATGACACATAGGGGACATTCACTAAGCGGTGAAAAAGAGCTGATGTAGAGAATTTGACACTTACATACCCTCACTTTACCAATTACAATGTTAGTCTATGGAGAACATCCAATAACAGGATTCAAGCTGCACAGGCCCCATTGTGTGGACTCCATAGAAAACACTGCAGATGGGGAAATGAGGTCAGCGGAGAAGTCAGCATCATAATCAAGTTCATCAGGTCCACTTAACCGCTTACTGAATCACCAACAGGATGGATCAGGTCACAAATCACAGTGCCACTGAGAATAAATGCTTGTATGTGCAACACACAGGCCAAAAACAATCACACATAACTAAAGGTGAAAAAGTTGGCCTTGGTGTTGTGTATGCAATCATTTACGCTAACTTCAATTTACATAGCTCATATTTGATTCACATATAGATCCTCAGGAGTGCTGATGCCATGGATGGATGGTACACCAGACACTATTTGCAGGATACATATGGGAACCAAATATGAACCATTGAGGTTTGGTCAATAACAGGCCAGGAATTATGGATATCTATGATCGGGTCTGGTTGCCTCACACAGAAGGATGGATGGGCTGATCCAGGAAAAAAAAGGCCTCAATCAATGATATCCTTCAATACTGGCTTGATTGTTGCCCCTCAGGATTCAACTTGAACAGAGCTCATGGACAGAATCCTGTAATGTACATCAATCCCTGATTGTCACGGTGGTATCCCATGTATCACAATGCAATGCATAGGACACCATCATGACAACCAGAGAGGGACATGTCTAATCTGACAAAATCCAGCACTGTACGGGATGAACTGATAACATAGGGATGAATACTACTTGAATCACACTGCAGATCTATTACAAAAAGATATGTACAGAAAGATAAACTACCAGATATGTATGTGGATATATCTCTTTCAAATGGGTACAAATAGGTCCCAACAAGATGTAAACCCAGAGTTCGGTTCAGTACGTGTGATTGTCCTACTGCCCATATATGTGCACCCTCAACAAAATAACTCATATTGATATCATCATCAGAGTACATATACCTAGTATATTACACCTACTTGGATGGGTATCAGTGGTATCTATGAAAGTTAATTTGTGATGTCTGTACATATATAGGCAGTAAGACAATCACATGTTCTGAACAGATCTCTGGGTTCATATCTATCAAGGATATGTTTGTACCCATATGAAAGGTACATATACACACATATCAGACCATATTCCTCACTGTGTACCTTGGCATGGCAATGGTTAATTTCACTTTGATGTAACCTTGCAGGCATCATAAAGAGATGTTTAGAAAGATGTTACTGTATGTGACAGCTGGAGATGTCAGTCATATGACCACACGGAGGCTCTTCAGCAGACCCAAAATTGAACCAATTGGAGATGGATCCATCATTGACATGGTCCACAGAGCGTGCTTACAAACCAGGAACACTTAGTAGACAATGGCAAAGATGTAGTTATCTCCAAATGGGTCAATGTGGAGTCTGCTGAAGAGCCTCCGTGTGGTCAAATGACTGACATCTCCAGCTGTCACATACAGCAACATCTTTCTAAACATCTCTTTATGATGCCTGCAATGTTACATCAAGGTGAAATTAACCATTGCTATCCCGTTAAAGAGATAGTAATACCTAAAATGTGAAAGGAAAAATACATGTCATAGGATTGATCCACCGGGTAATGCAAGGGTATTCCCACTACTGAAAGGTGTTTCATCACAAGAGTATAACAGCTCAAAGTTGAATATTCCAGGGACAATATCACTGTGGCCTGAAAATGTACTATACCAATGTTGCCAGACCATCCTCTGGCTAGCTTTGGTCCAGGGAGCAGAAATCCACAAAGGATGATGTGGCAACAGCGCAAATGTACAATTTCAGGCCACTGGGATGTGGCACCAAAGGAATTCAACTCTGAGCTGCAATACATGTAGAATAAAACACCCACCACCAGTAGGAGTACCGTTGTTTCACACAGGGGGATAAACCATACAACATATATGTTCCTTTACACATTTCAAGTATTAATATCAATTTGACACCATCATGGCTAATTTTACTGATCACACAATCTCAATCCTCCAAACAGGTTATGTGTCTCCAGCACATCAGGAGCCCATGGAGGAGGCCACCTCACCACCCAGTGAGGAGTATATGGAGGAGGGGACCAGCCAGTGGGCACCGTACCCAACGACATCCACACCTCTTGGCCAGCTGGCTGCACCACCTCTGGCTGCACCACCTCTGGCTGCACCACCTCTGCCTGCACCAACTCTGCCTACACCACCTTATTACAGTGACTGGATGCCCCCCACCACCTCCAGGAGCTATTATCCTCCAGCAGCAGCAGCACCACCACCACCAGGGAGGCAATGGCTGCCCGGTGATGTGTCCACCACCCAATACGGGCCATACTCATCACAGATTGACCTACCCTCCTGGATGGCTCCCCAGCATGGCCCCAGGTATGATCCCAGGTGGGGGCCAAGCACATATACCAGTGGCCAAGGTTTGACCCTTGGCCACTCGACTACCAACACCTGGGCCTGCTTGGGGAGCCCCAACAGCCTATGCGAAGGGACGTGTTTACCCCACCACCTCCACCAGCACAGACATCGGTGGGCAGCAGTGGGTCAATTGATGTGGTGGGCACATACCCATCTGCAGCACAACCAGCACCAGCAGAGGAGGACACAGCAGCAGCAGAGGAGGACACAGCACCAGCAGAGGAGGACACAGCAGCAGCTGATTCACCAGGCACAAGCATCACCAGCAGTGAACGGCCCACGGGGATGGAAGCAGAGTGTATGGCTCTGCAAAGGAGACTACTCAGGTCAAGCCTCTGCACCAATGACAACATCACCAGGAGCCGTAGGGAATCCCGTAGAAACACTAACAGGATAGAGGCAAGGATCCATGCCCTGGAGTCGGAGGTCATGAGGATCAACACTCAACTCCATCAGCTACACACGGGGGTGATGGACCTGCTTGCACAGGTACTGGTGGAGTTGAGAGAGCTGAACTGCAGGGAGGACTTACGGTTGGAGAGGGAAAACCTGCGCTCCACAGAGGGATCCACTGCCCCCACCACCCCCTCTAATGTGACCCCCGAAGCCACACCTAGGGGGCAAAGGGTGACCAGGAGATCATCCAGGTTATCCACTTTTGCCACACAGTCTAAGCCCCCCCCCATGAAAAAAAAAATAAAATGCCCAACATGTTAAATTTCCCCTGAATAAAGGAACATTGTGCTTTTGAATCCTGTCTGATCTGCTTTGAATTTGGTCATAGATTGGGTGGCAGAGTTGTCTCCAATGCATTGCCAAACAATTCAGTGAAAACTTCTGCCTAGGTAAGATGTTTGTGGGATGTTACAACATGGGTTCACACACACATCGTTGTACAAAATCAACTGTAAAAACATCCCTGTTGCCATATTATATGGCAATGTTGTGCGTTGATTTTGCATAACAAAACATTCCCCTTAGGCCAGCATTTGGTACAACATTGAACATTCATCTACATCATATGTTGTGTTTAACCCTTTGATAGCCAGAGTGGTAGGCAACGCATTGCAAAGAAATGCGTTGGGTACCACTCTGGCACTCAGAGGGTTAAGGGGATAACCAAACGGCTTAGCGGTGAGATAACAAGCAGGACAGATAAATGGGACATGTATCCATATTGTCTTGGATTCACACACTCAATGGTGCAACAGACTGACTGGGGAAGCCAATGTTTTTAAACTAGGATTTCAATGTGTAGCACACACATTGATATCCTGGGATGAGCATTGGGGCCTCCAGTAAGTTGACTTGTTGTTTTTTCTAAGGGTGTAACAGACTTCCCCAGTGAAAACACTTGTCCACTTGGTCATGTACTGTGATATGTCCCAGTGGAGCAATATCACTGAACATTGATTATACTGAGCAACACATTAACTGTGGACAGGAATTCACTGTGGAAGTATGTCCCCTTTATCACCTCTTTATCACTCCCACAACACATTAGTGTATCACTGCCACCATCTGTTAGCTTGAATACATCACTGAGTCCACTCACTTGCAAACAAGTGGTGGAGTCCTGTGATATGAGTGATGCCTTTCCATGTATGGGGATACTCTACCCTGGGTGTGGTAACGCATTGCCAAATGTGTTCTCAAATATATCCTCCTACAGACACAGATAGAATGGTGATGGTTCATCTTTATTGTGTCTCAAAGTACATTAGGATGTACATGTGTTTTCTGTGTATTGCCTATATGCATTTGACACCTGTATGAGAACACTAAATGTACTTTGAAACTAAATCGTACTACTTCAGTAACACTGCTGCCCAGCTCATGTGTTGTCCACAAGGTTTGACAACTCTGTAGCTGAGCATCCTAACTGTACAGGTTATAACACTCAAGAATTAGTGTTTTCTGTGTCTATATGAAAATGATCCAGTAGAGGTTTGTGTGAACCTCAGGTCAAACTTTGCATCACCAACAACATCACCATAAACAGCAAGGGGTGATCTCCATGAAGGTGTTGTCAAGACATCAATCCAGTCACATAGAAGATCTTCAGTTCAAGGATGGATCATGTTACGGATGCCTGTGGAAGAAGAGGACAGGATTTGGAGCAGTTGACCTGAACTGATCATCAAGCAACAACAATTTAGTCTCTTTAATCCCCTCAATTTTCACAGTTACAGGTGAGTACACAAACCATTGCTTGACAATGTGTTGTGTACTCATCTGTAACCAATTATGTGGAGAACTAAGGACATGTGCCCCAGCCCTATGGATATGTGCCCCTGACATGGATACACACATCAACAAGTGTTCTGAGAGCTCCATGGAAGTAATGAATTTGGGCTGCCACTGTGAATGTGACAGTGGCAGCCCAATGTCATTTGTTCCATGGAACTGTTAGGACACATTTGTTGATGTGTGTATTCATGTCGGGGGCACATATGTCTGCACACTCACAGGTCAGCATGGTGTCCCTGGTAATCTGATCTACGTCTCATGACCTCTACATTGTGTGCCCATACCACTGTACATCCACCCCTGTGCTGCTCTTCTCAGCTGTAGCACAGTACAGGTCCCATATTGAGTCCAATGGCCCTTTAACCCCTGATGTGACGGAGTATTATCCAATGCATAGCATTGGATAACACTCTTTCGCTACAAGGCTAGCATGGTTGCTCTGGCTATGCTCATGGCAAATCAAGTTAGCTGCTGTCAATCAAGCCCTGTAAGGCGATGAACATGGGTTATGTGTTGTACCTTGTTTCTCCTGAGGGTGTGCGTGATATCCTTGGGGTCTGTATGTCAACGTGGAGAGTGGAATGGAGGATGGTTTTTGAGTCCACACACACAATTTGCCACGTCCGCTGCCAGTGCAGTGCTGTGTCACTGTTCCTGTGGGGTGAGACAGAACAAAATGTGCAGTGTGGTTAGTGTCACAGGACTGATGGGGGACTTGCATGGATTGTTAGCATGCCTGTGTTATACTCACATGTAAAGTGTTCCATGATGAGCCTGTCTCTGATCTGTGTCCCTCTCAGGGTCTCCTCAATGTGGCCGATGTCCATGGGCACTTCCTGTATGGGGGGGGCCTGGATGTGCTCCAGCAGCCTGGTGTCCACTGCGATGTTGTGCAGTATTGCGCACACCACAATGATGTCGCACACCTTTCCAGGTGCATACTGCAGTGCTCCCCCCGAGTGGTCCAGACATCGGAATCTTGACTTGAGGAGGCCAAAGGTCCGCTCAATGGCATTCCTCGTTCTGCCATGAGCCTGGTTGTAGCTTTCCTGGGCATGTGTTCGAGGATTGGCCAGAGGGGTCAGTAGCCAGGACTTGCATCCATAGCCAGCATCACCTGTGTAATGTGAGTGACATGGTGAGACAGGGAGCACATGTTGTGTGAATGATGTTTTGTGTGGTGGACGTAGTAGCTGTGGGTCAGGAGCATGCTAAGCAGCGTTGTGTGTACGCCTGTGTATGTGATGTGATTTTGTATTGTGAACTCACCCAAAAGCCATCCCCCTGTAAAAGTTCCATTCTCGAAATCTCTGTGGACTGAGGAGTTTTGGAGAATGTATGAATCATGTGAGCTGCCAGGATACTTTGCACAGACATTCATTATCCTCATATGGCTGTCACACACCATCTGCACGTTGATGGAGTGAAAGTTCTTCCTGTTGATGAATATCTGTGCGTCATGTGCTGGGGCCTTAATTCGGACATGGGTGCAATCTATAGCACCCATGACCCTGGGCATGCCTCCCCTGGCGTAAAAGGCCTGCTTGACTTGTATCCAGTCCATGTCGGTGGTGGGGAAATGTATATAGGTACTGGCCTTGTTTTTGAGGGCTGGCAGGACCTGGGCCAGCACCCTGGAGAATGTGGCCTGTGACATGCCAGATGCGTAACCCTCTGTGGACTGGAAGGCCCCGCTTGCCATGAAGTGCATGGCACAGAGTAGTTTCTGCAGGCCAGTTAGGGCATGGTTGTGGTTGTGGATGTAGATGGGATCCACCTGCTCCTTGATGACCTCATACAAGGCAATGATGCTGTCAGGCCTCAACCTGTAGCTATCAATTACCTCATCATCGGTCATTCCAAAGAGGGTGACCCTTGGGCGGTATACCCTGGGCCTTGGTGGTCGTCTATACATCCTGTGCCCTCCAGGTGGGGATGGGCTCCTGTGTGGCTGCTGAGCCAGAGCCTCCTCACTTGCAACAGGTGGTGGCTGTTGATCAGGCATGCTTGGAGGTTGCTGATGTTCCCCAGCTCTCTCCTTTGCACGCCTTCTCCGCAGCCTTCGCAACAATATGTAACCCAACATACTGTTTGCTCTCTCTATCTGTCTCTATCTGTCTCTCTCTCTCTCTCTCTCTGTCTCTCTCTCTCCCTCCCTGAGTGGAAAACAAGCCACAAGTGAGTGTGTTGAGTTGTCCCTTTAAGTACTTGCTAGGGCGTTGTGTAGGTGTGGTGATGAGGTGAGTGCTGACCAATGGTGAGTTGTTTTTGTCCAGGTAAGTGTTTGCAGGTGTGTGTGTGTTATAAGATGTGGTGTGTTGTGCTTGTTCTGTGTGTGCCATTTGCGGACGTGCAGTTGTGGGGTGCAGGTCGCGTGTTGATGTTGCCCAGGTGAGCTTGTATTTGCAGGTGTCCGCTTTGTGTGATGACCCCCATTGTTCCGTGCCATGTTGTGTTGTTGTTTTTTTGTGTGTCGTTGTCCCTGTGGTGTTGGTTGTTGTTGTGTGTGTGGTGATTTGTGTTGTGTGTGCATGTTTTTGTGTTTTGGCATTGCACGGGTTAATTTTCCCATTTACATGGTTGTGCGGTAAGCATTTTGTGTGTTTTCCTATGTAACGGGTGTTTTGTTTTGGCCGTTAAGTGTCTAACGGCTAAAAAAAGTGGGTCTTAACTTTTAGCCGTTAGGTGTGTCTTTTTTTCAGCCGTTATCAGTACCGCAAGCCTTTGAATAGCTCTGGGGTATGTTTTTCCATGCGTCTGAATGCACGTAAGTGTATCGGCCGTAAGGATTCTACAACTGCCGTTAGCTGTTGTTTAGACGGATCTTTGAATTGCAACATGTCACTTAACGCACCCGTTAGTGATTTTTTTTGCTAACGGCTGCCTTTAAATCTACCCCTAAGTCTCCTTTCCTCAAGTCTTTCCTTTGTACCGTTCTGTTAATGAACAGGTCTTTGGAGAGCCCTTTGTATGGGCACAGAACATATTTATTTAATGTTATCATATCCACTCTAAGACACCGTTTCTCTACTGTGTACTTTTCTAGCCTTTCTTCATAACTAAAACATCCCATTCCCCTTATTAGTTTTGTAGCTCTCCTCTGCACTTTTTCTAGTTCCATAATGTCCTTTTTTAGAAAAGCACCCAGAACTGAACTGCATATTGAAGGTGGGGTCTTACCATGGACCTGTAAAGAGGCAGAATAATATACTCCTCCCATGAGTCAATGCCCCTTTTAATACATGAGATAAATAGAGAGATACAGATACCCTGCCAAATTAGCACTCTAGAATGAAATACACCAGTATATCTGAATGAAATGATCAGAAACATAGGATAAAACTTAACTTTTAATGGTAGGAATTAAAAGAAGCATAGCAAATTTCAATGAAAATACTGGGGCAAAAAGAACTGGTTTGCCACAATTAAATATGCATCCTTTAAATTTACTGAGCATAGGACTAAGATGTGAGCACAGATGCCCACGCTTATCCAGTAACAAAAATCACCTATAATGCTCATAAAAATCTAGGTATGTGGAAAATAACGGTGTGGAGGTTTAATGAGACTCATGCATCCTGAGCATATCCTGGAGCACAGGGAGATGCTCAGATGCAGGCTACGTATAAATATTTATACCGGAGTGACCCTTTTATCAGTCCTAATGAGGGCTTTTATAAATGGCACATACAATTCTCCCACGCCAATCCCACCTAGTGAAAATCAAAACAAATAATATGCATATCTAATGGACCGGGGCATAAAAACGGCTTGCCAAAAAATTAATGCACTAAAGTCATCCTAAATGGGCCCAATCAGCCCAAAGCTATATATTATACCATCCTCATTACCAGCCCTGATAAGGGCCTTTGTACCCTACTAACGATGGGGCTACAAAATACAGTTGTGTGTGAAGGGTGTAAATCGGGCTGCACTAACCAAATCTGTCAGCTCCGGTTTAACCCAACGGTATCATTCCCTGCTAATGATCCTGACATGGACCTGAAGTACCAAGATATTACCAGTCCTAAACAGGACCTTTAGTTACAGTTTAGAGAGGTAAAGAACTGTGCTGCACGGACAAAATCCGACAGCTACAGTATACCTATATAGTAACAAGACCAGCTGCTAGAAACACGTGTGTCAGCTTAAGGTCTGATCTATTGGTATTGTGCCTTCTTATTACCAGCCCTAAAAACGGCTTAAATACCCTAAGATTACCAGTCCTAAAAAGGACCTTTGGTTCGAAATCTAGGGAGGTAAATGCTGAGCTGCATGTATGGAGTTTGTCAGCTACAGCATACCTGCACGGTATCAAGACCGTTTGTCTGGTTTAAAGGGGACGAATGCAACTTGTATGGTAGTGGGACTCCCCACGGTATTGTTCCCTTCCTATTACCAGCCCTAAAAAGGGCCTTGAGTACCAAGATGTTACCAGTCCTAAAAAGGACCTTTTGGTTTCCGTCTAGGAAGGTAAAAACTGTACTGCACGAACGGAATCTGCCAGCTGTTTAGTGTAGTAACAAGACCAGCTGCATACAACACGAGTTTGCCAGGTTTAGGTCTAATCAAATGGTATCGAACCTTCCAGTTTACCAGCTCTAAAAAGGGCCCTGAATACCCAAGAATTACCAGTCCTAACAAGGACCTTTGGTTTGAAATCTAAGGCGATAACTACTGTGCTGCATGCTCGGAGTCTGCCAGCTACAGGCTACCTGTACGTTATCAAGATCGGCTATGTAATAGGAGGGAACAGCTACACAAACAAGTTAGTAGTGGAATGGTAATTGCTCAGAGAAACAAGTTCTCTTAAGACATGAAGATGCCTGAAGCGCGTTTCACCAAATTGCATCTTCAAAAGGCTAATTGTTTGAGTGCTATGACAAAAAGCCGGTTATTTAAACCGGAAATAAACCCTCCATGTGTCAGCTTGACACTCTATTAGACCAATCAAATTTGCTCGACCATTATGACGTCGAGCCTACTAGTTACAACTGGCAATCAATGCTGTTCAAAGAATCTAAAGAAGACATAATGTAATGAACACACGATTGCATATATAGATTACATGATAATCCAAAGTTTGTAATCTAGTTGAGTTCATTGGTATTTCAACAGGGTAAAAACACTATAAAAATAAACTACTAGAATAGAAAGCACTTGAAAAAGAAAGAAACATCCCAAATCATATGTGGACAGCAAACTCCATAATAGAGTGAAAATGCTGAAGTTAAGAGATGTAGCAAAGTGGTCTAAAGATGAATGTATAGGGGGAAATCATCATTGAGACCATGAGGTCTAAGAGTTCAGTCTGAAAATCCACCTGTTTTCACATTTCATTAAACTTCGATTAATGTCACCACCTCTAATTCCATGTTTAATTTTTTGTAAGCCCTAAGCTTGTAATAGATGGGACTTGCTTTCATGATATTGAAGGTAGTGTGATGCCACAGGTGAAATTTTTTTGCCAGATTTTCAATTTACCTGTGGTTTTACCTACGTACAGTAGACCACACGGACATTGAAGACAGTAAACCACGGCTGTGGTTTGACAGATAATAAAATCTCTTATTTGATGTATTGTACCAAATCTGTGTTACGGTTTGTTAGACACTCCAGTAGGTAAAATAAATCAATCTTTTATTGAAAGAAATAAAATGCAAAGGATCGCCCTCTACAGTTGACTGCAACAATTGCAAGCTATTACACAGTACATATAACTTTAATACAATATTCAAAAGGCACCCAACATAGGTACAGAGAATAGGGAATAGGACCCTAAAGGGTGTAAGGAAACAGTTAGTCAATCTCAGCTGTGGGGTTTGGCACACCCATGTGGTGTCTAGATAAACTGAGCAAATGTGCACAGCACAGAGTTCATATGAAGATGAGTAGAAGATGTTCAGTGACTAATATAAGTTATAGCAGCACAGTAACCCACGGTAACCCCCAAGGGCGTTCGTGAATAGACCAGAGAGCCTGCAAGTGCGAAAGTATGTAGCCCCCACGGGCGTGATCGAGACTAGCCCGAGATGCGAAGCTGGCGTGTTAGCCCCCACGGGCGTATCACTGAGGACCACTGTAAGCACAACACGAGCCAAGAGCCCCCGCAGGCGTTACTTACAGTTTGAGCAAGAGCTTGGAGCCTAACCTTGCCACCAATAGCCGCACCGGACACCTTCGCCGTTAACCGTGAGACCAAAAACGCCCAAACGGCCTACCGGGATTTACTACTCTGCAAATATAACCGGGAGTCGCCGTCCAAGTAGCGGCCAACTCAGCAGCAGTAGAATTACAAGGCAACGGTTCTATATTGAGCAAGGAGGTCCGGTCAGTGAGGAGTGGCAGTGCAAGAGTTAATAGGTACGTTTGAATCTCCCAGGCTCGGTATGGTAGCTTAGCTCTGCAACGTGTAAAGGCTCGGTACGAGAGGCACAGCTTCTGCAAGTCGGCAAGGAACTCTGCACAGATGGATGGGTTACCCAGGAGGGTAATGGTCACACTAGCTTGGCACAGCAATGCAGGATTCAGAATGTCGCGGCGGCGACAACCAGCCAGGCAGCCGGGAAGGACTTGAAGCGGGAAGTCAGCCAGCCGAGCCGTAGCACGTAGAGGATTCTCAGACAAGCCGGGACGTAGCACGTAGAGGATTCTCAGACAAGCCGGGTCGTAGCACGTAGAAGATTCTCAGACAGGCCGGGTCGTAGCACAGAGAGGATTCTCAGACAAGCCGGGTCATACACGATCAGGAACACTGGAGAGTAGTCAGAACAGGCCAAGGTCGGTACACAGGAATCCGGATACAGGAACACAGCAACAGCAAGTCTGGCTCAGAAACACCACGAAAGGGCATCTGACAGATGTAAGCGTCAGGTATAAAAAGGTCACCCAGGGGCGGGCCAAACCAACCGAGCAAATCACAATCTGCCACAGATGAGCGTGACAGACAGATCACAGGCACTGTGATAGTACCCCCCTCTCAAAGACCCCCTCTCCCAGCTGGAGGCTTAGGTTTCTGAGGATATTTAGAGTGGAAGCTGCGCACAAGTCTGGGCGCATGGAGGTCCTTCTGGTCAACCCAAGCGCGCTCCTCCGGGCCATAGCCCTTCCAGTGGACCAAATATTGCAACTTCTCTCTAAATTGCCTAGAATCAATAATGCTCTGAACCTCATATTCCTCTTGCCCCTGGACGTCCACCGGCCCAGGAACTACTGGAGTAGTCGTGTAACGATTGCACACCAGGGGTTTTAACAGAGACACATGGAACACATTGTGAATGTGCATAGACGGTGGAAGTTCCAAAGCATAGGAGACAGGATTAATTTTGCGAATAACTTTAAATGGGCCAATAAACCGGGGAGCCAGCTTATTCGAGGGAACCTGCAGGTTGAGGTTTCTGGAGGAGAGCCATACCCTATCCCCAACCTGGAAGGAGACCGCTGGCAGCCGTCTACGGTTGGCATATCGCTGCTGCCACTGGAAGGACTGACTGAGGGCCCTTTGTACCTGTGCCCAGGTGGAACGGAGCTGCTCCATATGCTCATCCAGAGCCGGAATCTGCTGAGACTGGAACGAGTCCGGGAGCAAACCTGGCTGGAACCCATAGTTGATTAAGAACGGGGAGCTCCCGGACGATGAGTTAACTGCACAATTCCTGGCAAACTCCGCCCATGGCAACAGGTCGGCCCAATTGTCATGATGATCAGTAATAAAACATCGCAAGAACTGTTCCAATCCCTGGTTGGCACGCTCAGCGGCTCCGTTGGTCTGGGGATGGTAGGTGGAGGAAAAGGATAATTGAATGCCCATCATGCCACAGAATGCCCTCCAAAACCTGGACACGAATTGACTCCCACGGTCGGAGACCACCACTCTAGGGACCCCGTGCAAACGAAACACTTCTTAGCAAAGACCTTAGCCAATTCCTGAGCCGATGGAAGACCCCTGAGTGGCACAAAATGAGCCATTTTAGAGAACCTATCGACCACCATAAGGATAAATGTATACCCCCTCGAGATAGGCAATTCTCCCAGAAAATCGATAGATATGTGGGACCAGGGCCGGTCTCCATTAGGCACAGGTTGAAGCAAGCAAACTGGGAGATGCCTGGGGGTCTTAGCACGGGCACATGTGGAACAAGCGGCAGTAAAAGCAGAACAATCGGCTCTGAGCGTAGGCCACCAAAATAATTGTGAAAGAGACCAAACCAGCTGATCCCTGCCGATGTGCCCGGCTGCCCTAGAAGAATGATAGGTCTCCAATAGACGAGTGCGAAAAGGCTCATCTACGAAACATTTGCCAACTGGAGTCTCAGGTGGGGCCCTCGCTTGAGACCCCAAAATCTCCTCCCCCAGGGGTGAGGTTATACTAGTGCGAATAGTCGCCAATATACGGTCGGGTTGGATAATGGGCACCGGTGCTTCCTCCCTGTCAGTGTCCGACACGAACTGACGAGACAATGCATCTGCCCTCACGTTCTTAGATCCCGGGAGGTACGATACTACAAAGTTAAACCGGGACAAAAAGAGTGCCCACCTGGCCTGTCGATAAGACAACCTCTTAGCCTCAGAGAGATATGTCAGGTTTTTGTGATCGGTCAGTATCAGTACTGGGTTCTTGGTACCTTCCAACAAGTGACGCCACTCCTTCAGTGCCAGAATAATAGCCAATAACTCCCTGTCGCCAATCTCATAGTGGCTCTGTGCGCTGGACAATTTCTTAGAAAAGAAACCACAAGGTTTCAAGGCACCACCTCCCACAGGACGCTGGGAGAGTACTGCCCCAACCCCAACGTCAGAAGCGTCAACCTCCAAGGTAAAAGGCAGGGAGGGATTGGGATGGGACAGTACTGGGGCAGACGCAAAGGCAGATTTTAAGGTCTCAAACGCATTTTCAGCGGCCTCAGACCACTGAGAGGGAGTAGCGCCCTTATGTGTCAAATCCGACAAAGGTTTCACAATAGTAGAAAAGTTACGTATGAATTTTCTGTAATAGTTAGCGAACCCTAAAAAGCGCTGAATTGCTTTTCACTGTCGTCCAATACAGGTCACTGGTACTCTGGGAGGCGTAAGTCCCCTTTAATAGGCAGGAACAACTATGCAAATAATTTGCAAGGGGCGGAGCCTCCCCTCTTACTTAAGCCACCTTCTGGCCAGAGCCACTTTAGATTGATTTGTTCCTGGTGTGCTTGCACACCAGGTAGAGAACATCTATGCATCTTAGTATTTTATTGTTTTTTTATTCAAATATGGAATACCACCATTAGGAGGGTGACCATGGCTGTGAATTGCCCTCTTTAAAGTGGCTGGTGCAGCTTCCAGGGATTTTCTGTGGACCTTATGCCCTGAAGAGGGGACAGCTTGTGTTAAGCAGCTCCCCTATTGGGGAATTTACCTCTGGTTCTTTCCCTCCTTATCATGGTCACCTGAAGACAGAAGTCCAGCAAGGAAGGTGAGTCACCCATTGAGTGCTGAAGGTCCACTTGTCCCCACAGTGTCCCTTTGATGGGCTTGTATTTGGGAGTTTTAATACACTCCAGCACTCATAGGGTGTTTTTATTGCATTATTACTGTTTATGCAATTTCTGTGTTATTCTCTGAGTTTTGGAGCATTGGGTATTCATTTATTTATGTTTCTCATGTGTTTCATGCTTGTTTGGGCACTTTTTAATGTTTTACTAAACTTTATTAAAAATGGTGTTCCGCGCCTTTAAGCGCGGCTTTTTCCCGCTCAGACGCAAGGGCTCCTTTACTCTCTATGGGAATTCACAGTATGGGACATATCTCTGGAACCGCTTGTCACAGCAACTTCAGAGAGGGCTCATTTTAATTCTAGGCTCCTGATCTATCATCCGGAATGTGTTTTATTCATGTGGGGTGTTCAGGGGGGCTTCGGGCAATGTTTGGGGTACTTGGACAGGAAAACTACATTTCCCATGAGCGCTTGGTTCGCGCTCGTTTCTGATTGGCTGTCATGACGGCCGCCATTTTGTGGTACTTTTCCTAGGCGAGTACACTACGCAGGGACCGAGCCTTCTCTCTCCTCAACAGATTAACCCTTCGCTGGCCAGATAAGTCCGTTTTTAGAACATTTCTGGGGTGAAACTTTAATCTTTCACACTTTTTCTGGGTGATAGTGTTGTTAGTGGGGTATATTGACGCTGTGAGCATGTCTACTTCACTGGAGCTAGGGGCTAGACCCAAGTCTAAGGAGGATGGGGGGTCTGCTACCCCCATGGCGTTTTGCTCCTCTTGCCACATTGGGCTGGATGGCGATAATGTGGGGGATCTATGCCCTAATTGTACTGGTCAAGATAGCAACCCTGGGCTTCCCAGCCACGCTATTGAGCCATCTTGGGTGAGGGAGTTTAAAGCTGCCACTAGGGATCTCAGATCCACGCTTCAACTCTTTCCCTCTCAGATACAGGGGGCTCTCCAGGTCTGGCAGACCCCCTCTACTATCAGGACCTCCCTGCCTAAGCCACAGGGAGCTCCTGATATCACTGATTCTTCTGAAGAAGAACTTTTACAGGATTCTGATGCTAAGGAACGTACTGTTATTGAATCTAACAGGTCTATTGGGGACCCCTATGAGTGTGACCCTGAAGTTTCGGCTGAGGGTCTGATCAGAGCGGTTCTGAATACGCTCAACCTTCCTCTGACTCAGGAATCCACTTATGATCCTACTGATGTTTTTCGGAAAAAGCCATCTAAACCAGTTGTTTGTTTTCCAACTAACCCTACTCTTGCCCGTCTGGTCTCTGAGGCATGGAAGAATCCTGATAGATCTTCCTCTGTCTCCAAAAAGTTTGCTAAACTTTACCCTTTTCCTGAGGCGGAGCTGGCAAAATGGGTTCATCCTCCCAAAGTGGATGCTCCTGTGTCTAGACTATCCAAATCTACTGCTTTGGCTGTCTCAGATGCCTCTGCCTTGCAGGACTGGACGGATAAGAAACTAGAGCTCTCTCTTAAGTCTATTTTTGCCTCCATTGGCACAGCCATGCGCCCCACTTTTGCTGTGGCATGGGTTAATAGAGCTGTTGCGGCCTGGACTGAACGACTGACTGAAGCGGTTCGCCAGGATGCGCCGGTATCTGAACAGTTGCAGCTTCTTGCTAATATCACTGAAGCTCAGAACTATGTTGCTGACGCTGCTTTTGATGCTGTGCGCATGATGGCGAGGGCCTCCACTTCTTCTGTGGTGGCTAGACGCGCACTTTGGCTGAAAATTTGGTCTGCTGATACAGCCTCTAAGAAAGCCTTGCTTTCCTTGCCCTTTCAGGGGAATTTGCTTTTTGGGTCTGAACTCAAAGAAATGATCAGTGAGGCTACTGGCGGTAAAAGTACTCTTCTACCCTCAGTCTTTAAGAAAAAGTTTCCAGCCAAACGCAATCGGTCCTTTCGTTCCTTTCAGACTGAGACACGCTCCTCGGCCCAAACGGGTCCTCCCACTACGCGCTCCTCCTCCAAGCCCAAACAGTCCTGGAAGCCCAAAGTTGCCTCCAAGGCCAAGACCTCCAAGACTGCTTCGGCATGACTCGCCGAACCCGGGTCCGCATCCGGCTGTAGGCGGTCGTCTCCGCATCTTTCGCCGGACTTGGGAGGAGTCAGTGGCGGACCCATGGGTTCTTCAGGTGGTGTCAGAGGGATACAGGATCCCTTTCTCTTCCCTTCCTCCTTTTCGGTTCCATTTTACTCGTCCTTCTCAGGAACCCACAAAACGGCGTCTGTTCGACGACGCTATTCAGGATCTCTTGGACAAAGAGGTCCTGGAGGCGGTTCCTCAAGGGGACACAGGTTCAGGATTTTATTCCAACCTGTTTGTGGTAGCCAAAAAGGACGGAGGAGCCCGTCCCATTTTGGATCTCAAAGATCTCAATGCCTATGTGGTGACTTCCCACTTCCGCCAGGAGTCCCTGCGCTCTGTGATTGCAGCAATGTCTCCAGCGGAGTTTCTTGCCTCCCTGGACCTTCAGGATGCTTATCTTCACATCCCTATTTATCCAGAGAGCAGGCGGTATCTCAGGATTGCCTGCCACAGGGGACACTTTCAGTTTGCAGCGCTCCCCTTTGGGCTGACTTCAGCCCCTCAGGTCTTCCAGAGGGTGTTGGGCTCCTTGATAGCGGTGCTCCATCAGGATGGGATCAGAGTGACCCCCTACATGGACGATCTCCTACTGAAGGCCTCCTCAGCGGAGCTTCTCCTTCAGCAATTACAGATGTGCATGCACACCCTGAACCGTCATGGCTGGATCCTGAACCTGGACAAGTCGGACTTGATTCCATCTCAGAGGCTTCTGTTCCTGGGTCTCCTGTTCGACACTCGCCAATGCATGGTGTTTCTTCCAGAGGACGTGGCTCACCAGATAGCTGTCAGAGTGGCTGGAATTCTGGACATGGACGAGATTCCAGTACCGAAGTTGTCGTCCTTAGTGGGGAAGTTCATTTCCACAATCGAAGCAGTACCATTTGCCATGGCCCACTCCAGGGATCTTCAGAGATTTGTGATCCAGACGTGCAAGAATCATCCAGATCATCAACATCTGTCTGTTTCTCTTCCTCCTCATGTCGAGTCGAGTCTGCACTGGTGGTTAGATCTCTCTCATCTCCTGAAAGGGAAATCCTTTCTAGTTCCTCCTTGGACCACAGTCACTACGGATGCCAGCCTTCGGGGCTGGGGTGCAGTCTGGGGTCGCTTCAGTGCTCAGGGGAAATGGGGTCTGGAGGAATCCATGCTCTCCATCAATGTTCTGGAACTTCGAGCTGTCCGGCTGGCCCTGAGGCACTGGGAGTCTCAATTGACCGGTCTTCCAATCAGAGTGGAGTCCGACAACGCCACGGCGGTGGCTTACATCAACAGGCAAGGTGGCACAAGAAGCGGTTCCGCCTGGTGGGAGGTCAAGAATATTTTGTCTTGGGCAGAAGATCACGTGCCTGTCATCTCTGCAGTTCATATTCCAGGCGTGGACAACGTCATGGCAGACTTCCTCAGTCGTCACACCGTCGACAGCGGAGAATGGGCTCTTCACCCAGAGGTGTTTCACATGCTCACTCAACGGTGGGGGATGCCTGTGGTGGATCTGATGGCTACCAGACACAACAGGAAGGTTCCGGTGTTTTGCTCCCGGTTGAGGGACTCCCTTGCTCTAGCAGTGGATGCCCTGTCGATTCCTTGGGACTTCCCCCTGGCTTACATCTTCCCTCCTCTTCCTCTATTGGTCAGAGTTATCCAGAAGTTGAAGAGAGAACGTTGTCCTGTCATCCTGATTGCTCCAAACTGGCCTCGCCAGTCCTGGTTTCCGGAGTTGATGGCCATGTCAGTGAAGGATCCGATCCCACTTCCAGCCCGTCCGGACCTGCTTCTTCAGGGGTATCTGTGGAAGGAGGATGTTCACTCTCTCCATTTGATGGCATGGCGGTTGAATCCTCGATTCTAGCAAAGAAAGGCTTTTCTCCTTCTGTGGTATCGATGATGCTCAGTGCTCGTAAGCCTGTGTCTTCCACGATCTATCATCGCATATGGTCAACTTTCGTGACATGGTGTTCTGACAAGAAGTTGTCACTTGACTTCCATCTTCCCACTGTCCTGGCCTTCTTGCAGGACGGTGTGGATAAGGGGCTCAGTCTGAGTTCCCTCAAAGTTCAGACTTCTGCCTTGTCTGTGTTTTTCCAGGTACGGATTGCTGTCCTTCCTGATGTGAAAGTCTTCTTCCAAGGTGTGACTCATGTTCGACCTGCCTTTAAGAGTCCTGCTCCCCAGTGGGATCTCAATTTGGTGCTGGGAGTTCTACAGCGACCACCGTTTGAATCCTTGGCTTCCATTCCATTACGTCTTGTGACTTGGAAGATGGCCTTCCTCTTGGCTGTTGTGTCAGTGCGCCGGGTAGCAGAGTTACAGGCCTTGTCTTGTAAACCTCCTTACCTGGTGTTCCACAAGGATAAGGCTGTGCTTCGCACTACCAAGGAATTCTTACCCAAGGTTGTGTCAGAGTTTCACATCAATCAGGAGATTGTGGTTCCCTCTTTCTGCCCTAATCCTTCATCTGACAAGGAAAGAGATCTCCATCTGTTGGATGTGGTGCGTTGCCTCAAGTTTTATGTTCATCGCACCGAGTCTATCAGGAAGTCTGACGCTCTATTCGTCATTCCTGAGGGGCCTAGGGCAGGGAGACCGGCTTCCAAAGTTACCATTGCCTCTTGGATTAAGGCTACCATCCGTGAAGCCTATAAGTTGAGGAATAAGCATGTTCCCATCCGGGTGACTGCCCATTCCACCAGATCTATTGGGGCCTCTTGGGCCTACAAGAATCAAGCTTCTGCTGATCAACTGTGCAGAGCGGCCACTTGGTCCTCTGTGCACACCTTTTCAAAGCACTACCGAGTTGATGTACTGGCGTTGGCTGATGCCAGTTTTGGAAGGAAGGTCCTGGAGGCAGTCTTGCCTGTGTAGGTCTTCCGCTCTGTGATCCTTAGTGCTTCTTTACTGTTGAGCCCGGTTGGCTCTAGTTCCGTGTGCTGTGTTAGTTCAGGGATTGTTCCCTTGGTTGGTGTCCGTTGACACTTACAGTTTGGGCTATGTTATCAACTGGTCATAGCAGTTCTAGTGACTTGGGCCTTGCGCCTGGTCCTTGCCTTACTTCCCGCCTCTGGATCAGCTCAATGTTTGTACATCCCAGAGTACCAGTGACCTGTATTGGACGACAGTGAAAATAGGATTTTAGTCTTACCTGTTAAATCCTTTTCACTTAGTCCATACAGGTCACTGGTCTCCCACCCTGTCAAGGGACCAGTCTTGGCTCTCCTGTGGCATTCAGTGGGAGACCGTTCGGGCATGCTCACAGGAGTCTTTCTTTTTGCTTACCTGAGGTCAGTTTTAGGGTCTCAAATCAATCTAAAGTGGCTCTGGCCAGAAGGTGGCTTAAGTAAGAGGGGATGCTCCGCCCCTTGCAAATTATTTGCATAGTTGTTCCTGCCTATTAAAGGGGACTTACGCCTCCCAGAGTACCAGTGACCTGTATGGACTAAGTGAAAAGGATTTAACAGGTAAGACTAAAATCCTATTTTAACCCTTTAGGACGAGGCCATTGTAATACAGCTGCCAACTTGTCCTGGTCCATAGCGATTCCATCTTTGGAGATCACGAACCCCAAGAATGGTACTTGTGAAACATGGAATTCGCATTTTTCAATTTTGCAAAACAGCTTATGCTCCCGGAGTCGCAACAGAACTTGCGTGACATCTTTAATGTGTTGGGAAAGAGTGGCGGAATGAATCAATCTATCATCCAGATATACCACCACACAGGACTGAAGCATGTCACGCAAGATATCATTAATCAGCTCCTGGAATACCGCAGGTGCATTACATAAGCCAAACGGCATTACCAGATATTCGTAGTGCCCAGTTCTGGTATTAAATGCCGTTTTCCACTCATCACCTTGTCTGATTCTAATCAGATTGTAGGCGGCCCGCAAATCAAGTTTGGTGAAGACAGAGGAGCCCTTCAATCTGTCAAATAACTCGGTGATGAGTGGAATAGGGTATGCGTTCTTGGGCATCAGCTTATTAAGCCCCCGGTAGTCAATACATGGCCTAAGTTCACCACTTTTCTTCTTTACAAAGAAGAATCCGGCACCAGCCGGAGAAGTAGACTTGCGAATAATTCCCCTGCCAAGGGCGTCCATAATGTACTCCTCCATTGCCCTGTTCTCTTCGCATGACAGTGGGTAGGTTCGTCCCCTCGGGGGAATCACACCTGGAGGCAAATCAATAGCGCAATCATAGGGTCGATGTTCGGGCAATGCGCTAGCCTCCCCCTTGCTGAATACGTCACTGAATTCCCCATATTCAACTGGCACAGCAGGAGAGGTACACATAATTCTGACAGGAAGCGATAGACCGTTTTCTTTACAGTAATCAGACCAGGACCTAACCTCACATTTTTGCCAATCAAATTGAAGATTATGTCGAAGCAACCATGGAAACCCCAAAATGACTGCATGGTGAGGTGAACAAATAATTTGAAACTGAACCTCCTCCTTGTGGAGTGCCCCAATTGACATCGAAATAGGAATGGTCTCCATAGTAATAAAGGCAGGTTCCAATGGTCTCCCATCAATGGCCTCTACTGCCAATGGAGATTCTTTCTTGCACAGGGGAATATTGTGTGAAGCCGCAAAGGCTTGGTCCATAAAGTACCCGGCAGCACCCTAGTCCACCAGTGCCAAGGTTTCTGCGCCCTTGTCGGCCCAAAAGAACGTCACCTGGATGGTGGGTTTAGCAATGTTAGAATCTAGGGACTGTTGAACACCACCTAGGGCCTGTCCCCCAAGGTAACCTAGGTGCGTGCGTTTCCCGGCCTCACCGGACAATTGCGCAAAAGGTGCCCCTGTTTGCCACAATATAAACATAGGCCTTGCTTTTTACGAAAAGACCTTTCCTCTTTGGAGAGTCTAGTGAACCCCAGCTGCATTGGCTCAGCTGCCTCTCCTGGACGCTCAGTAGTAAAGGGTGGAGAGGGTGGGTCAAAGGAGCTGTCCTGCCCATGTTTTCTGGAGGTCGCCCTCCTTGCCAGCCGTCTTTCCCGGATACGAGAATCAATGAGCATTACATAATCAATGAATTCATCCAGGTTACTAGGTACATCTCGAGCAGCTATCTCATCTTTAATTGGTTCAGAGAGACCCTTAGTGAAAGCTGCTAATAATGCCTCATCGTTCCAGCCCACCTCCGCTGCCAGGGTCCGGAATTCTATTGCGTAATTGCCCAATGTACGATCGCCCTGCTGTATCTCCATTAGCCTTTTGGCAGCGGAGGCCACTCTGCCAGGGACCTCAAACACGCGGCGGAACTTTTTTACGAACTCATAAAAGTTTAGCGTGCAGGGTTTGCCACTCTCCCACAAGGGGTTTGCCCAAGCCAGAGCTTTGCCTGTTAGTAGCGATATCATGACACCGACCTTGCTTCGGTCGTTAGGAAAAGCCTGGGGCTTTAATTCCAAATAGATCTCTAGCTGGTTAATAAAACCCCTGCAAAGAGAAGGTTTGCCATCATATCGCAATGGTAACGGCGCCGCAGCCGTTAAGCCTCTGACACACGTGGGAGTAGCTAGAGGCGGATTGTCCGGTGTCAAGACTGGGGGGACCACCGGATTCGGATTAGGCTTGTCTAGGTGTACCGTACGCTCAAGTAGTGTTTGTAGAGCCAGTGCCAACTGATCTAGGCGCTGCTCATGGACATCCATTCTCCAGTGGATGTTTTGTGCGTTACTTTCACCCTTACTGTCTGAGGTCATGGCCCTTTCGTACTGTTACGGTTTGTTAGACACTCAGACCAGTAGGTAAAATAAATCAATCTTTTATTGAAAGAAATAAAATGCAAAGGATCACCCTCTACAGTTGACTGCAACAATTGCAAGCTATTACACAGTACATATAACTTTAATACAATATTCAAAAGGCACCCAACATAGGTACAGAGAATAGGGAATAGGACCCTAAAGGGTGTAAGGAAACAGTTAGTCAGTCTCTGCTGTGGGGTTTGGCACACCCATGTGGTGTCTAGATAAACTGAGCAAATGTGCACAGCACAGAGTTCATATGAAGATGAGTAGAAGATGTTCAGTGACCAATATAAGTTATAGCAGCACAGTAACCCACGGTAACCCCCACGGGCGTTCGTGAATAGACCAGAGAGCCTGCAAGTGCGAGAGTATGTAGCCCCCACGGGCGTGATCGAGACTAGCCCGAGATGCGAAGCTGGCGTGTTAGCCCCCACGGGCGTATCACTGAGGACCACTGTAAGCACAACACGAGCCAAGAGCCCCCGCGGGCATTACCTACAGTTTGAGCAAGAGCTTGGAGCCTAACCTTGCCACCAATAGCCGCACCGGACACCTCCGCCGTTAACCGTGAGACCAAGAACGCCCAAACGGCCTACCGGGATTTACTACTCTGCAGATATAACCGGGAGTCGCCGTCCAAGTAGCGGCCAACTCAGCAGCAGTAGAATTACAAGGCAACGGTTCTATATTGAGCAAGGAGGTCCGGTCAGTGAGGAGCGGCAGTGCAAGGGTTAATAGGTACGTTTGAATCTCCCAGGCTCGGTATGGTAGCTTAGCTCTGCAACGTGTAAAGGCTCGGTACGAGAGGCACAGCTTCTGCAAGTCGGCAAGGAACTCTGCACAGATGGATGGGTTACCCAGGAGGGTAATGGTCACACTAGCTTGGCACAGCAATGCAGGATTCAGAATGTTGCGGCGGCGACAACCAGCCAGGCAGCCGGGAAGGACTTGAAGCGGGAAGTCAGCCAGCCGAGCCGTAGCACGTAGAGGATTCTCAGACAAGCCGGGTCGTAGCACGTAGAGGATTCTCAGACAAGCCGGGTTGTAGCACGTAGAAGATTCTCAGACAGGCCGGGTCGTAGCACAAAGAGGATTCTCAGACAAGCCGGGTCATACACGATCAGGAACACTGGAGAGTAGTCAGAACAGGCCAAGGTCGGTACACAGGAATCCGGATACAGGAACACAGCAACAGCAAGTCTGGCTCAGAAACACCACGAAAGGGCATCTGACAGATGTAAGCGTCAGGTATAAAAAGGTCACCCAGGGGCGGGCCAAACCAACCGAGCAAATCACAATCTGCCACAGATGAGAGTGACAGACGGATCACAGGCACTGTGATAATCTGTCTACAATGGACCTTTTGAGGACCATATGTTGGCATGCCACACAATGCCCTCATGGGTGTGAGCCACTAAACTTGTTGGGCTGTTTGCTGTATAGGTGACTGCACTAAATGGTCCCTTAGATTGGGAGCTCGTTTCCAACACATGGAAGCTCTGTCATTTAGAATCTTAGACAGATCTTTGTCATTGGTAAGCAAATGCCAATGTTTTTGTAGAATATCCACAACTGATTTGGAGTGACAATTGTAAGTCGTGATGAATAGAGTTATTGGTTTACCATCATTTTTAGGTGTGTTGTAAAGGAGATGTGGCCGTGAGGTATATACAGTGCTCTCTTTTAAGCTCGTTTTATGGAGCTTCCACTGTATCCTCTTTGTAAAAGATGTATCTCTAAGTCTGTGGATCTGTTCTTAAAAGTTTGAACATCGCTACAATTTTGCCTCAATTTTGGGAATTTCCCAACCGGTATATGTCGCTTGATAGAGGGCGGCTGTTGCAGCCGTGAGCTGGCACTGCACACTACTGCTAAGTTTATTATCTACCATTACTCCTAAATCCTTTTCATTAATAGATTTCCCCAAAGAAACACCAATTAAACTAAATGTTGCATTTTTATTATTATAGCCAAAATGCATAACTTTACACTTCAAGTTTAAGGAATGGAGGGGGGACCCAAAGGCAGCCTCATAAATAAAAAATCTAGGAGTTGAGAAAGGCATTAATACATGCTAATATCTTATTGGTGATGTGGTGTGGTGTAATGTGGCGTGATGTGGTTGTAATCTGATTGGGGTGTGTTTTCATTAAATTCCTGATTTACCAAGCAAGCTGTGTTTCTCAGGGGATACGCAGCTTGCTTGGTAATTCAGGAATTTAATGAAAACACACATTTTGTTAGCTCTATTATTTTATTGTTACTGTAGCAAGTTGGGGGGGTCACTAGACTCGCATCTAAAGCTTCACAGTAACATATTAGGTTGAATAAAGACGCAAGTCCATCAAGTTCAACCTTTTCCTCATACCTTGTGACATGAGAACTGTATAGCTTTCCTGCTACCAAATAAGTTAATCTTTATCAGACCTTCATGATTTGCCTAGTAATATTATACAGTATAACCCTGTATGTTGTATCTAATCTTCTCTTAAATGTTTCCATTGTATCTGCCATAACCACCTCCTTGGGCAAGGAATTCCACAATTTAACAGACCTTATTGTAAAAAAAAAAAAAAAAAAAAAAATTCCTCTGCTGAAGTCTAAACCTCCTTTCCTCTAATCTCAAGGGGTTTCACCTGATTAGGCCTTGAAATGAATAGCTCACCAAAGTAAATGAGCCTGTATTGTATAGAGGGAAGCAACTCTACCAACTGCAGTAAGGAGAACATATAAAAATTCCTCAGTTATTTAAATATGTATTTAACCCTTTGATTGTGTTGGAGACCTCTCCAGCATTCAAGGTTTTAAAAGCCCCTTTTAAAACCATGGTAATAGTTTTAATTTACATTAAATTACAGTGTTTAGTTTGCTGCAGAAGTGCTATACTTAGTACAATACATAAGGTCCATTACCTTTACATAGATTAGAATATGTTTAGTGTTATGTTTCTTTCTCTAGAATTCCTAGAAAGTGTGCAATACATTTGTGTTTTCTATGATTGCGTGACAACCTTATTGGGAGTTTTCATTTATCCAGTAATGTGTTCTCTAGATACTGGATTTCCAATATATCTAAAAATAGAAAAACAAAACATCTGCTTTGTCAGGCCAGTAGTCTTACATATTTAGGTCTAAGTATGTAGAAAATTGCACCTGATTCAAACATAACTGTTTTTGTTTAACAATAAGAATTTAGTTCTCTGCACTAGGGATTCTCCTTCCATTGTGGACAGGTCTTAATAACCTTTCTTATATTTAACTTTATGTATTGTAAATAGATATTTAACCATTTAATCCCTTGTATGCTAGAGGTGTGACATTGCCACACACTACCTTGGAGACATGTCATTTTGGCATGAGGCAAAAGTTGAACTAGATGGTCTTTTTTCAACCTAATTTACTATGTTACTATGTTAAATCTCTAGAATCCAAGGGGAGTCTGCTGACAGACATCCCAACATTACCCCTGCTGGCATGTGGGGCAAAATAGTTTGCTGCAGGCTTTGCTGGTAGTATTGAGGTTAATATATTATTTTCAAAGAGGTACAGGAATTTTGATTCCTAGTCCTTTAGCCTATTAAGAGTTTACAATGCCATTCTACTTTCTTTTCACTCTGCTTATGGCATATGCTACTATGTGGTTGGCATGGCACATTGTATTTTGGACATATGTAACCTTTTATTGAGGCAAAAGTCTAGAACAGGGGTGGGCAACCTGCATCCTTCCAGCTGCTGTGCACTACAAAGCTGGCTGGCTGGAGATGATAGGAAATGCAGTCTATAACAGGTGTCCTCGCAGTAAAGAGGAAATGGGCAAGGAATCAGTCTTTAGAATAGCAATGATGCCCAATTTAATGTTGAACATGTTTTATAAACACATTTATTAAAGGGTTAGTAATGCCTGTATTTAAGTTTATGCAATATTGTAGATGTCAAAAAAATAAAGAATCTGGAGGAAGTCCCATCTCTCAAACCTTTATGATTGGGAGATTCGCAGGTAAAGTTCCTCCCTCTCTCATGTCAGCTGTAAAGCTGATAGGAGGAGATCTGTGTCAACCGACTTGTAGAGGCTCTTCAGCAGAGCCGAAATAGCGATATTTAAAAAGAACTAATTCATTGGAACGGTCTACAAAGTGTGCTAGCAAACTAGGCACACTTTGTAGACCGTTCCAATGAAGTAATTATTTTTAAAGGGATAGTAACACTTCGTTTTAACTTTATTTTATTTTGTAGGCATTAAAAAAACATGAAGAATGATATAAGTCTTATCTCTCAAACCTTTATGGTTTTTGAGATATTCACAAGCAAAGTTCCCCTCCCCGCCCCTTTTTCCTAGTGTAAGCCATCTCTTCTCAGATGTGAGTCTGGTTGTATGACAGTACAGATAACAGAAGAGGACAATTTTCTTTGTATGAAAACAATGAAAGCCCTTCCCCCCCTTGACAAGTTTTTCAGCTTTTTCCATTATCTTAATTGAAGATTGTCCCTCTCTGCAGTCTACCTGGGCATCTCCCTTCTGATCTGGTTGAACAGGGGGGGGTACTTTGTTTGTGAATATCTCTTAAACCATAAAGGTTTCAGAGATAAGACTTATATCATTCTTCATGTTTTTTTAATGCCTACAAAATAAAATAAAGTTAAAATGAAGTATTACTATCCCTTTAAATATCGATATTTCTCTGTCGTCCAAAATAGCTTACAGGTAACTCTGGGAAGGTGTCCGCCCCTTTAAGTAGGCAGGAACAATTCTTGGAAAGAATACAGGGTGGAGCCTTCCTTCCCTCCTCAGCTGGTCACCAGCCAATCTCCAATCAGTTAGATTTGTTCCTTGAACAGGAAAGGCAAGAGAACAGTTCTGCTTAGTTTTTAGTTTAAATTTAATGTTTTCTGTTAGATATGGGATGTAGAAATCTCCTATTAGGCAGATTATCATTACTGACTTACCAGTGGCGGATTTCTCAGTTACCAGGCACTGTTGTGGACCTGCCAGCCCTGAGCGGAAAATCTTGCGTGCTATTTTTTTTCCCTAGGAGAAGCCCACTGAGGCTTCTTCTTTATCAACGGTAGTCTGAAGACAGAAGACCGGCTAAAAAGGAGAGCAAACCTTTGAGTGCAGAGGTCCATTTGTCCCATGTTTCCCCTCTGCACAGGGGTCACCTTTGAGAGTTCCTATCATATACTTTTACACTCGATGGGTTTACATTTGTCCTCTGGGTTTTTGGAGCACATGGGTTTCTGTGGTAATTTAACCCCTAGTTTGTCATGTTGAGCACTCTGAAGGCTTTTGTCACACTTTTCCCTTTGGGCTTAGTGTTATTTTAGCCTTATTCTGGTGGTCACTGTGTATTTCTAACATATAGACACACTTTGCTAAACTTTGTTATTTAAGTTCCATGCCTTTAACCTGTGCTTTACCACATAGACGCAATGCTCCATTCACCTCTATGGACTTTTCTTTCTTGGTACATATCTCCACAACCATTCCATGTAGCAAGTTCAGAGAGGGCTCATTCTCCTTGTCTACACTTGTCCTATAATCTGGTTCATGTTCTGAGTGTCTTGGGGGGCTCAGGGGGCTTTGGGTACATTTTCCATGAACACCTGTTTTGCGGGCTATTTTTTAATTGGTTCCTGCCGCAGATGCCATTTTCTGTCTTTCCCTTCACGAGAACACTACGCAGGGCTTGGACTCTTCCTCTCTCCTCACCAGATTAACCCTTTGCCTTACAATAAATTGTGGATTTTAACTCTTTTGGGGTGAAAATTTCATCTCATACATAGTATTTGGTTTATTCCTTATATTTTCAGATGCTTTATATCCTGTTAGGATGTCAGACCCATTGGGACCTGGGGCTAGACCCAAGGCTAAGGATACTGGGGTGCCTTTGACCCCCATGGTGCATTGCTCCTCATGTCAATCAGAGCTTCCCAGAGAATACTCATTTATGCCCTTCATGCGCTGCAGCCCCTGCTTCTCCGCCAGGGCCTTAGTTAAAGACTACTTTGCAACAACTTCCCATGCACCTACAGGGGGTCCTCCACGCTTGGGAACCCCCCCACACGTTATTCAGGTCTTCAGTGCCCAAACCTCAGGACGTACCTGATGTGTCAGACTCCTCTGAGGAGGAATTGTTGTTGGACTCTGAGTGTAATGCTCTGAGGGCATTTGCTCCCAATGTTTTGGGGACCCTTTTGAGACTGACCCTGAACCCTCTGCTGAGGGTCTTATCAAGGAAGTCCTCAATACCCTGAACATTCCCCCTGTTTCTGAGGATCCTAAGGCCTAAGAACAGCGTACCTTTTTTTCCACCTAATCCTACTCTTGACCAAGTTGTCTTAGATGAATGGAAGAACCCTGACAAACGTTTAACTTTGCCTAAGAAGTTTGCTAAGCTGTACCCTTTCTCAGAGGCAGCATTAGCTCAGTGGGCTCACCCCCCTAAGGTGGACATCCTGGTATACAGACTTTCCAAGACCACAGCTCTGCCAGTGGCGGATGCTTCAGCTCTTAAAGATTTAAAAGACAGGAAGCTTGAGGCTTTTCTAAAACCCATCTTTACAACTATAGGCACATCTTCGTGACCCACTTTTACTGCCGCTTGGGTAAATAGGGCCATTGCTGAATGGATGGAACAACTTACTGAAGCTGTTCATCAGGGTGCCCCCACAACTGACTTGCTGCTGCTCTTGGCTAACATTTATGAAGCTCAGCATTATATTACTGAAGCTATCTTTGATGTTATTAGGCTAGAAGCCAGGGTTTCAGCCATATCCGTAGCAGCCAGGCATGCCCTCTGACTTAACATGTGGTCTGCAGTTTCCATCCTTGATTTCTCTTCCCTTTTTGGGCACTTTCTTATTTGGCCTGGAGCTGAAAAGCCTCATAAGTGAGGCTGCTGGAGGCAAGAGCTCTCTGTTGCCCTTGGTCTCCAAGAAGAAGCCTCAAGTCCAAAGGCGGCATCTTTTTCGTTCCTTTCAGACTGAGGCTCGCCACGGCCCCAGCGGTTCCGCAGGCTCAACGCTCCTCCTCCAACCCCAAACAACAGTGGAAGCCCAAGCAGTCCTCCTCCAAACCCAAGTCCACAAAACCTCCTTCAGCAGGACTTGCTGAACCCCGGACCCCACACGCCAGTGGGTGGCCGACTGTGCCATTTTCTCAGTGTCTGGACAGACACCATGGCGGATCCGTGGGTTTTACAGGTGATTTCCGAGGGGTACAGGATTCCCTTCACCTCTGTTCCTCCCTTCAGGTTCTTCCTTTCTCACACACCTGAGGGACTGGAAAAACATAGTCTTTTCAATGGTGCTATCCAGACTCTCTTGGACAAGGAAGTGCTGGAACTGGTTCCCGACCTGGAAATTGGTTCCGTCTTCTATTCCAACATGTTTGTTGTCTCCAAGAGGGATGGTGGCTGCTGTCCCATCCTGGACCTCAAAGATCTATATTCCTTTGTGGTCAAGACTCATTATCACCAAGAGTCCTTATGATCAGTGATTGCAACAATGTGTCCTTTGGAATTTCTGGTCTCTTTGGATCTCCAAGATGCCTATCTGCACAAATCATCCATCCGGAGAGCTGTCAGACCTCCGGTTCGCTTGCGACATGGGGCACTTCCAGTTTTATGCTCTCCCCTTTGGTCTAACCACAGCCCCCCAGGTATTCACTCGCGTCCTGGGTGCATTAATTTCTGTCACGCACAAAGGAGGCATCCGAGTCACTCCATACATGGACAATTTGCTCTTGAAGGCCCCATCTCTGGGGCTCCTTCAATAACAGGTCCAGGACTGTATCCACACTCTCACCCATCATGGGTGGATCCAGAATATGGACAAGTTGGACCTGATCCCATCTCAGAGGCTAATCATACTAGGTCTTCTGTTCAACACCTTGAAAGGCATTGTGTTTCTAATGGACGAAGTGGTTCACCAGGTCACCAATAAGGTTTCCTCAGTCCTGGCTTGCGATCCCATTCCATACATCTCTGGTGGGGAAGTCGATATCCACCATAGAGGCGGTACTGTTTGCAATGGCTCACACTAGAGAACTTCAGAGGTTTGTGATCCAGGTTTGCATAGGCAACACAGATCTTCTGAGACTGTCTGTTTCTCTACCTTTACACCTGGCATTGAGTCTATCTTGGTGGCAAGATTTCTCCAACCTGAGTAAGGGCAGACCCTTCCTAGCTCCATTCTGGACCACTGTTACAAAGGATGCCAGCCTATCCAGCTGGGGAGCGATCCTGGGTCACCGAAATGCACAGGGTCAATGGGCAGCGGAGGAGTCTCTCCTACCCATCAATGTCCTGGAACTTTGCGCGATATTCCACTTTCTCAGGTACTGGTCCTATCATCTCGAAGGCTGTCCAATCTGCATCCAGTCCGACAATGCCATGGCTTACATGAACAAGCAAGGCGGAATAAGAAGTCTTTCAGATTGGTTGGAAGTCAAGGCTATATTAACCTGCCATCTCCACAATTCATATTCCAGGAGTAGACAATGTATTAGCCGACTTCTTAAGCTGACATACAGTAGACAGTGGAGAATGAGAACTCCACCAGGAGGTGTTCAACTTCATTGTCCAGAAATGGGGGTTCCCCTGGATCGACCTGATGGCGACCAGGCACAACAGAGTTATACTGTTTATCAGTAGGCTGATCAGGAAGGTCTGATAAAGACTAATTTAATTGGTAGCAGGAAAGCTATAAAATTCTCAGTTACTGAGGTATGAGGCGAAGGTTGAACTTGATCGACTTGTGTCTTTTTTCAGCCTAATTTACTATGTTACTATGTAACAGGAAGGTGCCGAAATTTTGTTCCCGTTGGAGGGATCCTCTGGCTCTGGCAGTGGATGCCATGTCGAGAAACGGCGTCTTAGAGGGGATATGATAACACTATATAAATATGTTCAGGGCCCATACAAAGGGCTCTCCAAAGACCTGTTCATTAACAGAACAGTACACAGGACAAGAGGCCACCCGCTTAGACTTGAGGAAAGGAGATTTAATCTACAACAGCGGAAGGGTTTCTTTACAGTAAGGACAATAAAGGTATGGAATTCACTGCCTGAGGAGGTGGTGCTATCGAAAATATTAGATGCCTTTAAAAGGGGCCTGGATACTTATTTAAAAGAGCATAACATAGAGGGCTATGTACGTTAGTATTGGGATTAATATTTAGTTAGGGCTTGTTGATCCAAGGAGGAATCTGATTGCCATTTGGAATCAAGAAGGATTTTTTTTTCCCCCCATTCAAGGCAGAATTTTAAATTACTAATTGAGGGGTTTTTTGCCTTCTTTTGGATCAACGATGGTAAACAGGAATAGGAAAAGGTTGAACTAGATGGACGCAAGTCTTTTTTCAACCTAAATTACTATGTTACTATGATCCAGTGGTGGATCCAATTGTGGTTGGAGGGAACTCTGGTCATTGTGATTGTTCCGTGCTGGCCCTGGCAACCCTGGTTCCCGGAGCTCCTGGACCTATCTGTGTCCAAACATTTTCGAATACACAAACCGGATCTCCTTCTACAGGGCTATCTGTGGAAGGAGGATGTAGAACGTCTGGGTTTGACATCATGGCGGTTGAATCCTTAATATTGAAGAAGGTCGTAGCCACTATGTTTTGTGCCAGGAAGCCTGTTTCCTCTAAGGCATACCACAGAATCTGGTCTATTTTCGACTCTTGGTGTGTGGATAGGGTCAGTCCTCACAAGAGTTCAACCTTCCCACTGTCCTGTCCTTTTTACAGGACAGTGTGGGTAAGGGCCTTAGTATAAGTTCTTTGAAGGTTCAGACATCCGCTCTTTTTCCAGAGACGCATCTCCATCCTTCCGGATGTCAAGGTTTTCTTTTAGGGTGTTGCTCATGCTCACCCTGCCGTTAAGCGTCCCGCTCCTCAGTGGGACTTTAATCTGGTGCTTAATCTGGTGCTTGCAGCACCCTTCTTTTGAATCCTTGGCAACCATTCCTCTTTGTCTTCTGAAAATGGCCTTCCTCTTGGCAATTGTCTTTGTCCTGCAAACTGCCTTTCTTGGTGTTTTACAAGGACAAGGCGGTTCTTTGCACTTCCCAGGAATTTCTTCCTAAGGTGGTCACTGAGTTCCATATCAATCAGGAGATTGCCATGCCTTCATTTTGTCCTGACAATAAATCTGACAAGGACAGGGATCTCCACTTGTTAGATGTGGTGCACTGCCTTAAGTTCTGTGTGCACCGCCCTGAGTCTATTCGCCAGACTGACACGCTCTTTGTCATTCCTGAGGGTCCCAAGGGCTGGTAAAACCTGCATTCAAGGTCACTATCACCTCCTAGATCAAGTCTACCATTCATAAGGCCTACGAATTCAGGAAGCAGCCTGTTCTTTTTCGCATCACCGCTCACTCCACCAGGTCTGTGGACTTTACGCCTTACGTCTCACTAATCTTTGACTGTTGAACCCAATTGGCTCTAGTTCAGAGTGCTGTGTTACAGTTACTGGTGTGTTATATTCTAGTTCAGTGTCTGTTGACACTTTTTTTTTGTTCAGAGCTATCCTGATCTGATTAGTCCATATGAGCTCTGGTGACTTTGGGGATCGGCGCATAGTCCTTGCCGTCTTTCCCACCACTGGGAAACTCAATGTTGGTACATCCCAGAGTTACCTGTAAGCTATATTGGATGACATAGAAAAGAGGATTTTAGTCTTACCTGTTAAATCCTTTCCTCTTAGTCCATATAGCTTACAGGTCTCCCACCCTGTCAAAGAACCATGCTTTGTTCTCCTGTGACCGAACATGGGAGTTCCTTCAGGTACATGCAGGAGTCATCTTTTTCCTTCTTGCTACCTAGTCAATAGTTAGCGTCTCAAATCTAACTGGTTGGGGATTGGCTGGTGACCAGTTGAGGAGGGAAGGAAGGCTCCACCCTGCATTCTTTCAAAGAATTGTTCCTGCCTACTTTAAGGGGCGGTCGCCTTCCCAGAGTTACCTGTAAACTATAGGGATTAAGAGAAAAAGATTTAACAAGTAAGACTAAAATCCTCTTTTCGGCTCTGCTGAAGAGCAGCTGGGTGGTCCCAGGACCAGGATCTCCTGCTGTCAGTAGAGCACTGGTGTTGGAAGAAGGGGAGGGAGTGGGGAACTTTAGCGGGAAATATCGCTCAAACCGTAAAGGTTTGAGAAAAAATGGAGCTTTCTCCAGATATTTTCTTTTTTTAACATCCACAATATTGCATCAACTTAAATACAGGCATTACAAACACTTTAAAAGATTGTAACCTATAGTCATTCTTGTCTCTAGACAGAAGAAAAAATGTATTGTGGGTAATAATGTAAACATATAAATGTAAAAGTAAAACAACTTTTCGGCCCAGAAATTTATTAAAGGGGAACATTCACATCGTGAAAACTTTTGAGCACTTGTTTAATCACCTAAGAAACATTAGGAAATGTGCTCTTTTTTAAAAAAAAATTTTAACTTACTTTTTAAGATATTAAACTTCAAAATTATCCACTTCCGCATACTACGGCACGATGTAGCTGCGACACGGCTCTCAGGACTTCCCAGCAGTCTGTCATTCTCCTCCCAGCTGCCCCTACGGGAGTGCTTTCACACTTAACTTTAGTGTGGTGTGAATGGCTCCTAGCTTTACAGGAAGCGGCGATTAGCATTATCCTGAGGTTATAATGCTAATCGCCGCTTCCTGTAACACTAGGAGCCGTTCACACCACACCAAAGTGAAGTGTAAATGCACTTCCGGGGGCAGCTGGGAGGGAGGTGGGAGGAGAATGACAGACTGCTGGGAAGTCTTGAGAGCCGTGCCACTGCTACAGTATGCGGAAGTGGATACCTTTGAAGTTTAATATCTTAAAAAGAGAGCACATTTCCTAATGTTTCCTAGGTGATTAAATAAGTGCTCAAAAGTTTTCACGATGTGAATGTTCACCTTTAAATCAATAATATCAGATATACTCTGTAATACCCAAAATATTAAATAAAAAAAAAACTTGGTTTATTTACTCTAGAGAAAAGACGACTAAGAGGAGACATTATCACATTGTACAAGTATATGAGATGTCAATACAAGGATCTCTGCAGTGAGCTATTTATTCCAAGGCCTGATTAGATGACCAGGGAACACCCCTTGAGATTAGAGGAAAGGAGGTTTAGACTTCAGCAGAGGAAGGGTTTTTTTTACAGTGAGGTCTGTTAAATTGTGGAATTCTTTGCCCAAGGAGGTGGTTATGGCAGATACAATGGATACATTCAAGAGAAGATTAGATACATTTCTTTCCAAAGGGAACATACAGAGTTATACTGTTTGTTAGTAGGCATATCAGGAAGGGCTAATAAAGACTAATTTATTTGGTAGCAGGAAATCTATAAAATTACTGGGGTATGAGGAGAAGGTTGAACTTGATGGACTTGTGTCTTTATTCAACCTAATTTACTATGTTACTATATAATATGTAAAAAGTCCCAGATAGCTGTCTGTTTCACAGAACCAGGATATCTGCCAGTACTTAAACATTTAAGTACTGGCAAATATCTAGTATCTTTTTAGAGTGATCATTTACTCCCAGGAAGTAGAGCAGCTAAAGCTATAAGAAATCTGTATTTTGTGCGCTTTTTACACCATACTAGTTGTTGTTTCATTCTTGTCTCTGACAGACTTTCATGTTGCAAAACGACCAAAGTCATTAGCCTACCTGACATTTTTCTAAGGCTACTAGTTTGGTACAGTGGGAAAGCATGAACTTATGTAGGTTTATATAAAGTTAATTTGCATTTAACCTTGTGAGAGCCAGTGGGGGTATGAAACCACCATTTCAATGCAGAGAATTTATGAAAGAAAACATACTGCATGGATCTTTTTCAGACCTGCAAAATTACATTTGAATTGGTGTTCTGCAATAAAGGGAACATCTAGTCATCTCATGCTGCTCAAAGGGTGAAGTGGCAGTAATGCTGAAACAAAATAACAAAACAAAATCCCTTTAGTGTCCAACGTATTGATGTAATTTGCCTTGGACACTTGGCTCTCAGAGGGTTAAGTAGGCATTGGGGGACTTTAGCCACAGCTACCATTTCAAAGCAGCTCAGATAATGAGATATGTTTCATATATTGCAGCTCCTTTGAGTGCCAGAGTGGTATCCAATGCACTCTCTGGCACTCAAAGATTGAGGTTTTACTTCAGATTGCTTATCTGCAATGCATGTAATGCACAAACAATTAGATTTGCAGTGCATTTTTGGTAGGAAGAATTCTGAATGGTTTAACAAACACATTTAATGTCCATGAATATTCTTACGTTGCTGTATGTCAGATCACATATTGCAGATTTGCAAAACGTGCTATGAAACAGGTCTGAATTGTCTTTTCTGGAAAAAGCAAGCTGCATTGTCCCTTTATTTTGTACTGTTTAAGGTTTTGTTTGTTTAAAGTCTATATTCTGTTTCAGTGTTGTAAAAGCAAATTCTGATTTATTGTCATTCATTTTGTATTTACAGAAGGCAAAAGATATTGCCATTTTTGATGTATACATAAGTTTAAAAAAACAATCAGAGGAAAATGGCACTTACATTGTTGCGAATAATTTCCTGCTGATTTTCTGCTTTTTTCGCCTAGCTCATTCCATTGATATCAATGGGAAATTTGAATTTACACACAGCACATAATAAATATTATTTTATTTCCCAAAGACATAGTATATAAGGGGCATGAGGTTGCCTGTGTTGGTGGGGTGTGGGGAAAGAATCAGTTGAACAGGAAATGTTTGTTTTTTTTGGGGGGGTTGTTTACTGGGATTGGGGGTAAGTTAATAAAAAATAAATCCTAAATACAATTAAAACCCCTCCCGTAAGACATGGTATAAAAGGGGTCTAATGAGGGTGCCTGTGTTGGTGGGTGGAGTCTGGGGAATGAATCGGTTGAACAGGGAATTTGTTTTGGGAGGGTTCTTGATTGGTATTGGGGGGCAGTTAATAAAAAAATAAATCAATATAATAAAATAAGAAATTTGTATGTAAAGTGATAGAGACAGGAGCCCCCCTGACATAAGCTGCCACTGGGGTGGACTGATACTTGACTTTTTAGAGTATTTTGCGGAGGATGATTTGTTGTTAGAGGCTCAAGCCCTGGGTAAACATTGATTTGTCGGACTTAAGCTTTTTAGAAACAAACCCCCAAAAATATTTTTTTTTTTTGTAGGACTATGATTTTTTTTTTTGTATCGTTTGGAAAGCATAAGCCCTGAGAAAAAAATACCTTCCAGCAGAATGAGTAGGCAGCTGAAAGGGAAATGGGATTCACAACAGCAGTAACATGGGTGATGGATGATGAAGGTTCCACTTGCCACTACTAGCTCCAGTGATATGCCTGAGGAAGTAGCAGCACCATGACTAGCCCCTACCACGTCTGGTATATGTGTTGCTGCTGGCAAGTAGAACCTTTCCTAGTCCCAGGTCACTTGTTGACCCCATTCCCACTGTGTCCACGGTGGTCTGTGGCATACTAGTCTGCTCCTCAGCATCCTGCTGCTCTTGTAACTCAGCAGCAGCAGGAATTAGAGCAGTTGCAAATTTCCAAATGCTCACTTCTGGTTGGAGACGGTCCCCTAATGTCACACTTGCCATTTCTTGGTGATCTGAAGAAAGCAGACTGGCAGCAGCAGCAGGCAAAGGCAGCTGATCTGTGCTCCTGGTGGCGGTGGTGTTACTTCAGTGGTGACAGTTCTGCCTTCTTCTGGATCATGTTCCACAGGGACAATGTCGTGGGGGGAAGGGGGCTCCCAGATTCAGTGGAATGGTGTGGGCCCCCTTGGCCCCTAATCTGGACACTCTCAATTGCTTCCCCTACCACTCTCCTAACACTAGTCCCACTGGCTGCTTCACCATTACTGTTACTACTACTACTGTTAACACCAGTCGCATCAATTTTGGCCCCTGAGTCTTCCTCCTCACAGTCACTGGTAATAGGAGGATATTGATTACCCCCTCCTTTACTCCTAATGTTAGCAAGCTGCTGGACCTTAGTAGTAGGTAGTACTAGCACTTGGGCATGGCGAGTGTTACTTGGGGTCCCCTACAGTCACACTTGGTATCACCTTCAGCACTGGTGGCAACAGGTTCAGCACTGGCAGTAGGCACATCACTGGTGGAAGCAAGGGCAGTACTGGCAGCAGGCACAGCACTGGTGGTGGCACTGGCAGCAGAGGCAGCATGTCTGGCAGCAGGCACAGCACATCTTGCAGCAAGCACAGGCAGCTGACCTGTCCTGCTCTCACTATTATTGCCCTTTTGTTCCTCCCTTTCTATTAATTTCCCCAAAATCCCTAGGGGTGATTTAGGGGGACTGTACAGCATTGGGTCTGTAGTGCTCACTTCCTCCTCAGACTCAGTGGACACATAATGGTCCCTCCAGTTCTTCCTTTTATTATTTTTAAACCTGCACATAGCAATAGCAGTCACTATGAGCCTCTCCTGCTTCAATTTTGCCTAAAAATCACAACAGAACAGCACAGCACGTCTACCTCGCTCTCTCTGTAGCTGCTTCTGTTGTTTGATTTCTGCAAATATGTTATGTTTTTATAGCGAAAAGGTGAAAACAAAGTAAATCATTGGGCGGAAACTTTCTAGCCATTGAAAAAATGGCAAAATATTTTGGCCAGTGGATGAAAAATTTTAAAATTGTAATTGCTAGTTTTAAAGAGGATTTCTCTGTCATCCAATACTGGTAACTCTGGGAGGCGATCCGCCCCTTAGTAGGCAGGAACAATTCTCAAAGTGTGTGCAGGGGGTGGAGCCTCCCTTCCTACCTTGGCTGCAGCTAGCCAACTAGCTCCAGAAAGATTTGTTCCTCTGTGAAGACAACACCAGGCTGAGAACAGTTCTGCTATAGTTTTAGAATCTTTTTGATTTTTCTGTTATATATGGAATACCACCATTAGGCAGATTACCATGACTGACAATACCCTTAGATGTGGCTAGCTCAGTATCCAGGTGCTTTTTTGTGGACCTTAAGCCCTCAGGGGGAAAATCTTGATTCCAAGTGCTTCTCCAGGAGTTACCCACTGAGGTAATTCTTGCCCCATTGTAATCTGAAGACAGAAGCTGCAACCTCACAGTCTGAGCAGATTCTACAGCTGGTGCCTTAACCAACTGAGCCATCTTTCCTACTGGGTTAGTGTTTTCCGAGTATCCTCACATGTTCTATTGATGATTTACACCTTTTTATGTTTTACTTTAATATTTGTAAAAATTTAGTACTGTGCCTTTAAGGCGCACTTTACCACATAAACGCCATTGCTCCATTCAGTCCTATGGGACTGTACTGTTTGGACGTATCTCTGCAATTGTTTAACCTAGCGACTTCATAGATGGCTCATTTTACTTGTCTACCCTTGCTCTATCATCTGGTTCATGTTTCTAGTGTGTTAGGGGGCTCAGTGGGCCTCGGGCACTGTTTAAGGTACTTTTGGGGAAAAACTACATTTCTCATGAGCACTTGCTTCGCACCCTTGTTTCTGATTGGCTTCCGCCACGGCAGCCATTTTGTGAGTGTTTCTGAGCGACTGTCCTACACAGGGCTTGGACTCTCCTTCTCTCCTCTGCAGATTAACCCTTCGCCTGCCAGATAAGTTTAATTTAGCTATTTCTGGGGTGAAACTTTAATCCTACACACTAACTGGGTGATTTTTGTACAGTTCGTTATTTTGACACTGTGAGAATGTCTATACCGCTGGAGCTTGGGGCTAGACCTAAGACTTAGAAGACTGGGTCTCTGTATCCCCCATTGCGCATTGCTCTTCCTGCCACTCAGGGCTACCTAGAGAATTCTCAGGTCACTTATTCCCAGCATGTTCTGATGTCCTTGACACCATTCCAGGGACCTCCAGCCATGCCATAGAGCCAGCTTGGGTGCAAGAGTTCAAGGCTGCGACTAGGGACCTTAGGTCCACATTCCAACTCTTTCCATCCCAGTTACAGGGGGCCTTTCTGTCTTGGCAGGCCCCCTCCTCAGTCAGGTCTTCCCTGCCTAAGCCTCAGGGAGTACCTGACATGTCAGATTCCTCTGAGGAGGAACTGCTGGTGGACTCGGATGTTGAGGAATGTTCTGTGTTGGAGTCCTCTCAGTTTTTTGGGGACCCTTTTGAGGCTGATCCTGAACCTACCACTGAGGGCCTAATCAGGGCTGTATTAACTAGTCTTAACATTCCCCTAGTTTAGGAGGTGCCTTCCGATCCCTCTGATGTATTCCAGGAGCCTGCTAAGCCCCTTACATACTTTCCACCTAACCCCACTCTTGACCTCCTTGTGTCTGAGGAGTGGAAGTTCCCTGACAAGAAGGCTTCTGTGCCCAGGAAATTTGCCAAGCTTTATCCCTTTTCTGAGGCTGCGCTTGCTCAGTGGGTTCATCCCCCCAAAGTGGATGCCCCTATATCCAGGCTATCTAAATCTACTGTGTTGCCAGTCTCTGATGTCTCTGCTCTGAAGGACTGGACTGACAAGAAACTTGAGGTTTCCCTTAAGTCCATTTTTGCCACTGCTGGTTCTGCTATGTGTCCAGCGTTTGCTGCTGAGTGGGTGAACTGGGCCATTGCGGTCTGGACTGAACAGCTTACCATGGCTGCCCGTCAGGATGCACCTACTTTGGATAAGTTGTGTCTTCTTGCCAACATATCTGAGGCACAACACTATGTTTCTGCTGCCTTATTTGGTGCCATCCGTTTGGTCGCTAGAGTTTCTACCATGTCTGTGGTGGCCAGAAAAGCTCTTTGGCTCAAGATCTGGTCTGTTGTCACTGCTTCTAAGAAAGCCTTACTTTCCCTGCCTTTTCAGGGTACCTCTTTGTTTTGGCGAGATCTTAAGGATCTGATCAGTGAGGCCACAGGGGATAACAGTACTCTTCTACCCTTGGTTCCCAGGAAGAAATTGCCACTCAAGCGTAACTGTTTTTTTTCCGTTCCTTTCAGAATGAGACACGTTTGGCAAACCAGACAATTCCCTCAGCTCCGCGTACCTCCTCCAAGCCCAAACAACAATGGAAGCCCAAGGTCTCCTCTAAGCCCAAGGCTTCCAAGACTTCTTCAGCATGACTTGCCGAACCCGGGTCCGTACTCCGCTGTGGGTGGTCATCTGTGACACTATCACAGCGTTTGGGAGGACTCTGTGATGGACCCATGGGTTTTACAGGTAGTGATGGAAGTGTACAAGATCCCTTTCATTTCTCTTCCTTCCTTTCACTTTTGTCCTTCTCATACCCCTCAAGGTATAGAGAAACGCTGTCTATTCAACAATGCAGTTCAGGCTCTTCTGGACAAGGATGTTCTAGAGCCAGTGCCTATCCAGGACAGGGGTTCGGGTTTCTACTCAAACCTCTTTGTGGTCGCCAAAAAGGACGTCGGTTATCGCCCTATTTTGGACTTGAAGGATCTCAATTCATTTGTGACATGGACTCATTATCGTCAGGAGTCTTTACGCACTGTGATTGCTGCCATGTCCCTGGGGGAATTCCTCACTTCTCTGGATCTTCAGAATGCGTATTTACACATTGCAGTTCATCCAGTGAGCCAGCAGTACCTCCAGTTTGCCTGTGACAGGGGACATTTTCAATTCTCAGCCCTTCCATTTGGTCTGACGACAGCTCCTCAGGTCTTCAACTGTGTCCTGGGTGCCTTGATATCTGTCCTCCACAGGAGCAGCATCAGAGTTACTCCATACATGGACGACTTACTTCTGAAATCCCCCTCTGTGGAACTCCATCATCAGCAAGTTCAGAACTGCATTCAGGCTCTCACCCATCACGGGTGGATCATCAATTTGGACAAATCTGATCGTGTCCCATCCCAGCGTCTGGTCTTCCTGGGCCTTCTCTTCGACACTCAGAAGAGCATGGTGTTCCTCACGGACAAGGTGGCTCACCAGATCGCCCACAGGGTTTCAGCGATTCTCTCTCAGGATCCGGGTTCCAGTCCAGAAGCTATCATCTCTGGTGGGGAAATCCATATCCACCATAGAAGCGGTTCCGTTTGCCATGGAGCATTACAGGGAGTTCCAGAGGTTTGTGATCCAGGTGTGCAAGGGTCAACAGGATCTTTGGAAGACATTTGTTTCCCTTCCTCTTCATGTGTGTAACGGAAGCTGAGAAGGGACCGCGTCGCCTTCCGCCGTCGTTCCTGGGTCTCTCCTTCTGGACGCAGATAAGCGCAGTTGGATGCACCAGTTGAAGTATGGACAGTCACTGGAAACAGCCGCAGGATCGCTGGAAGCAGGGAAGAGTCCACGTCGCCGCCTGACAGCAAATGAAGTTGGGACGCAGGAAGCTGGCAGCAGGCGGTCGACGATTCAGGATACTATCACGGTGCCCGTGATTCATGCTGTTCTCTGCCTGTCACTTGCTGAGTATTCATGATTGGCTAGCTGTTTTTAGCCCTCCTCACACAGCCTTTTTAAACCCAGGTTGAGCACTTCCAGGTTGCCCTTTCGTGGTGTTTCTGACTCCACTCTGCCTGACCTGCTTGTCAGGTCTCTGGGCCTGTTCTAGTGTTCCTGTATGCTACGTTCCGGTGTTCCAGTGTTCCTGTACGTTAGCGTTCCAGTGTTCCTGAGTGCCTGAATTCCGGTGTTCCTGTGTTCCAGCACCTCGCGAGTTAATCTTGACGAGTTCCTGAGGTTCCTGCTCCAGCTATGGCTCCGGCGACATTGTTCTCCTCGCTATTGTAAATACATTGTTGGTTCCAGCGTGCGGACGCTGGTTTGCTCCACTAAACCTGGTTGCGACACATTGTTGGTTCCAGCGTGCGGACGCTGGTTTGGTCCACTAAACCTGGTTGTGACACACATTGTTGTTTCCAGCGTACGGACGCTGGTTTACTCCACTAAACCTGGTTGCGATACACATTGTTGGTTCCAGCGTGCGGACGCTGGTTTGCTCCACTAAACCTGGTTGCGATATACATAGTCAGTTCCAGCGTGCGGACGCTGGTTTGCTCCACTAAACCTGGTTGCGATATACATTGTCGGTTCCAGCGTGCGGACGCTGGTTTGCTCCACTAAACCTGGTTGCGATATACATTGTCGGTTCCAGCGTGCGGACGCTGGTTTGCTCCACTATATCTGGTTGCGATACACATTGTTGGTTCCAGCGTGCGGACGCTGGTTTGCTCCACAAAACCTCGTTGGGATACACCTTGTTGGTTCCAGCGTGTGGACGCTGGTTTACTCCACTATATCTGGTTGCGACATACATTGTTGGTTCCAGCGTGCGGACGCTGTTTTTCTCCACTAGAACTGGTTGCGAGATACATTGTTGGTTCCAGCGTGCGGACGCTGGTTTGCTCCTGAAATATCCTGTACTGTGGTCAGTTGCTGTCCACTCCTTTGCAGTTGTCTGATTATCCCTGGCTATAGACTTCTGCTGAGTAGACCCTATACCTATTCTCTCTGCTGTCTTGGTCACCTGACAGCTGGTCTGCTCGCTCAGGCTGCCCTGCCCAGTATTGGTGAGGCCGGTAGAACCTTGTACGTTACTATCCTGTAGGTTGCCTCACCCGGTATTGGCAGGGCCGGTAGAGCCTACTACAGTACTCCTTTGGGCTGCCCTGCCCGGTATTTGTAAGGCCGGTAGAACCTTGTAATTCACCATCTTAAAGGTTGCCTTACCCGGTATTGGCAGGGCTGGTAGAGCCTACATTCAGCATTCCATTGGGCTGCTTTGCCCGGTATTGGTAAGGCTGGTAGAACCGGTATATGTCATCTCACGTATGCCTTACCCGATATAGGCAAGGCCGGTAGAGCCTGTCATTAATACTGTCACTTGGGTTGCCTCCCCCGGTATTTAGGCAAGGCCGATAGAACATATATTCTATGTTCTATTACTGTTGTATTATTATGTGTGTTCACCCTACAGGGACTGCCTTTAACTTTTAATAAAGTTAAGTATTTTACCAAACCTTAAGTCTGAGAGTCTTCAAAACCGTGACAGTACGAAAGGACCATGACCTCAGACACTAAGAATGACGGTAACGCACAGAATATCCATTGGAGGATGGATATGCACGAGCAACGTTTGGATCAGCTAGCGGTTGCTATCCAAACTATTCTTGAACGCATGGTACTTGCGGATAAGTCCGGTGCTAACCCGGTGGTCCCGCCAATTTCGACACCGGAGAATGAGTCTAAGCCCTCAGGGGCCGCAGTTAAAGGGTTAACGGCTTCTGCACCCTTGCCGCTGAGATATGACGGTGACCCTTAATTATGCAGAGGGTTTATCAATCAACTTGAAATATTTATGGAATTGACGGCATACGCATTTCCTAGTGATCGCAGCAAGGTTGGGTTCATGATATCCTTGCTGACTGGCAGAGCATTGGCTTGGGCCAACCCACTTTGAGAAAACGCCAAACCTTGCACAAAGAATTTCTGTGATTTTGTGCAGTCTTTTCGGAGAGTATTTGAGCCTCCTGGTAGAACTACCTCTGCAGCTAAACATCTCATGGAGATACAACAGGGCAGGCGCACGGTTGGCGATTATGCCATCGAATTCCGCACCTTGGCAGCAGAGGTAGGATGGAATAATGAGGCCCTGTTGGCAGCCTTTGCTCAAGGATTGAGTGACCAGATTAAAGATGAGATCGCAGCAAAAGATTTACCTACTGACCTAGATGATTATATCGAATACGTGATTCTAATCGACTCCAGAATACGTGAAAGATTAACCGCCAGAGAGCGACGAGTATGGTTAAAAAATAATGGGCCCAGTAGCATATTTTGCCCACCCAACCCTCCCTCGGCATCCAAACCTAGTGAACCTATTCAGGAACCAAGTGAACTTATGCAGGTGGGTTTCACTAGGTTAACTAAAGAGCAGAGAAGGTAACGCAGGACACAAGGTTTATGTCTGTATTGCGGTAAAAATGGTCACCTGTTAAGATCTTGTCCGGTACATCCGGGAAACGAACACACCTAGGGTACCTTGGGGGACAGGCCCTAGGTGGTGTCCAATCGTCCCCATTGTTGGGCACACTTAAACCCACCATACAGGTGGTATTGTCATGGGCACAACGCTCAGTAGAGGTTTTGGCCTTGGTTGATTCTGGTGCAGCTGGGTATTTTATGGACAAATACCTTTGCTGAATTACATGGGGTACCACGGATTCAGAGAGAAACCCCTCTTGCTATTGAAGCAATTGATGGCAGACCTTTGGAACCCGCCCAAGTCACTTTTGAAACGATGCCCTTGTCCATGACTATTGGGGCTGTTCACAAGGAAGAGCAGCAGTTCCAATTGATTAATTCTCCTCACCATGCCGTGATTCTGGGCTTTCCTTGGTTACAGTTGCACAACCCACAATTTGATTGGCAGAAATGTGAGATTGCTGCTTGGTCTCAGTTCTGTATGGATAATTGCGTTACCCACCCTGTTAAGCTCTTGTGCACCTCCCCTTTGCTACCGGATGTCTACCGGCAGTTTAGCGACGTTTTCAGTAAGGGAGAGACTGGCACCCTACCTCAGCACAGACCATACGATTGTCGCATAGAACTGAGTCCTGGAGCAGTACCACCGAGGGGACGCACGTATCCATTGTCTTGTGAGGAGAACCAAGCTATGGAGGAATACATAGCAGATGCCCTCAGTAGAGGGATCATAAGGAAATCTACCTCTCCGGCTGGCGCCGGGTTCTTTTTTGTTAAGAAAAAAAGTGGCGAACTGTGACCATGCATAGACTATCGTGGGCTGAATAAGCTGATGGCAAAGAACGCCTACCCAATACCACTCATCACCGAGCTGTTTGATAGACTTAAGGGGTCCTCGATTTTCACCAAATTGGACCTAAGGACAGCCTACAATTTGATACGTATCAGAGCCGGTGATGAGTGGAAAACTGCCTTCAATATGAGATCTGGGCACTATGAATACCTAGTCATGCCATTTGGTCTATGTAATGCTCCTGCAGTATTTCAAGAACTGATCAAAGACGTTCTTAGAGATATGTTACAATCTTGTGTTGTAGTCTATCTTGACGACATACTTATCCACTCCAAAGACCTGTCACAACACATCAAAGATGTGTCTGAAGTCTTGCTGCGCTTACGAAAAAATAAATTATTCTGTAAATTGGAGAAATGTGAGTTCCACAAAACCAGTGTACCGTTTCTGGGGTTTATAATTGGCAAAGACGGCATTGCCATGGATAAAGAGAAATTGATGGCAGTCTTACAATGGCCTAAACCCAAGAGCCTCAAAGCCATCCAACAATTTCTGGGCTTCGCCAATTATTACAGGAAGTTTATTAAAAACTTCTCCTCTATTGTGAAACCTCTGTCTGACCTCACGCATAAGGACGCTAACCCATCCCTCTGGCCGGTGGCTGCTGAAGAGGCCTTTGAGAAGTTGAAAGTAACCTTTGCTGAAGCTCCTGTGTTGTCCCACCCTAATCCAATACTTCCCTTTACTTTGGAAGTTGATGCCTCAGATATTGGGGTCGGGGCGGTGCTCTCTCAGCGACAGGTTAAAGGCGGTACACTCAGACCCTGTGGATTCTTCTCAAAAAAGTTGACTGGTGCTCAAAGTCATTACGAGACTGGTGATCGAGAATTACTGCCCATTATCCTCGCTCTCAAAGAATGGCGTCATTTACTTGAAGGCACTAAAAACCCCGTTTTGATTCTAACTGATCACAAGAATCTGACGTATCTTTCTGAGGCCAAGAGACTGTCTTCTCGCCAGGCCAGATGGGCACTGTTTCTATCCCGATTCAATTTAATTGTATCATACTTGCCGAGATCAAAGAATGTTAGGGCTGATGCTCTGTCTAGACAATTTGAAGCAGAGGTTGACAGAGAAGAGGCACCAGCACCTATCATTCAAACTGATCGAATATTGGCTACCATACGTACTAGTATTACTTCACCACTAGGGGAAGAGATTTTGGCATCCCAAGCCTCTGCTCCTCATGAGACTCCAGTAGGCAAATGTTTTGTCGCTGAGCCATTCCGTACTAGATTATTTGAAACTTACCACTCCTCTAAGGCTGCGGGACATATTGGTAGGGATCAATTGTTCTGGTCTCTCTCTCAGCTATTTTGGTGGCCTTCTATGAGAGCAGATTGTGCCAATTTTATGAATGCCTGTGCCACCTGTGCCCGTGCCAAAACCCCTAGACATCTCCCTGTGGGCTTGCTTCAGCCGGTGCCTAATGGTGAACGTCCTTGGTCTCACGTCTCTATCGACTTTATGGGAGAATTGCCCAGGTCTAGAGGGTACTCCTTCATATTGATGGTGGTAGACAGATTTTCTAAAATGGCACACTTCGTAGCCCCCCCGTGGCCTTCCTTTGGCCAAAGAACTGGCAATGGTATTCGCTCGAGAAGTGTTTCGGTTACATGGAGTACCCAGGGTGCTGGTGACAGGAGGAGCCAGTTTGTGTCCAGATTCTGGAGGGCATTTTGCGAACAGATGGGCATACAGCTATCATTTTCCTCTGTATATCATCCCCAGACTTACGGGGCCGCTGAGAGGGCCAATCAAGGATTGGAACAGTTTCTGCGATGTTTTGTGACTGACCATCATGATAATTGGGCCGACTTGTTGCCTTGGGCAGAGTTCGCCAGGAACTGCACAGTTAATTCTTCCTCCGGGAGCTCTCCATTTCTGATCAATTATGGGTTCCAACCCTGTCTGCTCCCGGATTCCTTTCAGACACAGCAGATTCCAGCTCTGGATGAGCATATAGAGCAACTCCGTTCCACATGGGCACAAGTTCAGAGGGCATTGGGCCAGTCTTTTCAGTTACATCAGCGTCATGCCAATCGCAGAAGGCTTCCAGCGGTTTCCTTCCAAGTCTGGGATAGAGTATGGCTGTCCTCCAAGAATCTAAAGCTCAAGGTCCCATCTAATAAACTGGCACCTCGGTTCATTGGGCCGTACAAGATCATTCGCAAAATTAACCCTGTGTCTTATGCCTTGGAATTACCTGCTTCTATGCGCATTCATAATGTATTCCATGTGTCTCTCCTTAAAACTCTGGTGTGTAACCGTTTTACTGCCACACCTGTGATGCCAGGTCCTGTTGAAGTCGAGGGGCAGGAGGAGTATGAAGTACAAAATATTATTGATTCCTGTAGACGTAGAGGAGGGGTACGGTATCTGGTGCATTGGAAAGGTTATGGTCCTGAGGATCGTTCCTGGGTAGACAGTAAGGACCTTCATGCACCCAAGTAACTACGAATTTTTCATGCCAAATACCCTCAGAAGCCGAGACCTTACTCTAGGAGAGGGGGTCTTTGAAAGGGGGGTACTATCACGGTGCCCGTGATTCGTGCTGTTCTCTGCCTGTCACTTGCTGAGTATTCATGATTGGCTGGCTGTTTTTAGCCCTCCTCACACAGCCTTTTTAAACCCAGGTTGAGCACTTCCAGGTTGCCCTTTCGTGGTGTTTCTGACTCCACTCTGCCTGACCTGCTTGTCAGGTCTCTGGGCCTATTCTAGTGTTCCTGTATGCTACGTTCCGGTGTTCCAGTGTTCCAGTACGTTAGCGTTCTGGAGTTCCAGTGTTCCTGAGTGCCTGAATTCTGGTGTTCCTGTGTTCCAGCACCTCGCGGGTTAATCTTGACGAGTTCCTGAGGTTCCTGCTCCAGCTATGGCTCCAGCAACATTGTTCTCCTCGCTATTGTAAATACATTGTTGGTTCCAACGTGCGGATGCTGGTTTGCTCCACTAAACCTGGTTGCGATACACATTGTTGGTTCCAGCGTGCGGACGCTGGTTTGCTCCACAAAACCTCGTTGAGATGCACCTTGTTGGTTCCAGCGTGCGGACGCTGGTTTACTCTACTGTATCTGGTTGCGACATACATTGTTGGTTCCAGCGTGCGGACGCTGTTTTTCTCCACTAGAACTGATTGCGAGATACATTGTTGGTTCCAGCGTGCGGACGCTGGTTTGCTCCTGAAATATCCTGTTCTGTGGTCAGTCGCTGTCCACTCCTTTGCAGTTGTCTGATTATCCTTGGCTATAGACTTCTGCTGAGTAGACCCTATACCTATTCTCTCTGCTGTCTTGGTCACCTGACAGCTGGTCTACTCGCTCAGGCTGCCCTGCCCGGTATTGGTGAGGCCGGTAGAACCTTGTACGTTACTATCCTGTAGGTTGCCTCACCCGGTATTGGCAGGGCCGGTAGAGCCTACTACAGTACTCCTTTGGGCTGCACTGCCCGGTATTGGTAAGGCGGGTAGAACCTTGTAATTCACCATCTTAAAGGTTGCCTTACCCGGTATTGGCAGGGCTGGTAGAGCCTACTTTCAGCATTCCATTGGGCTGCCTTGCCCGGTATTGGTAAGGCCGGTAGAACCGGTATATGTCATCTCACGGTTGCCTTACCCGGTATAGGCAAGGCCGGTAGAGCCTATCCTTAATACTGTCACTTGGGTTGCCTTGCCCAGTATTTAGGCAAGGCAGGTAGAACCTATTGTATGTTCTATTACTGTTGTATTGTTATGTATGTTCACCCTACGGGGACTGCCTTTAACTTTTAATAAAGTTAAGTATTTTACCAAACCTTAAGTCTGAGAGTCTTCAAAAACCATGACAGATACTTAGCGCAGATGGGTATCAGAGTGGACACTTTAGATCATAAGCAATACAAGACTCCAGGACTCCTTGTTCACTCCAAAACATAACTCTCTTTATTGACACAAACTACAGATATTTATACAGAAATCTTTACATTGAACTTATGGGTGAAACCAGATACAAAAGGGCTTAATCCAATCATGTTACATGAGACAAAAGGCCAACAGCAGATGGTCTTAACAGATACAATAACTTAGACAGGATTACATTTCAGATACAAAAGGGTTTGATTGAGCAAAGACTTCAGGGGCGTGAATAGATTAACACACAGCAGGGGGTCTCAGGACAGTTCTTACTACAAGGACCTGAGTGGCTAGAATATACATTCCCTTAACAATGGCCAGGGGTTGAATAATTAAGCAAAAGGCTTGGGAGTCTGCAATACATATTGAAATAATTAACCCCTCACTGCCTATTCGCTTGGGAGCAAGCCATAATAATATCCATGTCCTCATTCACATACAGCGTACAAAGTATTTTTAGCGTATAACCAGGGAAAAATGTCCACAGTTTTTGGATGAATAGTTCTAGGGCCAGACAAGGGTTCAAGTAACGGGTAGGATCCGTTACAATGTGGAACTGAGCTTGTCATGGTGGCTCAACCTTTCCAACCTGCTGAAGGGCAAGTCCTTTCTGGTGTCCTTTTGGACCAAGGTGATGACGGATGCTGGGGTGAGTTCTTGGGTTGTTTGAGCGCTCAGGTACGGTGGTCTCAGGAGGAGTCCCTCCTTCCGATCAACATATTGGAGCTTCGGGCAATATTTCATGCCCTTCGACATTGGACATCTCAGCCGGAAGATTGTCCGGTCAGAGTGGAGACTGACAACACCACGGCCGTGGCTTACGTCAACAAGCAAGGCGGAACAAGAAGGCGCATTGCTTGGTTAGAGGTCAAGGCTATTTTGTCCTGGGCAGAAGAACATGTACCTGCTATATCCGCAGTGCACATTCCAGGCGTAGACAACGTCATGGCGGACTTCCTCAGTCGACACACAGTGGACAGCGGAGAATGGGAGTTGCACCCACAGGTGTTCCAACTCATTGTTCAGCGATGGGGCCCCCCTTCCATCGACCTGATGGCGACGAGACACAACAGGAAAACTTCCAGTGTTCTGCTCCCGGTGGCGAGACCCTCTGGCTCTAGCAGTAGATGCAGTGTCCATTCCATGGGTCTTTCCTCTGGCTTACATCTTTCCTCCCCTTCCCATGTTGCACAGGGTGTTAAGAAAATTACAACTGGAGCGTTGCCCAGTCATTTGGATTGCTCTGTACTGGCCTCGTCAGTCTTGGTTTCTGGAGCTCTTGGATCTGTCAGTGGTGGAGGGTCCCAGGGCAGGAAGACCTGCATCCAAGGTGACTGTTGCTTCTTTGATCAAGTCCACTATTCGTAAGGCTTATGAGCTGAAGAAGAAGCCTCTCCCTTTCAGGGTCACGGCTCATTCTACTTGAACTATTGGGGTCTCTTGGGTTTAGAGGAATAAGGCAAGGCGGCCACTTGGTCATCTGTGCACATCTGTGTGATGCCTTTAAAAGGGGCCTGGATACTTATTTAAAAGAGCATAACATAGAGGGCTATGTACGTTAGTATTGGGATTAATATTTAGTTAGGGCTTGTTGATCCAGGGAGAAATCTCTTCTTTTGGATCAACGATGGTAAACGGGAATAGGAAAAGGGTTGAACTAGATGGGCGCAAGTCTTTTTTCAACCTAAATTACTATGTTACTATGTTTTTGAAGCACTACTGTGTGGATGTGTTTGCATCGGCTGATGCCAGCCTTGGGAGGAAAATCCTGGAGGCAGTATTGACTGTCTATGATTTTCCTTGTTTTTTAGTGCTTCCTTCTCTGTTGAACCCTGTTGGTTCTAGTTCAGTGTGCTTTGTAACGTTCCTGGGGTGCTGTTACCCCTGTTTGTGTCCGTTGACACTTCTGTTCTTGTTGGGCTGTCTCTGATCTTATGGTTCATATGTGTTCTGGTGACTTTGGGGGCCTTTCGCCTGGTCCTTGCCTTCTTCCCACCTCTGGGAAACTTAATGGTTGGACATCCCAGAGTTACCAGTAACCTGTATTGGACGACAGAGAAAAGAGGATTTTAGCCTTACCTGTAAAATCCTTTTCTTTTAGTCCATACAGGTTACTGGTCTCCCACCCTGTCAAGAGACCATGCTTGGCTCTCCTGTGGCAGACAGTGGGGGTCCTTAGGGGTCATGGTTACAGGAGTCTTCTTCCCTTCTACTATCTAGTCATAGTGTCTCAAATCTTTCTGGAGCTGATTAGCTAGCTGCAGCCAAGGAGGGAAGGGAGGCTCCACCCCCTGCATACACTTTGAGAATTGTTCCTGCCTACTAAGGGGCAGATCGCCTCCCAGAGTTACCAGTAACCTGTATGAACTAAGAGAAAAGGATTTAACAGGTAAGACTAAAATCCTCTTTTTTTCTGTTGTCCAATACAGGTTACTGGTAACTCTGGGAGGTGATCCGCCCCTTTAAGTAGACAGGAACATTTCTCTAAATGTATGCAGGGGGTGGAGCCTCCCTTCCCTCCTCAGCTGCATCCTAGCCAGCTACTCCAGAATGATTTGTTCCTGGGTGTGACAACACCAGGTGTAGAACATTTGTCGTTCGTTTTAGTTTCTTTTTTATTTTTCTGTCAGATATGGAATACCACCATTAGGAGGGTTACCATAACTGACAAATGCCCTTCAATGTGGCTAGCTCAGTATCCAGGTGCTTTTTAGTGGACCTTAAGCCCTGAGGGGGGAAATCTTGGGTACAAGTGCTTCCCCATGGATTACTCACTGAGGTAATTCTTACTACATGGTAACCTAAAGACAGAAGTTCTGCAGGAAAGGTGAGCTACCCTTTGAGTGCTGCAGGTCCACTTGTCCCACAGTGCCTCTTTGCTGGGCTTGTATTTGGGAGTTCTCATTGCGCACTCCTGCACTCATTGGGTATATATGTGTATGTCTGTTGGGTATTTGGAGCAGGTTTATGTGGTAACTTAACCCTTTGTCTGCTGGTTTCTGACACTTTCCCTACTGGGTTAGTGTTTTCTTAGTATGCACATAGGTTTCCTGTATGTTTTTCATGTTTTTAACTCCTATTTTAACTTTTATTAAAATTGTGTACCGTGCCTTTAAGGCACGCTTTACCGCATAGACACCATTACTCCATTTACTTTCTATGGGTCAACACTGTTTGGGACATATCTCTGCAACCGCTTCACACAGCAACTTCAGAGTGGGCTCATTTAAATTGTCTACCCTTGCTCTATCATCTGGTTTATAATTCAAGTGTGTTGGAGGGCTTCGGGCACTGCTTTGGGGGGTACTTTTTGGGGAAAAACTACATTTCCCATGAGCTCTTGTTTTGCGCCTTTTTTCTGATTGGCTCCTGTCACGGCAGCCATTTTGTGAGCTTTTCTCAGTGAGTATCCTACGCAGGGCTTGGACTTTCCTTCTCTCCTCTGCAGATTAACCCTTCGCCTGCCAGATAAGTCTATATTTAGTGTTTCTTGGGTGAAATATTAATCTAACACACTACAATTGGGTGACTTATTGTACTGTTGGTTATTTTGACACTGTGAGAATGTCTATACCGCTAGAGCTTGGTGATAGACCTAAGACTAAGGAGGCTGATGTATCAGTATCCCCCATTGCATATTGCTCTTCCTGTCACACAGGGCTACCTAGAGAGTTCTCTGGTCATTTATGCCCAGCATGTTCTGAAGTTCCCTGACAGCAACCCAGGGCCTTCCAGCCTTTCTATTGAGCCATCTTGGGTGCAAGAGTTTAAGGCTGCGACTAGGGACCTTAGGCCCACTCTACAACTCTTTCCATCCCAGATACAGGGGGCTCTTCAATTATGGCAGACCCCCTCTACTATCAGATCTTCCCTGCCTAAACCGCAGGGAGCACCTGATGTGTCAGATTCTTCTGAGGAAGAATTGTTACACGTTTCGGATGTTGAGAATTGTACTATTTTGGAGTCTTCTAGGTCCCTTGGGAACCCTTTTGAGTCTGATCCTGAACCCTCTGCTGAGGGCCTGATCAGGGCTGTATTAACCACACTCAACATTTCCCTGGTTCAGGAGGTCCCTTCTGATCCGTCTGATGTTTTTCAGGAGCCTGCAAAACCCCTTACTTTTCCTCCTAACCCAACTCTTGACCGTTTGGTTTCTGACGCATGGAAAAATCCAGACAAGTCTGCTTCTGTGTCCAGGAAATTTGCTAAACTTTATCCCTTTTCTGAAACAGAACTGGCTAAATGGGTTCATCCCTCTAAGGTGGACGCACCCATATCCAGACTGTCTAAATCTACTGCTTTACCTGTCTCTGATGCTTCCGCACTGCCAGACTGGACTGACAAGAAACTTGAAGTTTCCCTCAAGTCCATTTTTGCTTCTACTGGCACCGCTGTGCGTCCAGCTTTTGCTGTTGCGTGGGTTAACCAGTCAATTACAGTCTGGACTGAACAACTCACTACGGGTGTCCATCAGGATGCGCCTACTTCGGAAAAATTGCGTCTTTTTGCTAATATCTCTGAAGCGCAACACTGTCTCTGCTGCTGCTTTTGATGCCGTCCGCATGATGGCAAGGGCCTCCACTACCTCTGTGGTGACCAGGCGTGCGCTTTGGCTTAAAATTTGGTCTGCTGACACTGCTTCCAAGAAAGTCTTGCTTTCTTTGCCTTTTCAGGGTACTTCCTTGTTTGGGTCTGAACTTAAGAAACTAATTAGTGAGGCCACAGGGGGTAAGAGTACACTTCTACCCTTGGTCTTTAAGAAGAAGTTGCTGTTTAAACGTAACCGGTCCTTTCGTTCCTTTCAAACGGAGACACGTGCGATGAACCAGGCGGTTCCATAAGGTCCGCGTCCCTCCTCCAAGCCCAAGCAGCAATGGAAGCCTAAGGCCGCATCAAAGCCCAAGACAGCTTCGGCATGACTCACCGAACCCGGGTCCGCATCCCGCTGTGGGTGGTCGTCTCCACCTCTTTCTCGGGATTTGGGAGGATTCAGTATCGGACCCATTGGTTTTACAGGTCGTGTCAGAGGGATACAAGATCCCTTTCTTTTCTCTTCCCCCTTTTCGCTTTCATCTTTCTCGCTCTCCTCAGGAAGTCGAGAAAGGCCATCTGTTCAAAGGAGCTATTCAGGCTCTTCTGGAGCCGGTGCCTCCTTAGGACAGGGGTTCGGGGTTTTACTCAAACCTCTTTGTGGTGACCAAAAAGGGCGGCGGATGCCGCCCTATTTTGGATTTGAAAGATCTCAATTGCTTCGTGATCAAGACTCACTATCCTCTCTGCGCACAGTGATCGCTGCCATGTCTCCGGTGGTGTTCCTTGCTTCTCTGGACTTTCAAATTGCTCATCCCAATTCATCAAGAGAGCAGGCGGTACCTGAGATTTGCCTGCGACAGGGGTCATTTTCAGTTCTCAGCTCTTCCATTTGGTCTGACAACGGCCCCTCAGGTTTTCCAACGGTTTCTGGGGGCCTTGATATCCGTCCTCTATCGGGACGGCATCAGAGTGACTCCCCTACATGGACGACTTGCTTCTGAAAGCCTCCTCTGCGGATCTTCTTCATCAGCAGGTTCAAACTTGCATTCAAATCCTTACCCATCACGGTTGGATTGTCAACTTGGACAAGTCAGATCTTGTCCCATCCCAGCAACTGATATTCCTGGGTCTTCTGTTTGATACTCAGAAGTGCATGGTGTTTCTACCAGACAAGGTAGCCCATAAAATTGCCCACAGAGTCTCAACGATTCTATCCCGGGATCGGATCCCAGTTCCGAAGTTGTCTTCTCTGGTGGGGAAGTTCATTTCCATGATAGAGGTGGTTCCATTTGCCATGGCACACACCAGGGAACTTCAGAGGTTTGTGATACAGACATGCAGGGATTGATCATCAGAAGCTGTCGGTCTTACTCCTCATGTAGAGTTGAGCTTGGAGTGGCTTACATCAACAGACAAGGCGGAACAAGAAGTCTCGCCGCTTGGTTAGAGGTCAAGGCCATTCTGTCCTAGGCAGAGGTTTATGTTCCTGTCATTTCCGCAGTGCACATTCCAGGTTAGACAACATCATGGCTTGGGGTACAATCTGTATAGCAGGGATGGATTGCACCTGAATGCAAGGGGGTCTCAAGTGCTTGGGGAGAGGATGACTAGACGGCTGGAGGAGATTTTAAACTAGGAAGTGGGGGGAGGGACCAATAAATACTGGGATAGATAGTATAGAAAGGGAAGGCGATGTAGTTAATAACCAGGTGGGAGGATCTGGGGTCGGGGTTAGTACAGATGATAGAGAGAAGCCTATAAACCACATCAAAATTATTTCACAAATGAAACATAGCAGTGGCATAAATTGTATGCTTGCAAATGCCAGAAGTTTAACTGGTAAAATAGGGGAACTGGAGCTGGTAGCTGAAAAAGGACATTATGGATTTAGAGAGAGTGCAGAGGAGGGCTACAAAACTAGTAAGGGGAATGGAAAGCTTTAGTTATGAAGAAAGGCTAGAAAAGTTAAACTTGTACACACTAGAGAAACGGCGTCTTAGAGGGGATATGATAGCACTATATAAATATGTTCAAGGCCCATATAAAGGGCTCTCCAAAGACCTGTTCATTAACAGAACAGTACACAGGACAAGGGGCCACCCGCTTAGACTTGAGGAAAGGAGATTTAATCTACAACAGCGGAAGGGTTTCTTTACAGTAAGGACAATAAAGGTATGGAATTCACTTTCTGAGGAGGTGGTGCTATCAAATACATTAGATGCCTTTAAATGGGGCCTGGATACTTATTTAAAAGAGCATAACATAGAGGGCTATGTACGTTAGTATTGGGATGAATATTTAGTTGGGGCTTGTTGATCCAGGGAGGAATCTGATTGCCATTTGGAATCAAGAAGGAATTTTTTTTCCCCCCATTCAAGGCAGAATTTTAAATTGCTAATTGAGGGGGTTTTTTTTGCCTTCTTTTTGATCAACGATGGTAAACAGGAATAGGAAAAGGTTGAACTAGATGGACGCAAGTCTTTTTTCAACCTAAATTACTATGTTACTATGGCAGACTTCCTCAGTCGTCACACAGTTGACAGCGGAGAGTGGGAACTACATCCTGAGGTGTTTCAACTCCTAACTCAGAGATGGGGGATGCCCCTAGTGGATCTGATGGCAACGAGACACAACAGGAAGGTTCTGGCTTTTTGCTTTCGGTGGAGAGACTCTCTAGCTCTGGCTGCTGACGCAATGTCCGTTCCCTGGACATTCTCCCTGACCTACATTTTTCCTCCTCTCCCAATGTTGATAAGGGTGTTACAGAAATTGAAAGTGGAACGCTGTCCAGTAATTCTGATTGCTCCGAATTGGCCTCGTCAGTCCTGGTATCCAGAGCTTCTGGCCCTATCAGTGGCGGAGCCTTTTCTGCTCCCCTCTCGTCCAGATCTTCTTCTGCAGGGTTACCTGTGGAAGGAAGATGTTCATCGGCTCAATTTGAGTGCCTGGAGGTTGAATCCTTGATTTTAAGGAAGAAAGGGTTTTCTTCTGCTGTGGTGTCTACTATGCTTAGTGCCCGTAAGCCTTTCTCTTCCAAGATCTATCACTTCGTCTGGTCGATATTTGTGTCTTGGTGTGCTGACGGAGATCTGTCTCATGACTTTGATCTTCCCACTGTCCTGGCTTTTTTGCAGGACGGTGTGGACAAGGGACTCAGTCTGAGTTCTCTTAAGGTTCAGACTTCAAGGCTTTCTGTCTTTCTCCAGAAACGCATTGCTATCCTTCCTGATGTCAGGGTTTTCATCCAGGGCGTTGCTCATGTGCATCCTGCTTTTCAGAGTCCGGCTCCTCAGTGGGACCTTAATTTGGTATTGGGTGTTCTCCATCATCCTCCCTTTGAGTCTTTGGCTACTATTCCTCTACGTCTCTTGACGTGGAAAATGGCCTTTCTTCTGGCGATTGTGTCAGTTCGCCCGGTTGCGGAGTTGCAAGCTCTGTCCTGTAAACCACCTTATCTGGTGTGCATAAGGATAAGGTGGTGCTTCGCGCCTCTAAGGAGTTCTTACCTAAAGTGGTCTCCGAGTTTCACATCAATCAGGAGATTGTGGTACCCTCTTTCTTCCCTAACCCTTCCTCTGACAAGGAAAGAGATCTCCACTTGTTGGATGTGGTGCATTGTCTCAAGTTTTATGTCCATCACACTGAATCTGTCAGGAAGTCTGACACTCTATTCATCATTCCTGAGGGTCCTAGGGCAGGAAGACCTGCATCCAAAGTGACTATTGCGTCATGGATCAAGTCCACTATTCATAGGGCCTACGAGTTGAGGAATAAGCATGTTCCCTTTCGGGTCACAGCTCATTCCACCAGATCTAGTGGGGCCTCTTGGGCCTATAAGAATCAAGCTTCTGCTGATCAGCTGTGCAGGGCGGCCACTTGGTCCTCTGTGCACACCTTTTCGAAGCACTACCGTGTGGATGTGCTGGCTTCGGCTGATGCCAGCTTTGGGAGGAAGGTCCTGGAGACAGTCTTGCCTGTCTAGGTTCTTCTTCTCAGGTTCTTAGTACTTCCTTGCTGTTGAGCCCTGTTGGCTCTAGTTCAGTGTGCTGTGTAACAGTTTGGGGTGTTTTTCCCCTGTTCAGTGTTTGCTGACATTTTAGTTTTGTTGGGCTTCTTTGACCAGTTGATTCATAGAGGTTCTGGTGACTTTGGGGGCCTTGCACCTGGTCCTTGCCTTCTTCCTGCCCTTGGGGAACTCAATGGTTGGACATCCCAGAGTTACCAGTAACCCGTATTGGACGACAGAGAAAAGAGGATTTTAGTCTTACCTGTTAAATCCTTTTCTCTTAGTCCGTACAGGTTACTGGTCTCCCACCCTGTCAAGGGACCATGCTTGGCTCTCCTGTGGCAATACGTGGGAGTCCTTCGGGGCATGCTCACAGGAGTCCTCTTCTATTTCTAGTCAGTTATTAGTGTCTCAAATCATTCTGGAGCTAGCTGGCTAGGATGCAGCTTAGGAGGGAAGGGAGGCTCCACCCCCTGCATACATTTAGAGAAATGTTCCTGCCTACTTAAAGGGGTGGATCGCCTCCCAGAGTTACCAGTATCCTGTATGGACTAAGAGAAAACGATTTAACAGGTAAGACTAAAATCCTCTTTTTCCTGCAAAAAAGCAGACAGCAATGAGGTTTTAGTGGAATTTCCCTGCAGGAACATGGCAAGAGATTTCACCCACCCATATATATATATATATATATATATATATATATATATATATATATATTTATATATAATATAGGCTGGAATAACTCTTCAAGAAGTAAAGGGTGGAGCCTCCCCCTCCTCCATAGCAGGGTGTCACAATTCCCCCATTAGGCAGATTACCATTACTGGTTTCCCCTGGAGGATTACCCAGTTAACAGGTGCTGTTGTGGACCCTTTGCAGCCCTGGAGAGAATCTTGCAACCCATGTTTTTATCTCCAGAAGGAGTCTCTCTGAGGCTTCTTCCTTTTCAATGGTAATCTGAAGAGAGAAGACCTGCAAAAAAGATGAGCAACCCTTTGAGTGCCATGGTCCATATGTCCAACAGGGGTCTTTCTGGAGTTCTGTGTAACTCCTGCACTCATGTTGGGTTATTTATTTCTGTTCCTTGGAGCATTTTGGGCTGTTATGTGGTTATTAACCCCTTCCTTGCCATGTTTGTGGTTTAAAGGCACTTCTGTCTCATTTTTCCCATTTATTACTTATTTGGGGTTTTGTTTGACCTTTGGGGACTTTTATTCACGTTTACTAATTTTTACTTTATTTGAATTCCACTCCTTTAAGAGCGTGCTTTCCTGCATAGACACAATTCTCCTTTGGCTTCTATGGGACAGACTGCTTTGGGACATATCTCTGCAACTGATCCATGTACCGAGTTGAGAGATGGCTCATTCTTTTCTTGTCTGCCTTTGCCCTGTATTCTGGTTACCATCCTCAGTGTCTTGGGAGTCCCTGTGGGGTTCAAGTTCTGCTTTTAATACTCTTAAAGGGCGGAACTACATTTCCCATAGATGCCTGTTTTAGTGGGCTGTTTTCTGATTGGCTCTGTCGGTCACCATTTTCTTTTTCTGTTTACACAAGTATCCTAAGCAGGGCATGGATTCCTTTACTCTCCTCCACAGGCTAACTCTTTGCCTGCTGGATAAGTACTTTTTAGGCTTTCTGGGGTGAATCTTTTAATCCGGGAGACAGTATTTGGGTTCTTCACTATTGTAGACACTTTTCTCCTCTTAGGATGGCGGATCCTAATGGACATGGGGCTAGGCCTTAAAGCTAAGGATTCAGGGGAGTCATTAACCCCCTTGCTCATTGTTCCTCATGTCACGCGGATCTTCTCAGAGAGTATTCAGGTCACTTATGCCCCTCAGGCGCTGTGGCCCCTGCTTCTCCTCCAGGGCCCTCCAGCCGTGAACAAGAGCCACATTGGGTCAAGGAGTTAGTCCTCTATGGCACAGTTTCCTCTTTCTCTTCAGGGGGTTCTCCAGTCCTGGAAACCCCTCCCCCTCTTCATTCAGGTTTGTGGCCCCCTAAGGCCCTTGGCATTCCTGATTTATCTGATTCCTCTGAGGAGGATTCATTTGAGGAGTCTGAGGATGGTGTGTATTCAGAAGGGGATTCTTCCCAGTTTTATGGCGACCCTTTTGAAGCTGACCCTGAGCTCTGTGCTAATGGTCTCATTAAGGCAGTTTTGTCTACCCTTAACATTCCTGTTAACCCTGTAGAGTCTCTGTCTACTTCTGACGTCTTTTCCAGGCACAAGAAGTCCTGTACTGTTTTACTGCTAAATCCCACTTTGGATCAAATTTTCCTGCATGAGTAGAAGACTCCTGAAAAGCGTATCACTCTTTCTAAGAGATTTTCTAAAGTGTATCCTTTCTCAGATTGAGCCCCTAATCTTTAGGCTTTCTAAATCCACTGCCTTGCCCATTGCGGATGCTTCGGCATTTAAGGATTTAATGGATAGGACGCTGGAAGATATCCTGAACTGCCTTTGCAGCTATAGGTACATCCATGTGGCCATTACTGTCTTGGCTGCACAGTTAACTGATGCTATCCGCAAGGGTGCCACTCAGGAGGACATTTTATCCATTTTGGCTAATATCGCTGAGGCTCAGCACTGTATTACTGATCCCTTGTTTTATGCTGTCAGGCTTGAGGCTAAAGCCTCTGCTTTTTCTGTTGCTGCCAGGCACGCGTGTCACAACCTTAGGCTTGATCTGAACTTTGACCTCCAAGTTCATTGGTCACTGTACCTTTTTATTCCTGGCGCCACATTCTCTCAGTGCTTGATTATTGAGCTCTGTTCGTTGGAGTTTCTGTCTATTATCAAGTTCTTCTGGTTCCTGACCCGGATTTCTGACCACCCTCCTGTTTGCCGTTTTGGATCTTCTGTTCTGTGTGGATCTCCTGGTTTGACCTTGCCCGGCTTCCGACTAACGACTTTTCTCCTGGCGTCCTCCATCCCGGTACCCGGCATCTCTCATTTCTGCCGGCCTTGTATCTACTGGCCAGCAGTGTTTCAGCTGTGTGTATATTTCATCTGATCACCGTCTCGTGCTGTTTCTGTGCTTCTGCCAGTGTGAGTCATTCATCCGAACATCCGACCGGCAGAGATACATTGTATCAAGGCTAGAGCACTATTCCACCTATCGCCAGCCAGCGGTGCTACACTGTTTCAAGCTAAGGATGCAGTTCATCTGATCTACTGGCCAGCAGTGTTTTCAGCTGTGTGTATAATTCATCTGATCACCGGCTCGCGGTGTTTCTGTTCTTCTGCCCGTGTGTGCCATTCATCCGATCATCCAACCGGCGAAGCTACGTTGTATCAAGGCTAGAGCACTATTCCATCTGATCGACGGCCAATGTTGCTACACTGTTTCAAGCGAAGGATGTAGTTCTTCTGATCTACTGACCAGCAGTGTTTCAGCTCTTGTGTATATTTCATCTGATCACTGGCTCGTGGTATTCCTGTGCCTCAGCCCGTTTGTGCAATTCATCTGATCATCCGACCAGCGGTTCTACATTGTTTAAAGCCTAGTGTGCAGGCTCATCTGATTCACCGGCCAGCAGTGTTTCTGCAGTTGTGCATATTTCATCTGATCACCGGCTTGCGGTGTTACTGTGCTTCAGCCGTATGAGCAACTCATCTGATCATCCGACCAGCGGAGCTATACTGTATCTAGGCAAGAGTACTATTCCATCTGATCATCAGTCCTTAGTGTCTGGAGTTTTCGGCCCATTGCTTGTACCTGGGATTCCCTTGCAATCCGTCTTTGGTTATCGGCTCCTGATCAGCATCTCTACTGGAGAGCCTAGCAGTTTCCATCCTGCTACCAGCCCAGGTATCTCTTCCTAGCTGGAGGGGCTCGTCCCCAGCTTCTCAGCTTGGTTGAGATCCGCCCCTCTACGTCTCCATCTGGTCCCCAACTTGAACCTCAGCCCCCCCCGGGGAGACGATTGGACCGGCGTGACAATGCGTTGTGGCTCAAGATTTGGTCCACTGACCTAATCTCTAAGAAATCATTGGTCTCTCTTCCTTTTGAGGGCACATTTCTTTTTGGCCCTGAATTGAAGAACATCTTCAGTGAAGCTACTGGGGGCAAGAGCACCTTACTGCCTTATGTTCCCACAGGTGAGGAAGCAGCGTCTCTTTCGTCCCCGCCATAGTGAAATGCAAAGATCCAGGTGGTGCCTCTGACCAGCACTACACGCTCCATATCCAAGTCCAGGCAGCAGTGGAGATTCAAACACACCTCCACCAAACCCAAATCCACCAAACCTACTTCAGCATGACTCGCTGAACTCTGGTCCACATACACCTGTGGGTGGTCGCCTGCAACACTTTTTAAGTACTTGGGCAGGCTCTGTTGCCGATCAGTGGGTATTACAGGTGGTGTCAGGAGGTTACAGGATTCCCTTCACATCCCTACCTCCCTTCAGATTCTTCCCTCCTTGCTCCCCTCAGGGACAGGAAAAGCTCAGTCTTTTCAATGGAGCGGTTCAGGCTGTCTTGGGCAAAGAGTCCTGGCTCCGGTTTCCCAGCCAGAGATAGGTTTTGGTTTTTATCCCAACCTCTTCATAGTTCCCAAGAAGGATGGAGGCTGCTGTCCTATACTGGATCTCAAGGATCTCAATTTGTTTGTGGTCCACATTCACTACAAGAATGGAGTCTTTGCACTCTGTCATTGCAGCTATGTGCCTCTGGATCGCTTGCAACTTGCGTCACTTCCAGTTCACAACCCTACCTTTTTGGCTCACCACAGCTACTCAGGTGTTCGCACGGGTCTTAGGGGTCTTGATTGCTTTCCTGCACACAAAAGGGATTCAGGTGATGCCTTACATGGACAGCCTTCTCTTGAAGGCTCCCTCCAGGGATCTCCTGGACCAGGACTGTGCTTGGATCCCCTTTCAACACGGTTGGATCTTGAACATGGACAAGCCTACTCCGATTCCTTGTCAGGACCTGGTTTTCCCTCAGTCTCCAGTTCTGTACTCGGCAGGGCATGGTCTATCTGACAGAGGACTCTGTTCAGCAGATCACGTCCAAGGTGTTGTGTGCTCTGGTGTGGTCTTCATCTCTAGCATGGAAGTTCTCTTCTCTGGTGGGCAAGATGATATCTACAATGGAGGCAGTGCCATACTCCATGGCTCACATCAGAGAACTTCAGAGATTTACTATCCAGGTCAGCCAGGGGAACCTGGACCTTTTGAATTGTACTGTCTCTCTTCCCCCCGAAGTGAGACTAGACCTCTGCTGATGGTTGGACAGCTCCAACCTGAGGAAGGGAAAATAGTTTGTGATTCCATACTGCACCATAGTGATGACGGATGCCAGCCTGTTAGGCTGAGGAGCCGTCCTGAGTCTCCTGGTTGTTCAGGATCGTTTGTCAACTGAGAAAACCTTCCTTTCTATCAACATCCTGGAGTTCGGGTCGATTCTCCATGCTCTAGAATGTTGGACCGCTCATCTGAGGGGATGCCCAGTCCGCGTCCATTCAGACAACTTGACGGCCATCACTTACATCAACAAGCAAGGCGGCACCAGAAGCGCGTCTCCTTGGTCGGAGGTAAAGGCTATTTTAGCCTGGGCAGAGGTACGTATTCCTACTATCTCCTCCGTGCACATTCCAGTCGTAGAAAACATCTTGGCAGTTTTTCTAGGTCGCCAAACCGTGTATTCCAGGTATTGGGAACTCCATCCAGAAGTTTTTGATCTGTTGGTGAAGAAGTGGGGTCTTCCTTGGATAGAACTGATGGCCACCAGGAACAATCAGAAGGTTCAGATCTTTTGCTCTCGCAAGAGGGATACTCTGGTGTTCATGGTGGATGCTTTGTCGATTCCATGGCAATTTCATCTGGCCTACGTTTTTCATCCACTTCCTCTCCTTCCCAGAGTACTGAGGAAGATTCAAATGGACGGTGCATTGGTCATTCTGATCGCACGTTATTGGAACAGGCAGCCTTGGTTCCTAGAACTGCTGGCGTTAGCCGCTCAAGATCCGTTTCCTCGCAGCCCAGATCTCCTTCTCCAGGGTTACCTGTGATGAGAGGATGTGGGCAGTTTGGATTTGACGGCATAGCTTTTGAAGACTCCAACTTGAGGAGGAAGGGCTTTTCTCCTGAAGTGGTCTCCACCATGATCCAGGCCAGAAAACCGGTGGCTTCTAAGGCGCTTCTAAGGTGTACCACAAGGTTTGGTCTACTTTTCATTCTTGGTGTGTGGACAGGGATCTATCCTCACAGGAGTTTGACCTTCTGTCCATCCTGTCCTTTTTGAAGGATGGTGTGAACAAGGGCCTTAGCCTTAGTTCCTTGAAGGTCCAGACCTCTGCTCTTTCTGTATTTTACCAGAGATGCATTGCCATGTTGCCAGATGTCAAGGTTTTCTTTTAGGGGGTCGCTCATGCTTTCCCTGCTTACAAGGCTCCCACTCCTCAGTGGGGCACTAATCTGGCCTTAGGTGTATTGCAGCGACCTCCCTTTGAGTCTCTGGCAACCATTCCTATACGTCTTCTGATGTGGAAGATGGCTTTTCTTTTGGCCATGGTCTCTGTCCACTGAGTTGTAGGCCTTGCCCTGCAAACCACCTTTCCTTGCTTTCCACGGAAAGGATAAGCCTGTTCTCTGTACCTCCCAGGAATTTCTTCCTAATCAGGAGATTGTTGTGCCTTCTTTTTGTCCGGACTCTAGATCTCACAAGGAGAGGGAATCTTCACTTGTTTCACCATACTTGGATCTCCACTTGTGCACCGTACTGAGTCTTACCATAAGACTGATTCCTTATTTGTCATCCTTGAGGGTCCCAGAGCTGGCTTGGCTGCATCCAAGGTTACTATTGCATCCTGGATTAAGTCTACTATTCGCAAGGCTTATGAGCTCAGAGGGAAACCTGTTCCCTTCCACATTACAGCACACTCCACCAGGTCTGTTGGGGCTTCCTGGGCCTACAAGAATCAGGCCTCTGTTGAATAGCTGTGCAAGGCGGCCACTTGGTCTTCTGTGCACACCTTTTCCAAACACTACCATGTGGATGTTCTGGCTTTGGCTGTGTCATGGGGGGCTGGTCGGGAAGAGGTGCTGACCATAGTAAAAAACATAAATAAAGTAGAACCCATAAAGCAAGAAAACCAGTACACGCACAATTAAAGGGGAAACCAATATATGAAATAACAATACACAGCACTAAATTGTGCAAGGTAATTAATTAAGAACAGTATATTTGCGCTCTACAGAGGGATTTACATAAAATGGCAGATTGGGCAAAAAATGGAATATGAAGTTTAATGTGGGGAAGTGTAAAGTCATGCAGATATCCAGCACCCAGTTGAGCCAGGGACTGGACCAGGATGAAAACCCCTAAGACCCACTGAAGCAACCTCACACTAACCAAGGATGGTAATCCCTAGGCATGTCAAGAATATGGCTGAAGACCTGGTGAACTGCGGAATAGCACGGAAACTCCCAGCTAAATGTTGATCAGGTGGAACTGGGCAGCCTTTTACTGGAGACCCTAGCTGATTGTGAATCAGGAGGTAAGTGCTGGTAAACACAGGAACTCTCCGCTTGCTGTTGATCAGACTAAATGTGCAGCTTAGCACAGAATATTCTTAGCTGTCAGTAGATTTTATGTAATGTGCAGCTTAGCTATGGGAATGCTCAGCTGGATGAAGATTGGATGAAAGATTCCGATTAACACAAGAATTCTCAGCTTGCTGAAGATCAGATGAAATGCACACCTTGGCACAGAAACTCTCAGGTGGCTAAAGAACATATGAAGTGTGTAGTTAGCACAGGAATTCTCATCTGGCTGAAGATCAGGTGAAGTGTGCAGTTTACCACAGAAATTCTCATGTAGCTGGAAGTCAGATTAAATGTTCATCTATACTCCAAACTGTGTTGGCTGATGATTAGATGAGGTATTCAACTAAACGCAGAAGCTCAGCTTGCTGAGGATAAGATCAACTGAACAATGTAGATGATGAGAGTAAGGTACATTTACCTGGAACGACAAGATATCACTTCCCATTAAGAGATCCCAGTTTCCCGGAAGGGGCAGAGGAACCCATCAAAACTGCAGAGACTGTCTGCTAAAGTGAAGGTGAAGTAGGCGGGGAGCAGGACCACTACAGCTGCTGGGGAAAAGCCCAGGGAGGAGACCCGTAGAGAGACCATACTCACAGAGCTGTTCAAGAAGAGGTGGGGAATGAATGTCAACAGGTGAGTAGCATTTCTCTGGGCCACAGGGAGAAGACCCGTAGAGAGACCATACTCACAGAGCTGTTCAAGAAGAGGTGGGGAATTAATGTCAACAGGTGAGTAGCAATTCTCTGGGCCACAATGGAGAAAAAGGGGGAACGTCAGACAATGCAGGTCAGCAACGGGCAGGCTATAGATGAAGCGCCAAATCAGCAGGCAAATGGGAGAGCCTCACACACAGCAAGGTTGACAATGGGCAGGCTGGAGAAAAGGTACAGAATTTGAAGTCTGGTTGAAGAGTCTCAAAAAAGGCAGGGTCTGCCACTACAAGCAAGGACTAGAGAAAAGCAAATAACAGACTAAAGCTCGAATATTCAGGTGCTAGGAAGAATCTGGCTCCATGATTTAAACTCCCAACATCCAATGGGAGGTCTGGAATACAGAGATATGACGCTCTCCCTTCTGAGATTGAGGTGGTAAAAGCTGACTTCTCTCTGATCCTGCATGTCCTCCATAAACTGTCAAACTGTACCATTAAAGTTGAGGCTAGAACCTCCACAATTGATGACAGCTTTTATTGCTCCCAATTGCTTTTCTAGATTTCATGTTTAATTTGAAAGTCTATAAATTGAAAATAGATAGCGTTAAGAATCATGTGATAAATTAATATACATTATTTAATGTTCTTTTTGGGGCTCTGTGCTGTAAAATATCCTTTACAACACTACTCAGTGGACCCTAAAGGACCCCTCAATAGTATATGCTCTCTGAGCAGGAGGAGCTGAACCCCTACTTGAAAGAAAGCATGTGCTTAAGTGTGCGCTCTCTCACCCTCTCTCTCTTTCTCTTCCACGCTCTCTGAAGACTAGGGAAATTCTAATTACATTAGATTTGAGTTCCTCTAAGGCTTACAAATGGGGGATGTACTAAATGGTTTGAAGAAAGAATGGAGCAATAAACACAGAAACTCTGTGCCCCAGACATCCAGAGGTCCCAGAGTGTCAGGAATACAGAAGTCTGAACCTGGATGCAGATCTTCTAATACAGGAACTGGAAGCAGGGAGGACTACAGTAGGGCTATACAACAGAGGCAGCAGCCTGCAAGGAGTCCAAACACAGACTGTCCGGAAGTAGGGCTCAGGGCAGTATTTAATAATTAAATTTCAGCCAAGCAGCAATTTAAAAAAATAAAATACTACAATGTTACATATATTCACTATATAACCTACCTAGTAAGACTAACTTGTATTGGGGTGATAGATCCCTTTTAACCCCTTCAGTGCCAGACCCTTGTGCCCATTTTCATACCTGCCAGGCCAGACAATTTGAAGGCACTTTTGCTATGCAATTGTTTTAGTGTAATTATTTCAAGAGCTTATTATTTCAATATGTAAAACTATATATTGTTTTTCTCAGTACAAGTTGAACTTTTCTGTGATATATCACGAAGCTGTGCATCATGAATCAAGATATGATGTTATAAATCCCCCAAAAAAGTGAAAAATTATACTTTCTTAATATTTTACCAAATATCTCTAAGAAATTCTGAAAGGATTTTTTTTCTTTTTCTTTTTTTTTTCTTTTTTTTCTTTCCAAAAGCTCTGATACTTCTGAGTACAAGGATATCAAATTTTGGTGTTACAGGAGTATATGGTCATGAGACTCCCCAAAATGTAATGCTGCACAAGGGGTTCACAATGAAATTTGAATCAAAATTTGCAGTTATCTTTGCTTATGTAGGAAAACAACCCCAAAACCTCCAAATAACCCCCAAAAAGCACCCATTTCCACAAAGCATACTTCCTGGGGAATTCAAAACTGCCTCACTTACCTTTTTTTGTGAACGCTCCAAGCCGCGAATAACCCCCGGAACATGGACGTTATTCAATTTTCACAGATTTTTCTACTAAATATCTCCATTTGGGGGATGATGTCTGTAGCAAAGGTCAAAGACTCCTGAGTCCAATGATACTAAATATGTATAGGGTTACTAGAGTATGAGGCCAGCATTGACTGCCAAAAGGTAACACTGCATTTTGAGTTCAGCTATGGGAATTTTCTCAATAGAACCAAATATGCACTGTTATGGTTTAGAGGCTAAACACCTCCCAAACCTCCAAATAACTCCCAAAAAACACCCATTTCCACAAAGAAGACTTCCTGGGGAATGCAAAACTGCCTCACTTACCTTTTTTCGTGAACACCCCAAGCTGCGAATAGCCCCGAAACATGGGGTTCCTTCATACTTTGACATTTTTTTCCACATGATCTACATTTAAGGAAAGCTGATCGAATTGGGTTAATGGTGTTTAGAAAAATGTTATAGTTGTGCTATGTTTGCTTAGTACATTAATCGTAAATATGTATGGTATCACTATAGTATGGGATTATAAAAGTGCAGTATCTTCCCAATAAAATAGTATCACGGTAAAACCCAAAATGCATGCATCCAGCCTTGTGTGGCTATTATCCCCTGTATCTTCATAAGCTATCCAAAAATGCATGTGATTGTTAAAAGCACACTCCCTGAGGAATGCATAACTGGCTGATTTACCTTTTTTATGTGACAATACCCGCAACACAAATTGGCAGATTAACACTGGTCTTTTTTTCTCATCTGAAGCCTGCATAAAAATATGATTTTCAAGACCTTTTTACTCACACAAGCTCATTTTATTCTTGAGATTTAAACACATATATGAAGGCATAACTGTCCTTTATTACGTTGGAACCATATATTATTCACCATTGCTTAAGTATGTGTCGGTAATTCTCTTGAATAGAGTGAGTCTGCATACTTTTAACAATAATGCTGAAAGCATCATTACCTGTTGCCATAGTTCAGAAACCTCAAAACCAACCTAATTAATATACACAATATGTGCCTAATTTTATATTTTTCATTTATCGTTTGCTTACCAGTTTTAATCCGGAAACCGTGAGGAGACTTTAATCTCTGCCAATCGGTGGTATCACAAATTTTATTTCTATAAATACACACACTTGTATTAAATTTGTCATCATTTTTTCCTCTTATTAAATCATTGTTTCAAAAATCTAAATTTTAATGAGTGTCATCTATACTATAAAAGAAGAAGCGGTCAGGTGACCACAGTTCTATGTCCGTGCCAGACACACACTGGGCTGGCAGCTAGGAGGAGATTTGCATATGTCCTCTATTGCTAGAGCCCAGTATTACACACACACAATTATAATACACACACCATGGGGCTGCACATAAGAGCACATATGCAAATTTCCTATAGATTGTCATTGCCCAAGATACACACCCCGGGGCATAGTTTAGGAGGAGATTACCATATCTCCTACACGGTTCTCAGAAACCAAAAAAATGTCTGAGTCCTGTTGGTGTCAAGAATTTCTTGAGCATGCTGAATAACAGTTGTGGCTGCAATAACCAAACATGCCTCCAAATGCTGCAAATAATACATACAGGGGAATATACACCTCTATCAGTGTCTTGGATTCAAAGAAATGGCCAGACTTCTGAGGTGCAAGGAGAGATAAGCAATGCATGATCGGTGTGCTGCTGACCTCTGATACTAGTGCCAACCAACAGTGATGACAGTGAAATCTGCATAAAAAAGTGATCAGCAACCCTAAGTTGCATGGACAGGGAATGACCTAAGGTGGTAGAGTTAAACCTTTGATATACTTCAGTCCCCAACACCTTCCCCCTTGTATCGTCCATTGTTTGTGCTTCCTCTCCCCGCCTTTAAATGGAGAAAGAAAGTCATGGGAGCACTATAAGTTGAATCTTAAAGGGGGGGCGGGGTTAAAATGTCGGACATGAACAATATTTGTTGAATTAAAAATATTGAAAGAAAGCACTATAAGTCGTATTTAAAAGGGGGTAGTTAATACGTCGAAGTGGGGCACTCTGATGGATTTCTATGATGTATTCTGCATTGCTTTTGTTCGAACAATGATGGTTTTGAAACAGTCGTCGTGCCTTCTACGTCTCAACTCTGAGGCGCAGGATTACTGACAGAAAACGTAACCCCAAAACAGGTGGTAATACTGAGCGTGGGTAATAGAACGCTACTTCCACATTCTTTTTAGTTGTTTCTTTGTTGTTGTTTCTTTGACTGACGGTGCATATGATTACCACTGATTTTGATTTCACAAGTTGGGTAATAGGATACTAAAACCTGACTTACAAAAAACACACCGCCTTTTGTTTTGGGGACTTTGTTTTGCGCTTTTTTTTTAAAATCTTAACTTATACCGGCTATGGCTATGGGGAACCATCTCCGGTATTGTGCAGATGGTGCTGTAGCTTCCGGGTGACATGGATCGCTCGCAGGAGCGATCCAGTCACTCTTTAAGCTTTTATTGGTGAAGGAGGGTTAGGGGAACCTGGGGGCATACAAATAAGTATACTTTTTTCATTTGTACCAGCGATTGATCAAACGATCCATTGCTGGTACATTAACACATGCCAGATTATATGAAGGGACATGAATCGTTCCTGTGAACGATCCCGTCCCTTAATTAAATATTGATTTAGCCCCTGTGTATGCCACAGGGGTTTCACATAACTGGGGCATTGTTTTTTAAAAACATGCAGCCACAGCTTACCGGAAGTACCGATTTAAGCTGCAGCTGCATTTCAGGTGTACAATGTACGAGTGTGGCACCGCGGGAACAGCTGTGTCCACTCATACATTGTACCCACTTGACACTCTGGGGGTTAAGGCATTACTAACACTTAAGTAATTCCCACTGTGATCTCCCTCTACTCCAAAGAGTGTATAGCAGACATTGTTCGGCTGGAGAAAATGGCTTTCCTGCACTCTACTGACTGTGGAGGGGAACTCCACATCTGCTATAGCTTGCAAAAGTCCCAATGCCATGGACCCCAAACGTCAAACATCTCATCCCATGACTCCTAGTCAGCTGCTATCCCCCAGAGTTGGATTGATTAGGACTGGCACCCACCACCTGCACAAAATAATTTGCTTTAGCACCAGTGGTGGTGCCAGCAGTACCAGTTGAATTTGAGGCAGAGGATGTGTGTGACCTGATTCCAGCTGTTATATTACAGCAGGGCTTCAGCTATTTTTTCCCATTATTTATTTTTTCACCTTTTGGTTCATAAGGCCACTGCGTACCCTTCCTCATTTTATTAAAGTGATGTTAATACCTAAAATGTAAAATGTACTGTTTATCCCCCTGAGTAAAGGGTACTTCCACTGCTGAGAGGTGTTTTATTCAAAAGTTATTGTAGCTCAAACTTGAATATTTTAGGTGCAGTATCACAGTGGCCTGATCTTGTACAGTGGTGCTGTTGCTACACCATCCTATGGACAGCTCTGGCCACCTTGACCATAAATCTCCATAGGATGGTATAGCAACAGCACCCCTGTAACATTTCAGGCCACTGTGATACTGCACCTAAAATATTCAAGTTTGAGCTGCAATAACTTTTGAATAAAACACCTCTTGTTTTACTCAGGGGGATAAACCTCACAAGATATTATTTTTTACATTTTAGGTATTACTGTCTCTTTAAAATAGCTTCAGAATGAATTTAAAAATTAAACAGGCAAGGGATTTGTTAGAGACATTCAGTGCAGTGGATGTCTGCCACAATATCAGTATTCATGATCATCAAATGGAGTATTCACCAACTGTGTAAAGGATACCACTTAGCAAGAAATTCAGGATGTCCTCGCTGTTACAGCAATAGAAACCTGACAGTCCAGGCGTGGTACATTAAAATGTCTTTTTTTTTTCTACTTCACTTCTCATTAACATCATTATTTTCTTCAATAATTTAACCAATGTTTTATCTTGGCATTACAGTATTTCTGTTTGTATTGTCTTCATTTTCAGTAGTTAGCCAGCTGCTCTCTAATTTTTACGCTGTAACTTTGACTAATGTAGATATTGCAACCCCTCATCCTTTCTTTCCTTGGGTGCATTTTCTATAAAGACTGTAAACAGGAGTAGCTTTGTCTCAGCCTTATTTGTACCAGGACTCTGCTATAGATGCCATATTCTATCTGCATTTATCTATTATATAATAGAGATAATAGATAAATAATAGAGGAAGCATTATTACATAATTTATGTCTCCCTCAGGAGACAAACACACCCAGGGGCAGCAGTAAATAAGAAAATCTTCCCTGTACTGCCTGTCCCATTCATGTAAGCACGCGGGCAAAATCTTGACAGGAGTGGCCGTGGAGGAGTAGCAAAAATCAAAATCTCTGCAAGGAAATGCAGGGACTACAATAAGCGCACACTACATACATGGACAAACTGCTCACACATACTATACACGCACAAACACTGTGCACACACTACACGCACAAACACTGTGCACACACACTACACGCACAAACACTGTGCGCACGCACTGCACGCACAAACACTGCGCGCACTGCACACACAAACACTGCGCGTGCGCACACTACATGCGAACACACTACACACACACACTACATGCGCGCACACTACACACACACACTACATGTGCACACACTCCGTGCACACGCACACACTGCTCACACACAATATGCGCACACACTTTAAGTGCACAAACACTATAAGCGCATACACTGCGCATGCACACCGTATGCAAGAGCACACACTACACGTGCCACACTCCATACACAAACACAGTGCCACACAGTATAACCGTGCACACACTACATACACAAACACCGTGTGCGCACACTCTGTGCTCACACACACTGTGCGTACACTCTGCACTCAAACACCCTACACACGCACTCTGTGCATACACAGACACTAAACATGCACACGTGCAAAACATAGACGCACACAGTACATGCACTACACACACTTTCTGCACACTCGCTACACAAACACACACTCTGCACAAAACACGCACTATGCTATATGAGAAACACAATACGGCAAATGCAATATGCTCTATGCCAAACGTAATACACAAAATGTTATATGCAAAACACTATACACAGTAGGCTATACGCCAAAGGGTATACTCAAAACATTATATGCAAAACGCTATACAGAATACGAAATACACCAAACACCATATGACAAAAACCGTAAGACAAATACCAAACAAAATACTCAAAACAATATACAGAATATGCAGTATACTAAAGGCTATACCAAAACATTATATGCAAAACTCTATACAGAATCTGCAATACACCAAAAACCATATACCAAAAGCAAAATGCAAATTGCCAAACGTGCACACACTTATATACAACAAATGCACAAAGCTATATGCAAAACGCCAGTGCCAATAGGCCAAACACTATATGCACAAAGCTATACACAATACGCTATATGCAGAACGTAACACTCTGTACTCCAAATGCAATAAGCCATACTTCAAACAACATACACCAAACAGATAATGCTGTATGTAAAAAATGCCAAATGTTATATGCCAAATGCACGCCGCTATACACAATACACTGTATGAAAAATGCTATACACAAAACACAAATGCTGTATCCAAAACACAATACAGCAAAATGCCTTGTTCACACATGCTCTTGCTCTCACCCACACATATACGCACACACGCTCACACTCACAGATGGAGAGTTGCGTAATGCAGTGCTTTGTAATACGTTACACAATTTTTATTTTATTTATCTTTTAAAGCTGAAAAGACTAAGCACTGAAAGTTCAAGAAGCCAGTTGTTTTATTAACTGCATATTGTGGGCGGACCTCACCAAGTACCCGAACCGGAGGCTGAAGTGTGCTCCTAGCCGCCGTAAACCAGGCCTGTTGAGAGGGCCTAGAGGAGAGGGAAAAAGAAAAAAGAAAAAAAAAAGAAGGGGGGGGACCTCGTAAGGGAGGGGACTCGGCGCCCAAAGAAGCGTCATTACCACGCTTCAGGACGCCGCTAAAGTATCTCCCGGTCCACCCACAATTCCAGGCTAACCAATAGCCTTAACACACACATATATATATATATATATATATATATATATATATATATATATATATATATATACATACATGAAGAAAGAGAAGCAACTGAGACTGCCTAAATCCACAGAAGAACCGTGGTTAGTTCTCCAATATGTTTGGAACAACCCACCTACCAAGTTATGTAGCAAACTGTGTACCTAAAATAACTGAGGCTGTTTTGAAGGCAAATGGTGGTCACACCAAATATTGACTTGATTTAGATTTTTTGTTCTGTTCACTCACTATACATTTTGTTAATTTCTTTTTATTTTTTTGAGGGGGTAACAAGGGTAAGCATCTATTTTTTGTGCTTTCTCATTAAAATTATATATATTTTTTTTTTTCAAAGACTCAAGCAAAAACTCAAAGTATGCTCCTTAGTCTGATTTTCTAAATATATAGAATAGATAGAAATGTTGCTGCTGTGCACTGTTAAAGGGATAGTAATACTTCGTTTTAACTTTATTTTATTTTGTAGGCATTAAAAAAACATGAAGAATGATATAAGTCTTATCTCTCAAACCTTTATGGTTTATGAGATATTCACAAGCAAAGTTTCCCCCTCCCGCCCCTTTTACCTACTGTAAACAATCTCTTCTCAGATGTGGACTGCAGTCCATAGACTGGACAGATAACAGAAGGGGACACTCTTATTCCTATGAAAACAATGAAATCTCTGCCCCCCTTGACAAGCTTTTCAGGTTTTTCCCTTATCTTAATTGAAGATTGTCCCTCTGCAGTCTACCTGGGCAGCTCCCTTCTGCCCTGGCTTAGAAGTGTTACATCAGTAAAAGGGGTGGGAGGGGGACACTTTGCTTGTGAATATCTCTTAAACCATAAAGATTTGAGAGATAAGACTTATATCATTCTTCATGTTTTTTAATGCCTCCAAAATAAAATAAAGTTAAAACAAAGTATTACTATCCCTTTAAGTGACATACAACGCTTTCATAAAGACTTTTTTTATTTTCATCTTAGGTTGTGACCATAAAACTGGAAGATTACATTGATTTCTCCCATATTATTGTTTACTTGCCAGCAACAAATGGAAGTCGGGTAACGTATCTATTTCCACCATCCTATATAATAATTCACTAAAACGTTTGTAACGATGCAGTCATGCACAGTAGAGACTGCCCGTGATGAGGCTGATACAGAGCAGGGCGCTCAGAAGTCAGACTGGAGGTCTGACTTCGGAGCATCCAGCTCGGTATCAGCTGCAGCACGGGCAGTCTCTACTGCGCATGACTGCACCGCGACCGCCCGGCACTGTGGCAGTGTACACGGGCTTTGCTACTAGTACCATATAATTTTCACTTTTAATGAGAGAAAAAAATATCATGTTTATAATATGATAGTTATTTACTGCAACTTAATAAGAGTACTTGTTTAACTGAGTTTGAATATAGGCATACTATATGAATCATAACAATCACAAGTTTCTTTACGAAAAATGTTACTAATGTTTTACTGTCATCTCCAATGGGAGCAGTCTTGGAAAAAGCAAGGGGCTGCACTGTAAAACCCCAAAATGTCTCCTATTGGCCATTTAGTGGGTTAGAAAACTGTATCAAGCAGGACAGGAAACTGCACAATTCACTTCAGTCCTCTCCTGGAAGGCACACTGGAGTCTCTTTTTAGACCATTGTTCTACGCCACTGTTGCTCCACCAGGGCTCAAAGGCAGCACCAGCTTCATCTCAAAGTCTACAACCAGGGGAGCTATTCTGCCAATAGTGCACGTATCCTAGGATTGTTACCCTTTAAAGGATAGTCTGTCTGCATATTCTTTCATTATAATCTACAATAAATATTTCTGAATGTATTAAATATGTACTATCATCACAAGTTTTTATAGTTTTGTCAAAACTGCATTTAATATATGTTACAGTTTTCTGTGGAATGTGAATTTTTATCAGAAGAGTCAAGAACTGTAGATGTTCCTGTTACATATGCCCTTACATTTGGTATGTACCAACAAACATGGAGATTTATTACTACTCTGTATACGTATTGCATGTAGCACAATGTGTTTGTGAGCACTTATAGCAAGGCTACTGACAGTGTACAGTTGCATCTTGATATAAAAAGTGAAAAGTATATCTAGAGTGTTATGTGTGATATGGTAAGTGCCTATGAATATAAAGTACAAATGTTTCAAAGATCTGAACAGTGTCTACTAGTAGAGAACTTAAAAACTGTTTTTTTGTAGTAATATTGGTGACAGATTATCATGACTGTGTTACAGTATATTATCTCCCAGATGACATAGTTAGCATGTTGTTGATTGAATTGCTAGATTGGTGGGAGAGACTGTTTATCATCCAGTTGGCTTTGACCTAATTAGTTTCTATAACAAAATATCAGAGTGCTAAATATCTCCTGAGGAATGATTTCTGGAGGTAGGTCTCAAGCTTAAGGTAATGGCCTGCCTAAATCTATATCTATCATCATCCTCTTCAGCCATTGTCGATCCATTGCAGGATAAAGGCCTCTTAAGCAAGTCTCCAACAACTTTGGTTGTGCTTTTGTGGCCACTGTGTACCATCAAATTTAGTAATTTCATATACCCATCTTCTCTTTGATCTTCTTGGGTGTTTAGTATCAAGTGGAAACCATTCCAGAATTCATTTGGTCCACCTGCCTTTAGGTCTTCTTCCATTTTAGGCTCCTTATTCTTTCAGCGATATCATTGACCTTTGTTTGTTGACAAATCCATGCACACATTTTTCAGACTCTCTGTTATGTTCAGAATTTAGTGTTCCATATTTCTTTGTGAAACCTTAAGTTGTTCTATGACTTTAGCATCCAGTGTCTATGATTCACAGCCATACGTAAGTCCAAGTAAATGACCAGGGGGGTGGAGAAAGGGTGGGGATAAATTTAGTCAATAGGGAGGAACTCCTAGTAAATGAAAGTGTAGAAAAAAGGCATGTAGGGATTAATATATGTAAAGACTTCAAAATCAATTGTATGCTAGCAAATGCAAGAAGTGTAGTAGATAAAATAGGAGAACTAGAATTGCTGGCTGTTAATGAGCAATTGGACATAATTGGAATAACAGAAACATAGTGGAATGATTCACATGACTGGGCTGTAAATATAGAGGGCTATTCCCTGTTTAGAAGAGACAGGATTAATAGTAAAGGGGGAGGTGTGTGCTTATATTTGAAAACATAGCTAAATCTAGTTTTGCAGGGTGATATTAGTGAGGAAACTGGCCAAATTGTGGAGTCCATGTGGGTAGAAATTGAGACTAAGTGTGGTGTAAAAGGTGGAAAAAAAAAAGATGTTGGTGGGCATATGCTACAAACCACCAAATATTGATGACAGTTTGGGCATACTATAATTATGGGAGAATTTAATTATCCAGATATCAAGTGGAAAAATTAGGCCTGTCAGAGTCCTAAGGGTAGCAAGTTTTTGAACACACTTTGTGAAAGCTACATGTCACAAATGGTGGAAGTGCCGACAAGAAATAACAATATATTGGATCTAGTGATGACGAATAACACAGAAATGGGATCCAATATTAAGGTAAAAGAACATTTGGGAAACAGTGATCACAACATGGTTACATTTGAGATTAGTCTGGCAAAGCAAAACTGTATAGGTTCAACCAAAACTCTTAATTTTAAAAAAGCTAACTTCAAATTGTTAAGGGCTTCAATGCAACACATAGACTGGGATATTTTATTTAAAGGCAAAAATACTGAGGAAAAATGGTCAGAATTCAAATTTAGGTTGCAGAAATGTACCCAACAGTATATACCAATGGGGAACAAATGCAAAATTAGTAAGTCACAGCCAATGTGGTTAACAGCCAATGTGGTTAAATGTGGGAACTGTTCAGTTCCTTCAGACTTATATAATTTGAATGCATTTTTTTCCTTGCCATTTCCTTCTTTACATAAGAAGGAAATGGCAAGGAAAAAAATGCATTCAAATTATATAAGTCTGAAGGAACTGAACAATCTTTCTTAAAATACAGGGAGTGCAACAACGATTGCAAAGAGACAATTAGGGTAGCAAAAATAGATAATGAATCTCAAATTGCAAGGGAAAGCAAGACTAATCCAAAAAGTTTTTCAAATATATAAATAGCAAAAAACTTAAGAGGGAGTGCATTGGACCATTCAAAAATGAGATGGGTGAGTTGGTTAGTGAGGATAAGGAAAAGGCTGATTTTTTTAAACACTTTCTTTGCATCAGTATATACAAGGGAGCAAGGAATGGTAGAAGAGCCTCCGCAAGTAACAAATAAAACAATACAATTAACAGATATTGGGTTAACTAAAGAAGATATCATGGGAAGACTGAACAAAATTAAGACCGACAAAGAACCGGGTCTTGATGGTATACATCCAAGGGTTCTTCAGGAACTTGGTGCAGTGTTAGCAAAAACCCTATAGTTACTTTTTAAAGATTCTATTACCACAGGCTCAGTGCCACAGGATTGGTGAAGAGCTAACATAGTGCCTCTGTTTAAGAAGAAAACTAAAACAGAACAGCGCACTTCTTTAGACTGAAAACAAAGAGGCAGATAACGTAAATACCTGGATCACAAGGTAAGGCATCCCATCCAGTCTCCTCATTTTCCAAAATAGAAAGCAAAAACGCACCTGTCTCCCGAAGCAGCAAACCAGCACAAAACCACATTCATGGAGTAGCCACCGGGACCCTTAGGGCATTGTGAAAGATAAAGGCCAGAATGGGCTTGAGCTCCCTCCCAGGAACCTTTCCAGGTAAGTCACTAACGTGGAACAACAGCTCGCCTTGGAGGTCTCAGGCCAACAATGCAATCAGTGAGATGTTGGTAGACCGCATGCCCCAATGAAGCCTGATGATGAGCCTCAACGCCTGTCTCATTCTTCCATATCGAGAGAGACTGACTGGACAACCCAAACTCCAACTGTATTCTCACCATCTCATCTTGAACCGCTGCTTTGACCTCCTCCACCAGGTCCCGGAGGTCCGCCCTGGTGAATAAATGCGTGATGTCCTCTTTTGTCAAAGGAGCTCCGCCCTCCGTATTTTTCAGCCGTGGCCTTTGAGCCTTGTGATGCCCAGATAGGAATGCAGTAAATATAACTTCTCCTCGGTTTTTATTCAGCTTTATCTTGCACATAAACATCCAGGAGAAAACAGACGAGGGCCTCCGAGGACAAAGCATAAAAACCAACTATATGTAAGCTGCTAAACTATGAGAATTAGTATCCCGGCCTCGGAGCTGATCAGAAATGTGACAGTCTTCCTCGGTGGTTCGCCCCACCCCCGTGTCCATTCTACTTGATAGTAACTTTGTGAAAACCGTTTAGACACTGGCAATAGTCTTATCGGTTGGTAGGTTTTTAGATCCGACTTATCACCTTTTCTGGGCAATAGGATGACTGCAGCATTGTTCCATGTTTCAGGCACTTTTCCAAATAGTAGGTATTTTGAAAATAGTTTAGCTAGGCCTTTGAATAAGGGTTGACCTCTGGCTTTCAATATTTCAATAGTGACTTCATCAGGTCCGTCTGCTTTGCCTTATTTTATTGATTTTATTGCTGCTTCTACCTCTGGCACAGCTTCAGTTTCTAGCATTGCATTCATCCTTATAAAGATTTTAAAATTACTTGTTTTAGTATTTGTTGTTGTGTTTCTGCTGTTGTACCATCTTCAAGCTTTTAAAGGGTTAGTAATGGCATATATAAATAAAAAGTATTATTGTAGATATTGAAGAAATAAATCCATAGATGCCAGTTGTCTCTCTCAAACCTTTATGGTTAGAGAGATATAACATTTTAAAGTCCCCCCCCCCTCCCCTTTACCTGATGTCAGCTGGCAGAAAGAGATTTGTTTTGCCTGACTCGAGGTGGCTCTTCAGCAGAGCCGACATACCACAATCAAAAAATAAATACTTCATTGGAATGGTCTGCAAAGTGTGCCTGGTTTGCAAGCACACTTTGTAGACCATTCCAATAAAGTATTTCTTTTCACATAGAGCTATTTTGGCTCTGTTGAAGAGCCGCCTGCCGGTCCCGGGACCAGGACCTTCTGTCAGCTAAAGGCTGACGTCAATGAAAGGGGAGGGGTAAATGTTTCACCATCTTTCATTTTGCTTTCTGTAGCCCTTGATTTTCGTCTAATCTCTTTTTTGATGAGCTCATCGTTGAACTTGAGCGTTAGTTCTTTTACGCTCTTCCTTATGGTCTTGCACATTTCTATCATATTCTACCCTGTTTCTAATATTACAGCTTTTCTTAATTTTTTGTCACGTTCAGATCATGGCAACTGTTTCTTTTGATATTCGTGTTTATTTTTCTTGTTTCACAGTAGGTGTAAGGGCATGCATAGTGTCTGATAGTCTCAATAACTGTTTCATTGTGTACTGAAATGTCTGCCTCTGGAAGGTCTTGCAGCACACTGAAGTGATTAGACCGTGCTAATTCAAAATTCTTATGATTTTTCAATAGTTGGCTAGTGTTGATCTTCACATTTCTTGAGTTCATCATTTTCTTTCTGGTGATATCACTAACAATAACAAGAGCACTCATAAGAATTATCAAAAACTGTAAATTGGTATGTATTTATTAGTCAATGTTTCAGCCCCCTTAAGGACCGGTGCATGCATGAGCAGCCAACACTTAAGGACCATGGAGTATTTATTTATTTATTTTTTGTCGGATCAGATTCAGGGCTCCCCACGAGGCTGCATGCCACTTGGGGAGCCCTGAATTCCATGACGTGCGTGGACTGTCACTGGTCCTTAAGTGCCCGACCGCCTTGATGGTCCTGGCTCGGCATTGGACTAGTAAATACACACCAATTTACACTTTTTGGTAAGTATTATCGGTGCTCTTGTTATTTTTGGTGATCTCACCATTAACTTATGGTCATATGCGTAAGGCTACGAGTAGCACCTAGCTGTTTTGGTGAGCCCACCAAAGACAAACCAACATTATTATTATAAGGCCACATGGCAAAAAAAGTCTACTAAATCCATAAATTAAAATAATTGGTTACTAATCTCAAATGCTTATGACATCACATTGGTGGTTAATTAGAGTAAAATCATCTACTGACCCTGAGCCTGATTCCCAATTCCCATTCAGCAGATCATAGGACAGCATCGCTCGTCCTACCCAGCGTTAGTTGAGAGAACATTGCAGCCCATAGAGCTGTTGTACACAACTTGATCCCAGTATGTCCATCCAAAAATATCAAACTAATTACGTTTTAGATTGTGGAATGGGTTGCATAGTTATCACTGTACATAGTGTAGTTAGTTATAGAGTTATACCTCCTGTGAAACTGTAATAGAATGATCAATCAATCTTCGTAACATAGTTATTCAATACACTGTGCGTGGGGGAACTTGGCAGTCATTTTACACTGCAAATGTTAGCAGTCATACATTCCACACAGAGTCACAGCTTTGACATTAATTAAGTCTGTGTGATACATTGATTTTGTGTGGCACCACGGAGAGGAAGTACCAGAGCAAAAAGCCTGTGATCACAACAGAATGGTTCCTTTGTAATGTCGCTTCCAGGTAAAGCAGAATTTAAAGGCAAGCGGAGCTGAGTTAAAAACGTTTCCTTACTTATGGACTGCGTTATTGATGCAGTTCCATGAATTGAAGTTTGGCAGTTGGACAACCTTCATAATGTTGATGTTATTTATAGAGCTGGAGCCTTCATTAATAACACAGTCCATAAGTTCGTAATTAAATGTTTCACTCCTTTCCAGCTGCCTTTCAGTTCTTCTTCACTTGTAAGGTAACTGACAAAGGAGACATTCTGTTTTGATCAGAGGCTTTTTGTGGTGGTCTTTGTGTCCCTGGTGTCGCATCTCTAAAGCAGGAGCAGAACACCTCTGTTTAGCTACATGAATCATAACAACAAATCCATATGAAGCGATTGTTGCTGTATAAGCCTCCCTTTGCAGCTGCCTTGTACTTTTCAACCTATCGTGAGGAAGAGCTGGCTCTTCTGTGCTGGGAGTCCCTGTTCTGACACTGCACCACTCCTAAGGTGATGGCATTGATTGACACCCCGGGCACAGTATAGTACAGAATTAGTGAGCACTTCATTCCGCTTATATTCATGCTAGATTTGTCTGTTTCCTCTTTACCACTTTACAACTGTCTGATCACTGGGCTTTTCTGTGGCTGCTTTAGCAGGTGAACAGGTCTGCTGTCAGAAGCCGGCTGTCCCATCAGATGATCCCGAACCCCAAAGTGCCTCTGCCCAAGCCTCGTGTGTAGCAACATCTCGAGGAGCAGCTAGGTGTGTGAAGTGGCAATGCTGGAAGGTGCAGTGCTTGCACAGGCATCACACAGAGTTAAGGTGGTGATAGTTTGCTATGTTTTCTTTTTCCAACATGGAATATTGAGGGCAGGCAAACCTCATGCCCCCTGTATATACTAGTGAGGCAGTATGGAGGAGATATGAATATCTCCTCCTTCCTGTCACCCCTGGGTGTGTTTGTCTGCCCAGAGGTGTATGTGGCAGAGACAGAGAATTCTGGCACTCTGCCATCATTCTCCTTTTTTTTTTTTTTTTTTTTTTTCCTTGAAATGTTATTGCGTTTTCTTCAAACTGGGAATGGATTACAGAACGGTAAAAGGGAGAGAAAAAACAACAAAGGGGGGGGGTACATTGAGTTTGCTTGGCTGAGCCAAGGAGGTGCACAATATCAGACATATACAGAGAATGCTGGTCGCAGCAAGATTAGATGCAAGGGCACGTGCCTTAGACACCCCAAACAGCCCCACAGTGTGGCTTGGCTGAGTCGGTCCCCGTATGGGGGTGAGGCCTTGGGGGGCTTATGACGTGGCTAATCAGCCACTGTTGAAACTGGGAGAAATGTTAATCAGGCCGTGTAAGTGTCAAGGTTTCCCAGGAACAAACCAGGAGTCAGTATGGTATAGTAAAACAATCTTTATTGAATAAATATAAATACAGTAAGTCACAGAACAATGAGTAAGTGAATCACAGAATAATGAGTAGAGGTCCTTCTAGTGGCCAATGACTCTATCAGAAATAGGAGTCTGCCAAAAGTTGGAACACTCTTAAAGAGACCGGCAGAAGCCTCTTGAGTCTCTATATAACGAAGGTCCAGCAGGAATCCCAGTAAGAGACTAACTGACTCACACCTACAGTCAGCAGGTAGATCTAGGGATCTCCCTAAAGATGATACTGTAAGGGAGAAGTACTGACTCAAGCCTGCAGTCAGTAAGGAGACGGCCGTTCACTTTCTCAGAGGGACCAGAGTGTTCCTGACTCACGCCTGCAGTCAGGGAGTAAGGTCTTAAGCAGAGCCGTAGGTCTGCACCAGGTTGGGTGTCTACTACACAACAGATGAGAGTGGGTACCGTGTTAGCCGTATAAATACAGGAGGCAAATATAGTTTTTGATACCTTTTATTGGCTAACTAAGCAGATTTAAATGCAAGCTTTCAAGACCTTAGGTCTCTTCCTCAGGCATGTTATACTGCTACACAACGGGAGTAAGCAGGAGAATAGTCAGACAGAGCCACAGGTCAGCACCAGATCGGATAGACAGACAAGCCGGGTAATACACAGTTCAGGTAGTCAGCCAGAGCCACAGGTCCGCACCAGATTGGGTGTCCACTACACAATGGGAGCAGGCAAAAAAGTAGTCAGGCAGAGCCACAAGTCAGCACCAGATAGGATGGTCAGACAAGCCAGGTCAAACACAGAGCCCAAACTAAACAGAACTGTTTGTACAACAACGCAAGGGCAACTGAGCCAGGACTCAGACTGCCCTTTAAAACCCTCCTCAGGAAGTAGGTAGGAGGAGCAGGCTTAAAGGAAGGAAGTAGGTAGGAGGAGACTACAGGAAGCATGGCATAAAACAGAGTTCTGCTTCACTCTGAAGCCTCGCACCTGCAGATGACGCATCTTGCTCTGATGCGTCCAACCACTTCCATCTTCCTGCGTCATCCATGCGGCATGGACGGCCGCTGATGCCACCAAGCGCTCCCAGAACGGACGCCAAGATAGACACGTGGAATGACGTTGAGCGTTGCCTGAAGTGGCGGCGCTGGAACCAAGGTAAGCTGTGACAGTAACCCCCTCAAAGGCCCCTCCTCCAAGGATCCAATCGAGGTTTGTCAGGGAATCGAGCATAAAACCTGCGTACCAATACAGGAGCGTTTACATCACTAGCAGGTATCCATGAGCACTCCTCAGGCCCATAGCCCTTCCAATGAATGAAATAATGTAAGTACCCTCTACTCATACGGGAGTCCAGAATGTTCTGTACCTCATATTCCTTGTGATCTGCAACTCTCACGGGGGCGGGACGAACAGGAGCAGAGGTATACCGGTTCTAGACCAAGGGTTTTAACAATGACATGTGAAATACATTATGGATACACATATTGGCAGGAAGTTCAAGGGCATATGCCACAGGATTAATCTCTGAAAGGACCAATAAAATGAGGAGCCAACTTATTACATGGAACCTGGAGGTGCAAGTTTTGGCTAGACAGCCACACTCTGTCACCTACCTGGAAAGTAGGTGCTGCCAGTCGCCTACGGTCAATCTGCCTTTTTTGCAGCTGTGCGGAACCACGTAGGGTATGGTGTACATGTGCCCATGAGGAACGGATCGCTCTTAAATGCTCATCCAGAGCTGGAATTTCTTGTGCTTGGAAGGCCTCAGTCAGAACAGAGGGTTGAAACACATATCTGATCAGGAATGGCGAACTTCACGAGGAAGAATTCACTACACAATTCCAGGCAAACTCCGCCCAGGGCAACAGGGTAGCCCAATTGTCGTGGTGGTCAGAGATATAACAGAGGAGAAATTGTTTTAAGGCCTGGTTGGACCTTTCTGCTGCACCATTTGACTGAAGGTGGTAAGTGGAAGAGAATGCCAGCTGAATTCCCATCTGAGCACAAAAGCACCTCCAAAACCGGGACACAAATTGGCTTCTTCTATCAGATGCAGTAGCTCTGAGTATGCCGTGTACCCGAAAGACCTCTTTGGCAAATATCACCGCCAATTCCTGCCCGGATGGCAAACCCATTTATCCATGATCATAAGTATGGCTGTGAAGCCCATGGAATTAGGAAGTTCGACCATAAAATCGATTGATAAATGAGACCATGGACGGTCCCCATTAGCCACAGGCTGCAGCAAACCGACTGGCATGTGTCGAAAAAAATGTCCCACTTCCAAAGCACTTTTCACACTCATAGACAGAGGTGGACAGTCTACAGGGACTGGACATCAGTCTCTGGGCTGGAGAAATCCAGCCAGGGCTCCCAGACGGAGAGAGAGGCATCATATCAATCAGCCAGTTGAGCAGTCAGATATGTGCCATACAGCGGCCACCAGTGCTGTTTGCTCTGGGAGGAGCAAGTGCTTTCAGTGCAAAGCAATCAGATTGCAAGCTGCTAACAGAATGTGAGTGACTAACTTGGCCACAGGCCTGGGGAGTCTCCGGAGAGTAGTCCAAACACCAGTATCCAAAGGTCCAAACGCAGAACGATCTGCGTGACATCACATATAACCGCCAGGACCATGGACCAGTAGGTCTGCACCAACAGACAACCTCACCAAATGTGTGCCAAATCACCACCTCCGGGCCACCTCTGAAGCACTCCTGCGAAATAGAGCGGTTGATTTTATGCAGTCTATCAGGGTTAGGTACCACCTATGAAGCAGTTTATACTCTCTTTCCTTATGAGTGGTGCAAATGGAACTACTGGCAGTTGCAGACCATGTTTTGACCCATGAGCTCAATGGGAGTTCCGAGCCCAAGTCACTTTCCAGGCCCGCAACTGTTTAGTTTTGTCGTCGATAGAAGCATCTGTGACATGCCTGTAAATCGAGGACAATAGGCCCTGTGTGGGAGAGGACTTCAAACACAGACCCTTGTACCAAGTCAGACCGTGGGACGAGAAGGATTTCAGAGTGGAGCACAGGAAATGGACAATCTGCAGGTAATTATAACCCTCTGAGGGAGGCAGGCCATATTTGTTGCGCAGGGAATCAAAAGGTAGCAATTGATTGTGGTCATCATAGAAGTGGTAGAGGCGAAAATGTTTGTGAGAGAGCCACCTTTGGAGTGGTATAAAATGGCGGTGAGTCTAGACTGTTTCAGGATCCACAGAGCATTTTGTATGGGGATAGGAGAAAGCAGGAAATTCTCTATCTGCACCCAGGGAAGGAGATCCAGTGATGGGAGGTGCCACTGGACCAGTTGGGCCAGTTGCGATGCAGTGTAATAGGGGAAAATCTGGGGCAAGCCCAGGACCTTCCCCCCCTGAGTTTTGGGTTGGGCAAAAATGTTGGAGGAAACTCGCGGGTACTTCCCGTTCCAAATAAACCGTAGAATTTTGGACTGTAATATAACAGTCTGGGAAGGAGATTCATCTTTACTGAGACAATGCGCCCTATACAGGAAATGTTGTAGGGGCACCACGCTCGAGATCAGCCATAAGAGTACGCAGCAGCAGTGTATAGTTCTCAGTATAAAGTGAGTAGTACGTCGGGGTCAGCTTCATGCCTAAGTAACAAAGGTTGAATTTAAGTAATTTCAAAGTGGGGTGGGAAAGGTTGATATTTAGGGCTTGAGATTTATCGACATTGATCTTAAATTCAGATAGCCGCTGGTAGATGAGGAGATCCTTCATGATCGAAGGAAGAGAGGTAGGCAGCTTGGACAGAGTCAGAAGAATATCATCAGCGAATAGAGAATGTGATCCGTGAAGGGTTCCAAGCTAAGTGAGAAGAGAGAAGGGACACCCCTGACGGGGGTGCCTCCTGCACCTCAATAGAGTCTCAGGAGAAGCCCGCGATTGAGACCTGAGCTTTTGAAGATGAATATGGGGCCAGGATGGCGAGCAAGAAAGATCTGGGGAAGTTGAATAGACGTAAGGTGGCAAATATGAATTTCCAGTGGAGGCGATTAAAAGCATTTTTGAGTATCTATGGATAGCAGCGTTGAAGGGATCTCGGGCACACAAGCTTGATGGATCAGTGCCATCGCACGTCGCACACAATCTGATGCCTGTCAGCCACGGTTGAACCCCACCTGGCCCTGGTGGGCTATAGAGGGGAGGATAGAAAGGTGATTGCTAGGATTTTCGCAATTAATTTGATGTCTGTATTGATGAGAGAGATGGGCCTGTAAGAGGAGTAACTAAGAGGGTCCTTGTTTGGTTTGAGCAGGAGGATAATGGAGGCTTGTAGCATAGACGGGGGAAGAGAGGTTCTCTCACGCAAGCAGTTAAAGATCCAGGCCAGATAAGAGAGGAGTTGCAGCTGGAAAACCTTATATTTGCTGGTGAACCCATCCATGCTGGGAGCTTTAGAGAGTTGTTTAATGACCTGAGAAGACTCCTCTTCTGAGATTGAGGCTTCCAAGATAGATCCCTGATCGTTGCTGAGGGTGGGTAGACTGGGAGACCCAAGATAGAGAAGGGCCTTAGAGGGTACCGTGTCCACAGAGTGAGCATCTGAGTACAAATCTGTGAAGAAAGAACAAAATGCAGCCAAGATGCTAGTGCCATCCTGAAGTCTGATGACAGGTATATTATTTTGCTGCTGTGTCTCTCAAAGTTTTCTAGCCAGCATTGTATGGGCCTTGTTGAAAAATTGGTAGTACCGCGCGGTTTAGTCCATGTCAGTGCTTTTTCTGCATCAGTAATCAAGAGAGCATTGAGCTGTCCTCACAGGGATACTATACGTGACATCAGATCAGGAGAAGGAGAAGCTTTGTAAGAGAGCGAAAGTGCGGCCATCAAGCTGTCGATTTGGGAACGACGAGCCTTCTTGCAGTAAGAGGCCAACTGGATCATTGTACCCCGCAGTATAGCCTTATGTAGTCCACAGATCCATTGTTTAGAGAAAAAAAGTGGGATAGGGCACTCAGGATAGTGTAGCGAGTGGTAGGGTCATTCAGAAGGTTATCATTCAATCTCCATGCCCCCGGACCCCTCCCCGAGCCCAAATCCTCAAAGACCGAGTGGACCAACGAATGGTCCGACCAAGGAACCAGCTATATCTAGGACGAAGTAAGATTAAACAAAAACGATTGAGAGGCGCACAGGAAATCAATTTTAGAATAGCTATCATGGTGTGCGGAATAAACAGTAAAATAGCACTCTGTGCGGTGGCATTCCCTCCAAGTATCACCTGAAGGGTGGGACTGTAAGGACACGTTAAGCGATTTGGTATCAACCGCTAGTGGGGCGGGATGTGGGCGAGCCAGTAGGTCATGAGAATGGTCCAAGTTGTTATGGAGAATGGTGTTAGTCACCCCCTTTAAGTGTGATGGGTGATTGAAAAAGCTGGAGTTTGGAGAAGAATGTTTTGTAAAAACGCTTTTTATCAGAGTTTTAGCCAGTGTGACTTAGTAACATAGTAACATAGTAACATAGTAAATTAGGTTGAAAAAAGACACAAGTCCATCAAGTTCAACCTTCGCTTGACTGTGTCGAGAGAGCCACAAATGTTATTGTGCCTGCCGGGTCGTCATAAGAGTCAGTGAGGGTAAAGGAGAGAGGTGCAGCAATGTAGCAGTGCCTTTGGACTTATTTATCTTAGCACTTGGTCTTATTTATCTCTGCACTTGACACCCTCTTACCCTGTTGTCTGTCTCCTTTTACCCATTTAGACTGTGAGCTCCTTGGGGCAGGGACCTCTCTCCTATTGTTTCTATGAATGTGGCACTTATTTTATCCCCTCTTATTTATTGTAACCTACATCTATTATAAGGTGCTGCATACACAGTGTGTGGCGCCATAGAAATAAAGATATACATACATACATTCATTTGGGGAGATAGCCAAATAGAAGGTTGGGTAATATCTGGAAAAGAAAGAGGGGTGGGATGAATGGGAGAAATGAGTTTCTCGTAGGAAGAGGATATCTGCCCGAGTACGGGAGTACCATATGAAGGCTGCCCGCCGCTTGGGAGGGGAGTTGAGGCCATTGCAGTTATGGGTAAGGCAAGAGAGGAGGCGATCCAGAGGTGGGATTTGAGCAGCCATGGTGGGGTGATGGGCCCTGAGAGAGAGAACCGGTCTGATCATGGTGAGAGGGCCCCTGATAGGCTCGAGATGGAACAATCCCAGCAATCACCACAGGGAAACTCTGAGATTAATAAAATATAAAACTCAGGCATTAAGAAAGTGCCAAACTTCCCAATACAAACATAAACAAGAGCATATTGATATAGCTGTTACCGCACAAACTGGGCAGAGTGACACACCAGGGCACAGTAATGAAAAGGTGGTTGCTCCCCCGTCTGGAGGAGTGGAATAACCAAGAGAGTAACCCAGTGGAACAAAAGTAACATCAAATGTAAGTTAAACATAATAATATAACATTGATGCCATAGGCTTAAAGGGTGGGACAGTGTCCATCTATTGGTGTAGCCCAGAAGCAAGTTGCAGATGGAAACCTGATGTTAAATTGTGCATCAGTAAGAGCTGGGGCACTCTGCCAAGGAGGAACCGGTCAGGAGGTTAGTAAGATGCAATTTCCAGCCTGGAAAGCAGAACAGTCCTCGCCAGCCAGAGCTGCCATGGAGCAGGACACAGGGTAGTAACGTGTTGCAAGAATGTCCAGCAGTGATAATAGAGGTGTGTGTCCTCATGATGTATTGGGCAGAGAGACAGCTGGATACAGCAGCCTGGAAGTAGAGATCCAAGGCCCAGGAGGCAGAATAAGTCCCATTTATCTGAGTGGCCTAGAGATAAAACAGTGTGTGACTGTTCGTGAAACGTCCATCAATAAGAACAGGGGTTCTCCGCCTAGATGGGCTGGGCCGGAGACAAATGAGGTATAACTTCAGGAACTTAACAACAACAGCTGTAAAGATGTGCCACCAAGGTGGCAAGGCCACTGATAATGTAACATAAACTGTCCTTGACAAACACTGTAAGTCAGTGGCAATTGTAAAAGTCCTTGCCAGACTGCAGATCTTTGACGGAGTGGATGTGGTTTTTGACAGAGAAGCTTAGGTGAGAGAGAAATCCCCATCTGTAGCGGATGCCTCTTCGGCGAAGAGCCTCTGTGAGTTGCTTCATCTTCCTGCATTTAGAAAGGGTGCCAGATCAACCAAAAATTCAGGGGATATCCCCTCTCAGGATGGGGGTTCCATTCTCGCTGCCACCAACAGGGCCTCTTTGGTCTGGAAGAACTGTAGCTTAAGAATAACATCCCCCAGGCTTTCTGCTGCTGGAGGTCTAGGGCACAGCACCCTGTGGATGCGTTCTAAGTGAAATTCCTCCATTGGGAGGTCAGGAAGAATATGAGTAAACAAGTCAAGGCCTTAGGAAGCAAGGTCCTCCACCGACTATGGGATACCCTGCAGGTGAATGTTGTTCCTGCAGAATGCGTTCTGCTCAAAACCTCACGAAAATTCAACCTGGATGTCCTGTTTAATCATCACCATAAAGGCTTAATCTCAGCGATGTCCGCTTTATTGCATGGGAGGATGACGGAGGACACGGGCATGGAGGGGGTGAGGCCACCCGTGGGAGCCAGCGCTGATGAGGTGGAAGATTCCGGGGGAGACTTTTTGATACAGCCCATTTAGTCATCCAGGAGATCTGCGGGATCCCTACTGGGAAAGAAGTCCAAATCCTTTCTGGCCTGCCTTTGGTCCCATTGTCTGCTCATAACGAGGGGTGCAGTGTAATAGTAAAATAGTATAGTGTGCGCCTGTAGAGCTTTTACGAAGTTAGGAGGCACGCGCTGCAAGTAGAACATCATAGGGTTTAATCTGCCCTTATCCGGTTCACAAAAATCAAGAAGTTGGTGGAAAGACACAGTGACCTACATTGGGTTGTCAGTCGGACTGATCAGCATGCAGAGTTCCAGGTCAAGAGGGGGGCTACAACAGAAACCCTGTGATGATGCCGTCAGTGGGGGAGTCAGTATCGCCAACCAGCAGTGCCATCTCAGTATGTCAGAGCTGCTTAGGGTATGGTTACCACACCAGCTGTGGCGTTGGGGTCTGATGCAGGCCACCAAAGCAGTCACAGGGAAGGCAAGCTGGATGCAGACCATAGGGCATTGCCCCTTCAGCCAAATAGCAACCTAGTGGGAAAGGATGGGGGAAAACACTGATTAGGGCAAGTAAATTAAAAAACAGAGAGTGAGCTAAGGGGAGGGGAGGGGGGCCAGCTGGGCAGCAAGGGTCAATCCAGGTGAATGAGGTGAAAACCAGTTTAGACCCCTGGCCAGGGTTACTCATGGTAGGTGTTTGCCTGCAATAGTGTTCACACCCCACATAGGTGGCTGAAGGTAGAGGCGTAACAGGGGAACCATCCGTGGCAGCGGAATGAACAGCGGCCCAAACACTCAAGGCCTCAATGAAGGGGTCACGCCGCCCGCCTTCTCTCTCTTCTCTCTCTCTCTCTCTCTCTCTCTCTCTCTCTCTCTCTCTCTCTCTCTCTCTCTCTTTCTCTCTCTCTCTCTCTCTCTCTCTCTCTCTCTCTATATATATATATATATATATATATATATATACGCGTAGGTGGATGGGCACTCCAATACTATTATTACTGCCCCGGTGCTACTGCCGTTTGAATAAATTTATAAACATGTATCATAGAAACTACGATATCTTCAGCAGGCACACAACGGTCTTAATATAAAATGAAAATTTTATTGCCTCAAAAAATTAAAAAGCTAAATGTCGACAGCTGTCTTGACAAAGACCCGCGTGTGGGTCGAAACGTCGACATTTAGCTTTTTAATTTTTTGAAGCAATAAAATTTTCATTTTATATTAAGACCGTTGTGTGCCTGCTGAAGATATCGTAGTTTCTATGATACAACATGTTTATATATATATATATATATATATATATATATATATAAACAACCCCAATTATTGGAAACTGGCGCCTGAATTCTCCGTCCAAAAAATATAAATGTAATATTCCTTTAAATTCTACCAAATAACACTGTCGCTACTACTACAGATTTTTAAATAGTAGTGCCAATTCTTTCTTATCCAATCAGAAATTGTTGATGACGTAGATCACACACGTAGCAATTAAAGCAGATCCAATTAAAAAAAAACATATTTAACCCCTAGAGTGCCAGGTGGGTACAACGTACGAGTGGACCTGCTGTGCCACGCTCGTACGTTGTACAGCTAAGATGCGGCCACTGCATAAGCCAGTATAACCGGCTTGCAATAGCCGCATTTCAGCTGAAATGCAGCCTGGCACTCTTAGGGAGGCATGGGGATCACTCCTCATGCCTCCCCAGTTATTGATCTCCTAGCCGATCGTGCTGGGAGATCAAAAAAACACAAAGGAGAAACGGAGTTTCTCCTTTCCCCTCTCTCCTACCCGAACTTCCGGGTAGGAGTGGGCAGGACCAGGGGAAGCCACCCAACGTCATCGGTGACATGGTCACCGATGACGTTAGGAAAGTTTCCCCGGTCCCATTCAGGGGAAAGGGGAGAGCTTTTGCTCTCCTGCGGTCGCCATATTGATCTCCCAGCCGATCAATAACTGGGGGGACACCAGGAGGGGTCCTGATGTCCCCCACAAGGTCTGAAGATATATAATAATTATTAAAAAAATAAATAAATAAAAAAGTAACCCTGGCACTCACAGGGTCACTTATTTTGGGGACATTTTTTATTTTTCAAGACCTCATTGGGGAGATCGGGGGGGGGTCCTGATGCCCCTCAATGAGGTCTATAATTAAAAAAAATAAATGAACCCTCTGTGTGCCACAGTGGGGGTCCAATGTACCCCCCCTCCTCCTGTGGCACACACAGGGCTTTTATAATTACTTTGTTATCAGAAATTGTTGGGGGGGCCATCAGGATTGGTCCTGATGGCTCCCCAACAAGCTCTGATTACAAAGTAATGATAAATAAAAATTAACCCTCTGAGTGCCACAAGGATCCAATGCATTGCTTTGCAATGCGCTGGAGACCCCTGTGGCACTCACAGGGTCACTTCTTTTGTGGACATATTTTTTTTTTTTACTAAGATCTCATTGGGAGGTGATCGGGGGGTCCTGATGCCCCTCAATGAGGTCTATAATAATAAAAAATAAATAAATGTAACCCTGTGTGTGCCACTGGGAGGGGGGGTTCAATGCAGACCCCCTTCCTGTGGCACACAGGACTTTTTATTATTACTTTGTAATCAGAGCTTGTTTGGTGGCCATCTGAATACAAAGTAACGATAAAATTAACCCTTTGTGTGCCACAGGGGCCCAATGCATTGCTTTGCAATCCACTGGACACCCCTGTGGCACACAAAGGTTTATTATTTTTTTTCCCATTTTATTTTTTATTCAGACCTCATTGTATGGGTTCTGATGCCCCCAACGAGGTCTACACAAAAATATTGGGGGAAAAAAGCCCCAAAAAATGCACATGCCACAGGAGGGGTCCAACTCAGTGCTTTGCAGTGCGTTGGACCCTCTGTGACACACACACGCTTCCCCCCCCCCCATTATTATGTTTTTAGACCTTGATGGGGGACACCGGGAGTCCACAGCCAACTGGCAGTCTCATTCTCCAGTTTGACCCCCAGCCTGTTTCCACTACCTACTGGTAGACTCAAAGTACCACTATGCACTAGATTCAGGCTGGGAATCAAACTTTGTATGAGGGGGACATACAATGCACACTGGTAGTCACAGATCCCCCATATACACTATCAGACACTGACCCACTATTACCACCATCCTTGCTCCTCTGCTCATACCCACAAACACTGCCTAATCCCTCACCCTCCCACACACTTTGTTACACTTGTAGTCACAGGTCCGCACGTACACCGGCTGACTCCCTAGCTTCTTTCATCTGTTAGCCATAAAATCACACATACACTGTTTGCTTTCCCATCCCTGTTTCACTGGTAGCTATGCTGCTGTCTCCCAAATTGGTATGTCAACCCACAGCAGTGGGGTACCTTTTTTCTTAGGCTGGCAAGAAGTCCTCCTAGGAAATCCGACGCCATTGAACCATTTTAGTATCTTTGACGTGACTGATGTGTAAAAATTTTTTTTTTTTCCTGTAGCACCACATTCTGGAAATAGTTGTGCACACAAACAAAGGGGTAAAAAGGCAAGTGACCCCTCATTCAATGCGGCAGGTTATCTTCTTTCCAAAATGATATGGTTTATCTACCTTTTCTTCACTTCTGAAGGTGTTATAGCCTTTTTTGTACAGGCAAGTCATGTTTGAGAAAATGTTACACACATCAGAGGTTGTAGTAGGTGTAGTTTTCTACTTCTAGCACCCCCTAAGGTAGGTCAACTCATACCAGTGGGGGGGTGTTTGACTCCTAAGAGCACTAGCTAACGAATGCAGTTGAAAATTCCATGGTTTTCACAGCGCTCCATACATTTGAAGGGGCAGAAATATAAAAAATGCTATTTTTTTCCTATATCGCCTCCTTCTGGAAACATTTATGCACACTAGTATTGGGGTAAGAAGGCAAGTGACCCCTCAGATGCGGCAGGTTGTCTTCTTTCCAAAATGGTATGGTTTATCTACCTTTTCTTCACTTTTGAAGGTGTTCTAGCCATTTTTGTACAGGCAAATCAGGTTTGGAAAATGTTAGAAACATCAGAGGTTGTAATAGATGTAGTTTTCTACTTCTAGCGGTGTCATTTGACTCCTAAGGGCACTAGCTAACGAATGCAGTTGAAAATCCCATGGTTTTCACAGAGTTCCATACATATGAAGGGGCAGAAATGTAAGAAAATGCCTTTTTTTTTTTTTTTTCATTAGCGCCACCTCCTGGAAGCATTTGTGCACACCAGCCTTTGGGTAAGAAGGCAAGTGACCCCTCATTAGATGCGGCAGGTTGTTTTCTTTCCAAAATGGCATTGTTTCTTTACCTTTCCTGCATATCTATTATGGTTATAACCATGTTAGTGCAACCAGATAATTTCAAAAACAAAAGTGTCAGGTTTACGTATGTGTTCCTAGCACCACATATTGTATGTTAACCCACACAAATGGGCTACCATTTTTCTCATGTTGGTAGCAGGTACTGAATACAGCAGGAAATGTTATGGTTTTCAAAGATTTTAGTATCTTTGAAGTGATGGAAATGCAAAAAAACATGTATTTATTCCTATAGCGCCATCTTTTGGAAATATTTGTGCACTTCAGTCCAGGGATAGAAAGGCAAGTGACCCCTCATTTGATGTGGGTGAATGTCTTCTTTCCAAAATGGTATTCCTTTTATATCTTTCCTTCATGTCTCTAACAGTTATTAACATTTTAGTACAAGCAGCCATTTTCGAGGAAGAAAACAGATAGGTGTATTTATATGCTTCTGGCACCCCTAAGGTAGGTTGACTTATTCCATTCTTCTCCTAAGAGCACTAGCTAATGAATACAGTTGGAAATTCCATGGTTTTCACAGATTTCAGTACAGTTGAAGGGGCAGAAATGTAAGAAAATTCAATTTTTTTTCCTATAGTGCCAACTTCTGGAAGCATTTAGGCACAACAGGCTTGGGGTAAGAAGGCAATTCACCCCTCTTTAGATGCAACAGGTTGTCTTCTTTCCAAAATGGTATGGTTTGTGTAGCTTTTCTTCACTTCTGTAGTTGTTATAGCCATTTATGTATAGACAAGTAATGTTTGAGAAAATGCTAGAAAAATTAGAGGTTGTAATAGGCATAGTTTTGTACTTGTAGTGCCCCCTAAGATAGGTGAACTCATACCAATGAGGTGTCATTTTTCTCCTAAGAGCACTAGCTCATTAGATGCGGCAGGTTGTCTACTTTTCAGAAATATATAGTTTTATATAGTTATTCCACTGTCTTAGGGTAGCTTTACCACAAAAATCCTAGAATTCGCATATTGGTTTATAAAGTTGAAAATGTCATTTTGCGCTGCTGGTGATTAGGGCTGTATGCTAGCCATGGACATAGGTAAAACTATACAAATTTGGTATTTTTTTTACTCAGGGGACTTGGGGCTTTTTCAAATAATTGAAACTTTTTCAATCAAGGTAAATATTTTTGATACATAGTATGTGATTTTTGCAAAATTAGTACATTTTCACTTTTTTGTCATTATGACATCATAGCTTTTTGCACGATGTAAAATTCTCTTCATGTAAGGTACCACAAGAAAGCTCAATTTGTTCTGAAAAAAACAATATATATTTTTCCATATGTAAGTAGAAATTCCCAGAGTAAATCAAGCCTAAACAGAAGGATAGCAAAAATGCTGAAAAAGTATCTGGCCTGCAGGGTACAGGAAATGGCCCAAGCTGTCGGCACTGAAGGGGTTAAATAGCAAGAAAAACTTATCGGATCTGCTTTAATTGCTACATATGTGTGATCTACGTCATCCTCAATTTCTGATTGGATAAGAAAGAATTGGCTCTACTATTTAAAAATCTGTAGTTGCATTTAAATCTTATGTCCCTGATGAAGTATCTATTGATACGAAACGCGTAGGACTACTGGTATACTGTCACCTTTTTATTGTTAACCATAAGAGTGCTATTGCCTTGGTTACATTTAGCTTAAAATACGGGAGGTTTCTTTGACAGAGTGCAATATTCGTGTTGTGGACGCCTGAGGACTCTGCCCACTCTGGGAAGGGGATTCCTGTCTGTGGATCCAAACCCACGAATTACATCAATATAGACGGGAGAGACACATCAATCTCAGCATATACGGACCCTCTTTCTCTACACACTGTACAATAACTGTCGTTCCATCAAAACGATATATCCTTGAAATCCTGCCCACTTCAACGGTATTAATAAAGGCATTCAGTTAAAGGCACTTGATTATATGTTCTATGTGGACATTCTCTATAAGGTGATACCTTTTTTCATATTTTTTTAAAATATTTGTATTTTTTTCAGTGAATTCACTGTTTTATTAGTTCTATGTATTAGTATAAATTATCTTATATTCTGTACGTTAGTTGAATATGCAAAATATTTATTTTTTAATACTAGCGCTCTCCCGTTGTTTTATTTTTTATTTTATATATATATATATGTGTATATATAATATATATATATATAAAATATAGAGAGAGACATGTATATAATGACTGAGAGATCCGTAGTGGCAATGCAGGGGAGCAAGAGAACTCCCCTGCTTCCATTCTACCCAGAGCATCCGGTTAGGAGTGGGCGGGATCTCAAAATCGTTTCACGTCAATGGATGTGTTTCCCTATCCTACCCACTGGAAGCAAGGGAGCTCTCTAGCTCCCCTGCATTGCCTCTGTTGAACCCCCAACCAAATTGTTTGAGATATCAGTAGCTGGGGTGCATCAGGAGAGGAGTCCTGGTGCCCCAATACAAGGTATATATATTTTTTTAAGCAGTTGGACCCCTGCCCCTTCCTAAGCCACATAGTAATGTGTTTTTCTGTTTTTTTTTTTTATTAATACAAAGTAGCAGCGGTTGTTGGTTGAGAAGTCGGGGCTACGCCCTCTTCCTCCTTCTCCTCACCCAATCGGTGCTTTTTAGCCACACCTATTACATGGCTTTGTAAAGCGTGAATGACACTCACACTCAAACACATTCTCTTTCTCATGTCCAATATGGAACACAGGTACCATGGGGTTGCTTCCCTACTCTGGGGGGGCAGGGCACATCACATCAGACAGTCTTTGGGGGTGGAGACTTACTCCCTCCAGCTCAACACCCAGTAATTCCCAGAGTTCCTGTTAGGAACTGAAAGTGGCAAGGCCATCCTCTTAGGTTTTTATTATTTTTATTACGATGTATGGCCGTATCCCACATTATTTGGGTTACCATCACATTCACAGGGCTTCCCCGGAATGGAATGACCAGTTCACAGGTGCTTTGTAGACCTTTTCAGCACTGTGGAGGGAGTCTTGTTGCTAAGTTTTCCCTCATGGCAAATTCTCTTGGGATTATGCTTCTCTCTACGATGGTAACCTGAAGACTGGTGAGTAACCCTTTGACTTGGGTGGCAAGTTATGCCATGTCGAGGATATACAGGATAGGGTTAAAAGAAGATCCAGTTATGTTGTATATCTTTGCAAAAATAGATAAAATAATTATGTAATTAAATTAAGAACTTTACACTAACAAGGTGTTGACACGCTACTTCACAGCAAAAATTGATTAAAATAATCAATTACATATATTTGTGCAAAAATATATAATTTATTTAAGTAAAAATATACTATAATAATCAGAAATAATATGAATAAGTGAACACCAAGTGACTTAAAGATGTATCTTATAATATAACTTAGTCATAGATCTCTGGTAATAGACACAAAATAATTCAATAACCAATATCAGGACATAATATTACCCAGCATAAACAAGATTAAATATACATATGTGTTTCCATAGGTACCTGGTAACAAAATTTGAACACGGCAGCAAAGAAAGGGTTAATTTTTCCTTCCAATTAATGATAATACGGTTGGTTCCAGTGTATATGAACACCTACCCCAAAACCTGTCTAAACTATGCCAATTAAGGTCTAAGGGATTTAGTTACGTGAATTGTTTTAACTTCAAAAACAGGTCTCATAACCATTTCCTTGTACCGTACAAAAAATATATCAAAATTTAGAAACTTATCTGGAATATAAAAGTCCCAGACTTAGATAAATAGAATTTATCTATTTATCTACTGTTTTCAGTATTGCATACCTTCTGGATAAATAGATAAATTGTATTTATCTTATTATCAATAATAGATTATACCAAGAAATACTCCATATATGTCTAGAAAGTAAAGCTAAAACTAATACATTTTATGCAACATATCCTATAAAAATGACCATAGCAATCCTATTTGTTACACCTTACAGCACACCAAGGGTTAATCCATAGATAATGGGTTATATGGTTGCCCCACCCAAGTATCACAGTTGCCCAGTTACTGCTAGCACTTTCATCCATTTCCTCTCCTTATCCTGTCCTCCCTGGGGGTGGCCGACGGTATGGTGCTGGTCACTTCCACATTCCTGCTGCCTCTCGGATTCATGCACGAGTATACTGGGTTTAGCTTTTGAAGCCTTCCATGCGATTGGCTTAATCGTGTCCCGCCTCCTTCCTGACTACTTAACGGATTGATTACTGGGCTTTGTTGCCCTTTCGTGGTGTACCAGTGCGTTGGTTGCTTGTGTCTGCTCTGCGTTGTGACCCTTGCTTGGTTTCCAATCCTTCTCAGTGTACGTTCTTTGGCCTTATCTGACTACCCTTATAGGTTCTGACTTGTGGCTCTGGCTGACTACCCACTACGTGTATGACCTAGGCATCACCTCCGCTCCTGTCCATCCTGGTCCTGTCCAGTTTGGAGATCATGAGGAGTATGAAGTGCAGAATATTTTAGACTCACGGAGTGTCAGAGGTCAATTGCAATATCTTGTACATTGGAGAGGTGACGGACCAGAGGAACGCTTCTGGGTTTCCAGTGGTAACATTCATGCTCCAGCACTCCTCCAGAGGTTTCATTCTCGCTTCCCTACCAAACCAGGTCATCTTCCATGGATGAGAGGCCATTGAGGAGTAGGTACTATAACAGTTGTCACGTTACTGCTAGTATCTCCATCCGTTTCCTGTCCTCATCCTGGCCTCCCTGGCGGGCGGCCGACGGCGTGGTGCTGGTCACTTCCACATTCTGGCTGCCTCTTGGATGCATGCGCATGTATACTGGGTTTTGCCAGTGACATCATGCATGCTTTTGGAGCCTTCTGTGCGATTGGCTTAATCTTGTCCCGCCTCCTTCCTGATTACTTAATGGCTTGGATACTGGGCTTAGTTGCCCTTTCGTGGTGTACCAGTGCAATAGCTGCTTGTATCTGCTCTGCGTTGTGTCCCTTGCTTGGCTTCCAGTCCTCCTCCGTGTACGTTCCTTGGCCTTATCTGACTACCCTTATAGGTTCTGACCTGTGTCTCTGGCTGACTACCCACTATGTGTATGACCTTGGCATTGTCTGACTACCCACATTGGTCTGACCTGGGCTCTGGCTGATTACCAGCTCCCTATAAGCCTCCGGGCTAATCTATTGCCTCCTAGGTATTGCCTGTGTACTGACCTATTACCACTTGTATTTGCCTTGGGCCCTAGCATTCTAGGGTTCCGTGTGGTCCTCCTACCAGCTACCCTCTTTCCATCTCGGGTAAAACTGTAGGTTAGTTTCTATCTCCTGAGCTGCTTCTGTGTGGAGTCGTGGGTAGTGCAGGCTTTGGCTCAGTGTACAGCTCCTGTGTAGTAGACTGTAGTGCTGTCCTCATGCTTGTCTCCGGGGAAGGTTGGGGAAGTGCTTTTTACCTGTATTATTCCTTAAATAAAGTGGTGTTGATCTTACTGTACCTGTGTTGTGTTCTCATTTACATTGGTGACCGTGACACCAAGATGGCGGCTTTCTTTGTTCAATGAGAGGGTCCCCTACAGAACAAAGGTTTAGGCCCAAACCCACATGTAACAAAGAAATTCTCTGAAGCACACACATTGAAACAAATGGAAAAACTTTCTTGATAGATTAAGGGTTAATCAAAGAATTCTCCAGATCAAATATAAGCTCTGATCTTTTTAGAAACACAAATATATGATTCTATATAGGTATCAATAATTATATTTAATATATAACGCTATATTGATCTAACTGCTATCAACTATCTCACAATTATCTGGGTAAATTTGCTAATTAATTCTGTTTAGTTCCCCCAGAATAAACTACAGCCAATATAGCTTATTATAATAATTTACTTTATATAGCTGGCCAGGTCTGTAGCTAGCAAAATTATTATAAAATATATTTCCACAAATCTAGAGGAAATATATATAATTCTTAGGGCTATACAGAATTAATAGTCAAGAAATGGCAGATGGTAACTGGAACACTCCAAGGAAGTCAGCACAAAGAAAGCTTCCCTAGGCATAGCCCCTTTATAAGGTAAAAATGATATTCTCTTATCCGAAAGTCACAACCCATCCTCTCTGATAGGATGAGTTCCTAGATCATTAAAATATGATGTCAGGCTAAATTGGCTGATTGGTCAGACCCAAAAGTAAAAGTATTTAGATTTTTGGGACCCTTATAGCAATACTTCTGTTATTCTTGAACATGGTGCACCAATACCGTGTTAAAACCGTGTATATATATATTGAAAGCTGAAATCTGTGATTTGTCACAACTGAGATGGCCGGGAGATAACCAATACATCACAAATACCTGTCAACCTCCCTAGAATCTCACATCAGATAGTAAGTCTTTTTTAGACTATTTATTCATTTTATTTAGAAAATGTTTTACCAGGAAGAATACACACACACACACACACACACACACACACACACACACACACACACACACACACACACACACACACACACACACACACACACAACACTAAACATTTTATAAACAGTTGCATATTGTTTTTAGATATAAAGAAGCAGTTATTTTTAAGTATTTTAGATTGGGAGAATATCTGATTTTTTCAGGTAGGTTATTAAAAGCACAGTTACAGATAAAGAATTTGAAATAAAAAACTTAATTAACTGTCATTCTGCGTATGTAGTTTACCTGATAACATGTGATTGTAAACTTCAATATTTTGGAAGAACCAAAAGGAAGTTAAAGACAAGATTTTCTGAGCATCTTAAGAATATCAAAAATGTTTTAGAAACGCATAACCTCTCCAAACATTGTAAAATCCAACATAATTGTCAACATAAAAAATGTAAAAATAATAGGTATAGAACAAGTGTTATTTAATCATAGAGGAGGGGACTGCATAAAGAAATTAAGGCAGAGGGAATCTTTTTGGATTTACACACTGAAAACTTTAGATCCTAAGGGCTTAAATGTGGACTTTGACTTTATGGCCTTTTTGTAAGATTTGTTAGGTGTTTTACATATCTTTCATTTTGTACAGTCTCCCACCTTATTTTTAGGATTGATCTTGGCAACAATTTATTTTATTATGGTATTTGGATTTTACACTTTTATTGTACAGTTCTTTTCCTTTAACTGTATGTACTATCTGTGTATACTCATATACTCATATACTCATACATATACTCATTTGGGTGTTGCTATTATCATTGTCCTTAATTAATTAATTTACTATTGTTTTATGTACTTACACATAGTAGTATCATCTTCCTCTTACTATCATATTGTGTACTTGGTATGCATTATTTATTTATTTATTTATTTATTTTTGCAATAAAATTTTTATTTGTGGATAGAAAAATGTACAAAATAAGAACAACAAACAGTACATTTCAAGACACGAGCTTGTAAACAAAATAAAAAAAAAACAACAACAAACATCCCTTCTTAAGTGAACAGATCATACAAATAGCACATCAAAAGAAAGGGACTGCTTGCTTACTATAAGGTGAGTGCATATCAACAGGGGTACAGCAAAATACAATAAGCTAAGGCGCACACCAAATGAATAACACAGCAAGTACTAAACTGCACCTGTATTGTCTTAAAAAATAACGGAGCAAAAGTAGAGGCTGTGCCAAATATAAAGGAAGGAACAAAGGGAGAAAGAAAGAAAGCAAGAAGAAAAAAAAAAGAAAGAAAAGAGGACAAAAAAAGAAAAGGGGGGAAAGGAAGAGAAGACATAAAAGGAGATGGAAAGGGATCCGGAAGAAAAAGAAAAGACAAGAAAATTATGACAGAGAAGGGGGTGGGAGGGAAGGGTGGGTACACGGATGGAGGCCTCCCCGGGGATGCCTCAGACTGTCTTCCCAAGTTGACCAAATCAAATCGTAAGTCTCCAGTCGGGATACCGAGGCGTAATGAAATTTTTCCATTTGCAAGTTAAACGTACGCAATTGGCGTAATTCCCGTGCAGAAGGAAGACTGGGAGACTTCCATAATCTAGCCAAGAGTACCTTAGCCGCAATTAAAACATGACCCAGAAGTATTTTCAGGTGGAATGGCAGTTGATCGGGAAAAATATGAAAGAGGACTAGGTCAGGAGTCATAGGCAAATGTAGGGACATGGAAGCAGTGACCACGTTGGCCACTATTTCCCAATAAGGGCGCAATTTAGGACATGACCACCAAACATGTTCCATGTTACCAATGCCCGAACAAAGTCTCCAACAGAAGTTGGAAGCAGAAGGATAGATATGAGCCAACCTCGCCGGTACTAGGTACCATCTGTACAAAAGTTTTCTCGAAAGTTCAGCATGGTTTGAACAATGAGAAATCATGGAAGGGTTAGACATTGCCCTATCCCACTGCGAAGTAGACAGTTGGAAGCCCAAATCCCTCTCCCATGCCAACATAAAGGGGAGCTTACATGGAAGCTCCGCAGTGATCAGAGAATTATAACACATAGACAGAAGGTTAAAGGAGTTTAACAGTTGCAAGCAGGCCCTTGTGATTTTATGAAGAAGAATCTTGTTAATTGAAAGAGAGTTCGTAGATGAAGCAAACACATGTCTTATCTGGAAAAATCTGAAGAAATCTCTATGGGATAAATCAAAGCGACTAACCAATTCACCAAACGACAGTAAGATACCATCAGACCATAGATCACCCAAGGTATGTACACCCGCTTTCTGCCACATAGAAAAATTGGATTATTGGATCAAGAAATCTAGAGTACACAAGGGAGTAGCCGGAGATAATCGTGCCAATTCCGGGATCTTAGTTGCAAAAAAGTCCCAGATATGGATGGACAACTGTGTACTGGGAAAGAAGGACCGCACAGAGGGACGTGAAGAGGGGGGCAACCACAACAAGTCGCATATTCTACGAGGATGCAACTGAGAATCCTCCATATCTACCCAAACCACTGCTCCCGTTGGGGCATGATACATTACCGTTTGTGCCATTCTGGCTGCTCTATAATAATGCAGTAGAGAAGGGATTCCCAAGCCCCCACAATGCGGAGGCAAAAGGAGCCATCTATTAGAGATCCGCGAGGTCCGTGTTCCAGGTATAAACTTATAAATAGCAGACTGTGCCTCTCTCAAAAGGGACTGTGGGACAGGAACCGGTAAGGTATGGAGAAGATACAAGAGTTTCAGTAAAACCGACATCTTGATAGATGCAATGCGACCTACCCAAGATAGTAACAATTTCGACCAACTGTGCAAGTCCTGCCTAATGGAGCGCCATAACTCTAACCAATTGGCACCGATCAGGTCCTCAGGGTTTTTAGTCAGCTGGACACCAAGGTATGAGATATTATCCCAACGCCAGTTAAAGGGATACAGATTCCACAAACGGTTGAGTGTAGTTCAATCCAAATTCAAAGGAAGGGCCTGAGTTTTTGTCTGATTAATTTTATGATACAATATAGCACCATAGTTTCGCAATACATCCATAAGAGAAGGAAGAGAACGTGCACATCAGTCAAAGATATCATAATGTCATCCGCAAATAATCCCAGCTTGACTTCCTGAAGTCCCAAAAAAGAAAAACCACTAATGCGATCGTGTGTCCTAATTAATTCAGCTAATGGCTCAAGTGCCAAGACATAGAGGATTGGAGAAAGAGGGCATCTTGGCGAGAACCATTGGAAATATCGAAGGGCTGCGACAAGAAGCCCGCATATGATACCCTAGCCGTCGGGTTGGAATAGAGAGAGAGTATAGAATGGATAAAGTCAGGCGGTAACCCAAAACGAATAAGGACTGCCTCCAGGTAGCCCCAATGTAGGCGATCGAATGCCTTCTCTGCATCAATCGCTAGAAAAAGGCAAGGGTCCCCAGATGAATACGCCTTACAAATCAAATTAGCCATCTTCCTTGTGTTGTCGGAAGCCTGACGACCCTTCACAAACCCAACCTGGTCATACTGCAGTAGAGAAGGCAAAAGGTCCCTCAGTCTATTCGCCAAAATTTTCGCATATAGCTTCACATCCGTATTCAGTAAAGAAATAGGACGGAAGTTTGGGCAGTGAGTAGGTGGTTTTCCAGGTTTAGGAAGAGTCGAAATATGAGCCAATAACATACACGAAGGAAAAGATCCTTCCTTCGCACAATATCGAAACATTTCGACCAGGCGGGGGGGGACAACAAATCTACAAACGTTTTATAATACAAGTTAGAAAAGCCATCAGGGCCAGGGGACTTGTGAAGTGGTAACGCTTTAATGGCTAATTGAACTTCCTCCAAGGTAAACGGGGAGGACAACTGTATATAATGACTCTGCGATACATGAGGCAAATTGACTGAGTTCAAGAAGCAGTCAATCTCCTGTTGGGTCGGTTGCAGTGTAGACTGATCTTTGTGTAAATTGTAAAGGGTCTCATAATAGCGTGCAAAGGCCTCAGGTATGCGAGCAGGGTTGAGGATCTTTTCCCCACCAATGGAATACACAAATGGAATAGCTCTCTTAGCCTCCTGTTTCCAAAGTCGACGTGCTAGCAAAGTCCCCGAACGACCTTCATGAGTATAGAAAGACTGTTTCAATTTGTGAAGCATCAATTGAGTATGAATAAGCTGGATCTGGGAAATCTTCTGCTTCAACTCCTCTATCCGTCGGCACCGTTGTCTGGTGGTGGTAGCCTTATTTAACGCCTCTAGGGAAGCCAAGTCCATCAACATTTGTCGCAATCTGAACTCCCTTTTTCTTTTTTCCCTAGAGGCATGTGCTATAAACATACCCCTTATGACTGCCTTATGCGCTTCCCACAAAACAACTGGGGACGTGTCCGGCATCTCATTCAATTCAAAATATTCAAGAAGTCCCTTCCGCAGTAATGTTTTAGTAGCACACTGAGACAACAAGTGGTCATTAATCCTCCAGTGTCCCGAACCAACTGCTTCATAGGCTTCAGGCAACTCTAGCAGCAAGGGAGCATGATCAAACCATTGAATGGTGCCAATCTTACATTGCGTTACCCGCTGCAACAGATCCTTATCTACACAGAAGTAATCAATCCGAGAATAAGACAAATGGACTGAGGAATAGAAGGTAAAGTCTCTCCCTACTGGATTCAAGACCCTCCATACATCAAATAAACGCCATTCCCTCAGCGTTTGCTGAAGGAGATTACCTTGCGATACCATCCTCCGCCTATACACTCCTGATGGAGTTGCAGAGGTATCCATCAAAGGGTCAGAAACTATATTCAAATCTCCACACAGAATCAGAGATCCTTGCAATAGAGGAGACAGTTTGGGGAACAAAGTACACAGAAAGAGCGTTGAACCGGAATTCGAAGCATAAATGTTTAAAAGCGAGTACTTCACATTGTTTATAGATAAAATCAAGAGAAGGAATTGACCCTGGGAATCCCTCTTAACATGGTGAACAGTAAATGCTAACGTATGGTGTAGCCAAATTGAAACACCCGCCCGCTTGAAACTAGCAGAAGAGTGATAAACTGTAAGGAACTGTTTAGTGAAAACAGAAGGTATTTTATTAGTTGCAAAATGAGTTTCTTGAATACAAAGAATTTGAGCTTTAGAACTGGCTGCCTCTCGAAACAATAACCTTCGCTTATGTGGGGTATTGAGACCCTTCGCATTCAGAGAGAGAATCTTAAGACCCATAATAATTACAGTGATTCAGTAGACAAAGCTGCAAGTCAACCAGTAAAATGGTACAAAACAAAACACTGACGTAGGTAGCCACCCAGAAAACTAACAACAACAGCTCACTCGTCTCACCGGAGCTCAACAGAGGCACACAGGACGGCAGCACCCACCCGCGACCCACCCAAGGGACTGGGAGAAGATGTGACAGGGTAAAAGAAGAAAGGGGGAGAGGAAAAGAAAGACGACAGAAAAGGATGAGAGGAAAAAGATAGGAAAAAGGGGAGAACCACTCCAGAGAGCGAACAAATAACAGTGCAAACAGTACACCCATAAGCTTAAATCCCAAAATTATAGGCACTGATCTCATACCCAGATGAGGTGGGGAGAAACCAGAGAAAGCTCAGAGCTTAGGCAAAGCCAAACCTAAGGGAGCATGTATTGGGGAGAAATGCAACACAATTAAACCCCATTTTAGTGGGATCAACATTATCCATTGGGGGAAAATCATGAAAAGAAACTCCAAAAGGCATAATCAGTAAAGGAAATAGAGAGGAAAAGAAAAGCAGAAATCACAGCATCTTGGGAGGATAGAAGAAGGCAAGTAAGGGACACAGAGTAGAATAGAACCGCCTGATAGGGGAAGGCTATAGGCTAGAAAAGGCCTAAACCACTGCAGTGGAGGCCAAGACAAGAAGAAGATTAGAGAGTATGAGAACAGAGAGCAGTAAAAGGCAAGAAAGATAAGGAGCAATTGCGCCCAAAAGCACAACCGAACCCTCCAGCAGGCCACCCAAGATAGGGCCACCAGCATGCGGAGTCCCTCGCATTGGGATCGGAGCAGGGCGTTGGAGCAGTCCCTGCATAGGTACATATATCAGGAGGAGCAGTAGGATAGAGAGAAAAGAAAAAAAGGGGTCCGAGAGGACCACCGCTCCACTCCACCAACTCACACTGGTATACCACATGATCAAATCCTATCACCACTGACTCAAAAAAAAATCAGAGACACGGGTCCACCCCTTAAGGCGGAAACACCCCACAGTAATTATACTAGAAAGATGTACCAATATACCCCTACAACCGGGGACTGCCCAAAGCCCACAGCCAAGTAGCCAAAACAGCGGTAAATTTAACCACGCAGTATAACATGTTTGTCCCAACCCAAACCAACCCTCAACAGGCGACATCCCATAGCATCGCCACCAGCCCAGGACGGCCAGCCCGTCTCCCACCGTACAAATGGCAGAGACAGCCAACAGCCCCAAACCGGTAGCCAGGCCATCACCCACCTCCCACATACATGGCATAAAAAAAAGAAAAACAAATAAAAACCAATAATAATAATACACATGGAATTATAGTAAGGTCCATTCAGGAAGTCCATACTGTGCAGGCATCTCCGGGCAAAAGAATCCATCTCCAGGATGGGCGAAGAATCTAGATGTCCAGGATCCTCCAACCATAGAACCAGCTCAGAACCTGGTCCCAATATAAGCGATCTAGCAACTGCAACTGGAGATCCGCCAGTCGTCAATAAGGGACCGCCGACAATCAGATACTAGAGGAGTCCAGAAACAGATAGTCATCAGAACACAGTCCATCGGGTAAGTACAAAGTTACTACAAGTTCGTTGGACTTGCAAGCTTATCACCAACCCAAGAGCAAAGGGCACTCCCATTATCCGACCGAGGTACCAGCAACCGGGGAAGAGGGACGTAATCCAGAAACCTGGGGAATCGCAACCGGTGATGACCAGGCTCCAGAGACTCGCTGGTGGGCCGGCTGTTGCGGAGCAGGAGCTTCTACCACCGAATATCCCAGGATCCCAGAATCCGCAAACCCTCCTCTGGCGAAGTAATCGTGACAGGAGCCCAGTTTCTGGTCACAATAAGTTTAGTAGGGAAACCCCATTTGTAGCGTAAATCTGACCGTCTCAGTGCGGCAGTGATAAAGCGGAACTCTCTTCTTTGTTGCAGAGTAGCAGAAGATATGGCTGCAGATATTTGGAGTCTAGAAAACGGGTCAGGCAGCGGGTTTTGTGCACGGCCTATCCGAAGTAGCTCCTCCTTGACATGGAAGAAATGTAGCCTCATTATAACATCCCTCGGTAAGTCCGTTGACACATTTCTGGGCCTTGGCAACCTATGGATACGGTCAAGTAGGAGATCTTGGTCCGTATAGGATGGTAATAAGCGTGACAGAAAGTTCTTCACCCAGTCGCGGAGATCAGTAGATTGGACATCCTCCGGTACACCGCGGAGTCTAATATTCTTACGTCTCGAACGATCTTCCAGGTCATTAACCTTGGCTCGAAGGGTTTGCACTTCCCGCAGCAAATCCGAGTGACGGTCCGCCAAAGTGTTGTGAGAAGCAATTACCTCCTCCACTTTATTTTCCACACAGGATGTCCGCTCTCCTAACTCGGTCAGTTCCCTTTGAAACTCCATAGCTATAGATTTCATGTCGCCTTTAATCTGTAGACGTAGGGTTTTCAACATGGCTTTAAACTCGGCCGTCGGCGGGTCAGGCTGACGAGAGGATAGGGAAGCCGCGTCATCCAGTTCCGAGAGGGCTTCGTCCTCATATGCCTGGGCACCATCTTGGGAGAGAGACCCGTGAAGCTTCTGGACCTTCCGTTTCTCCTTTGGTGCCAGGTATTTGAGCATATGTTCTTGAGTACGCTTGCCCTTGGAGTTAGACATGATCAGAGAATAGAATTATAAGAAAAAAAATCTCAAAGATCCCAAATCTGTAGGCTAATACTCCCCAACACACTCAGGAGCTCTCTCAAGATGCTGCCATACTCTGTGCGTGCTAGGCCACGCCCCCATTATTTAGGTATTTTTAAGTATTTTATAATTATTTTCTGTTATTATTTCTGGATTTTATCTGACTCATATTACGGCAATCAATTCATATTTATGTTTCTGTCTGTTAATTAGGATAATTATTGGATTATGATGCATTTTTATTTTTATGTATTCCATTAGTATATCTGTTTTTCCATTTCTTTATTCCCCGAGTTTTTAACTCTGATTTTAAACAGTACAATCTGTATGTTATGTACTTCATTTATATTAGCGCATAATTATTTTAAGTATAGTCTGAAGTCATCAGTTGTATATTTCCGTTAGTCCAACTATTTTCCTTCCTTTTTTTTCTTTCTACACCACACACTACACTCATTAGTTTTCTCATTATAAATACAATGGGGTCATATATCGTAGATCAGTTACATTTACTATCTTAACACAAATTAATATATTTTTTCCTATTCACTATATGGGATCATCCCCTTTTTATTATTTTTTTCTCCTTTGTTTTCTCTTATATTAAATGTTACGTTTTAGTTTCACCATTCAATTCTTATAGTCTTATTTAGTGTGCTTCACTGTCCACCACATTTTCTCTGTTAGCCATATATCATCATTCTATTTTGTTCACCATATTGGTCATGTATTACTCTATTTTATATATATATATATATATATATATATATATAATTTTTTTTTATATAGATTATAATGTACTTTATTCAGTTGTTGATATAGTTGTTTATGCTCTTCTATAAATAAAACTGATAGTACTAGGTCTCAGTCTTTTCCTCCTGATGAAATGGATTGGAGATATCCACAATGCGCGTAGGGTTTTCTCTTCCCCCTCCATTGCAATTGAGTGCTGGGTCCCTCCTCGCCCCCTGTGAGTTTTCCCGGATCCGGGTGTGCGTTATGGTCTCCCCGCAGAACACTGTTTACAGTGTTCAAGCAGCCCCACGTGATCTTGTGGTTTTCAGTCCTGGGATCATTACAGTGTTACATTTGACTTTATCTGTCTATCCAACGCAGCATGTTACATTGTAATCTGGGATACTAAGTATCAACTACGCATGCACAGCTTGGAACTTCTGCTGGTTTTCCATCGGATCAGAGACTTGTTACCTGGACCTAAGGACACAGTTACATGGCAGGGAAGGTGTTGGGACCACTGAGATGCTTAAAGACCAAGATGGGCAATATGGAAGTGCAATGGGAGAGGGGGAATTTTTTAAGGTTACTTATATCTACATTTGTATCAATAAATACTACACTTAGATAACTCCTCTGTTCTCCTTTCTTTTTGCTGCTGCGCTCTTTTCTTCTAGATTAGGTTATTCCAGGCTTTCTGAGCTCTGATGGAAAAGACAGATCAACTGGCTTCTTTCTTGAAATGTGGTATACTCAGTGAATTGTTAGCAGTGGAGCGGTGTTTATGGCTATTATGGAGAGCTGGAGTGAGCATACTGCCCAGGTAGTCTGGTAGTTTTGTAGAGAAGTGGTTATGAACCAGGCAAGAGAGGTGAAGAGCACAAGAGTGATAGCCAATTTAGTTCTTCATACATATCACAATGATGGGTTGTGTAATTACATTGAAGGATGAAGCGGCATAATGAGTTATACAGTGTGTCAATTTTAGCAAGATGGATTTGTGGCATGGGAGCGTATACTACGTCCCCATAGTCTACAATTAAATCTTCACAGGGGATTTAAACAGGATTTGTTTCTAAACAGAGCACCTACTTTGGGATAAAGTTTGGATTAATTTATCAATATGAAGACCAAAAGTGAAGTTGGGGTCAAGCCACATACCAAGATATTTGTAGGAGTCTACTGGGGCCAAATTACGATTAGACTCTGTTACAATGGATAGATTGATATTACAGAGATTACGCAGTTTATGCTTTGTACCAAATAACATTGTGACCGTTTTGTCAGTGTTTAGGAGTAGTTTGTTCTTTGCTATCCGTTTTTCAACTTCAGAGAAATCATGCTGTAATACGCCCTCCAGCTGTGATACATTTGAATTTTTTGCATATATTATAATGTCATCTGTATACATGTGTACAGAAGATGCTTTGCAAACCATGGGCAGATCATTTATAAATAGAGAAAATAGAAGAGGGCCAAGGATGGAGCCTTGGGGAACCCCACTTTTAACTTTCAGCAATTTTCAGCAATAGACACATACTGCATTCTGCCTGATAAAAAGGATGAGAACCGTTTAGAGAATGATTACCCAATCCTGAACTTTGGAGTTTACTTATCAGAATGCTATGGTCTACTGTATCAAAGGCCTTTGCAAAATCTAGGAAATAGCTCCAATGAGTTCACCATTTTCCATACCAGTCTGGATATCATTGGTTACTTTTAGGAGGGCAGTGATTTGAACGAAAGCCTGATTGAAGGGGGGGGGGGGTAGCCAGTAATGCTTATATAGTTGCACATGTACACATTTCTCTAGGATTGTACCCAATGTGGGCAGTAGGGATATTGGTCTGTAATTTGAACCTACATTTTTATCCCCACTTTTGTGGATAGGCACAACTCTAGCTACTTTCCAGGCTTTGGGCATATACCCAGATGACATGTGCATGTTTCTACTTCAGAATTACTTTTATTTTGTGTAATAAGAGTGATGCCACATCCAACAAAGTAGTTGTTAAATTCATTAGCTATGGCTAAGGGGCACTGTATCGTTTCTTTGACTATGGTTATAGTTGATGGATAAGAGTGGTTAGGTGGGCCGTAGAGGTTTTTAATAACCGTCCAGAAGTTGGCGGGTTTTGAAATGTTATTGTTCAAGTTGTCAGAAAAATATTGAGCTTTTGCTAGTTTTGTTTGCTTTGTGTATGATTACCAAAAAGATACATGTGTGTAGATATAAAAACAAAGTGTCACTTTCCTGCTAATAGCGAAAATATTTCAATATGGGCATTGACATGCAATATACATGACTTGTGATCGATGTTACATACGGTGAGTGGAGGACGAATACTTGTTTAAATCGTCCTTCCATTGTGTAAAATTACAGATGTGGAAATGTGTTATTTTACTTTAAGCTAATTGCTATGTAGATTACCAGCGGGTATATATTGAACCGCTTAATTTTTTTCATATCTGCAACAGGTGCATATCACTTTAATAATCACCAGTATTTGTGTGGTTAATAACAAACAAAACGATAGTGATTGGGACCAGCATTTATGTTAGTTCACAGCAAGCACAGGGTTGACTTTAAAATTCACTTTTTTTTTTGTGGTTTTAGATGATTAGAATAAAATTTGTTTTTTTAAGTTTATTTTAGATTTCCTTTCACCTATCTTGTTCACATCATCATCAATAACGAATGCATCTCGTCTAAGGAGGTGGGTTTGGTGCTGTTTACAGGTCTCCTTTCTATTTCTTTGGTGTAGGAGATAACAAACATATAAACATAAATAAACTCTGAGAAAGGAGGAGCATAAAGACAAGTAGGTCCCTAGTTGGCTAGTTTAAGGCAGCGTACATGCTGCCTCTGGGCTCACTCCCCCATCCGAGACAGATATTTTTGAGGGTATTGGAGTCTCCTCCACAAAGTCCACCTCTAATAAATTTGTCAATCTGTCATCACCCATTTCTAGTGAAATGTGTCTATTGCTTAAGTAGTAGGGTGTGGGGAGTCAACCAGAGGGCAATGAGTAGGGGTGGTTGCAAGATCTTGCTGTGTTCTCACAAGATATTACGTGAAAACCACGTTGTTCTCCTTTTTCATGGGGAAATCCACTTTAGAACCAGCATTTTTAGCCTATTGGGCAAAATTCTTTGCCATTTTTTCAATGACTAGAAAGTTTGTGCCCATTGATTTACGTGGTTTTTGCCTTTTTGCTATAAAACTTAACGTATTCCAGGAAGTGGAACACAATAGAAGCAGCTACAGAGTGAGGTAAACATGCTGTGCTGTTCTGCTGTGATTTGTTTGGACAATTGAGGCAGGAGAGGCTCATTGAGACTGCTATCACTATGAGAAAATTAAAATTAATAAAAGGAGGAACTGGAAGGACCCTTATGTGTCCACTGAGTCTGAGAATGAGGAAGTGAGCACTACAGAACCAATGCTGTCCAGTCCCCCTAAATCACCTCTATAGATCTTGGGGATACTAATGCCAAGGGAGGAAAAAAGGGTAGTAGTAAGAGCAGGACAGGTCACTTGCCTGTGCCTGCTGCCAGAAGTGTGCTGCCCCTGCTGCCACCATTGCTTTACCTGCTGACATATGTGTGGCCCCTGTTGCCACTAGTGCTATGAATGCTGTCAGACATGCTGCCCCTGCTACTTCCATTGCTGTGCCTGCTGTCAGAAGTATATAGATATATATAATAGGACTAGGAACACTCAGTTATACCTCCCAAAAAAAAAAAAGGGGGGCAAACCATGCACAATAATAGCAAAGGGTGCTAATACTCTATAGTTTATCATATACAACCAAAAAGAGAACACAGATATAGAGTTAAAAAAAGCGCTCAGCCCAATTCAGTCCTTCAACATATAACAAAAATAAATTTATTAAAGAAAAATTAATAAACAATAATGAAACAAATTATCTCATAAAATATTAGTCATCAGTAAGTGAGATCTCGATAAGAAAAGGTTAACCCTCTCTCCCCTCAAGAACGCACTGCCATAAAAAGGTGAACAAATCTCACTCTATATAATAGAATATAATATACATAGATATCCCATAAAACCAAAGAGAGGAAACATGTTTCCACAGTCACCAAAACATTGGTGTACTTTTAATATCCACAAGTTCATGACGCAACGCAGACAAATAAGGATGCAACTAGTAGGTTAACTGGCAAGCGTAAAGCACATATATGTTTAAGAGAGTCACATATAGCAGGGGTTAATGCAGTAATGAGTGCCAAAAGCTTTAAGTATAGCCAGCCACAGACATACAGGTATAAAGGTAGATTTAATGGGACTTACTTGATGTTCACATCTCTTCACCCACATATCACAGTTCCATTACTTTATCACCTCGCTTCAATAGCACTTCCTGTTGCGTGTTTCTATCCGCATGATCCAAGTGGCTTAATCCGTACCTCATGTTGACATACCCCTTCTTCATCTTAGATTTGCCATTGCTGCCAGTACTTCTCTAATTCCAAACTCTCGCATCCTTACTTCATATATTTTTTAACGGCTGGAAAGTTTCCACTCACATACTCCAACGCGTTTTGTCCGTCTATCCCACGGACATCATCAGGGTCACATCTAAGTGTTTCCCCGATCACCCATTTAAATCTTAATCTGAACCGGAAGTAAATTCATCTGGCTCCATAGTAACTACATGGAGATTCATTAACTCCTACTTTGCTGTTCCAACCCGGACATCAGCAGGTCCACATTGACCTCCGAGCACAGAACACATCGTGATGAGGTTCACTGTAGATCCACTTAAGTCCTCGTAGAACCAGACGGCACAGCCTATTCCTATTTTTTACATGTCAACATATTATATATCTTGGCATATTATATACCAATTCCATGAAGTGCTGACACATCCCCTCTCCGTGAGGCACAACATATAGATCTGTCATATAAAATATTATCAGATCATCATATACAAAATAATTAATTCCATGTATATATATATAATCAAAAATACTACTGGATTTAAATAATACAATAAATGGTCATAATCAAAACTAAATTATACATAGCAGATCCACATAACCGCCTTCGCGGTTGTCAGTAACTAACGGTACACCTCTAGAAACAGAATCACGAAATGGATACTAAGGAACCTAAGGGGCAGGACAAGGAACCCTAAACCTAGCTCAAACTAGAAGGGAAGGACTAGACTCTATGAGGAAAACACAGACTACCTAAGGTGTACAAATACATATATATAAAGAAGAAGCACAATATATATATATGTGAGACACAAGAAAAAAGTATATACATGTATATAAAAAATCTATATAAGGGAATAGAGCACAATACCAGGAATCTTGGAGCTGAGTGCACCAGGAAGAGAGGCCTCATGAGTAGCTTGGAGGTCTGAAGCTCTATCAGGAGCTGGGGTCCCTGTAAGAAAATTTATGTGGGGAAAAAAATTAGGGAATTACGGAAGCGAGTCCTTGAACATCGGAGGGACATTATAAAGGGAAATATTGATAGTCCGGTGGCACGTAATTTCTGCAGTTATGGAGAAGTCGAAGGTTTAAAGGTAATTGGAATTGATAAAATCCCTTCAAATATTAGAGGGGGTGATTTGGATAATAAGCTCCTTAGATGTGAAACTAGATGGATTTATAATTTGGGAGCTTTAGCCCCTCGGAGCTTAAATGAAGATTTAAAATTCAATATGTTTCTGCAGGATTGAGTGCCACTTGGATTATTTTCCCAGTTGTGATGTCAGTTATATGATCTGTGACATAAATGGTTCAATTATGGATTATTATTTGATATTGATATTGATAAGAAGAAACTGTTTTGTGACATGGAATGCGGGATTTTTTAGTTCCCTTACCGTGAAGGCTGTTATGTGGATCTGCTATGTATAATTTAGTTTTGATTATGACCATTTATTGTATTATTTAAATCCAGTAGTATTTTTGATTATATATATACATGGAATTAATTATTTTGTATATGATGGTCTGATAATATTTTATATGACAGATCTATGTGTTGTGCCTCACGGAGAGGGGATGTGTCAGCACTTCATGGAATTGGTATATAATATGCCAGGATATATATTATGCTGACATGTAAAAAATAGGAATAGGCTGTGCCGTCTGGTTCTACCCGGACTTAAGCGGATCTACAGTGAACCTCATCACGATGTGTTCTATGCTCTGAGGCCAATGTGGACCTGCTGATGTCCGGGCTGGAACAGCAACGTAGAAGTTAATGAATCTCCATGTAGTTACTATGGAGCCGGATGAATTTACTTTCGGGTTCAGATTAAGATTTAAATGGGTGATCGGGAAACACTTAGATTTAACCCTGATGATGTCCGCGGGAAAGACGAACAAAACGCGTTGGAGTATGTGAGTGGAACTTTCCAGCCGTTAAAAAATATATGAAGTAAGGATGCGAGAGTTTGGAATTAGCGAAGTACTGGCAGCGATGGCAAATCTAAGATGAAGAAGGGGAAGGGGTATGTCAACAAGAGGTACGGATTAAGCCACTTGGATCATGCGGATAAAAACATGCAACAGGAAGTGCTATTGAAGCGAGGTGATAAGGTAATGGAACTGTGATATATGGGTGAAGAGATGTGAACATCAAGTAAGTCCCATTAAATCTACCTTTATACCTGTATGTCTGTGGCTGGCTATACTTAAAGCTTTTGGCACTCATTACCGCATTAACCCCTGCTATATGTGACTCTTATACATATGTGTGCTTTACACTTGCCAGTTAACCTACTAATTGCATCCTTATTTGTCTGTGTTGCGTCATGAACTAGTGGATATTAATTACGGGTGGATTTGCTTTATTGTTCCACAGAATTGTTGGATTGATTACATCATGAGGAACTAACGGAGTGTTTAATGCATCAAGCTTTATAGTGTATTTTTTCAACTTTTTGGCTGGTACCAGTACACCAATGTTTTGGTGACTGTGGAAACATGTTTTCTCTCTTTGGTTTTATGGGATATCTATGTATATTATATTCTATTATATAGAGTGAGATTTGTTCTCTTTTTTTTTTATGGCAGTGTGTTCTTGAGGGGAGGGAGGGTTAACCTTTTCTTATCGACATCTCACTTATTGATGACTAATATTTTATGAGATCTGTTTCATTATTGTTAATTTTTCTATAATAAATGTATTTTTGTTATATGTTGAAGAACTGAATTGGGCTGAGTGCTTTTTTAACTCTCTATCTGTGTTCTCTTTTTGGTTGTACCTGCTGCCACAAGTTCTGTGCCTGCTGCCAGTGCTGCCCCTGCTACGAGCAGTGTTGTGCCTACTGCTATTGATGAACCTGCTGCAACCACTACTATGCCTGCTGTCAGACGTGCTGCCCCTGCTTCTGCCAGTGCTGAACCTGCTGCCACCAGTGCTGAACCTGTTGCTAGAGTGTCTTGTAATACCCAGGAGAGAGTGAAGGAGAAGATGATGCCAACTATGACAGCAAGGTATCCCAAGACACACTTGCTATCCACAAGCATTCCTGCCAGTGCTAGTATAGTACTACTACTAAGAAGGTCCAGCAGCTTATTAGTGTTAGGAGTGGAGGAGGGGGTAATCAATATCCTCATATTACTAGTGACTGTGAGGAGGAAGACTCTGGGGCTGAACTTGGTGTGGTTGGTGTTAGCAGTAGTAACAGTAATGGTGAAGCAGCCTGTGGGACTAGTGTCTTGCATAAAAAGAGGTATAGAAGAAAGAGTGGATAACATTATTTTGCCATTATACAAATCATTGGTAAGACCTCACCTTGAGTATGCAGCGCAGTTTTGGGCACCAGTTCTGAAAAAGGATATACTAGAACTAGAGAGGGTACAGCGAAGAGCAACAAAATTAATTAAGGGAATGGAGGACTTATGAGGAATGACTAGACAAACTTGGTTTATTTACTCTAGAGAAAAGACGACTAAGGGGAGACCTTATCACATTGTACAAGTATATGAGGTCAATACATGGATTTCTGTGGTGAGCTGTTTATTCCAAGGCCTGATCAGGTGACCAGGGGACACCCCTTGAAATTAGGTTTAGACTTCAGCAGAGGAAAGCGTTTTTTACAGTGAGGTCTGTTAAATTGTGGAATTCCTTGCCCAAGGAGGTGGTTATGGCAGATACAATGGATACATTTAAGAGACGATTAGATACATTTCTATCAAAAGGGAACACACAGAGTTATATTGTTTTTTAGTAGGCAGATCAGGAAGGTCTGATAAAAACTAAATTGGTAGCAGGAAAGCTATAAAATTCTCAGTCACTGGGGTATGAAGAGAAGGTTGAACTTGATGGACTTGTGTCTTTATTCAACCTAATTTACTGTGTTACTATGTAGTGGTAGGGGAAGCGTCCAGACTAGCAGTCAAGGGAGCCCACACCATGCCTCTGACCCTGAGAGTCCCCTTCCCTTCACGGCAGTGTCCAGGTGGAACATGATACTGAAGAAGCCAGAACTGGTGGTGGATAGCAGGTGCAGCAATAATACCAACGTCACAAGGAGCACAAATCAGCTGCCTGTGCTTTCTGCTACTGCTGCCAGTCTGCATTCTTCACGTCACCAAGAAATGGCAAGTGTCACATTAGGGGGCCCTCTATCACGGTGCCCATGATTGCTGACTTTTGCTGTCAGTCAGGTGTGTGTACTCTCCATTGGCCGCTTGTCTATTGCCCGCCCAGTATTGCCTTTATAGACTGGGCTGAGGCACCCTTTGGTTGCCCTTTCGTGGTGTCTTTATGTCAGTAGCCACCTGCCTTGTACCTGTATCTTTGGGCCTGTTTGTTCTGTTACCAGTGTCAGCGATTCATCCAGACCCCAGTGTCACTCCTGCGTGGTTCCTGCCTCCGTTCCTGATCTGGTTGGGCTGACGTTCCAGCTTCCGTTCCTGATCCAGTGCTGCCATTGTTCCTGCTATGTTCCTGACCCGGGTTGGCTGTCCTGCTGTTCCAGTAGCTGTCCTGGCCTGTCTATCGTTCCTGCTCCTGGATTCTGATGGGCATCCGTCTCATCGACCTTGAGCGTCTGGGCGACATTCTGATCATTTGTTTGCTCCAATCCACCGGGTGCTAGTCACCCACATTACAGCACCGGCAGGGCATTTCCGTTGTCCAGTACGCGGTACTGGTTTACTCCACATTCACCGGTTGCTGCTGCCTCCAATATTGCACCGGTTGGGCGATACTGTTGTCCAGTACGTGGTACTGGTTTACTCCACTTTCACCGGTTGCTGCTGCCTCCATTATTGAACCAGTTGGTTTACTCCACATTCACCAGTTGCTGCTGCCTCCAATATTGCACCGGTTGGGCGATACTGTTGTCCAGTACACAGTATTGGTTCACTCCACATTCACCGGTTGCTGCTGCTTCCATTATTGCACCGGTTGGGTGATACTGTTGTCCAGTACGCGGTACTGGTTTACTCCACTTTCACCGGTTGCTGTTGCCTCCATTATTGAACCGGTTGGGCGTTTCCATAGTCCAGTACGCGGTACTGGTTTACTCCACATTCACCGGTTGCTGCTGCCTCCAATATTGCACCGGTTGGGCGATACTGTTGTCCAGTACGCCACATATACCGGTTGCTGTTGCCTCCAATAGTGTTCCGGTTGGGCGTTACTGTTGTCCAGTACGCGGTACTGGTTTACTCCACTTTCACCAGTTGCTGCGGCCTCCATTATTGAACAGGTTGGGCATTACCGTTGTCCAGTATGCGGGACTGGTTTACTCCATATTTACCGGGTGCTTGTTGCCTCCATTACTGCACTGGTAGGGCGTTCCTGTTGTCCAGTACTTGGTACTGGTTTACTCCATTACACCGGTTGCTAGCATATTCTTTACCACACCGGTAGGGCGTTCCTAGTGCTGTCCAGTAAGCGGTACTGGTTTACTCCATATTCACCGGGTGCTAGTTGCCTCCATTATTGCACCGGTTGGGCCTCCCTGGTTGTCCTATACGTGATACTGGTTTGCTCCACTGTACCATCTTCTGCTGCTGCTTCCCTCTATACAGCAGTAGTGGAGCTGTCCTTCAGTCATTTACTCTGCCTTGTCCGGTATATTGGCAAGGCCGGTAGAGCCACATTCAGTGTCGTACCATCCTCCAGGCTGCCTTGCCTGGTATATTGGCAAGGCCGGTAGAGCCACATTCAGATTGTCGTGCCATCCTCCAGGCTGTCTTGCCCGGTATATTGGCAAGGCCGGTAGAGCCTTATTCCTACAATTGTGTCAACTTCCAGGCTGCCCTGCCGGTACATTGGCAAGGCCGGTAGAGCCTACCATACTGTATCTTGTAAAAGCTACTGTTTGAAACTATCTTGTGCATGTGATATATTTGTATGTTCATGACCCGTGAGGGTTCCCATTAAACTTTTCTATAAAGTTTGATTTTTGTCTTACTCTGTGTCTGAGAGTCAAAACAAACCGTGACACCCTCTTGCATTGCTCGTCACCTCCTCCAACCGGCAGTGAGATGTCTGTAATAGAGCAACACATGTAGAGACTAGTGGTGGTGATGATGATGATGGAGAAATTGGGGTGGAGATACATTGATGATCTTTTTAGCCCAAGCTGAGAAGGAATGGGAGACAGGGATGAGGATGGGCACCAGCAGTGAGCTTTTGGAATTTGCAACTGCTCTAATTCCTGCTGCTGAGTTGCAATGCCCTTACAAGATGATGAGGAACAGGCTAATGTGCCACAGACCACTGTGGGCAAAATGTTAATGGGGTCAACAAGTGACGTGGGACTAGGACAGGTTCCACTTGCCAGCAGCAGCAATACTCCTGGTCCTAGTTGCAGTGCTGATTCTGTGGCAGTAGCAGCAACAGCAGCATCATCCTTTGCCCCAGACAGTGAAGGGGAATGTGGAGGACATCCTTTTCCACCTGTTCCTCATCCCCTGAAGTCATGGGTGTGGGGCTGTTTTTCTCTTGGGGCAGGCACAGTGCAGTCATCACCAATGGCACTGTGCACAATTTGTGACAAGTCAGTGAGAAGAGGAAAGGAGCACACACACACCTTGGCACAACCGCCCTGAAGCACATGGCAGACATGTTAAAGCCAAGCACCCACAGAAATCAAGTACTTCTGTTGTTGTATCCCCTGACTCTCCAGAAAGGCAACAAGAGACAAGGCGGAGATCAAAGAGGAGGAAGAATAGTGAAATCCAGGCAGAAACTGGAAGTTCCATGATGAGCGAAACAACTAGTTTGCCATCACCTTCTTCCTCTAGGGTAACTACTTCTTCTGCCAATCCACCTTATTCATCATTACCTCCCTCACCAAATGATACAAATCACTCTGTAGATGTTAGGATGTTGCAGTTTGTGCCCAACCATGTGTGGTGCACTGATCACACATGGCAATGTGGTGGAGGAGAATCGCAGGCAGGGCATCAAGTGGCATCTGAGGAGATTCCATCCCACAGAATATGCTAATATGGTGACAGGGAGGGTGCATTATTACTATTAAACTGTCAGCAAGTTGTCATGTGTCCTTAGTGGGGTGTGGAAAAGGGGTATAGTGACAGCGGCAGTACTTTGGTTCTGGTGTCATGGTGTTTGGATATATCTGTGCCCCCAGGTGTTAATTAGCACACACGCTGTGCACATTGCAGTTGCTGATGAGAGGCACAGTTCCTGCTCTCAAGAGAAAAATTTCCATTCTAATACCAACACACTCGTGATTTTGGAGGACGGGCAGGTGGAGAAGAATTATTGGCCAACTTCTGCTTTTCTCCACATATACAGGGGTCTACTTATTGCTGCTACTGCCTCAGGTACATCACTGGAGCTAGTCATGGCAATCACCCATCATCATCATCATCACCCATGTTACTGCTGTTGTTGATCGCATTCCCTGCCTAATCATCCTGCTGCTTAAACAACCCAGCAGCAGCAAGAACAGCAGTCGCAAATTCTGCATCTTGTCGAACGGTATACAAAAGAAACAGAAGACCAGGCACTGTATATCTTGCATAAAATAAACTAGTAATGTAAATAAATACATTTTAGATCTTGTACACAATCTAGGTATGATGCACTTTTTCGCAGTGAACAGTATGGATTTAAAAAAATCAATTACACATATTCGTGAAACAATATATGTAATTTTATTTAAGGGTAAATAAAATGTGATATACAAAATACAATAATAATCGGTGACTTGGTATACAAAATTGACTCCGTAATATATATTTTAACGCAACCCAGTCCTAGACTAAGATATATATGGAATAAAGAAAATACGATAAAATATATCAGATAGCGAAACAGATAACATACCAACACATATAGGGTTACACTTTATATATAGGTATCCAGAGGTATAAGCTAACAAGATTTGAAGACAGCAGCATCACAAAAGTTAATTGTTACTTACAATTATAGACAATCTAGTAGGTGGCAGTTTAACAACACTTGCACCACCCCGTATGTAACATAGTAACATAGTAAATTAGGTTGAATAAAGACACAAGTCCATCAAGTTCAACCTTCTCCTCATACCCCAGTAATTTTATAGCTTTCCTGCTACCAAATAATTTAGTCTTTATCAGACCTTCCTGATCTGCCTACGAATAAACAGTATAACTCTGTATGTTCCCTTTGGAAAGAAATGTATCTAATCTTCTCTTGAATATATCCATTGTATCTGCCATAACAACCTCCTTGGGCAAAGAATTCCACAATTTAAAAGACCTCACTGTAAAAAAAACCCTTCCTCTGCTGAAGTCTAAACATCCTTTCCTCTAATCTCAAGGGGTGTCCCCTGGTCATCTGCTCAGGCCTTGGAATAAATAGCTCACCGCAGAGATTGTTGTATTGACCTTGCATATACTTGTACAATGTGATAAGGTCTCCTCTTAGTCATCTTTTCTGTAGAGTAAATAAACCAAGTTTGTCTAGTCGTTCCTCATACGTCAAGTCCTCCATTCCCTTGATTAATTTTGTTGCTCTTCGCAGTGCCCTCTCTAGTTCTAATATATCCTTTTTCAGAACTGGTGCCCAAAACTGCACTGTATACTCAAGGTGAGGACTTACCAATGATTTGTATAATTGCAAAATAATGTTATCCACTCTTGTTTCAATACCTCTTTTTATGCAAGACAGGATTTTGTTTGCCTTTGCTACTGCTGTTTGACACTGGTCACTGTTTCCAAGTTTGTAGTTGACAAGGATACCGAGGTCTTTCACTAGCAACAAGTCCCCTAAAATGATTCCATTAAGTTCATAAGTAGCCTTGGGATTATTTCCTCCCAAATGCATGACCTTACACTTCCCCACATTAATATTCCATTTGTTTGCCCAATCTGCCATTTTATATAAATCCCTCTGCAGTGAGCAATTATCCTGTTCTGGATTAATTACCCTGCATAATTTAGTGTCATCTGCAAATGTTGATAATCTGCTTTCTATATCTATTTCTAGGTCATTTATAAACATGTTAAAAAGCAGTGGCCCTAATACTGAACCCTGAGATACTCCACTCTCCACTTTAACTGTATTGGAGAACTGTCCATTTACAACCACACACTGTTCCCTATCCTTCAACCAGTTTTGTATCCAATTGCAAAGGTCATCTCCTAGCCCTGATTATTTTATACCCCAGCCTTCTGTGTGGCACTGTATCAAATGCCTTTGCAAAGTCTAGATATACTACATCAGCTGCCTTGCCATTATCAAGGCTGCTGCTTACTTCCTCATAGAAGCTAAAAATGTTAGTTTGGCATGATCTATTCTTCATAAAACCATGTTGATTCCTGCTAATGATCTTATTTTTGTGTTGTAATCCTGACTATAGTACCTTATTATCCCTTCTAGCAGTTTTCCCACTACAGAGGTCAAACTCACAGGTCTATAATTTCCAGGTTCTGTTTTAGTTCCCTTCTTAAATAGAGGCACTACATTGGCTCTTCGACAATCTTGTGGCACTGAGCCTGTGGTGAGAGAATCTTAAAGGTTAAATATAGGGATTTTGTCAACACTGCACTGAGTTAGTTAAGAACCCTTGGGTGTATACCATCAGGACCTGGTGCTTTGTCAGTCTTCATTTTGTTCAGTCTACCCAAGACATCTTCTTGAGTTAACCCAATATCTGATAACTGTTTTATTAGTTACTTGTTGAGGCTACCATTCCTTGCTCACTTGTATATACTGATGCAAAGAAAGTGTTTTGAACATCAGCCTTTTCCTTATCCTCACTAATCAACTCACCCATCTCATTTTTGAATGGTCCAATGCACTCCCTCTTAAGTTTTTTGCTATTTATATATTGAAAAACTTTTTTGGATTAGTCTTACTTTCCCTTGTAATTTGAGTTTCATTTTATATTTTTGCTACCCTAATTACCTTTTTGCAATCTTTGTTGCACTCCCTGTATTTTAAGAATGTTCAGTTCCTGCAGACTTAAATAGTTTGAATGCTTTTTTTTTTGCCATTTCCTCCTTTATATGTGAACTTAACCACATCGGCTTTGACTTACTACTTTTGCATTTGTTCCCCATTGGTATATACTGTTGGGTACATTTCTGCAACCTAAATTTGAATTCTGACCATTTATCCTCCGTATTTTTCTTTAAATAATGTATCCCAGTCTACTTGTTGCATTGAAGCCCTTAATAATTTGAAGTTAGCTTTTTTAAATTTAAGAGTTTTGGTTGAACCCATACAGTTTTGCTTTGCCAAACTGATCTCAAATGTAACCATGTTGTGATCACGGTTTCCCAAATGTTCACTTACCATTTCTGTGTTATTCGTCATCACTAGGTCCGATATATTGTTATTTCTTGTCTGCACTTCCACCATTTGTGACATGTAGCTTTCACGAAGTATGCTCACAAACCAGCTACCCTTAGCACTCTGACAGGTCTCATTATTCCAGTTGATATCTGGATAACTAAAATCTACGATAATTATAGTATGCCCAAGCTGGGCAGCTTTCCTCATTTGCAATAGTAGTTGGGCCTCAACATTGTCATCAACGTTTGGTGGTTTGTAGCATATACCCACCAACACCTTTTTTTTACCTTTTACACCACATTTAGTCTTAATTTCTACCCACAATGACTTCACATTTTGGCCAGTTTCCTCTATAATATCACTCTCAAAATTGGATTTAACTCTGGTTTCAAATATAAGCACACATCTCCCCCTTTTCTATTACTCATGTCTCTCCTAAACAGGGAATAGCCCTCTGTATTTACAGCCCAGTCATGTGCATCATTCCACCATGTTTCTGTTATACCAATTATGTCCAATTGGTCATTAACTGCCAGCAATTCTAGTTCTCCTTTTTTATCTACCATACTTCTTGCATTTGCTAGCATTCAATTAATTTTGAAGTCTTTACATATATCACTCCCTACATGCCTTTTATCTGCATCTTCATTTACTAGGAATTCCTCCCTATTTTCTACATTTATACCACCCTTTCTCCACCCTCTGGTCATTTTCTTGGACCCGGTTCCTATCTGCTCTATGTACCCAATTTTTGCTATCTATACCCCCCATTCCTAGTTTAGAAGCTCCTCCAAGCTTCTTAGCATTTGCTTCCCTAGCACATAGGCTCCTCTATCATTTAGGTGCAGTCCATCCCTTCCATATAGATTGTACCCAAGAGCAAAGTCAGCCCAGTGCTCTAAGAACACAAAACACTCCTTCCTACACCGTTGCTTGAGCCATGCATTAAGCTCCCTCAGCTCCCTCTGTCTACTTGTACTGGCGCATGGCACAGGTAGTATTTCAGAAAATACTACCTTAGAGGTCCTTGCCTTGAGCTTGCACCCTAAGTCCCTGAAATTATTCTTTAGGGACCTCCATCTTCCTCCTACTTTGTCATTGGTACCAATATGTACCAAGACAGCTGGATCACTTCCAGCCCCTCCCAACAATCTGTCAGTCCTGTCTACAACATGCCAAACCCGAGCACCCGGCAGATAGCATACTTTTTGGCATTCACATTCCTGGCGGCAGATTACCCTATCTACCCTCCTAATAACAGTCTCCCCTATTACCACCACCTGCCTTGGTTTCTGCCTACTCTGCATCCATCTAGCCTGGAAGGAAGACTGTTCCCCTGGCTGCTAGAGGAATTAGCCCTCTCCAGTGTTGCCAATTTTGAGCTATCCTCATCCACATCTTCAAAAAATCTTGCAAATCTATTGGACTGAGTCAACTCAGAACTGGCCTTCCTCTTCCTCTGCCCACTACATCCCCTCATTACTGTTACCCAGCTGCCTACCTGTTGCTCCTCATCGACAACTCCACCCTCTTCACCACTAACCCCACATACTACCTGCTCTGTGAGTTCTAAACTCCTTTCCAGGTTTCCAATGTCTCGCAATGTTGCAATATTTCTTTCCAAATCCAATATCTTAGACTCTAAAAAGAAAATATGCTCACACTTGGCACAGCGGTATGACCCTTGGAATGATTGCTCCAATTGTTCAGACATGTGGCAAGAAGTGCATTGTGTGAGATTGTCTAACCTGCTATCACTCATGCTTGGTTTTACAATTCAGTAAGATTTATACTGTCCTCTAAAGCTCGCTCTGAAGTAAGTAACCAACTTTCAATGTAAATGCAGTAACTCCCTTGAAATTATTGTCACCACAGAGTTCTGCTGATTTCCAACTCCTGATTCTATTCCAGCTCCAGATTTTTTCTAAATCCTCTTCCCTTGTCTGCAGTCACAAGAAGAGCAGACTCAAAGATCCTGGGGACTGTAGTAACACTGCAGCCAGGTGACTTCCCTTAATCAATCACCCTTAATCACACAGGCCAGAGAAAATCCCAATTAACAGTTGGTTTATTTAACCCTCACAATACCCACACAATGAAAAAAAATTTTTTATAAACCGTAATAAAACACCAAACACACACTCATATAATTAACCAGATTTTTTCTAACTCTTCTTCCCTTGTCTGCAGTCACAAGAAATGCTGTCTCAAAGACAATTAAGTGGCAGGAGATTTGTCACGTGACTTGTGTGTCAATAGGGCCACAGGTCAAGTGACAACCCTTTGATAACCACAATGTAAAATATTGCAAGAACTAACAATCTATCTGAAAGACATAAGGTCCCCAGATCTTATAAATATATAATGTAACTATTTAGCTGCTGTTTTCAATATGCAAACCTCTGGATGAAACACAGAATAATAAAATACATTTCTCAGTAAAAATTTGCATTACCAAATTATAATCTTAAGCAATTAAAATAAAATATTGCTATAGAAGTATAATATATAAAGATATCAGCATAATATATACACCATAAAGATTATAATGACAAAATCATGTCTGCACACAATTCAGCAGCAGGAGTTAATAGAACCATGGACAGTAAAGACAAACCAATTACTCATTCCAAAGTGGCATATGCTGCTTTGTTCTGTCAGGACTATTCCAACAGATCAAATACCACACCTTGTTACCACACGCAGACAAGGCAAATTTTAAACAGAACCAGCTATAAAGTACCAGAACCACACACAAGAGAACCAGAAGGAAAACTTCCCAGTGTCACTGTTTCCCCAGAACAAATCAGGAGTCAGTACGGTATAGTAAAAATGCAATTTATTAAAATAACAAATAAGATAGCACACAGTAGTAAGTTAGCAGGAATAAGCAGAGGGTCACAAGCCAGCAAGTGCTACTATCAGAAGTAGTAAGCTGCAAAGAATGACCACACTGCTAGAGACTAGGCCTAAGTCACTGGTAATCTCTGCTGGAACCAGGAACTGTAACAGAACAGGAACACGAGTCTTGAACCGATACCGCAAGGAATCTGCCTGACTCACGACTGCAGTCAGAATAGTAGCAGCAGATACCTGACTCACATCTGCAATCAGTATAGAGGACGCGGATACTTGACTCATGCCTGCAGTCATTATAATTGCTAGTCTACCAGAGCCCCAGGTCCGCACCAGATTGGGTGTCTGCTAGGTACAGGGGACAAACAAGAGAATAATCAGACAGAGCCAAAGGACAGCACCAGAGAAGGGTAGTCAGACAAGTCAGGTCATACACAGTTCTGATAGTCAGCCAGAGCCACAGGTCTGCACCAGATTGGGTGTCCACTATGCACAGGATAAGACAGGAGAATTGTCAGACAGAGCCACAGGTCAGCACCAGATTGGATGGTCAGACAAGCCAGGTCATACACAGAGCCCAAGGAAACAGAACTGTATTGTACACCAACGCAAGGGCAACTGAGTCAGGACTCAGTCTGCCCTTTAAACCCCTCCTCAGGAAGTAGGTAGGAGGAGCAGCTCAGAGGGAGGAAGTAGGTAGAGGGAGGCTTACAGGAAGCAACACATAAAACAGAGGCCTGCTTCATTCAGAAGTCTCGCACCTGCAGATGATGCATCTAGCTCTGATGTGTCCAACTGCTGCCATATTCCTGCATCAATCCGTGCAACATGGACCGTTGCTGACGCCGAAGCGTCATTTCGAGCATCGCCTGAAGTGGAGGCACTGATACCAAGGTAAACTGTGACACCCAGACAGCAATACAAGTGTTAATTTAGAACACTAGGTCAATGGAGCACAATGACCATCTCAGAACCACTTACTTGTGGATTATTTGCACGTGCTTGCTGTAGAACTCAAACACATCCCACAGCAGTTGTATTCAAAGTTTCACACACACACAATAAACAATTGGGTCTGCAGATATTAGCAATACTAGCTAAGTATAACTCCCAATTATCTAAAATTGCTATCAATCTGATCTCACCCTATTTCCACTGTGATTGGATTGTATAACCTTCAAAGTTTATTCTAATTTTACAGCCAAATGACTACTGTGTAGTTCTCAGTAGGTTGGCTAGATCCACTAGAAAATATTAGAATAAGATTACCCCAGATTATACTGGGTTATAATAATTTTGGAAGTGTATACAGTGTTATGTAAATAAACTTAAATTATACTTTACCAATCCTATATAGCAGTGTGTGGTCTTGGGCACAGAGAGGTTCTGCTTACTTCAGGAACTAGGAAATTCGGCAAACAAAATCCCCTATTTCCCCCTGTATACTGCTTATATTACCTAAACCCCCCTTAGCAGAAAGGTACACCCATTCTTCTCTCATAGGTCACCCCTTAGAGAATTAGCATGTGAAGTAATATAAAATTGGTAAATACCATAAATAAGCAAGTTGAAGAAATAAATCTACCACTTGACTAGGTGGCAGTTTACTATCATACAAGTCAGGAAAGATCATTGGTGTCAATCACCCTAATGAGGGATCCAATTAAAATAATTACGGAGCACGTTCTCTTTTAGGAATGTAGCACTGTATTTTCCCACATATAAGCATCAGGTGCAGTGAGATAACATTCCTGTTCAAGGCTAGAGAGGCCTCCTTCAAGACTAGATAAACTGGTTTCAAGAATGTTTACTTGTAATAAAGTCTAAAAGATCCCTTTCTACAAAACAAAACTTGCTTAAAGGGATAGTAACACTTCGTTTTAACTTTATTTTATTTTGTAGGCATTAAAAAAACATGAAGAATGATATAAGTCTTATCTCTCAAACCTTTATGGTTTATGAGATATTCACAAGCAAAGTTCCCCGCCCCTTTTACCTAGTGTAAGCCATCTCTTCTCAGATGTGAGTCTGGTTGTATGACAGTACAGATAACAGAAGGGGACAATTTTCTTTGTATGAAAACAATGAAAGCCCTTCCCCCCTTGACAAGTTTTTCAGCTTTTTCCATTATCTTAATTGAAGATTGTCCCTCTCTGCAGTCTACCTGGGCATCTCCCTTCTGATCTGGTTGAACAGGGGGGGATACTTTGTTTGTGAATATCTCTTAAACCATAAAGGTTTCAGAGATAAGACTTATATCATTCTTCATGTTTTTTTAATGCCTACAAAATAAAATAAAGTTAAAATGAAGTATTACTATCCCTTTAAAGATACAGCCTCATATATACACAGACAAAATGGTCACTGAACAGTCTCTTTGACCATTTTCTTCCAGCAAAGAGCAGACTCTCTGACAATCTACATTTGACAATGACCACAAAAAAAACCTAAACATTTTTTTTGGGTTTGCTTCAATGTTCAATGTTTCCTCAGGGCTTGGACCTCTAACAATAAATCTAACAAGTCATCCTTTACAAAATACTGTATCACGTCAAGTATCAGTCTACCCCAGTGGCAGCTTATGTCAGGGGGTTCCTGGCTGTATCACTTTTCATACAAATATCTTATTTTATTTTATTTTTTTATTAAGTGGCGCCCCCCAATACCAGTCAGGAACACCCCCAAAACAAATTCTGTGTTCAACTGATTAATTCCCCAGACTACACCCACAGGCACCCTGCTCAATCCCCTTTTATACCATGTCTTCTTTTTTATTAATTATATTTAGAATTGTATTAACTGCCCCCCCAATCCCATTAAACAACCCCCCCAAAAAAACATTCCCTGTTCAACTGATTCGTTCTCCATACCCCACCAACACAGGCACCCTCATGCCCTTTTTATACTATGCCTTTGGGAAATAAAATGTGTTATGTGCAGTGTTCCCATTTATTTCAATGGAATGAGCAAGTCAAAAAAAGGGGGGAAAAAAATGAACTTTTCACGGGAAGTTATTCGCCAAGAGGGAAGTGCCATGATTCGCAGATCCTCAGCAAGGAGCGCATTCAGTGCCACCATTACAAGTCCAGCAATTTAAGCTGGTTAACAGTTACGATATAAAGAGCGTCATAGATCCCCATTAAAAATGTTGCAGTCTAGGGTGAGATGGGGATACCTATTCTGTCAGCTGTGTAGTGGAATTTTTTTTTTCCAGAAGGAAATGATCTGTGAGGACAAGAGTACAACATGTGGAGCAGGGTAGACTTGAAGATCTTTGCACTTAGGCCTTTCTCCTTCCTCATTGTGCCCTATGTGATGGGCGATAAGTGGGGTGACATACGTTCTGTGTAACAGTCTGTAAGAAAGTTCATGGAAAATACGCCAAGGGGGAGTAAGGTACACGTCTGGTGAAGTTGCACAAGAGGGCATCCACTATCATGTCAGGTTTATCTGCTAGCCATCTACTTTATTCCACTGGGCCATGGTGAGAAAGAATTGCAGGGAAGAGTTTTATAGATGTGCGAGACTTTAAAGGGACACTAATGTCTCATAAAAAAATACTTGTTTTGTAGAGGTTTAAAAAATAATTTATTTGGCACAAATTCTTTCTTTCCAACCTTTACGGTTTGAGAGATATTCATATGTAAAGTTCCTACCTCCCTCCCAGCCCTTCTCCTGATGTCAGAATCTAGCTGACAGCAGGAGATTCCGGTCCGGGGACCAGCTGGCGGCTTAGCAGCAGAGCCGAAATTGCGTTATTTTAAAAGAATTACTTTACTGGAAAGGTCTACAAAGTGTGCCTCGTTTGCAAGCACACTTTGTTGACTGTTCCCATGAAGTAGTTCTTTTTAAATAACGCAATTTCGAATCTGCTGTAGACCCTTATCGATTTGGCCGACTCGAATCTCCTGCTGTCCGCTTTACAGTTGACAGGAGAAGGAAACCTTACAAGTGAATATCTCTCGAACCATAGTGGTTTGAGAGAGAGGATTTGTGCCACATAATTTATTTTTTTAACCTCTACAAAACAAGAATAATTTTTTTATGGGACATTACTGTCCCTTTAAAGGAAACATTAGGGAGCTTCTTCATCATTCTATCTAGAGAGCTGTTGTCAAGTTGGGTATCTAGGGTAGGCAAGAGAGTCTGTGGGTGTGATATCCGTCTGAAGTACCTTGTAGAATTCCATGGGTAGACCGTCTGCGCTAGGAGATTTAACTTTATGCAGGGATTTAAGAACCGATACCAGTTCCCCTAGGGTAATTGGAGCATCCAAACAACTAGAAAAACAGAAGCACAAGAGTATCTGAGAGGAGCATCTATATGTATGAAATGCTTGTATAATGTGCTTCTAGTCAAAGGGAAGCAGAAGACAAATAGGTCTATAGGATCAATGAAGAAGATCTTGTTTCTTGAGTAGAAATCTTTCAGGGGCCTCAACCGTCGTCCTCAGAAAATGTTCAAATAAGCTGTATATAAAACAAAGACAACAAGGGAAGAAAACAGCCCTCTGAGAGTAGTACCACCACAAAAGGGTGCCCCTTAAGAAAGTTTGACATTCACTCACCGGATAAATATGATGAGTCTGACCTTAAGCATACAACAGTATGAAGATCCAAGGTAGTAATAATATAAATAACAAGTATAAAATGTATTAACTGTAATAACAGTCCCAACATGTTTTGTAAGACCTCCGCTTACTTCATCAGAGGTTAATGAATAGCATACAGTGATAGATTTATATAAAGGAAAGGTACATACGTTTTATGTAAATTATAAAGGAAAAGTACATACCATTTTCGAACAGCTTATAATACACTTGTCCTAGACAGCGTCTTCTCACAGTTTGTTGATGAACTCCGCTCCTCCTTCATGCAGATATGGGCCAAGCCTTGATCCCAGGTTGCTAGACAACCAGTCTGATGCTTGAGAATAGCTCACAGGCTGACCCTGCTTTGAATCCTGGGGAGCGATTACTGTTGGCCCACACTGTATGATATTCCTTTGAGACGCATCTCTTTGACAACAATTAGAACCACAAGTGCACTATAAAAATACATCTATAATAACATTGGTACAAAACTTATCCTCATAGAGACATAAAGGAGATCTACATGGCGATCTGTGTATAAGCCACACATACAGGTAAACATAAATAAAAAGTACACACAAATTATTGTCACCTAAAGCTCAGTATTCAAAAGAAAAAGTTAATAATAAGAAAAGACAACCAGCTATAATTACACAGTACAATGCCTTTTCAGCTATAACGTGAAATATTATCCCATATTATAATTCACTATGTATGTTTGTCAGAAGCTGTCATGCGCAGTAGCGGCTGCTTCGCCTTCTGCAGTCATGCGCAGCACAGACTGCTTGCGCCACGGCTGATAGAGCGGGGCGCTCCAAATTTAGACCGCAGAGAGGACTACGGAATTCGGAGCGCCCTGCTCCGTATCAGCTGCGGCACAGGCAGTCTCTACTGTGCATGACTGCACCGCAGTCGTTGCTGTCTGACACTGTGGCCCGTGTACACGGGCTGTTCAACTAGTATCTAAATATTGGAATATCTTATTGGAGGATCCCCTTTTAGACGGCCTGATAAGTAAATCAAGTAAAATTATATATAGAAAAGCAAAAACAATACAGGGGTATATTGCCCCCAGCCATCCGAAAAAACGAACACAAAGAATATGGGTAATTTTGGTACAGCTCCATCTACTGGCAGTTACAGATGCCTGCATCCCAGATGCAAGAATTGTAATTTTATTGCAAACAGAGTGAATACTGTTCAGAGCTTTACTAATCAGAAGGAGTTACAAATTAAATAACTGATCACATGCAAAACCTAATTTGTGGTTTATCTGATCCAATGCATTTGTGGTATACAGTATATTGGACTAACCACAAGAAATCTTAGAGCAGGTGAACATAGGTGTTTAATTCAGTAAAAGTCACTGGGCCACTCAGTGCCACAGCATTTTAATGCCAATGCCAGTGGTTCTCAACCTCTTTTGTCCAAGGCACTCCTTACATGCCATCTAGAAGATTTGGAGCACACCTAATATTCTATAGGTAATTTGTCAAGCAAGTAATGGAGAATACAAGTGCATAAATATACAGTCCTTTTGGGTCTCACAATCATAATAACAGAAACAAACATATTGTGCAGAAAATGTTCCAGAAATATACTGTTATAGCAGCGGCGGCTGCCGAGCCGACCGCAACCTTGCCAGCGGTTCAGCCGCAGCCCACGTCGGGCAGGTCCAGCCTCCGGGTGGCCATGTGTGGAGGAGGCTGCCTGGACACCACTCAAGTGCCCTTTCGTGGTGTACAGTGTTGTTGGTTGTTGAGAGAGGTGTATTAGTTTGACTATCTGTTCTGGTTCTGACCAGTTGGCTCTGTGTATGACTACCCACTCTATGTATGACTCCGGCTTGTCTGAGAACCATTTTGGTGCAGAACCTGTGGCTCTGTTGGATTATCCTCTCTGTGTATGACCCTTAGCCTGGCTGACTATCCGTACTGGTGCTGACTTGTGACGTAGTCAGATTACCTGCTCTGTATATGACCCTTGGCCTTGCTGACTATCCGTACTGGTGCTGACTTGTGGCCCTGTCCGACTACCACTCAGGGTGACCCTGGCTAGTCCGATACCCATCTGGTTCAGACCTGCGGCTCTGGCTGCGTTTCATTCTTTCTCTTTTCCAGCTTGTCTGACTACACACCTTGGTGTACCTGGGGTTGTCCTCTGCGCACCCAGCATACAAACGCTCCAGTGGACAACTTGTTGGTTATCTCGGTGGCACTGGCAGACTTCCCTTGCTCCTGTTCTATACTATGTCGTTCAGGTGCGGACCTGTAGTACAGTTCCTGCCCTTAGTACATTATCTGTACAGGTGTGGACCTGAAGCGCAGCATCCTACTTTGTTACCTTGTCTGTCAGGTGCGGACTTGTAGTAGAGGCTCAGGTGCGGACCTGAGTCGGTTCTCTCCAAGTTGCTGCTGGGGTTCGGTTCGTTTCCACTACAGAAGAACATTCCATCCGGACATCCTTGTATTGTATGTTGTTTTTGCTATACCGTTGTTCTGTACGTGTGATATCTTAATAAAGATTGTGTTACCTACCGTACTGGTCCAAGTCTCGTTTCTGAGTCCGTGACATATACATCTGAAACTTGGTATTCACACTTTATCTGAGTATTTATAAAAAAAACACCCTAAGTAGCACACCAACATGCCACTGCACCCTGGTTGATAATCACTGGCCTATGCACTGGGTGGTCTAAGTAATTTTAAAATATGTAGTACTGAGCATATTGCTAGATCTGTTTCTAACAGATACAGCACACTGTGTAAAAAGAAAGCCTACTGGATCTATAGGTTGGAAATTCTGACACCCAATGGCCTCAGTCAGGAATTGGAGGTTAATAATTTTCTTTTACTCTAGGGTTTTTGTTTTATTTTTGGTCGGATTCTCCAAATCTATCTATACTATAAAGGAGAACTTGGTCATGTGACAAACAATTCTCCAGATGTGCCACACACACCCCAAGGCGGCCAGGAGGAGGAAATAAGCACATCTCCTCCATTCACATCACTTCAACATACAGCGGGGCATGATTTTTATAGGAGTGCACATGGGGCCAAAGGCCCCTGTGAAAATCTCTGCAAGGAGTCTGTCATGGTCTTGTAAGAACACTCAGGCAATTAGGTAAGGTTAAGAAAAGCTTTATTGAGAAATAAATTATAAAAGCAAACACCCTACTCAGGTCCAGATGAGGTCAGTACCATGATACTTCCCAGGTCAGGATGGACAGAAATATCAGTAAGCAATAACAACAGTAGGAATATACTGGCTTGATCCCTAGACAGGTTACTGGAACAAGAAAACCACACCAGCACCACACAGCGGCAAGGCCCTACTAAAGTGATGGGTGGCTGCAGGGAAACTCCCTAGAAGGCTAGGGATAGTGGAGGCAACAGTGATAGGACACTTGCAAGAGACCAAGTCCCTAGATGCTAGGGATAGCAGAGGCAGTACAGATAGGACACTGGCAAGTGACAAAGTCCCTAGAACTCTAGGGATAGCGGAGGGAGTACAGATAGGACACTGGCAAGTGACCAACTCCCTAGAATGCTAGGGATAGCGGAGGCAGCACAGATAGGACACTGGCAAGAGATTAAGTCCTTAGAACACTAGGGATAGCAGAGGCAGAGCAACAGATACTGGCAAGCGACCAGAGCTACTCGCAACACAGTCTCCCAGATGACTTTGGGAGTGTCAGGCCAGACAGGCGCTGTAGTGGTATACTGTAAGCGAGAGTAGGCGGAACGGAACTCGGGGTATGCAGTCTGAAGCCAGAACTGCCAAATTGGTACACACAGAGGTAGTCAGCCAGTCCTAGTCAGCAATGAAATCGGAACACAGGAGCAACAGGAGTGTAGTCAGACGAACCGGGTCGTACATGGAGCAGGAACAAGCAGCAACACAAATGCTAGGTACAAGTACTCCACGAAAGGGCGCTGAAAGGATGACAGGAGAGAGTTTAAAAAGGCTAACCCTGGGCAGAGCCAGCACCCAATTGCCAATAAGAACTGTGCACCGAAAACCCAGAAGTAAACATGTCGCCCTGTCGCAGAATCAAGGGCACCGTGATAGTCACCGTGATTTGGAATAACGTGTCTGAAAGGACGTGATTTTCACAGGACTGAGCATAGGGCCTTAGGCCCCATGCTCGGTCATGTGAAAATCTCTGCAGTGACTTGGCCCGCCATTACTATTGCATCTTCAAAGTAGTACACCATGCCCAACTCATTTAATGTGCCGCCCTGCTAATAAAATGTCCACATGCTAAACTGTGCTTCTACAAATCTCTGCTGCTGCTAGACTGTGCACTCTCCACGGGGTGGGGGGGTTGTCTTACTATAATTCTAGCGTGTCATACTAGTGTAAAACAACCGTTGACTACAACTCCCATCATCCCTGGCCAACGAACAGTCACATTGAAAATCCTATAAATGATGCTTTCTTCATATAACCTTCTACCAAATACCCTGAAAGCCTCATTAACACTACCAGTCACATACAGGCTATAAGACAGCTGCTTAACCCTTTGAATGCCTGAGGGAACACATTGCATTGCTGTGAAATGCCTTACCTACCCCTCTGCCGCTTAAATGCTTCATGCTATTGTGTTTCCCTTCCCTTTGTCTCCTCCCCCTTCAAATCAGCCCTCCACTGACAGAGGTAGGTAGGTATGTGTTTGTATGCATAGGTGTGTGTCTATGAGTGTGTGCATTTCAATGGAATATCATACAGTGTGGGCCTGCGGCAATCACTCCCCAGAATTTAATGCAGGGTTGGGCTGTGAGCTATGATCAAGCGACAGGCTGGTTGTCTTGCAACTTGGGATTGAGGCTTGGCCTGCATCCGCATGGAGGAGGAGCGGAGTTCGCCGACAAACACTGTGAGAAGTGTATTGTTAACTGTTTTAAAATTGTATGTACCTTTATTTTATATAAAGCTATCATTGTATGCCATTCTATTAACCCCTGCTGAAGTAAGCGGAGGTCTTACGAAACATGTTTCAACTGTGTTATTATACTTAATACATTTTATACTTATGCTATTACTCCTTTGGATCCTCAACCTGTTTTATGCTTAAGGTCAAACATCGTATTTATACGGTGAGTGGATTTCAAACTTTCTTAAGGGGCACCCTTTTGTGGTGGTACTCTTAAACGGCTGTTTTCTGCCCTTTTTGTGTTTTATATACAGATCATTTGAACATCTTTTGAGGACTATGGTGGAGGGATTTAACGAAGTGCAGGAGGGAAGTACATTTCAAAGGAGTAAAAATGTTAGGACAAGAGGCCATAGTCTAAACAAGAGGGACACATGTTTAGACTTAATGTAAGAAAGTTTTACTTCACTGAGAGGGTAGTAGATAAGTAGAAGTGGTAGACGTTAATACAGTGACAGAATTTAAAGGGATAGTAATGTTTCATAATAAAAGCAGCTCTAATTAATCATAGTATTTGGACTTTGGAGAGTGTTATTTCAATTCTGTCAGAGTTGTAGTTCAAGAGTAATTCAATGACAAATTATCCCCTTCCCGACGCTTTTACTGATGGAACATTGTTCAGCCAGATCAGAAGGGAGGTGCCCAGGTAGACTGCAGAGAGGGACAATCTTCAATTAAGATAAGGGAAAAACCTGAAAAATTTGTCAAGGGGGACAGGGCCTTCATTGTTCTCATAGGAAGAATATTGTCCCCTTCTGTTATCTGTCTAGTCTTACAACCAGATTCCACATCTGAGAAGAGATGGCTTACACTAGGTAAAATGGGTGGGAGGGGAAACTTTGCTTGTGAATATCTCTCAAACCATAAAGGTTTGAGAGATAAGACTTATATCATGTTTTTTAATGCGTACAAAATAAAATAAAGATAAAACAAAGTATTACTATCCCTTTAAGCATGTGTGGGGTAGGCAATAATGCTGTACTTAACATAAGAAAAGACCAAGGACCACATAAGGTTTGAGGTTTCTATATACACTGCAAAACTAGTTAGTTTAATCATATGGTCCTTTTCTTTGTTTTTAATTATTAAAATAACTTGATAGAGCCTTTCATTTATTTTGATATTATTTGGTGTGTACAAATAAGTTGAGTGAAAACACTTTGGAGTTTTTCCTGGTTCAATACAATATCGTAGACACGGATGGGATTTCCTCAATTGAAGAACAAATTAAATCTGAGCGGAGACAGATTGATTCTCTCCGAATGCTGTATTGTCAGCTTTGAGAAAACGCTGCTATCTTCACTTGTGAATATATATATATATATATACATGTGAAAATTGTAAGACTTCAGTACACAATGGGCACCTTTTGTTTTTTGTGTTTTTTTTTTTTTTGCATACTGTTTGAGCCACTGGTAGAGCGTGTTGAGAAGACACAGCCCTCAATACTGGTTCCAATTGAAGTAAAAATTGCCATCCATTGTCAGCTGAATTGGGAGAGCCAACAGCATTTATTCTTGTGAGTATAACCCCCTAGGGTGCTTTGGTGAAGGTGTTATTAAAAAGGAGATTCAGCATTAGGGGTGCCCCCTATTTTTTTCCTCCTTTTTTTCTGCAGTGATTACCAGTTTATCCATGAGGTATACGACCCAAAAGGAGTGAATATGGACTTTTATAACACTTGTTTTTAATATCTTTGGGTAATTGAATTCCTTAAAGGGCAAGATGCAATTTTATAAAGATTTATAGAGTGCCATTGAGTAATCAATTTAGGGGAAACACTACTGGTACAAATATACCCAAGAGAACAGTGGTTAGTGAGGATATTAGCAAGCCATTCTCTGAATTAGAAAACATGCTTAAAATAGAATGTAACCACAGGTGGGACATAGAGACCTTAAAGCAGTATTGGAATTTGAAAATTATTCCGAGATGTTTATAGTTTGGTCTATTACCACCTTTCTGTGGTGATCAGACATTTGTTGATAGTATCAGATCTAATCTAATGCAATTGATAATCATAGAGGAAAGAAATTGTTGAAATCAAATCAAAGATTGAATCTAAAATTAAAACTCTAGAGAGTTATAAACATCTGCCTAATTTTGCTAATCTGAAGGAATTTACTAATAAGAATAGTAATAGCCACCAGATTCATGTCATTGAACGCAAGAAGAAATTGTTGAGAGGTGAGGATGATTATAAGAAAAATCAAGTGTATCAACGGAATATAAAAGCAAAACCTAATTGATCCTCTGAAATATATAAAACAAATTCAGGTAGTGGAAACACATTTTCCACATCCTCTACTATAGAAAACCGCACATCTTTTTTTTAAGACGAGAAGATAGACATCATATAAAGAGAAACTCACAAAGAAGTGAAACTCCAAGAGAAACCATCACAGGTCAGATTGAATTAAACAGTATCAATCGACAAATAGAATCAGAGTTCAAAAATAGGATTGAACATAAATTTGTGAGAGTTGGAACCGTGTTAGCCGTAGAAATATAGGACTCAAAATTTTTTGTAAAGTTGATACCTTTATTGGCTAACTAAACAGATTTAAAATGCAAGCTTTCAAGACTTCTTAGGTCTCTTCCTCAGGCATGTTATACAGCTAAATATGAAAACTTCTCTCTTAAATACAAGTACACATTACATTGTTTATAATGGAAATCAGATAAGGACGTTAGTCCAGATACAAATTCCTTGATCAGTCAATGGTAGAGGATGTGATTTAAATATCAGTCTTCCTCTGAGTCCAGGTATTTGATTCCAGAGGGACTGTCGTAAAAGTTAATTTCCAAATACAAATTCCTTGATCAGTCAATGGTAGAGTTTTTTTAATTCCCACAGATCCAGCATTAACAACAAAAACACAGAGACACCAGTGGGAGAACATTTTTGCCAAAGTGGGCACAGTGTTGGGGACATTAAATTGACTGTACTAATGGGACAATTTCGCAATCAGAGGGACAGAAAATTATGGGAGGTAAAATTAATGTTACAATTTGACTCTTTGACCTATGGCCTTAATAGAGACAGAGAGTTTCTGACACAGTACTTAATTGTGAATTAACTTTTACGACAGTCCCTCTGGAATGATAAATACCTGGACTCGGAGGAAGAATGCTATTTATATCACATCCTCTACCATTGACTGATCAAGGAATTTGTATCTGGACTAACGTTCTTATCTGATTTCTATTATAAACAACGTAATGTGTACTTGTATTTAAGAGAGAAGTTTTTATATTTATCTGTATAACATGCCTGAGGAAGAGACCTAAGAAGTCTTGAAAGCTTGCATTTTAAATCTGTTTAGTTAGCCAATAAAGGTATCAACTTTACAAAAAATTTTGCATCCAACATAAATTTGTAACTTCATATGAGGGACAGTCTAATATATCTGCTCTTTTTGTTTTTGGAACAGTGTTTGGGACATCCACCATCAGATCTAATATGGTGGAAAGAAGTGAACCACTTCCTACTTCTGAGAGAAGAACAAAACAAAAGACTAAATCCAGAGGCCATATAGGGAAAGGGAGCAATTCTTAAAAAAAAAAAAAAAAAAAAACAAGATTAGAGATTCCAAAATAAATACATCAAAATTTATAAACCTCTCCAGCAATACTTTAAACAAATCAGAAGAATCCATTTTAGCCAAAGATTTATCTTTTTACCCAACCAAAGGTGCTAATCTGTTTCAACTTTTTGTGGATTTCCATGAATGTATACGCAAATTGGCACTGAAAAGACACTATGTGAATAAATCTTTGAGATCCATTTCAAATAGTAGCCCTGTTTTGGTAAATGATCCTTTAACCACAGAAACAGCAAGAGAGATTCTCCCAGTGGTAGACACCCAGATAGAATAAATCTTAAAAGGTAGCGTACCATTAAGTTCAAAGCAAAAATCCACATTCTTCCCAGTACAATCTAAAGGGAATTTTGTGGATACCTTCGGTGCTATGGTAATGTCAGATTTCAAACATATGACATGTACTAGGAGACATGGAGCAACTGCTTCTAATGTAACTGCAGATGAGAATATGGCAATTCAATCATTACAGAGAAATCATTCAATCATTATAAAACCAGAAGGCAAGGGGGGGGCTGTGGTTAACCAAAATCTTACAGATTATGTGGAGGAAGCAAATCGTATCCTGAATGATGTCAAATATTTAGTTTTGAAGGGGGCTTCCACACCAGGGAATTTTGTGAATTGTTAGAGAAAGCATTCAGAGAGGGAATTTCTGTTTGTTAAACAACCAAGAACTCTGATCTATTATCATTTACCCAAGTTTCATAAAGCCCTTATTTAAGCACCTGGTCGACCAATAATTTCTGGAATAGATTATTTGACATCTAATTTGTCAGCTTATGTTGACTATCACCTCCAGAAATTAGTCTTGGGTTTACCGTCTTATCTGAGAGATTCCACTCATCTCATAGAATTGCTGCAAAATATTTCATGGTCTGAAGATTATCTTTGGATAAGATTGAATATATCATCCCTTTATTCAAATATACCACATGAGGGAGGTCTCAATGCAGTCAAACATTTTTTAGATCAGGATCTCCTGGTACCTACCAACCAAACTGATTTTATTTTGAAGGCTATGAAATTCATCTTAACACATTTTCACTGTCTTCCAATACAGGTCACTGGTACTCTGGGAGGCGATCCGCCCCTTTAATAGGCAGGAACAATTATTCAAATGTGTGTAGGGGGCGGAGCCTCCCCTCCTACTTAAGCTGCCTTCAGGCCAGAGCCACCAGATTGATTTGTTCCTGTGTGCTGTGCACACCAGGTGGAGAACATCTATTCATTCAACTTAGTATTTTATTATTTTTATTCAAATATGGAATACCACCATTAGGAGGGTGACCATGGCTGTGAATTGCCCTCTCTAAAGTGGCTAGTGCAGCTTCCAGGGATTTTCTGTGGACCTTATGCCCTGAAGAGGGAACAGCTTGAGTCAAGCAGCTTCCCTACTGGGGAAATTACCTCTGGTCTATTCCTACTTCATCATGGTCACCTGAAGACAGAAGTCCTGCAGAAAGGTGAGCCACCCCTTGAGTGCTGAAGGTCCACTTGTCCCCACAGTGTCCCTTTGATGGGCTTGTATTTGGGCGTTTGCATTGCACTCCAGCACTCATAGGGTGTTTTTATTTGCATTTCTTATATTTATTCAATTTCTGTGGTATTCTCTGGGTTTTGGAGCTTTGGGTATTGTTTTTCTTATGTTTCTCATGTGTTTGATAACTGTTTGGAGCATTTTCTGTTTCAGTGGGACTTTATTAAAATTTAGTGTTCCGCGCCTTTAAGCGCGCCTTTTTCCGCATAGACGCCATTGCTCCTTTACTCTCTATGAGACTACACAGTGTGGGACACATCTCTGGAACCGCTTGTCACAGCAACTTCAGAGATGGCTCATTTTATTACTATGCTCCTGCTCTATCATCCGGTGTATATTTTCGGGGTGTGGGGAGCTCAGGGGGGCTTCGGGCACTGTTTGGGGTACGTCTGAAAGAAAACTACATTTCCCATGAGCGCCCGTTTCGCGCTCGTTTTCTGATTGGCTGACCTGACGGCAGCCATTTTGTGGTGTTATTTCTCAGCGAGTATACTACGCGGGGACCGAGCCTTCTCTCCTCTCAGCAGATTAACCCTTCGCTGGCCAGATAAGTCCGATTTTAGGCATTTCTGGGGTGAAACTTTAATCTTTCACACTTTTACTGGGTGATATTTGTTAAGTGGTGTATATTGATGCTGTGAGCATGTCTACTCCACTGGAGCCAGGGGCTAGACCTAAGACTAAGGAGGCTGGGGTGTCTGTTCCCCCCATTGCGCTTTGCTCCTCTTGTCACTCTGGGTTGCCTAGAGATTGTTCTGGTAGTTTATCCCTAAATGCACTGATTGTCATGATAGCAACCCTGGGCTTCCCAGCCATGCTATTGATCCAACTTGGGTGAAAGAGTTTAAAGCTGCCACTAGGGATCTCAGATCTACTCTCCAACTCTTTCCCTCTCAGGTACAGGGGGCTCTCCAGGTTTGGCAGACCCCCTCTACAATCAGGACTTCCCTGCCTAAGCCACAGGGGGCTCCTGATGTGTCTGATTCTTCTGAAGAAGAACTATTACAGGATTCTGATGCTGAGGAAGGCACTGTTATTGAGTCTAACAGGTCCATTGGGGACCCTTATGAATGTGACCCTGAGGTTTCTGCTGAGGGTTTGATTAGAGCTGTGTTAACCACGCTCAACCTTCCTCTGACTCAGGAATCTACTCATGATCCAACTGATGTTTTCCAAAAACCATCTAAGGCGGTTGTATGTTTTCCAACTAATCCTACTCTTGCCCGTCTAGTCTCTGAGGCGTGGAAGAATCCTGACAAATCCTCGTCTGTGTCCAAAAAGTTTGCTAAACTTTACCCTTTTCCTGGGACTGAACTGGCAATATGGGTTCATCCTCCTAAAGTGGATGCTCCTGTTTCCAGGTTATCCAAATCTACTGCTTTAACTGTCTCTGATGCCTCTGCCCTGCAGGATTGGACGGACAAAAAGCTAGAACTTTCTCTTAAATCTATTTTTGCCTCCATTGGCACTGCCATGCGTCCAACCTTTGCAGTGGCGTGGGTTAATAGAGCTATTGCGGCCTGGACTGAACAACTGACTGAAGCGGTCCGCCAGGATGCACCGGTATCTGAGCAGTTGCAGCTCCTTGCTAATATTACTGAAGCACAGAATTATGTTGCTGATGCTGCCTTTGATGCTGTGCGCATGATGGCGAGGGCCTCCACTTCATCTGTGGTGGCTAGACGTGCCCTTTGGCTGAAAATTTGGTCTGCTGATACAGCCTCTAAGAAAGCCTTGCTTTCCTTGCCCTTTCAGGGGAACTTGCTCTTTGGTTCTGAACTCAAAGAGATGATCAGCGAGGCTACTGGCGGTAAAAGTACTCTTCTACCCTCAGTCTTCAAGAAAAAGTTTCCAGCCAAACGCAACCGGTCCTTTCGTTCCTTTCAGACTGAGACGCTCCACGTCCCAGACGGGGTCGTCCTCTACGCATCCCTCCTCCAAGCCCAAACAGTCCTAGAGGCCCAAAGTTGCCCCCAAGGCCAAGACCTCCAAGACTGCTTCGGCATGACTCACCGAACCCGGGTCCGCATCCGGCAGTAGGTGGACGTCTCCGCATCTTTCGCCGGACTTGGGAGGAGTCTGTGACGGACCCATGGGTTATTCAGGTAGTGTCAGAGGGATACAGGCTCCCTTTCTCTTCCCTTCCTCCTTTTCGGTTCCATTTTACTCGTCCTTCTCAGGAACCGACAAAAAGGCGTCTGTTCGACGACGCTATTCAGGATCTTTTGGACAAAGAGGTCCTGGAATTGGTTCCTCCAGAGGACACAGGTTCAGGATTCTATTCCAACCTGTTCGTGGTGGCCAAAAAGGCCGGAGGTGCTCGTCCTATCTTGGATCTAAAGGATCTCAATTCCTTTGTTGTGAGTTCCCACTTCCGCCAGGAATCCCTGCGCTCTGTGATTGCCGCAATGTCTACAGGGGAGTTCCTTGCCTCCCTGGACCTTCAGGATGCATATCTTCACATCCCTATTCATCCAGAGAGCAGACGGTATCTCAGGATTGCCTGCCACAAGGGACACTTTCAGTTTTCAGCTCTTCCCTTTGGACTGACTTCAGCCCCTCTGGTCTTTCAGAGGGTTTTGGGATCATTGATAGCTGTGCTTCATCGAGAAGGTGTCAGAGTGACCCCCTACATGGACGATCTCCTCCTGAAAGCCTCCTCAGCGGAGCTTCTCCACCAGCAGATGCAGCTGTGTATACACACTCTGAACAGTCACGGCTGGATCTTGAATCTGGACAAGTCAGACTTGGTCCCATCTCAAAGGCTCCTTTTCCTGGGTCTCCTGTTCGACACTCGGCAGTGCATGGTGTTTCTGCCAGAGGCTGTGGCTCATCAGATAGCCATCCGAGTAGCCGGGATCCAGGAACTGGACAGGGTTCTGGTACCGAAGTTGACGTCTCTGGTGGGGAAGTTCATTTCCACAATCGAAGCTGTGCCCTTTGCCATGGCTCACACCAGGGAACTTCAGAGGTTTGTGATCCAGACGTGCAAGAATCATCCAGATCATCAGCATCTGTCAGTCTCTGCCTCCTCATGTCGAATCGAGTCTGCACTGGTGGTTGGATCTCTCTCATCTCCTGAAAGGGAGATCCTTTCGAATTCCCTATTGGACCACGCTCACAATGGATGCCAGCCTCCTGGGATGGGGTGCTGTGTTGGGTCGTTTCAGTGCTCAGGGGAAATGGGGACTGGAGGAATCTCTTCTCCCCATCAATGTTCTGGAACTGCGTGCGATACGGCTTGCCCTGAGGCACTGGGAATCTCAGCTGGAAGGTTGCCCAGTCAGAGTGGAGTCCGACAATGCCACCGCAGTGGCCTACATCAACAGACAAGGCGGCACAAGAAGTTTCACCGCCTGGTTGGAGGTCAAGGATATTTTATCTTGGGCAGAAGATCACGTGCCTGTCATTTCAGCAGTTCACATTCCAGGCGTGGACAACGTCATGGCAGATTTTCTCAGTCGTCACACAGTCGACAGCGGAGAGTGGGCTCTTCATCCAGAGGTGTTTCACCTAATCACCCAGAGTTGGGGGTACCTGCAGTGGACCTGATGGCTACCAGACACAACAGGAAGGTGCCGGCATTTTGCTCCCAGTGGAGGGACCCTCTTGCTGTAGCAGTGGATGCCTTGTCAATCCCTTGGGATTTTCCTCTGGCTTACATCTTCCCTCCTCTTCCTCTTTTGATCAGAGTCATCCAGAAGTTGAAGCTGGAGCGCTGTCCTGTCATCCTGATCGCTCCAAACTGGCCTCGCCAGTCCTGGTATCCGGAGTTGATGGCCATGTCAGTGGCGGAACCGTTTCCACTTCCTGCCCATCCGGATCTGCTTCTTCAGGGATATCTGTGGAAGGAGGATGTTCAGAATCTCCATTTAATGGCGTGGCGATTGAATCCTCAATTCTAGAGAAGAAAGGGTTTTCTCCTTCAGTGGTGTCGACAATGCTTAGTGCTCGCAAGCCTGTGTCCTCCAAGATCTGTCATCGTATCTGGGCCACCTTTGTGGCTTGGTGTACTGATCGGAAGATGTCTCTAGATTTTCATCTTCCCACTGTCCTGGCTTTTCTGCAGGATGGTGTTGAGAAAGGGCTCAGTCTGAGTTCCCTCAAAGTTCAGACTTCTGCTTTGTCCGTATTTTTCCAGGGACGGATTGCTATCCTTCCTGATGTCAAAGTTTTCTTCCAGGGCGTGACTCATGTTCGGCCTGCCTTCAAGAGTCCTACTCCCCAGTGGGACCTCAATTTGGTGCTGGGAGTTCTCCAGCGACCCCCGTTTGAATCCTTGGCTTCCATTCCCTTACGTCTTGACTTGGAAAATGGCCTTTCTTTTGGCTATTGTTTCAGTTCGCCGGGTAGCAGAGTTACAAGCGCTGTCTTGTAAAAACCTCCTTTCCTGGCATTCCACAAGGATAAGGCTGTGCTTCGCACTACCAAGGAATTCTTGCCCAAGGTTGTGTCCGAGTTTCACATCAATCAAGAGATTGTGGTTCCCTCTTTCTGCCCTAACCCTTCATCTGACAAGGAACGAGATCTCCATTTCTTGGATGTGGTGCGTTGCCTCAAGTTTTATGTTCATCGCACCGAGTCTATCAGGAAGTCTGACGCTCTATTCGTCATTCCTGAGGGGCCTAGGGCAGGGAGACCGGCTTCCAAAGTTACTATTGCCTCTTGGATTAAGGCTACTATTCGTGAAGCCTATAAGTTGCGGAATAAGCATGTTCCCTTCCGGGTGACTGCCCATTCCACCAGATCTATTGGGGCCTCTTGGGCCTACAAGAATCAGGCATCTGCTGATCAACTGTGCAGAGCGGCCACTTGGTCCCCTGTGCACACATTTTCAAAGCACTATCGAGTTGATGTACTGGACTCGGCTGATGCCAGTTTTGGGAGGAAGGTCCTGGAGGCAGTTTTGCCTGTTTAGGACTTCTACTCTGTGATCCTTAGTGCTTCCTTACTGTTGAGCCCGGTTGGCTCTAGTTCAGTGTGCTGTGTTAGTTCAGGGGTTGTTTTCCCCTGGTTGGTGTCCGTTGACACTTCTATACATGGGCTATGTGATTACCTGGTTCATAGCAGTTCTAGTGACTTGGGCCTTGCGCCTGGTCCTTGCCTTACTTCCCGCCTCTGGGTCAGCTCAATGTTTGTACATCCCAGAGTACCAGTGACCTGTATTGGACGACAGTGAAAAAAAAGGATTTAACAGGTAAGACTAAAATCCTATTTTTTGAATTTAACAGCTGATTCTGCCTACAAATGAGATGGGCACCAAGTTTGCATTAAGTTATGCCAACATTTTTATGAGCTTCCTGGAGGAGAGTAAGATACAAGAAAATAACCCATTTGGCGCAAACTTGGTGCTATATCGCCATTTTATAGATTACATTTTAATCATCTGGAGAGTGATGCAGATTAGTTAATTAAATATATGAATGATAACCTGTGGCATTTAGAATTTAAATTTAGAATTCATAGTCACAACATCTGTTTCCTAGATCTTGAGTTTAACAAGTGGTAAAAGAATATCCTGTACTGTCAGTTTCGTCAAATTAGACGAAAATGTAAATATTTTAAAGATTATGATTCACAATCTAAGATTCTTAAAGATCGTTTTATAGAAAAATCATATGCTCATTCCTTGTTATGGATGCTAGAGCAAGGGAGAATATCCAAAACCCCTGAAAGATAAAAACCCACATCAAAAGAAGTTTACTGAATGTCCACTATTTATTACAGGATACATCAGCTCCTTGAAATAAATAAATAAAATTATGCAGAGACACTGGGCCATCCTCTTGAATTGAACCCCCTTAAAGAAACCCTTACCATCACAGCCACGGGTGCTATATAGAAATGCAAAAACCTTTAAAAACTTTGTAGCCCCTAGTCATTTTAAGAAACAAATAGGAAACAACATAAATAGAGGACAAAAGCAAGGGGTATTATATTTTGCTTTAGAACAATCAAGCAAAAGTAAGAAGACAATAAAAGGTTCATATGTAACATAGTAACATAGTAAATTAGGTTGAAAAAAGACACAAGTCCATCAAGTTCAACCTTCGCTTCATACCTCAGTAACTAAGAATTTTATAGCTTTCCTGCTACCAATTAAATTAGTCTTTATCAGACCTTCCTGATCTGCCTACTGATAAACAGTATAACTCTGTATGTTCCCTTTTGAAAGAAATGTATCTAATCTTCTCTTAAATGTGTCCATTGTATCTGCCATAACTACCTCCCTGGGCAATGAATTCCACAATTTGACAGACCTTACCGTAAAAAAACCCTTCCTCTGCTGAAGTTTAAACCTCCTTTCCTCTAATCTCAAGAGGTGTCCCCTGGTCACCTGAGCAGGCCTTGGAATAAATAGCTCACCGCAGAGATCCTTGTATTGACCTCTCATATACTTGTACAATGTGATAAGGTCTCCTCTTAGTCGTCTTTTCTCTAGAGTAAATAAACCAAGTTTGTTTAGTCGTTCCTCATATGTCAAGTCCTCCATTCCCTTAATTAATTTTGTTGCTCTCCGCTGTACCCTCTCTAGTTCTAGTATATCCTTTTTCAGAACCGGTGCCCAAAACTGCACTGCATACTCAAGGTGAGGTCTTACCAATGATTTGTATAATGGCAAAATAATGTTATCCACTCTTGCTTCAATACCTCTTTTTATGCAAGACAGGACTTTGTTTGCCTTTGCTACTGCTGTTTGACACTGGTCACTGTTTCCAAGTTTGTAGTTGACAAGGATACCCAGGTCTTTTTCTAGCAACGAGTCACCTAAAATTATTCCATTAAGTTTATAAGTAGCCTTGGGATTGTTTCCTCCCAAATGCATGACTTTACACTTCCCCACATTAAACTTCATATTCCACATGTTTGCCCAATCTGACATTGTATGTAAGTCCCTCTGTAGAGAGAAAATATCCTGTTCTGAATTAATGACTTTGCATAATTTAGTATCATCTGCAAATATTGATATTTTGCTTTCTATATCTATTTCCAGGTCATTTATAAACATGTTAAAAAGCAGCGGACCCAATACTGAACCCTGAGGTACTCCACTCTCCACTTTAACTATACTGGAGAATTTTCCATTTACAACCACACACTGTTCCCTATCCTTCAACCAGTTTTGTATCCAATTGCAAAGGTTATCTCCTAGCCCCAATTTCCTTATTTTATACACCAGCCTTCTGTGTGGTACTGTATCAAATGCCTTTGCAAAGTCTAGATATACTACATCTACTGCCTTGCCATTGTCAAGGTTGCTGCTTACCTCCTCATAGAAGCTGAAAAGATTAGTTTGGCATGACCTATTCTTCATAAAACCATGTTGATTCGTGCTAATGATCTTATTTTTTGTGTTGTAATCCTGAATATAGTCCCTTATTATGCCTTCTAATAGTTTTCCCACTACAGAGGTCAAACTCACTGGTCTATAATTCCCAGGTTCTGTTTTAGTTCCCTTCTTAAATAGAGGCACTATGTTAGCTCTTCGCCAATCCTGTGGCACTGAGCCTGTGGTAATAGAATCTTTAAAGAGTAAATATAGGGGTTTTGCTAACACTGCACTGAGTTCCTGAAGAACCCTTGGATGTATACCATCAGGACCCGGTGCTTTGTCGGTCTTAATTTTGTTCAGTCTTCCCATGACATCTCCTTGAGTTAACCCAATATCTATTAATTGTATTGTTTTATTTGATACTTGCGGAGGCTCTTCTACCATTCCTTGCTCCCTTGTATATACTGATGCAAAGAAAGTGTTTAAAACATCAGCCTTTTCCTTATCCTCACTAAGCAACTCACCCATCTCATTTTTGAATGGTCCAATGCACTCCCTCTTAAGTTTTTTGCTATTTATATATTTAAAAAACTTTTTTGGATTAGTCTTGCTTTCCCTTGCAATTCGAGTTTCATTATCTATTTTTGCTACCCTAATTGCCTTTTTGCAATCTTTGTTGCTCTCCCTGTATTTTAAGAAAGATTGTTCAGTTCCTTCTGACTTAAATAATTTGAATGCTTTTTTTTTCCTTGCCATTTCCTTCTTTACATGTGCAGTTAACCACATTGGCTGTGACTTACTTCTTTTGCACTTGTTCCCCATTGGTATATACAGTTGGGTACATTTCTGCAACCTAAATTTGAATTCTGACCATTTTTCCTCAGTATTTTTGCCTTTAAATAACATATCCCAGTCTATGTGTTGCATTGAGGCCCTTAACAATTTGAAGTTTGCTTTTTTAAAATTAAGAGTTTTGGTTGAACCTATACATTTTTGCTTTGCCAGACAGATCTCAAATGTAACCATGTTGTGATCACTGTTTCCCAAATGTTCTCTTACCTTAATATTGGATACCATTTCTGTGTTATTAGTGATCACTAGGTCCAATACATTGTTATTTCTTGTCGGCGTTGTTTATCATCTAGGTGTCTAGCTTGCCCCATACATTCAAAATAAGATAGATCACTTCATATTTAATGTTACACAATATAATTTTTCTATTGTCAATTTTATAAATTGTTCTTCCACTTATTTTTTTATTGTCATGTGATTGTGGTTTGCAGAATGTTGGCTGAACAACTCAGTCTCAGAACAAGATGTGGCCAACATAAAAGAAATATTTTGAATGGTCTTGAGTCCCACAGTGTCTTGAGACATTTTAAATATTGTCATAATAGTAATCCACAAAGTATGAACATTTTTCCCATTGAACACATTTCTCCATCAAGGTTGAATAGACAGCAACAACTCCACAATCGAGAGTCCTGTTGGATTTTTTGCTAATCTACTTTAATCCCTTCAGGAGTTAACACAATAATTGAATCTACACATATTTGATTATTTTATAGAAAATCAAGGTCTTTTTTCATTTATACACTGTGTAGATGAGTAGTAGGACAACAGGTTATTGTGACGAACAGGACCATCGCAGAGCCTCTCCTCCCCCTAGATGGGATCATGTGGACACTAATATTTAACGGTATAGAGAGAATAGGTAGGGATTTTAATGGAACCCTGCTCCAACCTTCCCCATCCAGACTCAGAGGCAGATGACTATCAGCTGATAATAATGGTTTTCTGGGGGGAACAGCTATTCACTGGGAATGTATACAGGGTTGCTGTTTGTGCTAGCCCCCTTCCCCACTTGTGGAAATTTCTACAGGAGGTGATTAGAGTCTTGAGTCCACCCCCCACTCACACACTTTTAGTAACCTTTGTCTGATGTTAAACCCAGCGTGTCATGTTTTGTCCATTTGGTGACTGCCCCTTTCTCTGAACTGTATTAAAATGCTGTGTTGATTGAAAATAAAGTAGTTTGTGATTTACGAAGAAGGAGCTTGTTTGTCTCTCCCTGAAGCATCCAGGTATATTGCTGTTTGTCGTCCACTATAGAGTAGTTACTCATAGAGAAGTTCCAGGGCACTAGATAGATGGGATATCCTATACGAACCAGAGCTATCAGTGCCGTATATCCTGCATTGCCGGTGGATACATGACTCAAAGTACCAGGTCTTAACACTTAGTTTAGAGTTTAGCGGTGCAGATTAGCGGAAGAAACCCACGGATGATAACGTGCCTGAATTGCTATACCTTCCGTGGCAGAGACGCCAGGGCCATATCGTCACAGTTATTTACACAGGTTATTTAGTCATACACGTCTAGTCACTTAGCTATAGAGATTCATATTTGCCGAATACATTAATCAGTTTTTTTGTTTGCGATGATATACACACATTGTAGATTGTTACAATCAGAGGTCTATCTTGTGTATGTATATTTCAGTTAGTTCGCCACAATGGTGCATCACTTCTATCACAAAATAAGCAATTAACTCCACTAGATCCATATTAATTTTAGAACATTTAGTCACGTTTTTCTAGACACTTAGACATAGTGGTTCACACCCTCTAATATCCTTTTATTTATTTGCTTTAATTTAAAACAGATATATATATAAAACCATGTAGATCGTCATAATTATCTGTAATATTTTGTGCACATCCTTTAGTTATTCCTTTAATATGATTTAGTACCCCATTACACAATGTTTTTGTAGGTAATATATTTCATTGGTTATATCCATTGTAGAAAGTCATGAATAGATGCATTATATTATTGAGGCTGTGTATATATATTTATATATATTTGGTTTGGACTTAACTTGGCGATATTTAGAGCGGAGAGGATAATTGGATCATTATATAGTTTGGTAATGTGGAGGACAGTCACTTTACAGTTGTACCTATTGGGTATAGACCTAGAATGATATACTCTAAGAGTAACGTGAAAGATTATCTTAATTGATAAAATCCTCTTTAGGGAGGTATTTAAGTGAACACTTTCTGGCGTCTCGGTTTCTTTGTTTTTTTGGTTTTTTTTGTCCATACTCTGATGAAGCAGTGGTATGTACACCGCGAAATGCGTTTGTTTAATCATATGGTCCTTTTTTTATTGTTTTTAATTATTAAAATATATTGATAGAGCCTTTGGAACAGAATTATTTCTTTAATTATTATTTTTTTTTTGCACAAGGGCAACATCCGTGTGGAGGTGCTTAAGGTGGTATAGGATTTGTTTGCACTTAACTGGACTGTGTAAGTCCCCAACATTCCAGGAAGCAAGTCTTAGAGGGTGACCGTGCGGTGCAAATGGGGCCGTCATATGTCATGGGGAAAACCAATAGAAGTGAGTCAAAGAAGGGTCAGGAGGAAGAGAAGGAATCACCGTATCTCCCAGTGATGAGGCACTGGAGACAGGAAGCAGATGTCACAGTCCTTGACTATACCTGACGGCTGGATGTGGGCCGCTCACTTCCACCCTCCTTCCAGGTTGCCAAGTTGCTGCTGTCACGAGAGCAAGTGCACGTCAGCTGGAGGTCCCAGTGACATTGCGTACCTTTTTGTAAGGAGCCAATGAGGCTCGTTTAATGCTCCGTCTCCCCCTGGGGGGGGGGGGATTATAAGCCTCACAGACACCTGGGTCAGTCGCCCTTTCGTAGTGTCTCTGCAATGTGCTCCTGTACCTATTGCATTACCCTGGCTGCCTGACCACTCTCCTCATTCCTGAGAAGTAGCTCCTGTGACCTCTGTCTGTGTCTGACCACCTGGCTTGGCTTCAGTTCTCCTCTGTGTCCATTCCCTTGGCTCTGGCTGACTACCCTCTTGGTACAGACCTTTGGCTCTGGCTGACTACTGTCTCTCTGTGTGACCCTTGGCTATTGTCTGACTACCCACTTGGTATAGACCTATGGCTCTGGCTGACTACCTGCTCTGTGTGTGACCCCTGGCTATTGTCTGACTAACCACTTGGTACTGACCGGTGGCTCTGGCTGACTACCGCTATGTGTATGACCCTTGGCTATCGTCTGACCACCCACTTGGAGTATACTGGTGGCTCTGGCTATCTATCCCATCCTGGTTTTGACCTTAGGCGAGTCAGACCTCCAGGTTTGGGTACTGTGTGCTTCTGGGTTATGTAGGGTCCGCTTTGGAGTAACATTCCTAGTATCTGTGGAAACTTCTGCTCACGTTCAGGCGCCTACCTGGGATTGCACTTGGGGGGGGGGTATCTATATTTCCTGACGTATTTTGATTCAATAAAAGTGGTGTTCAATCTACTGTACTTGTTCCTCTGTCTTCATTTAAAGATATTTTAACATTACGAAAGGGCCATGAGTACTGAAGGTACAGGGAACCCACCCGTTCAGAGCATCCTAGCGAGGATGAATACGCAGGATCAGCATATTGATCAGTTATCCCTTGCCATGCAGACACTCTTGAACCATACTGCTCATCTTGACCATTCTTTCCGGCAACCGGTGGCCACCCCAATCCTCTCCCGGCACGGCTGTGCAGGCTGCACCTGAGCCCAATATTGCCAGAGGATTGTGGGGGTCGACACCCCTTCCACGGTGCTTTCACGGCAATCCGACATTGTGCCGCAGGTTTCTAAACCAAGTTGGCATATATTTGGAGATGGTTCCGCAAGCATTCCCCACGGAAAGGAGCAAGGTTGGGCTCGTAATATCGCTCCTGTCGGATAAAGCATTGGCGTGGGCCAATCTGTTATGGGAATCGGACAAACCGATTATTTATGACTTTGCTGAATTTGTTGCCTCCTTTAAGCTGGTCTTCGATATTCCGGCTTGCGCTGTCTCTGCTGCCAAACAACTCATGATAGTCTACCAGTGCTGTGGCTGAGTACGCAGTCTGGCAGCAGAGATAGGGTGGAACAATGAATTGCTGGTTGCCGCCTTTTCACAAGGGTTAAGTGACACAATAAAAGATGAGATTGCAGCCCGTGAGCTGCCCGATGATTTGGATTAATTGATATCCTTCATCATCCTGATTGGCACCAGAATCAGAGAGAGACCTTCTTTTCGGGAGCGCCTGTGTAGGCCTCCGTCTCGTTTGGTGCCAAACTTTGCTCACCTTGCCTCCCATGCCTCCTGGTTCAGACACAGCAGGAGGTGAGCCCATGCAGTTAGGGTTTGCTCGTCTCTCGGGAGAGGAGAAGGCATTTCGCTGGTGGGAGGGCCTATGCCTTTATTGTGGTAAACCTGGGCACCTGCTGCATTCGTGTCCTGTGCGGCCAGGAAACACTTGCACCTAGGGTCATGTCGGGGACAGACCCTGGGTGGTATTTCACAGTCCTCGGAGGTTCTTCAGGGTAAACCGATTCTAGAGTTCATTTTATCTTAGGCCAATGCCTCGGTAGTAGCTCCGCCCCTGATAGATTCCGGTGTCGCTGTGTACTTTACTGGTGTTGATTTTGCGGCCAAATATTCTGTTCCTCTTCAACTCTGCTCTTTTCCATTAGCCATTGAAGCTATCGATGGGAGGCCTCTACAACCCTCCCATCTTACTCACAAAACTATCTCTGTATCTCTGCTTGTAAGATCATTACATCGGAAGACGCTCCAATTTCAGGTCATCCACTCCCCACATTACCTGATTGATCTTGGGTTTCCTTGGTTATAGAGACATAATCCTAGGTTTGATTGGCGTACCTGTGACATCTTGTCTTGATCTCCCCAGTGTTCTTAGTCCTGTCTTCATATACCCACCAGAGTACTTTGTACTGCTACTTGGATGACATTCTTATTCATTCTCCTACTCTGGAGACTCACCCCTCGGATGTGTCCAAGATCTTACAGATTTTGAGAGAGAACAAATTGTTTTGTAAACTAGAAAATTGTGAGTTTCACAAATCTCGGGTGACTTTTCCTGGTTATTTTATCTCCTCTGGGTTAGCTATGTACCCTGAGAAATTGGCAGCGGTCCTACAGTGGCCTCAAGTTGATACAAAGATTTTTAGGGTTTGCAAACTTCTATCGCAAGTTCATAAAGAACTTCTCCACAATAGTCAAACCTCTTATTGACATGACCCGTAAGGGGCCCGATCCGTCATACTGGTCCCCTATTGCTCTTCAAGCCTTTGAAACCCTCAAGTCTCCATTTTTTATGGCTCTAATCTTGACCCATTCTAATCCTACCTTGCCCTTCACCTTGGAGGTCGATGCGTCTGAGTCAGGAGTTGGCTCCCTCCTATCACAGTGCTCGGCTCCGGGAGGAGCTCTGCGCCCCTGTGGGTTCTTCTCTAAAAAACTATTTAAGGCACAGAGTCTGTATGAGATTGGTGACCATGAGTTACTAGCCATTATCTTGTCTCTCTGTGAGTGGCGATTACTTGTTGAAGGGTACGAGTTCCCCAATTTTGATTCTAATGGATCACAAGAATCTGACATATCTTTCGGAGGCCAAGAGACTATCTTCACGACAGGCTAGATGGGCTCTGTTCTTATCTCGGTTCAACTACCTGGTCTCTTACCTCCCCTGTACTAACAATATTAGGGCAGATGCCTTATCCCGCCAATTTGGTTCTGACTCTAAGGAGGATAAGCTCCCTACGCCAGTAATTCCTCCTGACCGTATACTAGCCACAATTCGTACAAGCATTACTTCACCATTGGGAGAAGAAATCACGGCGGCTCAAGTCTCTGCCCCGATCGACAAGCCCAGGGGAAAATTCTTTGTACCAGAACCGTTACGGATTAAACTGCTCAAGACTTATCACTCTTCTAAAGCTGCTGGTCACATTGGGAGAAATCAGTTGGTATGGTCTATTTCGCAGCTTTTCTGGTGGCCTGGCCTGAGAACCAACATCGGGGCATTTGTCGAAGCCTGTCCGACTTGTGCCCAAAGTAAAACTCCACAACATCTTCCAGTGGGTCTCTTGCAAACCATTCCTAATGGTGAGCGTTCTTGGTCACACCTGTCTATTGATCTTATGGTCGATCTACCGATATCAGAGGGCTACACAGTCATCCTTATGATCGTGCATCCGTTTTCTAAGATGGCTCATTTTGTACCCCTCAGAGGCTTGCCTTCCACTCAGAAATTGGTCTTTGCTAAACAGGTTTTTCGACTCCATGGGTTGCCCAAGGTGATAGTCTCGGATCGAGGGAGTGTCACGCCCTCATCTTCATCCCTATTTAAAGATGGTAATGTGTACCGGTGTTGCCCGATTATTCAGGTCTGTTTCCGGATTCTCCACTCCCTGTGTTGTGTGAGCGTTCCTCCTTCCGGCTGGCGGCCTCCCGCTTGCTGTGTTCTCCCTGCTCTGTTGGTTGGCTGGCGTCCTCCTCCGTTCCTGGCCCCCTTTGTCATTTGGTCCGTGGGTCCAGGGGCGTTCCGGGATCCCCACCGCCACCCTACCTGCGGCGGCTGCCTGGAGTCCCGTCCTTTCTTTCCGCCCGCATTGCGGGTTTGACTGGCGGGTTGGCTGTCCGTCGCGATTGCCGGGCGATGCGCTCCCTAGACGCCTCTGTTGGGGCACTGAATCTGAGGCCTGCTTCTTCCGGTGGTTAGGCTGCGTCGCACAGGACCAGCAGTCCTTCCTTCCCTAGTTGGAGGGTCGGATTGTGCCCCTCTTGGGCAGGTGCCGCCGGACTCCAGGGTTGGGGCTTTGGGTTTGGGGTCTTGAGCCTCGTGACTTGGCCAGGAGTTCCTTTGTCTCTTGGGCATCTCCTAGCCAGCAGCTTCTGGGAATTATTCTGCTTGTGGTTCCTGGCTCCTGTTCCCTGGGATTGGCTTAAGGTAAGTGATTACTGGCTGAGTTCTCCTCCTGTTTCTCCTGGGTGGCGGGTGCCTTGGGGAGGGCCCAGGTAGCCCCTCTCTCCCTCCTTCCCTGGGTCTCTGTGGGGTGGAGGGGTAGTGGGGGTGGGACTGGGGTTGCCTCTGCTGGGTGTTCGCCCTTCTGCCTGGGGACGGGTGATTTTGCTCTTTGTTGTCCCTTGCCTGTCCTGGAAGGGGGTCCTGGGGGGAGGGTCCTCTGCAGTCCTCCAGCCGGATCACAGGGTTGTGGTCAAGGTGGTGGTGGGGTGTGGTGGTGCCTCCGTCCTGTATCCCTTTCCTCTATTAGAGGGGGCTTTCAGGAATTCCACTGTAGTGTGGTCTTCCACTTGCTCACCCCTCTATAGACCAAGGTGGGCCTCCTATCCTTTGGTGGTTGCCCACTGCCTTTCCACCTACATCAGCCGTCGTCCAGGTGGCTGGCGTTGGCGGTTTGGCACATCCCTTACCGGCCATCGACTCAGCTGTGGCCTCCTCTGCTACCTGTGGTCCAGAGACTCTTGTCCTCCGTGACCTCACTTGTTGGCTAGCGACCTGCGACCCTGACAGAATAATCGGGCCACGATATGGACCCCGCAGAGATAGCGGAAAGGATGGGCCATCAGGAACAGGTGCTGGCTTCTCATGAGGCTCACCTCCAAAGCCTAGACCGCAAACTGGATGCTATCTTGGAAATGTTGAGGGGTTCAACTATTGCTACAAACCCTGTTATGACTAAACCGGCAGCAGCAGCACCTTCTGCTTCAGGAATCTCATGGACTGAGTCTCCTGCTCCTGCTATACCTCCCAAATTGCCCATACCAGAAAAATATGCGGGTAGACCCTCTGAGTGCAGAGGGTTCTTGAACCTTTGTACTCTACACTTCAGATCAGCCCCCGCATCATTTGGCACTCATGCATCTAGGGTGGCGTTTATTATTTCATTGCTGAAGGAAGAAGCATTGGCATGGGCATCACCCCTTGTGGAGCAGAACTCTCCACTTCTAGAAGACTCTGAGGCTTTCATTAAGACATTCCGATTAGTGTTCGACACGCCCGGCCGAAGAGCCTCAGCTTAGGCTGCCCTCCTTGAGATTAGGCAGGGGAATCGCCCCGTGGGACAACATGCTGTGGAATTCCGCACCTTAGCATACGAAACAAATTGGAATCCCGGAGCATTGATTGCAGCCTTCCGCAGGGGGCTTAATGAAAAATTAAAGGATGCCCTGACGTGTAAAACCATTCTGGAGGATTTAGAGGAATTTATATCCTTGTGTTTAGAATTGGATATGCGCATTCAGGAACGTCAGTTGGAGAGGGAGCGCAGTAGACAGGCTAGGGGACTCTTGACACCCACCCTCCCACCCGCTGTTGTTCCTGTTCCTGAGGAACCAATGGAAGTAGGCTCTATTAACAAATTATCGGATGCTGAGAGACGCAGGTGTCGGGCACAAGGCCTGTGTTTATATTGTGGTGGGAAAGGTCACTTCTTATGGCAATGCCCGGTTCGTCCGGGAAACTCCAAAGCTTAGGGACTAATGTAGGAGACTCCCTAAGCATGAAATCCTGCCATTCTCCTACCCCATCTCGAGTATTGGTGCCCATTCAAATTGTCTGGTCCTCTGGCACAGTGAAGACGCAAGCTTTTATCGATTCCGGAGCGACAGGCATCTTTATTGATCTCCAATGGGCCCTTAAGATGGGCATCCCTCTGGTTCGTAAACAAGCCCCTCTTTTGGTCTCCACTGTGGATGACAGACCCTTGGGCAATGGACTGGTCTTATGGGAGACTTCCTCTCTACTTATGCGCACTGGTATCCTGCATTCAGAAACTATTGTTTTGGATGCCATCTCGTCACCTAAAGCCTCTGTTATCCTTGGTCTGCCTTGGCTTAGGGTTCATAACCCTGCCTTTGATTGGACTTCTGGGCAGTTGACTTCTTGGAGCATTGCTTGTACTAAAACATGCCTTCAACAAGTGCTTCCGGCGCTTTCTGCAATTCAAGCTGACTCTGCCACATCCACTATCATTCCTGACGCATATTTAGAATTTCAGGATGTTTTTTCCAAAAAATTAGCTGACACTCTTCCACCTCATCGTTCCTGTGATTGTCCCATTGAACTGGTTCCTGGTTCCGTGCCTCCTAGAGGGAAAACTTATCTTCTGTCTGGACCTGAAAACATGGGTTTAGCCACCTATATTCAGGAGAATCTGGCCAAAGGACTCATTCGGCCCTCCTCTTCCCCTGCTGGGGCTGGGTTTTTTTTCATAACTAAGAAAGATGGCTCTCTCCGCCCATGTGTGGACTACATAGGACTTAATTGCATTACCATCAAGAATCGATACCCTCTGCCACTTATTCCTGAGCTCCTAGAACAACTTAGGGGAGCGGTGGTTTTCACGAAATTAGATATGCGGGGAGCATACAATTTAATTCGGATTCGTACTGGAGATGAGTGGAAAGCGGCGTTCAACACTCGTTATGGGCACTACGAATATCTTGTGATGCCCTTTGGGCTTTGCCACGCCCCTGCCGTTTTTCAAGGTTTTGTAAATGACATCTTCCGAGATATGCTGCTCTCTCATGTCCTTGTCTATTTGGACGATATCCTTATTTACTCTTCCAGTCTGCATCAGCACAGGGATCATGTCCGGGATGTCCTCCTTCGTCTTCGTGAGAATTCACTGTATGTCAAGCTGGAAAAGTGTGTGTTTGAACAACCATCTGTTTCATTTCTGGGGTACATCATCTCACCTTCAGGTCTTGTTATGGATCCAGCTAAAGTGGAGGCAGTCACTTCATGGCCCATCCCCACTGATGTTAAGGGGATTCAACGCTTTGTGGGGTTCTCCAATTATTATAGGTGTTTTATTAAGAACTTCTCTACCATCATAGCCCCCATTACTGCCTTGACTAAGACTGGAGCTGATCCCTCTCGCTGGTCCCCAGAAGCTTTGTCTGCATTCAGTACTTTAAAACAAGCTTTCACCATGGCACCTGTCCTACGCTTCCCAGATCCCTCACGCCAGTTTATTTTGGAGGTGGATGCATCTGAACTAGGGGCTGGTGCTATTTTGTCTCAGCGTGACCTATCTTCCAACAGGATTCATCCCTGCTCCTTTTTCTCCAAGCGTTTTACACCAGCGGAACGCAATTATGATGTTGGGAACAGAGAGCTTTTGGCGATCAAACTCGCACTAGAGGATTGGCGTCATCTTTTGGAGGGATCGGTGGAACCTGTATTGATATTTACGGACCATAAGAATTTACAGTTTCTGGAGTCGGCCCGTCGTCTCACTCCCAGGCAAGCTCGCTGGGCCCTGTTCTTTTACCAGGTTCAATTTCATCATCTCATACCGGCCTGGTTCTAAGAATGTGAAGGCGGATGCTCTGTCCCGCCAATTTGAGCCTGGGATGGAGGTAGCCCCAGAAACTATTATCCCGGCTGACAAGATTGTGGCTCCTATTTCGTCTACTACCCTGGAAAAAAAATCAAAAGAGCTCAGACATGCCGGCCTGCTGCACAACCTCCTCGAACTTGGTTTGTTCCCCCCTGTTTTCATCCCGAGGTTCTTCAGTGGATCCATTCTTCTCCGCTGTCTGGCCATCCAGGAATCCGTAAAACCATAGACCTCTTGTGACATCAGTTCTGGTGGCCTTCTCTTCGTCAAGATGTTTCTGAGTTTGTTAAGACATGTGTATCATGTGCTCGCCACAAGCCCTTGCTTCAGCATCCAGCGGGGTTGTTGTGCCCCTTACCCATCCCATCATCTCCCTGGACACATCTGTCCATGGACTTTATTGTGGACTTGCCTGTCTCCAAGGGGTGTACCACCATATTGGTCATTGTGGACAGATTTTCTAAACAAGCCCATTTCATCGGCCTTCCTGGTCTGCCTACTGCGCCTGCTTTGGCGGAAATTTTCCTGTTACATGTCTTCCGGATCCATGGTTGTCCTTTACATATCATCTCCGATAGAGGTTCTCAGTTTGTGGCTCGCTTTTGGAAAGCCTTCTGCTCCCGCCTCCAAATTTCCCTTCAGTTTTCCTCTGCTTATCATCCTCAGACCAATGGTCTCACAGAACGTACAAATCAATCTTTGGAATTATTACTACGCCAGTTTATGGAGCACGACCAACACACATGGATGGATATTCTGCCGTTGGCGGAATTTGCTTTCAACAATAGATATCATGATTCTCTACGGTGTTCTCCATTCTTTGCAGCCCTTGGATATAATCCCCGGTTTTCCCCATGTTCCATTTCATCAGAGGTTCCAGCAGCGGATGTGAAGGTAGATGACCTTCGGCACCTTTGGTCCACTATTCAATCACGCCTCACGCAGGCGGCTCGGCTTCAGAAAACTGCTGCTGACAAGAGACGTTCTCCAGGCCCTCGGTATTCCATTGGGGACTCTGTATGGCTTTCCACCAGGAACTTGCACTTACGATTGCCATCCTCCAAGTGCGGTCCCAGATTCATTGGTCCATATTGGATCGTTCGTCAGTTGTCTCCTGTTACATTTGCATTGTCTCTTCCACCTTCACTGCGCATCCATAATGCATTTCATGTGTCTCTATTAAAGCCTGCTTATCGCAACAAGTACTCCACATGCTCCTCCTCCGCCCCCAGTGTTGGTAGATGGTGAACCTGAATTTGAGGTGCACAAGATTCTGGACTCTTGTCTGTTCCGTCGGCATCTCCAATATCTCATCGATTGTAAAGGCTATGGCCCTGAAGATCGTTCCTGGGTTCCAGCGTCCCAGGTCCATGCCCCTGCATTAGTGAAGAGATTCCATAGGGATCATCCTGATAAGCCTGATCGCCCAGAGGTCTCCCCTTAGTGGGGGGGCACTGTCACGCCCTCATCTTCATCCCTATTTAAAGATGGTAACTGAATCTGAGGCCTGCTTCTTCCGACGGTTAGGCTGCGCCGCACAGGATCGGCAGTCCTTCCTTCCCTAGTTGGAGGGTCGGATTGTGCCCCTCTTGGGCAGGTGCAGCCGGACTCCGGGGTTGGGGCTTTGGGTTTGGGGTCTTGAGCCTCGTGACTTGGCCAGGAGTTCCTTTGTCTCCTGGGTCTCTCTTAACCAGCAGCTTCTGGGAATTATTCTGCTTGTGGTTCCTGGCTCCTGTTCCCTGGGATTGGCTTAAGGTAAGTGATTACTGGCTGAGTTCTCCTCCTGTTTCTCCTGGGTGGCGGGTGCCTTGGGGTGGGCCCGGGTAGTCCCTCTCTCCCTCCTTCCCTGGGTCTCTGTGGGGTGGAGGGGTAGTGGGGGTGGGACTGGGGTTGCCTCTGCTGTGTGTTCGCCCTTCTGCCTGGGGACGGGGGATTTTGCTCTTTGTTGGTCCCTTGCATGTCCTGGAGGGGGGGTCCTGGGGGGAGGGTCCTCTGCAGTCCTCCAGCCGGATCACAGGGTTGTGGTCAAGGTGGTGGTGGGGTGTGGTGGTGCCTCCGTCCTGTATCCCTTTCCTCTATTAGAGGGGGCTTTCAGGAATTCCACTGTAGTGTGGTCTTCCACTTGCTCACCCCTCTATAGACCAAGGTGGGCCTCCTATCCTTTGGTGGTTGCCCACTGCCTTTCCACCTGCGTCGGCCGTTGTCCAGGTGGCTGGCGTTGGCGGTTTGGCACATCCCTTACCGGCCATCGACTCAGCTGCGGCCTCCTCTGCTACCTGGGGTCCAGAGACTCTTGTCCTCCGTGACCTCACTTGTTGGCTAGCGACCTGCGACCCTGACAGGGAGCCAGTTTATTTTGCGCTTTTGGAGGGCCTTCTATACCCAGATGGGTATCCAGCTCTTTTTTCTTCTGCCTACCACCTTCAATCTAACAGCACTGCACTGCAGAGAGATCCAATCAAGCCTTGGAACAATTTCTTTGTTTCTATATATCGAACCATCATGATAATAGGGCCAACTTGTTACCTTGGGCGGTGTTTGCACGGAATTGTGCAGTGAACTCTTCCTCCCGGAATTCCCAGTTCCTGATTAACTACAGGTTTCAGCCCTCCTTACTGCCAGAGTCCTTTGAGGTTCAAAACATTCTGACTGTTGAGGAGCATCTAAGGGAACTCCATTCCACATGGGTATGGGTTCATGGCAACCAAGGGAGGTCCATGCAACAACAAAAGAAACAGGTTGACCGGAGACGATTACCTGCGCCCGTTTCTCAGGTGGGAGAGACTGGCTATCATCACGTAACCTTCACCTTCAGATGCCCTGTAAGAAACTGGCTCCTCGTTTTGTCGGTCTGTTTCATATCCTTCACAGAATCAATCCAGTAGCTTACGCCCTGGACCTTCCAGTGATTGTGCGCATTTCGAATGTGTTTCATGTCTCGCTAATGAAACCCCTGGTCTGCAATCGATATACCTCTGCACCAGTTCGACCTCTCCTTGTTAGGGTTGGTGATCATGAGGAATATGAATTATAAAGTGTTCTGGACTCTCGCAGAGTCAGGGGACAGTTGCAATATCTCGTCCATTGGAAAGGGTATGGGCCGGAGGAATGTTCGTGGGTGCCTTCGCAGGATGTTCATGCACCTGCTCTCCTCAGACGTTTTCATTCCCGTTCTCTTTTAAGACCAAGTCCTTTTCCACAGGGGAGGAGTCATTGAGGGGTAGGTACTGTCAAGGTCCGTGACTATACCTGACGGCTGGACGCAGACTGATCATTTCCGCCTTCCTTCCGGGTTGCCCGGCTTCTGCTCTCGCGAGAGCAGACGTGCATCAGCTGGAAGTCCCAGTGACATTGCGTACTTTTTTTTTAAGGTGCTGATGAGGCTCGTTTAGTGCTCCGCCTCCCCCTAGGGGGGTTATAAGCCTCACAGACGCCTGGGTCAGTCGCCCTTTTGTGGTGTCTCTGCACTGTTCTCCTGTGCCTGTTGTATGACCCTGGCTGCCTGACCACTCTCCTTATTCCTGAGCAGTAGTTCCTATGACCTCTGTCTGTGTCTGACCTCCTGGCTTGTCTTCGGTTCTCCTCTGTGTCCAGTCCCTTGGTTCTGGCTGACTACCCCCTTGTTACAGACCCTTGGCTCTGGCTGACTACTTGCTCTGTGTGTGACCCCTGGCTATTGTCTGTCTACCCACTTGGTACAGAACTATGGCTCTGGCTGACTACCCGCTCTGTGTGTGACCCCTGGCTATTGTCTGACTACCCACTTGGTACTTACTGGTGGCTCTGGCTGACTACTCACTCTGTGTGTGACCCCTGGCTATTATCTAACTACCCACTTGGTATAGAACTATGGCTCTGGCTGGCTACCCACTCGTGTGTGACCCTTGGCTATCGTCTGACCGTCGGACATCCTCCCCCTGATCTGCGAGGGACCTGGTAATTTTTGTGGAAAGCTTCCAGCAAAGTTAATGTAATGAGGAGAGGAAAGGTAGTGATGGGAGTTGAGTGGGCCTTCACCTGCTGGGGAGAAGAGCTGAACCAGCAACCATGCACTCCATAAGAAGTAAAAGTGGAACATTAGAACACAGTATCCTTCAATATCTCCCAACCCCAGAATGTATGTGTATACAGTAAGCAAAGGAAGCACAATGCTGCTCAAAAAAAGAGCGATTTCAGGGGGCCAGGCCAGTCTGGCCAATGGCGGGGGGGGGACTGCAACTGTTATGTGGGGCAGTTAGAGGTAATGAGGGCCAGCTAATCGGAGAGGGCAGGGCTGGAACAGAAACAGTGTAACTTTATCAACAGCTGGGCATAAAGGGTTAAACCGGCAGCAATGCACTCCCTGAAATATACAAGTAAACAATTCAAGGCACTATCTCACCACTTGATTGAGGTACACACTGGTCCTCCTGGACCCAGAAGCAGGTACTATGCAGGTATGGTTGTACGCCCCCAACTAAGGTGCAGGCAGTCCCTGGGGGCTCTCTCACCAACCTGTTGGCACTTGTCCAGCAGCGAAGGTACCAAAGCAGCAGACATCAATACCAGGAATCCAGTAGCGCAGTACAGAGGGTCAGGCAGGAGAAGGGTCAGATCACAGGCAGAGGTCAATACCAGAAGTCCAGCAGCGTAGTACAGAGTATTGGGCAGGAGTAGGGTCAGGTCACAGGCAGAGGTCAATGCCAGGGGTCCAGCAGCACAGCACAGAGGGTCAGGCAGAGGTCAATACCAAGAAGACTGCATGCAAAATATACAGGCAATAATACAGGGAGTCTCAAGGAAGCGCTAGTAACTGGTATTTGGAAGCATCAGGCCCTTAGCCGTCTATTTGAAGGAACCGGTGCGAAGATGTCATAGAGACTTCTCGTCACATAACCCGCCGCATCAAGGTTACTGAGGGGAAGACGTGACTGAGGGATTAACCCTATTCACCTCCCTCCGGATCGCAGCAGAGCAAGTCTGGGGAAGCGGTGCTGACAGACACACCTCCAAGGCAGGCCTCTGGCAGCAGAGAGGATCCGGACAAAGCGGATGCACGTGATGGAATGCCCAGATAAGAGCATGAATATGACGAAGCAGCTCCCAAGACTGCTCCTCTGGAACATAGCCTCGCCAATGGATTAGATACTCCAACTGACCTTGCTGATAAGGGGAATCCATGATATGCTGGACCTCGTATTCCTCTGATCCATCCACCCCACAGGAGATGGTGGATGTCGCTGCTGGGAAGGGAACAGGCTGTGTTTCCATGGATTGAGATGGGACACACAGAAAGTCGGGTGAATCCTCCAAGACATAGGCAAATTCAGCCGGAAGGAGACAGGATTGATGGTCTGCTCAATAGGGAAAGGGCCAAGGAAACATGGACCCAATTTCCTAATGGGACAAGACAACTTGATGTGAGCGGAGGAGAGCCACACCTTATCCCCAACACGGTATGATGGGGCAGGAGGCCGGTGTTGATCGGCTTTGGTTTTTGTACTGGAGCTGAGCCTGAGACAGGAATTGCTGCAAAGTTCGATGGTTAGTCTGGAGTAGATGAAGGCGTTGAGTCTCCTCAGGTATAGAAGAATCAGGAGGTAAGTTGGGGAGCACCTGAGGATGGTATCCAAATGTAGTGAGAAAGGGAGAGGAATGGATGGACTGATGTACCCGGTTATTGTAAGTGAATTCCACTAACGGCAACGACGACGTCCAATTATCCTGTAAGTGAGTGGTATAACACCACAAATATTGTTCAAGGGTCTGGTTTGTCCTCTTGGTTTGACCGTTAGTCTGCGAATGATACCCAGAGGATAAGTTACAGGAGATGTGAAGACCAGCACAGAACGAACACCAGAATCTTGAGGTGAACTGGTACCCCCTGTCTGATGTCATGGAACTGGGTAGTCCATAGAGGCAGAATATTTCTTTGATGAATAGTGAGTCAGTCTGTGCAGTGGTGGGCAGACATTTCACACAAATGAAATGGGCCAGCTTGGTAAGCCTGTCCACCACCACAAAGATGATGTTATGCTTCTCCGAGAGAGGTAGACCCACAATGAAATCCATGCTTATGTCTCTCCATGGTATGGAGGGTACTGGAAGAGAATGCAGTAAACCAGCCGTTTTGGTGTGCTTGTCTTGTTCTCGCACATACTTCACAGGAAGACACATAAAAGTGTACGTCTCTACCCTGGTGAGGCCACCAAAACAGTCTCTGGACCAGTTCAAGGGTTTTACATGGTCCTCCATGCCCCGAGATTGGGTGATCATAGAAATAATGGCGCACCTGTCGATGGAGATATAAAGATACGATGTTGGAAGTACAACAGGCCATTGAAGTATTTCAAAACATACCGTGCCATGAAGGAAGAATCAGGAGTAGTGAGATGGGCTATATCAGACATAAAAGATGATCCCATCAGGAGAAAGTGTTGAGGTTGGAGGACTGTTTTGGCAGTAGAAGAGGGGACTACTGATGCTGGGAGGCTACGGGATAGGGCGTCAGCTTTCCCGTTCTTGGACCCTGGACAATAAGTGGTATGAAGCACAAAATGAGAGAAGAGGCTCCACCGGGCTTGACGAGGACGTAATCTCTTAGCTGTTTGTAGGTATTCAAGATTTCGATGGTCAGTGTGTACGGTAGTGGGATGAAGAGCCCCCTCCAGCAAGTGGCGTCACTCCTGGCGAGAACACTTGATCGCTAATAGCTCCTTATCACCCACATCATAGTTAAGTTCTGCAGGAGTTAGGTGTCTTAAAAAAAAAAAAAACGACAGGATGTAGTTGGTCGTGTAGACCAGATCTTTGGGATAGAACAGCTCCCACGGCCCAATCTGAAGCATCCACTTCGACAAAGAATACCTTCGATGGAACTGGCTGCAAGAGAATCTTGAGCCTAGGTGAAGAGTTCTTTTAGATGGTCAAAAGTTTTTTGTGCTTCAGTGGTCCACCTGAATCAGAATTTGGCACCGGTGAGTGTTGTGATAGACGAGACTATCTTTGTGAATTTAAGGATAAACCACCTGTAGTAGTTGGGAAACCCCACAAACCATTGCACTTGTTTCACGTTGGTCAGTGTAGGCCAGTTTAGGACAGCTGTTACCTTATGTGGTGGATATGATGAATCCCAAAAATTCTATCACACGTGATCGATGAGCAGATTAATATGTCGTCCAGATAATCGATTACACACTGATCTTCTAGATCCCAGAAGACCTCATTTATAAAGTGCTGAAATGTTGCGGGCACTGCATAACCTGAACGGCATAACACGGTATTCAAAATGACCATAACAGGAACAAAAGGTGGTCTTCCAATCATCGCCTTTGCGGATTTGCACTAGGTTATGTGCACCCCTAAAATCTATCTTGGTAAACATGGTAGCTGTGGAGAGACATTCCATCATCTCAGAGATAAGTGGGAGAGTGTACCAGTTTTTAACTGTGATGTTGTTGAAGTCCCGGTAGTCCACACATGGATGAAGGCCACCATCTTTTTTCTTCACAAAGAATATGCCCACACGAGCCGGGGAAGAAGAAGGCGCATAAACCCCTTTTCCAGATTCTCTGTGATGTATGACTGTGATGTTGCAGTTCTGGACCAGACAATGGGTAAATCTGCCCATATGGAATGGCTGCCCCAGGCAGTAGTTCTATTGGGCAGTCATATGTGTGATTAGGAGGGAGCACATCAGCCCCCTTTTTATTAAAAACATCCCTGAAGGTTGCGTATTGAGGTTGTAGAGAAACTTAAGGGATAGCAGCTGTGGAACAAAGTGTTTCTGGTGAAGGGAGGAAACACCAGCCTTGGCAGTGTTGAGAAGATGAGGACATGGAGCCAGAAGTCCAGTTAATCATAGGGTTGCGTACCCGTAGCCATGGAAGGCCTAATATGAGAGGAAAGAGAGGAGATGGAATGATAAACTGTATTTCTTCTTAGTGGTGAGCACTGACCAGTAAACATAGTGATTCTGATTCCTGGGTAATGGGTCCTTGTTGGTGATTCCTACCGTCGGCCATTTGGATGCTAAAGGGTTGAGCCCTCATCTGAGTAGGGATACCCAGACCTGTGACTAGATCCTGGTCCAGGAAACAACTGCTAGCCCTGAAATCGATTATAGCGGTTAACAGGTAGGAGGGGTCAAGCCACTGGAGATTAACAGAAAGAGATACGTTAGGAGCAGTGGAGAACTGGATTTATCAAAACAGACTAGTCTTGCTGTCAGATGGACATGGTCTTAGGGGACACGAGCAAAGGAGATGACAGTCGCCACCTCAATAAAGGCAAGGATGCTAAAGGCACTGATGGCGTCACTCAGAGTCGGACAGCGGACCATGAACCAGGCCCAGTTGCATAGCCTCATCCACTACCCGATGCGGAAACCGACGGCTCTGCGGCCAGAGAAGAAAGGGGGTCTGTAGATCGAGGACAACAAAGTCGCTCCAGATGCAACTCACATAATCAACGGTCTATTTGGAGGCTGAGTGATCAGGTCTTCCAGAGTGGAGGACATCCCAACATGGGCAAGCACATCTTTCAGAGCATCAGAGAGCCCCAGACAAAACTAGTCCAGTAGAGCCACTTCATTCCACCCGGTCTCGATGGATAACTAACTGTCTGAACTCAGATGTGTAATTCTCCACTGGACGACGGCCTTGGTAAGGTGTCTGATGGAGGACTGGGCAGAGGATATACGGAGGGGATCCTCCTACAAAGAGTCTAGTGCCTGACGGAAAGCAGGCCACAAAGCCTGCTTATCTGGAAGTTGAACCCTAGTTTCCAGCACTCCCGTTGCAGCAGGACTAGAAGATCCAGCTCCAGCTGGAGGCAGATGAGTCCCAGCCTGGAGATCCTGAAGCTGGTGTTGAAAGGAGGCCTGATTAAACCACAGCTCTTGGACTGATGCTGTCAATGCTGAGATCTGGTTACTCAGGGCAGACAACACCAAAATGATGGTCACCCATCTAAACAAGGAATGTAAGCTACTGTAACCCACCCTGCAAAGCACAACATCTAGGCAGGTATAAGCAGAAAGCTACTTGTTGTAAACAGATGCTGATTGAACCCAGAAGCAGACAGTGCTAGCAAACCCCAAATACAGGAGAATGTACAGACAAGCAAACCCCAAATACAGGAGAATGAGTACCTTTGGAGCAGGTAACAGAATGGTCAGGCAGTCCAGGGTCAAGCACTTGTCTAGCAGTGAAGGTACCAAAGCAGCAGGCAGAGGAATGGTCAGGACACAGGGAGAGGTCAATACCAGTAGTCCAGCAGCACGGTACAGAGGATCTGGTAGTAGAAGGGTCAGATCATAGGCAGAGGTCATTCCTAGGAGTCCAGCAGCGTAGTACAGAGGATCAGGCAGGAAAAGGGTAAGGTCCACACGTAGAGATCAATACCAAGAAGACTGGATGCACAATATACAGGCAACAATACAGGGAGATTTAAGCAAGGGCTAGTAACTGGTACTTGGAAGCACCAGGCCCTTAGACAGCCGGCTATTCGAAGGAACCGGCATGATGATGTCACATGTTCCGCCGCATCAATGTTACAGAGGGGAAGAAGAGGCGGTGACTGAGGGATAACTCTATTCATCTTTCCGGCTGGCCATGGAGCAGTTCTGGGGAAGCGGCACTGACTACCTCAGATACCTGAACAAGTATACATAAGTAGGGAGTAAGATATGCAATAGCTGCAATACAAGCAAGACACAGCCAAACTCCCTACACAAAACCAATCTCAAACTAGGAACAAAAATAGAACAGCTGTAAAGACCATAATACATTGCTGAAGCTCCTGAGAGAAGAGGACTGTAGATCCTTGGTCATATATATGCAATTGTTGATGGTGAAGCTGAAACGAAAGGCGAAGCCCCATTTGTAGCATATCCCTCCCTTTTTAAGGGCCTCTGGGATCCTCCTCAAGTCCCTGCATTTAGGGAGGGTGCTGGGGGCCAGGTCAGAAAAGAATTCAGGTGAGGGAGGGTCTTGAGTACTCCCTTGGTGCAAAAGAATTGCAGCTTGAAGATGACATCCCTCAGTCTTTCAGTGTGTGGGGATAGAGCTGAGATCCCTATGAATGCACTCATGGTGAAACTCTTCCTCCAGGAGATCTGGGAGCATATGTGTGAACAGAGTGATGGCAAAGCCAGCCAGGTTGCTGACAGGCTCAAGGGTACTCTGTAGACAGACAATGTTCCTTTGGGACCTATTATACATGTCTTCCAGATACTCGGCCATAGTGTTGCAATCTGCCATTAGATCTTGAGTCTCCAGGGTGATGTGTTTATGGGCTTCAATCAGCTCCTGATATTTCTGCTCTAAGGAGTCGGCTTTCTCACCCAACCCTCAGAGATCTGATTAAAGGCTACCCAGCACCTCCAGGATGTCTTGCTTGCTTGGTGTCATAAAAGCCTTTAATTCTGTGAAAATCTGCCTTGATACATGGTAGATTGACACTGGAGATGTCTTGAGGAGTGTGGCGATTGGCCTGGCTTGCAGGCATGAGAGGGATGCCTGTAAAGTCAGCGAGGTGGCTAGAGTATCTCTAGTGTTGCATCTGGAAAATAAGTATCCCTGGTCTTTACTAGTTCTCCTCTGGCCCCTCTGTCTGCTCACCTCTGGGGGGAGGGGGAAGAATGAAGGTGCAATAGGACATGTGTTAATGCAGATTACAAAGTTGTTGTGCACTTGGGGTAGTTAAGGTCTCACAGCATTGGTTAGGAGTTACTTGCTCACAAACAGCGGTTCATCATGAACCGATAGTAATGTGGGGATCTCCCCCAAGGTGAATTGGGAACAGGCCAGCAGGAGGATTGACTGGTGGAGGGTGAGGCCCTAGATGAGGAGGAGCCTCCAGGGATCAACAGTGAAGTCACGGAAATTCAGAAACCCCCTGAGAGGGGCTGCTGTCGGGAGCAGGGGGGGGGGGGCACAACTCAGGGGAGTATGTGGCACTAGCCAAAATAATAAAAGTGGGTAGGTAAAGGGAAAAATAGGGTGGCCCTGGCATAGAAGCACAAGATATGAGGTGGTATTAACGTAATATAGGACCACAGTATACTGTCAGCCTAAATGGTGGTATCTCATAAGCCATTTACACTTACTGTTTTACTCCCCAGTTAGATCACAGGATTTGGAGCCTGCTATGGGGCCTAGTGGAAACCAGGGAGTCTGTGCGGCACTGCAGCTCACAGAGCAAGTTTGAATGATGACCTCCCGCCTGTTCCCAGTTTCATGGTATAGAGGCACCTGGATAATCGCAGGAGAGAACAGAGGGAGAACATGGAGATAACAGAAGGAAGGAATGCCTATATGTAGGGGAACCTGTAGGAGTACCTTGTGAGCACCTGCCATTGTCTTGAGTGTCCACAGTCCCAGGCCTTGATCCACAAAGTGATTTTATGCCTTTGAGGCCCAAACTGCCCAAGCAGTATAAGGCTATACAGCCCTGCCAAACCGTCCCAAAGGTGCCAAAAACATTTTCAAGTAGTAGGGAGACAAGGAGCCTGATATTAGAGCACACCAGTGTGGTTATCGGGCATATGGTCTTCAATTGTGGGTCAGAAAGCCAGAGAGAAGCAGAGATGTGACCGCTCTCGATGGCTGCTAGGACACCCCCCCACACACACTTGTAAAGAATATAATCATATTGTTTTAGTCATACCTACCATCCGCAATACAGTTTTATGATGTGATGTACTCTTTATATGATGTACAAATTTTGTTCTTCTGCAAAGTCAACCAGTAGGGTTTCATCTATATCGTCTCTGAATTAATTCTTCTGGAAAAAGACCAGATAGATATGGAAAAGCCCTAATGGTAATACAATTAAAATCGACTTCATACTTGAAAATAATCAAACAATATTCACTGAATGCACAGTCTTAAATTGTTTTAACGTTGGAAATATCCATTGTCTAGTGAGAACAAAAATCAAAATTTACTGCAAGAAAGTAAAAAAAGATGGAAATGATAAAATCCGCAACTGTGAAGATCAACACTAGCCAGCTTTTGAAAAATCTTAAGAATATTGAGTTAGCACTGTCTAATTGTTTCGGCGTGCTGTAAGACCTTCCAGACACAGACATGTCAACCCGTAATGATATTGAGACTATCGTAGACACTGCCCATGCCCTAGTACCTACTGTAAAAAAACAAAAACAAAAAAAAACAGTATCAAAAGAAACCGTTGCCATGATGAAAAAGCGACAAGAAATAACAAAATGGTAATATTCGAAACAGGGTAAGAATATATAGAAATGAGCAAGACCATAATGCAGCACATAAAAGAAGAAACAAGTAGGTTCAGTGTTGAATATCTAGAAGCGTAAACGAACACCATCCAGAGGTCCCATTAAACTATTACAATTTAACATAATTTAAAATACTCGTTAGAAACACTCACCAGACCGATATAGTATTCAGGCTTCCAAGTATCTCCCAGCACGAGTCCCCTCTCCCGTGTGTCCGATCTTCCACTTGTTGGTCTTTGTATATCTTTGTATGTTCTTCTGTGAGCGCTCTCCTTGTTCACCTCTCTCAAATCCAATCCTTTTATATCTGTTTTCCGTACCACTGTATCCCAATAGTGGTACTGCACTACGGACGGGCCTTTGCTGGGAGATTCTTGTATACAATAATCGGTCTTGTTCAAAAACACTAATTATAACACACCAACACATATCGCGGCTACACTGGCCGCTTCATCAGGGCTTACAGAACTCTATGATCACACAGCCTAAATACTCTCTATTGTCCCTGTCACCAATCCCATACATCCATACCAACCCCTCTGCATTAACCCTAACTATTCCACACTCTCCATATACACATTCCACTACTTCTAATATACCCTATGTTCACGCCATTCTATTTTATTATTCGTAATAAAATCACCAAAAAATATATTTATTAATTGTAAATATAAAAACACAATAAAATGTAACAAACATATTCTTCAATAATCATTTCCATTCTTCTCTCACATTTCGTAAAGGTATAATAACACAATAAATTAACTTTCTAAGAAGGCTACCAGATCAATATCTACATTTAAGCCTCCTGGCTCTAATGTTTCTAATTCTTTTAGCCACTTTGTTTCTAATTTCCTTAGTGCCACATTTTTGGAAGATGTTAGTGATGAAAATATGGAGGATTCAAGAGCTATAAATAGTGGAAAAGTGAAAAAAATCTACCTTTTATCCGATACATGGACAAGGTGAATATATAAAAGTATTTCAAAATATGGTTGAAAAAGAGTTAGATAAAATGTGTGAAAAAAAGAAATATGTTACATCAAATCTAACGAAGGGAGAAAGGGAGGCTCTAAAGAGACTGAGAGATGAGGAACAGATAATTATTAGACAGGCAGACAAAGGTGGGGGGATATGTATACAGGACAGGCTGGATTATGTAAAGGAAGCGGAGAGGTTGTTAAGTGATGAGAATACATATCAAAAATTGACATCAAATCCAGTAGAAAACTTTTTAATAGAGCTTAAAGCACTATTATATAAGTATAGAGATGTAAATGTGATTACAGAGGAAGAGTATAAGTTTCTACTGGTGGAATATCCAAAGACACCAGTCTTCTATCATCTCCCCAAGTTACACAAGAGTGTTAAGGACCCACCAGGTAGACTGATAACTTCAGGGATTGGGTCTCTGTCAGTGAATCTGTCAGAATATATAGATGTATTTCTATAACCCTTGGTGAGTTTATTGCCATCATATGTGAAGGACACCATAAAGTTATAGGTCTATTGGAGGATATGGATTGGAAAAGTAATTATATATGGGTTACATGTGATGTAACCTCATTGTATACAAACATTCCACATGATAAAAGGGTAGAGACTATCCGAAATCATTTGGACAAGGATGGTATTTTATCCAGATTTCAGAAGGAATTCATAACTAAGGGAATAAGATTTGTGCTTACACATAATTATTTTTTGTTTGGTGATAAATATTTTTTGCAAAAACAAGGGACAGCAATGGGGTGCAATTTTGCACCCAGTTTTGCAAACTTATATATGGGAGGATGGGAGGACAAGTACATCTGGTCCACCACCAACCCATATAGCCATAATCTAGGGGTTTATAAAATATTTATTGATGATATTATTATAATATGGGAAGGTACCCAGGAATCATTGCAGTACTTTATTGAATATATTAATGAAAATAATATGGGACTTCAGTTTACAATGAAGAGAAGTGAGGTACAAATTGAATTTCTGGATATCATTTTGTGTCATCAAGATAATCGGATTGCAGTGAAAAACTTTAGGAAAACAGTTGATAGCAATGGCTATCTACATGCTACAAGTGGCCATCATAAAAGGTGGATTAGAAATATCCCATATGGTCAGCTACAGAGGGTGAAACGAAATTGTACTAAGGAGGATGATTTTGAGAAGGAAACCCAAGTAATTATAAATAAATTTAAAGAAAAAGGATATGAGGAAGAACTGTTGGAAGAGGCCTTTTAAAGGATTAGAGAGACGTGAATTACTAGTATATAGAGATCAGAAACAATCCAATGAAGATTGGCAGCCGTATTTTACAACGGTATATAATGAGTGTGCAAGAAATATCACCCATATATTAAACAAATATTGGTATCTTATTAAGAATTATCCCATACTAGGTCCAGTACTTGGAGAAAAACCTAAAATATCATTTAAACGAAATAAATCTGTGAAACAAATTATAGCACCAAGTGATATTATAAAAAGAAAAAAATCCAAGTCAATATGGGAGTGATAATATGTGGTTGAAATCAAAAGGTACATGGTAGAAAGCACTGTACAACGTGTGAGCATATTCCTAGGGGGGGGGGGTGGTACTAAAAAGATTGTCTCTGAAGTTACCAAGAAATCCTATCCTTTGAAAGGTCAGTTTAATTGTAACAGCGAATATGTAGTGTATATGGTCACTTGTATCTGTGGAATTCAATATATAGGAAGGACGAGTAGGAAATTAAAAACTTGGTTTAGTGAGCACCTGAGAAATGTGGTGATAGTATTTGAGAATCATAGTCTATCTAAACATATTAAAGAACAACAAAAGGGGTCTAATAAAGGAATGCAAGTGCAGGTCATTGAACAGGTCCCTGTAAATAGAAGAGGTGGAAATAGATTGTTGGCACTAAGGAAATTAGAAACAAAGTGGATAAAAGAATTAGAAACATTAGAGCTAGGAGGCTTAAATGTAGATATTGATCTGGTAGCCTTCTTAGAAAGTTAATTTATTGTGGTAATTATACCTTTAAGAAATGTGAGAGAAGAATGGAAATGATTATTGAAGAATATGTTTGTTGCATTTTATTGTGTTTTTATATTTAAAATTAATAAATATATTTTTTGGTGATTTTATTATGAATAATAAAATAGAATGGGGTGAACATAGGGTATATTAGAAGTAGTGGAATGTGTATATGGAGAGTGTGGAATAGTTAGGATTAATGTAGAGGGGTTGGTATGGATGTATGGGATTGGTGATAGGGACAATAGAGAGTATTTAGGCTGTGTGATCATAGAGTTCTGTAAGCCCTGATGAAGCGGCCAGTGTAGCCACGATACGTGTTGGTGTGTTATAATTAGTTTTAAAGTGTTTTTGAACAAGACCGATTATTGTATACAGGAATCTCCCAGCAAAGGACCGCCCGTAGTGCAGTACCACTATTGGGATACAGTGGTACGCAAAACAGATATAAAAGGATTGGATTTGAGACAGGTGAACAAGGAGAGCGCTCACAGAAGAACATACAACTTGGGAAATCCTCATTAGATAAAGATTTAGGTGTACTGATAGACAATAGTCTTCACAGCAGTGTGCAGAGTCACTCAGCTGCTGCAAGAGCAAATAGAGTACTAGCCTGCATAAAAAGAGGTGTAGAAGCAAGGGATGCTAATATTATCCTACCTCTGTATAAATCCTTGGTTAGGCCTCATCTAGAATATGGAGTACAATTTTGGGCGCCTGTTCTAAAAAAAGACATTGCTGAACTGGAAAAGGTGCAGAGACGTGCAACAAAACTGATAAAGGGATTGGAGGATCTGAGTTACAAAGAGAGACTAGCCAAACTGGGTTTGGAGACGTCTAAGGGGTGATATGATTACCATTTACAAATACATTCAAGGTCAATACAAAGAACTATCCAATGAATTATTTATGCAAAGAGCTGAGCTAAGAACAAGAGGTCATCCATTAAGACTTGAGGAAAGGCGCTTTCGACTAAAACACAGGCAGGGATTCTTTACAGTAAGGGCGGTAAGCCTATGGAATTCTTTGCCTCGGGATGTTGTGCTTGCAGATAATGTAACTGCATTCAAAAAAGCAATGGATGCCTATCTAGCACAGAACAATATTGACAGTTATGACAGATGGCTTCAAAGCAAATAGGATATTGAGCCGGGGAACTATTTGACACACACACACCTACACTGGAAATTGCTCCAGAGGGCTTTTTTTTTGCCTTCCTCTGGATCAACAGGAGTGTTATTGGCATGGGCTGGACTTGATGGACGCATGTCTTTTTTCAGCCTTATCTACTATGTTACTATGTTACTATACAAAGATATACAAAGACCAACAAGTGGAAGATCAGACACACGGTAGAGGGGACTCGTGCTGGGAGATACTTGGAAGCCTGAATACTATATCGGTCTGGTGAGTGTTTCTAACAAGTATTTTAAATTGTTATATTGTAATAGTTTAATGGGACCTCTGGATGGTGTTCGTTTGCGCTTCTAGATTCTAGATATTTTTCGCTTGTGGAGTGAGATTCCTGTGTTGATGCAGCACTGACATCCATTGAGGGGTATTATAGCGGAGGAGAGAAAATTTGGGAGTTTTATTTTGAGGTGTGGACTATTATATTATTTTATTGGATACTGTTTTTTACATTCTACTTGAGGACTTAGGTTTCACATATTTTCCTTTATGTGAATCGATTGGAGTGTATTTGACTGATAGAGGAAGAGTCCAGATTAGTGTTAGCAAACGGTGTGCGGGATTCTTTCTATATTGGGTACCTGGAGTGTTAACCCTTTGTAGTTAAGAGTTTTTTGTGAGGTTCAGTATTGAGCTTATCAGAAGGACACTAGAAGAAAATCAAGGGCTAAAGAAAGCAAGTAGAAGAAGTTTATTCAAATCTTTAGGATGAAGGACAGCAGTTGAATGCAGTTCCAGAGGCTGAGATATTTTGGTAGAAGAAGAAGCAGCTGCTGTAAAATTGATGAAAAAATTGCAAATCAGCTGGAACTGACTTACTATTGAAATGCTGAAAGACGGAGGTCAGCCCTTATTCAAAGCCCTAGATAAACTATTTTCAAAATGCCTACTACTCAGCAAAGTGTCCGAAACATGGAAAAATGCAGAAGTCAATCTACTGCACAAAAATTTGATGAGGATCTAAAACATTAGTGCCCAATAAGCATATTGCCAGTTATCTGCAAGTTTTTCACAAAGGTACTATCAAGAAGAATGGACACAGTACTTAGCATGGCATAACCTAAAGAACATACAGGCTTCAGGAGCAGTTTCAGTACAATGGGTCATATCCAGACAGTGCAACAAGTTATAGAGCTACATAATGAATACAACATTCCACTCTGCATAGCCTTCATTGACTATGAAAAGGCAAGCAATAACCAATATCATGATCAACCAAGGAATACATAGAGCTTACATCAATATTCTCCAAACAAATATGAAAATGCAACTACATCAATACAGGTCAACAATGATAAAGGCCAGATTAACATAGAAAAAGGTATTCGACGGGTGGTGGCCTGGTGCCTGGAGAGTATGGTTGCATATCGCTAAGGCTCCCGCTCCCTGGTCTCCTACTATAGCTATATTTCGCATTTGACCCACAATATAAACTCTCTGTGGGCATCTATTTATCCTTCACATCTACCATGGCCACGATATCTCCGAAAGCAGCGTGTCCATCGGACTTCTTTCACAAACGAGACTCTGGCACCATGGGGCCTTTTGGCGGTTGCGGGAGCTCTCACTCGCCAGCCTTGAGCACCAAACAAGACGTCGACTCTCTGAGAGATCTCTTGCTCTCCGTTAAGCAAGACCTATCGGCTGAGTTACAGTCGAGCGTCTCATTATTGCAGACCGAGATCCAACAGATATTGGGCCGCACCTCAGCTTTAGAGGCCCGCCAAGAGGAAATGTTGCAGCGCTATTTGACCCTGTCGAGCGATGTGAGGCGTCTGGAAGATAAAAATGGGCGACTTCATGATGCGCTGGAAGATCTTGAAAACCGCTCAAGGCGCTTCAACATCAGAATCCGTGATATCCCGGAATCTATAATAGATCTTTCCGAATACTTACACAGATATTTTGGACTATTACTACCTGACTTACCGACTTCTGCTCTGGCACTGGATCGGGCACACAGGGCCCTGCGACAGAAACCTGCTCCTAATGCACCTTCACGAGGTATTGTGGTGTGTTTCACCTATTACACTACCAAAGAGGCTCTGTTGAGACGCGCTAGAACAGACCCAGTGTCCTTGGACGGAGTCACCCCTCAGATTTTTGCAGATTTGGCACCTACTACATTGCAGAAGCAGCGAACTTTACGCCCTTTGACATCTTACCTGCGTACCCAAGATGTTCCTTACAGATGGGGATTCCCGTTTCAATTGATAGCTACCAAAAATGGGGTCCAGTCGGTGCTGCGAGATCCATCGGATTGTAAAGATTTTCTGCGCCGCTTGTGGCTCGATATGTCACCTGAAGTTCAGACCTTATATGAGGATTTCTCGGGACCAAGAGATGGGGCACATGCCTGAACTTTCTACGTGGTAACTACACTAATGATTGCTCTTCTTCGGTCCTGCAAGTTCAGTCCATAGACTGCTCCTGACTGGGTAGTTGATGCCTGGCTCTGTGGACTTAGTCGCTGTTCTGGACTGGTTTTCATTCCGGGTATGCTGTTATGGAGTCCCCCGTGTCCTTCCCTGATTTTCTCCCTCCCCCCCCTGGGTTGACCATTAGCGTTACTGTACTGTATTGGGGGGGGTCCCGCATTTTAGTTGGAGCCCTATGTCCCCTATGTCCCCCTGGGCCCCCTTCTTAACATTCTGGGAGTCCCGGCCTGTTCACTCTGCTCGGGATTTTATTGTATTATTTGGGCTAACATGATGTGATGGGTTGCTGTACAATATATTGATGTCTGCCATGATTGTCGCACATGTTGCTTCTATGTGTATTATTTGACTCATTATACATACTACGGCTATGCTCTCCATGTTTTGTAAGTGTTTTTGTTGCTTTGCTCTGGGCTGGGGATTCTCCTCGGGGCATGCTCTGCCTCCGTGGACTACCCTTAGACTACGACTTGTTGGTCTCCTCATTCCGGGCCTGAGTGTGGACCGTGTGTGGTGGCGTGTGGGGGTGGCCTGGGACTTCTGGGCGACCCTCTGGTGCCATTAGTCCGGTTCATGCTTTCCTTAGCCTTGGGGCAAGGCAACCCTTTCAGTGAGTACTGCTTATTATGGTGTGTGTGCACTCGTCCTGGGCACCTAGCTGGGTTTGGGGACATGGCTAGGGACGGGGGCGACTTGGTGGGGGGTTAGTTCAGTGTTGGGGGGGTTCACGGGTGATATCCTTGTTTTTGTAACACTCAACTGAGGTTATACTAGTTTTGTGACATACTGGGGTTTGTAGCTTGCACGATTCTGAGTCCCTTGGTGTGCAGGACGAGTGTAACAGACAATGTGCCTGTAAAACATTAACTTTTTTATTGTTTAGCTCTTCCTCTCTTTATGCTCTGTTATTCTTCCTTATGAACACTTCTCCCATGCCCCGCACTTGCCTCTTTTCTTTTTGCTAGTGTCTCTCTCTCTCAAGCATACTTGTGGGAGACCCGGGACATGCATAATTGCTCTCTGGGTTCCAGTCTTCCCTCTGTGATTAACTATAGACGATAAATAGGGCATTTTAGGTGTCCCCACCCCTATTGGTCGTCGTCCTTTCCCATCCTCACCTGTTGTTTTCTTTTTTTTTTTTCTTTTTTTTTTTTCTTTGCACTTTTCTTTTTCCCTTCCCCCCCATCCTCCATATATATATATATATATATATATATATATATATATATATATATATATATATATATATATATATATATATATATATAATTATTTTTTTTTCCTCTTTTTTTCTTTCCCCTTTGTGTCTGTCCTCCCCTCTCCTTCCTCCTCGGAGCTCACCCTAGGGTTACTATGGATACTCGGGATTCGGTGTCTCCGCGCACTCCGGTGCCTGGCTTGGAGGGCACTACTGCTCCCTCCTTGGCAGCTTTGAAGGTGATCACCCATAATGTGAAGGGCCTTAATGCTCCTCAGAAACATAGGATGGCAATGAGAAACTGTTTCTATTCGTGCTGATATCATCTTTTTACAGGAAACTCATTTTTGCTTAAACGCTATTCCAAGATACTGGGATCGACGCTATCATATGCACTTCCACTCCTCGGGCCCTCAGAAAAAAAATGGGGTTTCTATTTTGAAACGTAATTCTGTGGGGTTTCAAGTTTCCCAGGTTATTACCTGGGAAACCAACGGGACCCAGTTGGTAGATATCTGTTGCTTCGAGGCGAGATCCAGGGTGCTCCTTTGGTTCTTTTAAATGTCTATGCGCCCACTGAATCTGACCCTAGTTTTTATTCTACCTTGTCTGCCCTCTTGGATCAATTTCCTACCTCACCTCTTTTGCTAGGGGGTGATTTTAACGCTCTGATGGATCCAATTTTGTATAGATCTGCGCCCCCTCCAGGTAGTGGGTTACCCCCGAAATCCAGGTTACTTACCAACTTGATTCGATCCCACAAACTTTGATTGTTGGCGCCTGCTCCATCCGGGAACTAGGGACTACACATTTTTTTCCCATCCCCATGGTCATTATTCTCGCATTGATTACTTTTTTGCCTCCCAGGCTTTAATGGATGGCCTTCACGAGGCCAGGATTCACGACTTGACTTGGTCTGACCATGCTATTGTTGAATGCTCTTTTTTAGGATTTTTTCAGACCACTGGGTCCTACTTCTGGCGATTTAATGAATCATTACTGTTGGATCCTGAGGTTTGTTCAGAACTGAGATCAGTGTTGGAAGAATACTTTTGCGACACCTGATGTTTCCCTGAGTACAGTATGGATGGCCCATAAGGCGGTTATACGGGGCAAACTTATCGCTGTAGCCACCCATCTAAAACATTCTAGGCAGGAAGAGTCTCGTAGGTTAACTTCGCTTCTTCATCTCGCTGAGACTGAACACAAAAGCAACCCTACAGCTGCAAATTTACTCCGGCTGACTAATTTGCGAGGTGAACTTAATCTTTTACTCTCTAAAGATGTCTTGCGGGCATTACAATGGACTCGTCAACGTTTTTTTGAAAAGTGTGATAAACCTGATGCCATGTTGGCAGCTAAACTTCGCCAACAGATTAAATTTCTCTCCATTAAATCCATCTCACTTCGAATGGGATCCTTAACTCACACTACTTCTGCCATTGCTACGGCTTTTGCTGATTTCTACGAGAATCTTTACAATGGTAGGAAGGTGACTCACTCCGCGGTGGTATCATCTCAGATGCAGGCTTTTTTGAACCATGCTGTTTTACCTCGCTTGTCTCCGGAAGCTCTCCACTCCCTAAATGCTGACATTTCTGTGGATGAGTTGGCTTTCGCCCTGAAATCTTTCAAGCCATCTAAGTCACCCGGTCCCAACGGATTTACAGCTACTTACTATAAAGCTTTCCAATCCGCTCTCCTCCCTCACTTTGCTTCGCTTTGTTCATCCTTCTTACATGGCGAGGTTCCTCCATCTGAGATGTTGATGGCTCGGATTGTGGTCATACCTAAAGAAGGCAAAGATCCCACTTCTTGTGCGAGTCATAGACCTATATAGCTTATTAATCAAGATGTGAAGCTTTTTTCGAAAGTTTTAGCTATACGCCTCACCCATCTCTTGGTGCCTCTGATACACCCTGATCAGACCGGTTTTATTACTGGTCGTGAGGCTCCTGACAACATCCAACGTTTACTTACACTGATCCAGATGGCAAAGGACCGCTCAATTCCTTTGATGCTATTATCATTGGATGCTGAAAAGGCGTTTGATCACATTGATTGGGACTATATGTGGGCGGTCTTAGACTCTTTTGGATTCACCGGTCCAATATTGAATGGCATTAAAGTGTTATATGTTAATCCCTCGGCCTCAGTAGTAGTGTCAAGCACTCTTTCCAGAGTTTTTCCCATCCGCAGTGGGACTCGACAAGGCTGCCCACTGTCTCCTCTTCTTTTTGCGCTGTGCATTGAGCCATTGGCTTGTACCATTCGTGGTTCCCCGGATATCAAGGGCTTATCTGTGGGTGGGGAGGATTATAAGCTTAGCCTGTTTGCCGATGATATCCTACTTACCTTGTCTTCACCTTTGACTTCTCTACCCAACTTGTACTCTGTGTTGTCGAACTTTTCCTCCTTCTCCGGTTTCAAGATAAATCACTCTAAATGTGAAGCTCTTAATGTTACCCTTCTGGCTCCTATGCAGAAGCTTTTGTCCCTGAATTTTGATTTTAAGTGGGGGTCGTCATTCTTGACCTCTTTGGGCATCAAAGTCACCGCTTCTAGATCGGCCCTTTATACTGCAAATTATGGCCCACTGCTCGGATTCCTTCACTCGGAGCTGAACACTTGGAAGTCGTATCGTATCTCGTGTTTTGGTAGGATAGCGGCAGTTAAAATGTCGCTTTTGCCAAAGCTTCTGTATCTTTCGTGCCTTGGCGATTACGCCTAGATCAAGAGATATACAATCTCTTCAGAGACATATTTTTCGATTCATTTGGGCCTCAGGGAAACCTAGGCTTCATTCGGGTCTTTTACATCGACACAGTACGGCTGGTGGCCTTTCTGTACTGCATCTTTGGTCCTATTTTAAGGCGGCTCAGCTGGCCAAGGCGATCCAACTGCACCTTACCTCTAATGCTCCACGTTGGGTGCAGTTGGAAACTTTGTTGAGCGGATCGCCTCCTGCGGCTGTTTTGTTATGGATCCCTTATATGTCCTCGTCGATGACGGCGAGTTGCTCTAATCTCTCATTTACCTTGGCCTTATGGCATCGACATTGGTATAAAGATCAACTCACTTCGACGACATCTAAAATGTGCTCTCTTTTTTGGAATCCGCTATTTCCCCCAGGTGTTCGTCCTGATCAGTTTGGGTGGTGGTGCCGGACGGGCGTGTTGTCTATTTCCGACTTATTTTTTTGTGAACACCCTCTTGACCTGGGATCAATTTAAAGATCAATATCAAGCCCCGTCAAATGAATACTATAGATTTCTTCAAGTGAGTCACTTTGTTCAATCCTACTTTAAGGGAAACCCACCTTTGCAAAAGACCATGTTCGAACATCTTTGTTCTTCTCCTTCCACTAGTAGAGGTGTTATCTCTAAAATTTATTCTCATCTCCTGACTATTTTGGGGCCCTTGGATAGACTCTGTGGTTCCACCTGACTTTCATCGAGACTTGCTTCTCCTTTAAATCCAACTGGCCTGAGCTCTGGGTGTTGTCTTCCCTTCCCTACTTTGCCCCTGTCCCCTTCCTCCCCTATCCCTCCCCCTTCTTTTCCCCCGCCCTCCTTTTTTTCCCTCTCTTTTCTGCTCTCTCTCTCTCTCTCTCTTCTGGTATATCCTATCATGTACTGCTACTCATTCTATTGTTCTATTGTTTTCTCCAGATTATTTGTTGTTTTCTCATGACTATTGTGTTTCTCTTTTTGTTAATTTTGTTATTTCCCTTTGTCACTTAACCTGCAAAACTTTAATAAAAATTTGAATAAAAAAAAAAAAGAAAAAAAAAAAGAAAAAGAAAAAGGTATTCGACAAGGAGACGCAATCTCCCCAAAACTATTTTCTCTGTCATCCAATACAGGTTACTGGTAACTTTGGGTAGCCCCTTTAATAGGCAGGAACAATTCTGAGAAGTGACTGCTGGGTGGAACCTACCTCCTCTCCTTAGCTTGCAGCTAGCCAATCCCCAATCAGTAAGATTTGTTACTTGGTCAAGACACAAGCAAGAGAACAGTTTTGCTATAGTTTTAGCTTTTTGTTATTTTTCTGTTAGAAATGGAATACCACCATTAAGCGGATTACCATGACTGACAATTCCCATCACTCAAATGTGGATATCTCAGTTTACCAGGCGCTTTTGTGGACCTAAGCCCTGGGGGGGAAAATCTTGGCTGCAAGTTCTTTCCCCAGCAGTTGCCCACCGAGGCTTCTTCTTGATATATGGTAATCTGAAGACAGAAGACCTGCTGAAAAAGGTGACGACCCTTTGAGTGCTGAGGTTCACGTGTCCCATGCTTCCCCTCCGCACAGGGGTCTCATTTGGAGTTCCTATTACATACTCACACACTCATTGGGTTTATTCTGTATATCTGTGAGGTGTTTGGAGCAAGTTTCTGTGGTAACTTAAGCCTTTTTGATGCTGGTTCTCACCTTTTGGGGGGTTTTGGGGCACATTCCCTGTTGGGTTTAGTGTTGTGGGGTGTTTTCACGTTTGGGAATTCACCTTGCTAATTTTATGTTCCGCGCCCTTAAGGCGCACATTTACCGCATAGACGCCATTGCTCCTTTCACTTCTATGGGACTTAACAGTTTGGGATGTATCCCTGCAATCGCTCCTTGTAGCGTGGTCAGAGATGGCTCATATTGTGGGTTTTCCCTTGCTTTGTCACCCGGGCAACATACTGGGGATGTTGGGGGCTTTAGGGGGCTTCAGGTACTGTTGGGGTACTCTGCCAGTGAAACTACGTTTCCCGCTTTGTGCGCTCGTTTCCCATTGGCTCCTGTCGAGGCAGCCATTTTGTGTATTCGCAGATCGCGTATCCTATGCAGGGCTTGGACTCTCCTTCTCTTCTCCGCAGCTTAACCCTTTGCCTACCAGATAAGTCTTATTTTAGTGTTTCTGGGGTACATATCATACACGCTTTATTGTGGGTGTTTTGATACTTTGACTGTTTTGACTCTGTGAGAATCTCTACTCCGTTAGACCTTGGGGCTAAACCTAGGACTATGGATACTGGGGTGTCTGTGTCCCCCATTGCTCAGTGCTCCTCATGTCACTCAGGTTTACCTAGAGAATACTCAGGTCATGTTTGCCCAGCATGTGCTGCTGCTGCCCCTGGCCTCCAGCCATGCACTAGAACCAATATGGATGCAAGAGTTTAAGTCTACTACAAGGGACCTCCGGTCCACCTTACAACTCCTTCCATCCACCTTACCGGGGGTCTTCAATTCGTTGCAGACCCCCGCCCCTGTTAATCTTCCATGCCTAAACCGCCTGGTGTACCTGGCTTGTCTGATTCCTGTGAGGAGGAATTATTGGTTGACTCTGATGATGATGACTGTTCAGCTGTTCTTTCATCTCAGTTTTTTGGGGACCCCTTCGAGGCGGACCCCATTCCTTCGGCTGAGGGCCTGATCAGGGCTGTGTTCTCCACCCTGAACCCATGCCTGCTTTGCACCTAATCCCACCCTTGACCACTTGGTGTCAGAGGAGTGGAAATTTCCAGACAAGAAGCCATCTGTGTCTAAAAAGTTTGCTAAGCTTTATGCGTTTTCTGAAACTGCCCTTACTCAATGGGTTCATCCCCCTAAGGTGGATGCCCCAGTTTCCAGGCTTTCTAAATTGACTGCCTTGCCAGTGGCTGACGCCTCTGCTCTTAAAGACTAGACTAACAAGAAGCTTGAGACTTCTCTTAGGGCTATTTTAGCTACTGTGGGCTCTGTCCTTCGCCCTACCTTTGCTGCTGCATGGGTCAATAGGACTGTGGCTATTTGGACTGAACAGCTCATTTCTGCTGTCCGTCAGAGAGCCCCTACTTCTAACATGTTGCGTCTCCTCGCCAACATTGCTGAGGCTCAGCATTATGTCCTGCCACCCTGTTTGACAGGGCTTCTACCATGTCTGTGGTAGCCTTGTTTGGACCTGAACTCAAGGATCTCATCAGCGAGGTCACTGGAGGGAAGAGTTCTCACCTGCCAGTGGTCCTGAGGAAGAAGGTACCTGTTAAAAAGAACAGGCTTTTTTGTTCCTTTTTGAGGCAGACTTGCACCAAGCAACCCAGACGGTCCCTCAGGCTCCGCGCTCCTCATCCAAGCCTAAGCAGCAATGGAGATCCAAGTCCTCCACGAAGCCCAAGGCTTCCAAACCTTCTGCATGACTCTCCAAACCCGGGTCCCCACCCACAGGTAGGTGGTTGGCTGCATCACTTCCTCTCTGCCTGGCAGGCCTCTGTGGCGGACCCATGGGTTTTACAAGTGGTGACCTTGTGATACAGGATTCCCTTCACCTCTCTTCCTCCTCCAAGGACCTTTGTGTCTCGTTCTCCCTTGGAAGCAGAAAAGAGACGCCTCTTTTGAGGAAGCTATTCAAGCCCTTCTGAAAAAGACGGTCTTGTAGCCAGTCCCCCCTCAGGAGAGGGGCTTGGGATTCTACTCCAACCTCTTTGTAGTTTCCAAGAAGGACGGGGGGGCTGTCGTCCCATTTTGGATCTGAAGGATCTCAACTCCTTCGTGGTCAGGTTCCAATACCGCCAGGAGTCTCTATACACAGCCATAGCTGCCATGTCTCCTGGGGAATTTCTGGCCTCTCTGGATCTTCAAGATGCCTATCTGCACATCACCATTCATCCAGAGAGTCGGCAGTATCTCCGCTTTGCCTGCGGCTGAGGGCACTTCCAGTTCTCTGCCCTCCCTTTGGCCTGACCACGGCTCCTCAAGTCTTCAACAGAGTCTTGGGTGCTTTGATTTCCGTCCTCCATCAGAATGGCATCAGAGTGACTCCTTACATGGGCGACCTACCCCTGAAGGCCTCATCTCCGTAACTCCTTCACCAGCAGGTGCAGGACTGCATTCATGCTCTCTCCCATCACAGGTGGATCATCAACTTGGACAAGTCAGACCTTGTGCCTTCTCAGAGGATGGTCTTTTTTGGGCCTCATCTTCGACACTAAGAGGGGGGTGGTGCTTCTGACAGACGAAGTGGCTCATCAGATAGCATTGAAGGTCCAAGCTATCCTGTCTCAGGATCTGGTTCCAGCCAAGAAGTTGTCTTACTTGGTAAGGTAGTTCATCTCCACCATAGAAGCGGTTCCGGTGGCCATGGGTCACACCAGGGAACTTCAGAGGTTTCTGAGACTGGCCCTCAGGGGTCATCCGGATCTCCTGGACAGATCCCCCTCTCTCCCTCTTCAAGTGGAGCAGAGTCTTTCATGGTGGCTTGACTTGAACAATCTCCTGAAAGGCCGACCCTTTCTGGTGCCCTTCTGGACCACAGTGATGATGGATGCCAGCCTCTCCGGATGGGGAGCGGTGCTGGGGCACTTGAGTGTTCAGGGCAAGTGGTCGTAGGAAGAATCTATCCTTCCCATCAATGTCTTGGAGCTTCGGGCGATAGTTCATGCCCTGCATCACTTGACAACTGGAGGATTGCGTGGTAAGGGTGCAAACGGACAACGCCACAGCGGTAGCCTACATCAACAAGCAAGGCGGCACAAGAAGTCTTGCAGTTTGGCTAAAGGTCAAGGCTATTTTATCATGGGCAGAGGAGCATGTCCCTGCCATTTCCACAGTTCATATTCCTGGCGTAGACAACGTGCTGGCAGACTTCCTCAGTCAACACACAGTGGACAGCGGAGAGTGGGAGCTGCATCCAGAGGTGTTCAACCTCATCATCTAGCAGTCGACCTGATGGCAACCAGACACAACAGGAAGGTTCCATCGTTCTGCTCTCACTGGGTGGATCCCTTGGCTCTTGCAGTGGATGCCTTGTCATTTCCGTAGACGTTTCCTCTGGCTTACATCTTCCCTCCTGTTCCTCTGTTGGACAGGGTTCTTCGGAAGCTGAGACTGGAGTGCTGCCCAGTCATTCAGATTGCTCCATTCTGGCCCAGACATGCTTGGTTTCTGGAGCTTCTGGACTTCACAGTGGTGGAAGCTCTTCGACTACCCCCCCCCCCCCCCCGTCCAGACCTTCTTCTGCAGGGTTACCTTTGGAAAGAAGATGTTCATTGTCTGGCTTTGATGGTATGGAGAATGAATCCTCAATTTTGAAGAAGGGATTTTCTTCTGGAGTTGTGGCTACTATGATTAGTGCCCGCAAGCCTGTTTCCTCTAGGGCCTACCATAGAATTTGGTCTACCTTCCTGGCTTGGTGTGCTGACAATGACCTGTCTCAGGATTTTGACCTTCCTACAGTTCTTTCTTTCCTCCAGGATGGTGTGGATAAGGGTCTTCTGTGCTCTCTGTCTTTTTTCAGAGGCGCCTTGCTATCATTCCTGATGTCAAGGTTTTCTTCCAGGGTGTTGCTCATACCCGTCCGGTGTTTAAATCCCCTGCTCCTTAGTGGGATCTTAACATGGTTCTGGGAGTTCTCCAGCATCCTCCCTTTGAGTCCTTGGCCATTATTCCTCTAAGTATGCTGACATGGAAGATGGCCTTTCTCCAGGCGATTGTTTCTGTCCGCCGAGTTGTGGAGTTGCATGCCCTGTCTTGTAGACCACCCTTTTTGGTCTTTCACAAGGACAAGGTGGTGCTGCGCACCTCACAAGAGTTTCTCCCAAAGGTTGTGTCGGAATTCCACATCAGCCAGTAGGTTGTGGTTCCTTCCTTCTGTCTTAACCCTACTTCTGACAAAGAGGGGGATCTTCATCTGTTGGATGTTGTACGTTGTCTCAAGTTTTATGTGCATTGCACTGTCCTTGAGGCAGTCTGACACTCTTTTTGTCATTCCTGAGGGTCTTAGGGCAGGGAAGCCTGCTTCCAAGGTTACCATTGCTTCTTGAATCAAGTCCACGATTCGTAAAGCTTACGAACTTCGGAAGAAGCCTGTTCCCTTCCGGGTCACGGCTCATTCTGCGAGGTCTATTGGGGCTTCTTGGGCCTACAAGAACCAGGCCTCAGCTGATCAGTTGTGCAAGGTGGCCACTTGGTCATCTGTGCACACCTTTTCAAAACACTACCGTGTGGATGTGCTGGGATTGACTGATGCCAGCTTTGGGAGGAAGATACTGGAGGCAGCCTTGCCTATCTAGGATCTCTTTGTTTCTCAGTACTCTTATCTTTTGAGCCCTGTTGGCTCTTGTTCAGCATGCTGTGTAACAGTTCCTGTGGTTGTTTTACCCCTGTTCAGTGTCCGTTGACACTTTGCGGTTAGTTTTGGTAGATGGACCAAACAAAATGTATAATGGATTCCACTAAATGCCCAAGAAGAAGACCAAAGATAAGATGGGTAGATGAAATTACCAAACTCATTGGTACATAGTGGCAACAAAAGGCTTGGGACCAAAATTGTTGGAGTCTTGCTGAGGAGGCCTTCATCCTGCAGTGGAATGACATCGGCTGAAGATGATGATGACTCTATATATACTAAATCACATGTCTCTTGTGTACTGCCTATTTTTTATTTGGCAATGTGGTACTGCCACAGGATAAGATTTGCAAAAAATACTGACATATTTTGTTAGGGAATGATGATCCAGCCATATGTAGTTTAATATCACCTTTGGCGCAAACCATAACCTTGGCAGTTCCATGTTGAAGAGACTCCAGGGAAATTTAAACCTTCAGCATGCCACTGACTCATGTGTGATGTCAATTCAGTTGACCATAGAGAATGCATGCACAAAATTACATCATATGATTGTGTATATTGAGGACCAGAGTGGTAAGGTCTTCATGCATACAAACACTGGAGAGCAGAGGGGTAAGTTACCCAAAAGTATTGAAAAGTTTGATTTAAAAAATATAAAGGTAGAATAATTATGAAACCAAGATATGCCTGTGCTTTCCTTTAAAATGTGTTGCTTCTTTTCTCAGGGTTTTCATCAAGTCATATTAAGTTAAATTCAACAAGACTACTTCATTTTGTCCAGCTTCCGAACTTAAGAAAGGCAAGTCCTTAGATTGTGAATTCTCTACTGGCAGATAGTAGATTTAAACATTAAGCCTACATATCTAATTGTTTTATTTGCTTTCACACAGGTATATGAAGCATTTAATATTTTCATTGAAAGGAACTGTACAGAATCCACAGGTAAACAAAGTGTAATGCTTATTAATGATGTAAGTAATTGCATATTTCTCTTTTGTCCATTATGGAATATAATTAATTGGGTTAAGTAGTTAGTACTAAGAGGCAGACAAAAGTCCTGTGGAGGAGAAGACTCCCTCCCTCTCAGCTCCACTTAAACTCTGCCCCCATCAGCAGCAGCCTTGATTTTAAACTATTTGCTTAGGGGAGCAAGGCACTAATTTTTCTCTTCAGATTTTTTATTTTTCCATCTTTTTCATTTATTCGATTTATCTTATGGGGGTATTAATTTCTAATTGTCCCCTCCTCTTGCATGCAGAACAAGACACAGACTTTTTCACTGAATAATACTCTGATTCTAAAATGTGTCTCAAGTTTTTGGCCCATTCTACAGGAAGCCCAACTTCAGAGAAGTCAAAAGATCAAAATTTTGCAAGTATGCCTTGTCCCCTGTGTCTATAGTAACATAGTAAATTAGGTTGAATAAGGACACAAGTCCATCAAGTTCATCCTTCTCCTCATACCCCAGTAACTGAGAATTTTATAGCTTTCCTGCTACAAATTAAGTTAGTCATTATCACACCTTCCTGATCTGCCTACTGATAAACAGTATAACTCTGTATGTTCCCTTTTGAAAGAAATGTATCTAATCTTCTCTTAAATGTATCCATTGTATCTGCCATAACCACCTCCTTGGGCAATGAATTCCACAGTTTAACAGACCTTACTGTAAAAAAAAACCCTGCTTCTGCTGAAGTCTAAACTTCCTTTCCTCTAATCTCAAGGGGTGTCCCCTGGTCACCTGATCAGGCCTTGGAATAAATAGCTTACCGCAGAGATCCTTGTATTGACCTCTCATATACTTGTACAATGTGATAAGGTCTCCACTTAGTCGTCTTTTCTCTAGAGTAAATCAAGTTTCTTTAGTCGTTCCTCATATGTCAAGTCCTTCATTCCCTTAATTAATTTTGTTGCTCTTCGCCTTACCCTCTCTAGTTCTAGTATATCCTTTTCCAGAACTGGTGCCCAAAACTGCACTGCATACTCAAGGTGAGGTCTTACCAGGGATTTGTACAATGGCAAAATTACGTTATCCACTCTTGCTTCTTTTTATGCAAGACAGGATTTTGTTTGCCTTTGCTACTGCTGTTTGACACTGGTCACTGTTTCCAAGTTTGTAGTTGACAAGGATAACCAGGTCTTTCTCTAGTAATGAGTCTCCTAAAATGATACCATTAAGTTCATAAGTAGCCTTGGGATTGTTTCCTCCCAAATGCATGACTTTACACTTCCCCACATTAAACTTCATATTCCATTTGTTTGCCCAATCTGACATTGTATATAAGTCCCTCTGTAGAGAGAAGATATCCTGTTCTGAATTAATGACCTTGCATAATTTAGTATCATCTCCAAATATTGATATTTTGCTTTCTATATCTATTTCCAGGTCATTTATAAACATTTTAAAAAGCAGTGGACCTAATACTGAACCCTGAGGTACTCCACTCTCCTCTTTAACTGTATTGGAGAATTTTCCATTTACAACCACACACTGTTCCCTATCCTTCAACCAGTTTTGTATCCAGTTGCAAAGGTCATCTCCTAGCCCCGATTTCCTTATTTTATACCCCAGCCTTCTGTGTGGCACTGTATCAAATGCCTTTGCAGAGTCTAGATATACTACATCAACTATCAAGGTTGCTGCTTACTTCCACATAGAAGCTGAAAATGTTAGTTTGGCATGATCTATTCTTCATAAAACCACGTTGATTCCTGCTAATGATCTTATTTTTTGTGTTTTAATCCTGAATATAGTCCCTTATTATCCCTTCTAGCAGTTTTCCCACTACAGAGGTCAAACTCACTGGTCTATAATTCCCAGGTTCTGTTTTAGTTCCCTTCTTAAATAGAGGCACTATATTAGCTCTTCGCCAATCCTGTGGCACTGAGCCTGTGGTTATAGAATCTTTAAAGAGTAAATATAGGGCTTTTGCTAACACTGTACTAAGTTTCTGAAGAACCCTTGGATGTATACCGTCCTAATTTTGTTCAGTCTTCCCATGACATCTTGAGTTAACCCAATAGCTAATAATTGTATTGTTTTATTTGTAACTTGTGGAGGCTCTTCTACCATTCCTTGCTCCCTTGTATATTTACTGATGCAAAGAAAGTGTTTAAAACATTGGCCTTTTCCTTATCCTCACTAATCAACTCACCCATCTCATTTTTGAATGGTCCAATGCACACCCTCTTAAGCTTTTTGCTATTTATATATTTGAAAAGCTTTGTTTGATTAGTCTTGCTTTCCCTTGCAATTCGAGTTTCATTATCTATTTTTGCTACCCTAATTGCCTTTTTGCAATCTTTGTTGCACTCCCGGTATTTTAAGAAAGATTGTTCAGTTCCTTCAGACTTAAATAATTTGAATGCATTTTTTTTTCTTTGCCACTTCCTTCTTTACATGTGCAGTTAACCACATTGGCTGTGACTTACTCCTTTTGCATTTGTTCCCCATTGGTATATACTGTTGGGTACATTTCTGCAACCTAAATTTGAATTCTGACCATTTTTCCTCAGTATTTTTGCCTTTAAATAAAATATCCCAGTCTATGTGTTGCATTGAAGCCCTTAACAATTTGAAGTTAGCTTTTTTAAAATTAAGAGTTTTGGTTGAACATATATAGTTTTGCTTTGCCAGACTAATCTCAAATGTAACCATGTTGTGATCACTGTTTCCCAAATGTTCTCTTACCTTAAAAGGATAGTAATGTCAGAAAAAAAAGTATTAACTATATGGTATATACAATTAAAAGAGAGTAATTGCACTTATTCGTATCTCTCAAACTGTTATGGTTTGAGAGATATAGGAAAATAAAGTTTTCTGGTCCCTCCCCTTTCTGCTTGACGAGCTGTAAAGCTGTCAGAAGCAGATTCTGGTCGCTTGACCAGATGTGGCTCCTCAGCAGCGCCGCTATAACGATATTTAAAGAAAAATACTTATTTTGGAACAGTTTACAAAGTGTGCCTGGCTTATAAGCACTCTTTGTAGACCGTTCCAATGAAGTGTTTATTTCTAAATAGCGTGATTTCAGCTCTGCTGAAGAGCCTCTGTCTGGTTAAATGACTGGAATCTGCAGCTGTCAGCTAGATGGCAGACTTCAGTAAAACAGCCAGGAAAAGCCAACTTTAGCAAGTTATATCTCTCAAACCATAAAGGTTTGAGAGATAAGACTTACATTGATGTTAATCTTTTTTTCATGTCTACAATATTAAATCAACTTAAAATTCACCATTACTATCCCTTTAATATTGGATACCATTTCTGTGTTATTAGTTATCACTAGGTCCAATACATTGCTATTTCTTGTACAAGTATATGAGAGTTCAGTACAAGGATCTCTGTGGTGAGCTATTCATTCCAAGGCCTGATCAGGTGACCAGTGGACACCCCTTGAAATTTGAGGAAAGGAGGTTTAGACTTCAGCAGAGGAAGGGAAATCAGAAAGGTCTGATTAATGACTAACTTATCTGGTAGCAGGACAGCTATACAATTGTCATGTCACTAGGGTATGAGGCAAAGGTTGAACTTGATGGACTTGTGTGTTTATTCAACCTAATTTACTATGTTACTGTGTTACTATATAAATCCCTATTATCAGGAGTTAGGGTGGCTTCAGGCCCTTCCCCCCTTTCTGGTATGATTTCTGGCCTCACAAACCTACCTGCATCAGTTCAATGTACACTGGATACGTTAGAACAGGGTCCTCCTGTACCCCAGAAAAAAAGGCTTCTTTTCCTTTGAAGAGTGATTCTATGGCCCCTCTTGATTCGGGGGGTATTAATGACTCCAGATTTCTGAGACCCCCCCCCCCTTGAGTACATCTGCACAGGACACCTTTTAAAGGCCTAAATGGGACACTGTTCACTTCCCCTTTTATGAATCTCTTGGCCAGATTATCATCGATTAATGGAAATCACCAGATATGAAGGTCTTCCTGTCCAGGTGTTTTGTCCTTCTTTACCCTGTAGTTGATCCCCTATATCTCAGATTTCTAAACACACAGCTCTTCTAGTAGCTGATACACCAGCATGTGCTAAGTGGATTCTCCTTTATAAATGAGCTTTATGACTGTAGGAGCTGTGTTTTCTACTTCCTGGGTGGGAAGCACCATGGTCATTTGGTGTCAGTTCTAAGATTCATGAAGTTAATGCCTACATTTCTTAGGTGGCCCAAGATACGACTGAGTTTCTAGGTAAATTTCTGCATTCCCTGTAGCAATATGCTGTATTCTGTGGCTGACAATCTCTGTCACAGTCTCTGATTTTACCATCAGTTGAACCTGGAGTGGAGGAGGCCCTTTGTGATCCCGGAGTGGGCTTTGGTCACGATGGATGCCAGCCTGAGGAGCTGGGGTACTGTCCTGGGACATATGGGTGTCCAAGGCAGCTGGACAAAGGACAAGATTCTGTTGCCAATTAATATTCTGGAACTATGGCCTTTTTTCATTGGTCCCTATTTCTCACAGGTGTTCCAAAGAGAGTTCAGTTGGACAATGCCATGGCTGTGGTGTACATCAATTGTCAAGTGGGAATGCATAGCAGAGTGGCATGGAAAGAGGTGAAGGATTTCCTTAGCTTGTTGGAGACGCATGTCCCAGCTGTCTGAGCCAACCACATTCTAGGAGTAGAAAATGCGCTGATGGACTTTATAAGCCACCAAAACCTTGATCCAGTTAAATGGGAACTCCATCTGGAAGCATTCTATCTGATAGATCAACATTGATGGGTCTCAGTGACAGACCTCATAGCGACCAGAGAGAACAGGAAGGTTCCAATGTTCTTCTCTCACACAGAGGATCACCTGGCCTTTGTGGGGAAGCAATGATCATTCAGTGGAGCTTTCCATCTCTCTTATGTGTTCCATCCGGTTCCTCTCATCCCCAGGGTGAATCAGAAGATCAGAATGGATGGGGAGTTGGTCATTCTGATTGCTTCTTACTGGCCCAGGAGGTCATGGTTTGCAAACCTGGTCAGCCAGACCATTTAGGACCCAATCCAGCTGCCTCCCACACTGGATCTGTTGCTTCAGGATGTAGAGAGGCTGGCTTTGAAAACATGGCTCTTGAAGCCAGCATCCTGAAGCTGAAGGGTTTTCTTGCAGGGGGGGACTCATGCCTTCCCTTCCTTCAAGGATTTCACTTATCCATGGGATATCAACCTTATTCTGGTTGTTTTGCAGAGACCTCCCTTAGCACTGCTAACTTCCATCTCCATGCTCCAACTAATGCTCAAGATGGCTTTTTTCCTAGCAGTGGTCTCTGTGTGGAGATTTACAGAGTTACAAGCTCTGTCTGGTAAGCTTCTCTTCCTGGTGTTTACATAGTAAATTAGGTTGAATAAAGGCACAAGTCCATCAAGTTCAACCTTCTCCTCATACCCCAGTAACTGAGAATTTTATAGCTTTACTGCTACCAATTAAATTAGTCTTTATCAGACCTTCCTGATCAGCCTACTGATAAACAGTATAACTCTGTATGTTCCCCTTTGAAAGAAATGTATCTAATCTTCTCTTAAATGTATCCATTGTAAGGTGATAAGGATAAGGCGATACATCCTAAGGTGGTCTCCAAGTGTTACATCAATCAGTAGGTTGTTGGAAATTCCTTTTGTCCAGACCCCACATCTGTTAAGGAGAGAGATCTCCATCTGTTGGATGTGGTACGCTGCTTTAAGTTTTATGAGCTCCATACTAAGCCTTTTCGCAAGGCTGTTTGTCATCCCTGAGAGTTCCAGAGCTGGTCAGGCTGCCTTTAAGGTCACCATTGCCACTGAAATAAACCTTTCCCATTAAATCACAGTGCACTCCACCAGGTCTGTGGGTCCTTCTTGGGCCTATAAAAACCAGGCCTTGGCTGAACAGCTGTGCAAGGCAGAAACTTGATCCTCCTTTGCATATTTTCACTAAGCATTACCATGTGAATGTTTTGGCCTCAGCTGAGGCCAGCTTTGTCCAGAAGGTCCTTCAGGCAGTTTTACCTGTTTAAGGACATGTTTGTTTTTCTTACTGCCATTTGTTCACTAGTTCTGAGCCATGTTGATCCTTATTTGGTTTTCTATGCTAGTTGTGTCTTTTGACATTAGTTTAATCTGTTATATTCAGATCCTGAATAGTCCTGGGGAACTCTGGTATCATGGGGACTTGAGAGAGGGCTTTTCTCCTTTCCCTTCCTGGGAATTTTAGATTTGGTATATTCCCATGGTTTCTATGTTTCATATTGGACATAAGAGAAAATACCTGGTAAATTCTTTTCTCCTTATTCCATATAGAACACAGGTCTTCCAACCGGAGGAAAATACCTTAATGGTGTTACTTTCCTGGGCAGAGGAGTCTTCTTAGGGTCTTAGTTTCTTTTTTCTTTGGCTTTTGTCACATGAATTCTGGGAGCTAGTAGCCGGGGGTGTGGGGTGGGGGTTGAGTTGGAAGAGGAAGTATCCACCCCAAAGACCCTGTCTTTTGTGATGTACCCTACCCTCCAGAATGAGGGACTCAACCCCATACTACCTCTGTTCCATATGAAGAGAAATGGGTTAAACAGGTAAGAACACTAAAATCCTATTGTATATTGTTTTTTCAATTTAGTTTTGATTGTAATAAACATGATGCTTTTATCTGTACTACACTTAGCAGAATTTCGCGCTGTTCATCTCCTCTATTTTGTCTTTTCACATGAGTGCTGTGTCCCAGTGGTAGTATATTTCAAGTGTATAATTTGGACAAACTGCAAGGATAATCTGTTGGGACATTAAGGTCATTCAGGACAATCTCCCATCCATCTCTGATTATCCAGCTTTCAGGATATTTTTGTAAATGACCCAATAGATTTCCCTACTATCCATCCCACCTATAGTGTTATCAAGGTAGAAGCACTAGCTTTCCTTTCTTCTATACAGACAAGAAGCCTGCCCAAAATCTCCCAGAAGATAAGTCTCTTGACTCTGATTGACTCGCAGGGATCAGGTCCTCCTGATCAGGTTATTGGTGGACAATTGTGTCTCTTTCCCAATAAGTGGATTGTTTCAGGAGTGGACCAGTGGTTGTTACAGGTGATTGCAGAAGGTCACATAAATTTGAAATACCTTCTCTATTGTTTCTTTAAGTCCCCAGAAAGGATGGTAACTGCCATTCTAGCCTAATTTTAATGGCTGTCACTCATTTTGTTCATGCACTCCTATTCTAAATGGAGTCTTTGTGCTCTATTATTGCCCCCATCTCATACATGCTTATCTTTTGCACTTTCTTCAATTTTCCTTACAAGACAGTAGTTTCCAGTTCCCCGCCCTTCTTTTTGGGCTTGCATCCAGTCCGTGTGTTTTAACAAAGGTCATGGTAGCCTTGGCTAACATGCAAGGCTCTGTCATGGTTTCACCAGAAACGTTCAGGAGTCAGTAAGGTATAGTAAAATGCAATTTATTAAGTAACAATAAAGATAGCGTACAATGGTAAAATAGCAGGAACAAGCAGAGGGTCACAAGCCAGCAAGCACTGCTATCAGGAATAGTAGGCTGCCAAGATTGACCACACTGCTGGAGACCTCAGCCACTGGTTGTCTCTGCCAGAACCAGGAGCAGGAACACGTGGGTTCGGGTTGTGTGCTCCTCTCTTTGGGGCGCACATTGACGTACGTTTGGTTCAACTTAGGTTGGGCATTCCAGTCTGAGGTGCACGTTTGATTTGTATGACGTGCACCTCAGCTGGAAGTGTGTGCGTTTTGGTTGTGTGCTCTAATTTGGAGAGCACGCAGACACGCATATGGGCTCTTCCGGTGTTTGGTTCCGGCCTGAGGTGCACGTGTGGAGTGTATGGCGTGCGCCCAGGCTGTGGATGCATGTAGCAAAGGCTTGGAACTCAGGCTTGGAGCGCACGCTAGTGCGCATACAGGTCCTGCGCTATGTTTTCAAGCGCGTGGCCTGCGTTGCGTTCCACGTGAGACGCTCCATTCTGGAGCGTACATGTGGTGCGTGCATGTACTGGGGACTTTATTGTAGGTCACTTCCAGGAGATGCGCCTCGGTCATGGAATGCATCGGAAGTCAATACACGGGATGAAGGCAAGCTTAAAATAAAATGTAATAAAATAAACCAAACTGATTGAAGTTTAATAAATAGATGATCTTTTTAAAACAAATTGAAGTATGTACTATGGAACGCACACTATTAGAAATTATAATTGGTTAACCAATAGAAATTTGAATTGGATGTTTGGGGACATTTGAAGGTATAAAAATGTACTTCAAGAGGTATGTTTTTTTTCTGTTCAGCTTTTGAGAAAGTCACATTCAGTGACGAAACGCGTTAAGCTGTTTTTTCAGACATTTACTGGTTTTATAGATTTCAAATTTTTTATATATATTATATATGCATGTAATTTGATTTCTTGTTTTTTTTCTGAAGCCAAGGTTTAAATATTAAAATAAGATTGGATTATATTAACTCATATGATTCTTTATTCTGAAGCACTGGCTTGCTTTTTTGAATTATAAAGTTCTTTAGATTAAAAGAGGAGTAATTTAAAGCAAAGAAGGTTAAGCCCATTCTAGCATTGGATTTTGCACTATCCTCTGCTCAAGTGGCAAATTCCACATATATTATTTAATACTCCTTTTTGAAGAAGTTTGGAAGCCATCATCACTTACGTGTGGCCCTGAGTGGAGGAGATCACCATACTGGGGTGTAAGCCAGTGCAAACAACCAAACTAGGAGGCAGGTGTATCCCTCTGAAAAATGTGAGTAATATTCCAATCATTTCTGTTATGGTGTTTTGGTGAAGGACCCACCCTTTGCGACTAATATACTACGCTTAGAGAGACTCTTTTGCGCCGCTCTTTCTTTCTTTTTTTCTTCTTTGTGTCTTAGGTGACAATGGGTTCTTGTATCTAGTTGGCCATTCACCAGGCCTTTATCCATAGGAAAAAGCTGCTAATTCCACCAGAGCCATAGTTGTTTCCTGCTACAAGCCTCTGAGGAGCAGTTGTGCAGTGTGGAAATGTGGTTGTCCCTTCATGCATTTGCTAAACACTACCAGGTCAATGTTCTAAAGCCAGTTTTGGATGGAATGTCCTACGGGTTCTTGGGTGACTATGTATGCCTCCTTCTTGTCTTTACTTCCATTAACCTTTTTATTGTCCCTTAGTTTGGAGCATAGGTGACTGTTGACATCTGAGGTTCATATATATATTTCTGTTTTGGTGCTATGAAAGTTTTGTGTTTTCTGGAGTTTTTCCTCTCCCTTACTGGAATCTTGGTGGGATAGATTTGGTATACCTCCATGATTCCTGTGTTCCACAGCAGACAAAGGAAAAAAAGTATTTGTGTCTACTTACCACTAAGTGTGTTCCCTCCCAGAGAGAAATTAGTTGATTGAGTTCTGGGCAGGGAAGTACTGTGAATTCTCGGGTTCAGGAGACGATCTTCCTGAACTACTTCTTTTTTCAGTCTTTTCTATACTTTAAAACTGAGCATCTCGGGTGGGTGCCCTGCTCTCCTATGGGAGGATGATTTACACCAGGGCTCCTGTGTTCCATATGGACTAAGAGAAAATTCCCTTTTATGGATATGGAATTTTAAAGAGTTACAAATAGTGGTTTTAAGAATACAGTATATCTCTTAAAACAACAAAGTAATTAATTTTGATTGATTTTTTTTTTTTTTTTTCTTTACTTTTACAGAACGAAAACCTAGTATTTACAGATTTCATGTACCGTGGTCTCATGAGGATCTAATTAGATTATCAAGGTAGAATATGGACATTTAAATCATCTTGTTTGATTATATTTACTGTATATATAATATTTCAATGCTTTCATCTTTAAAATAAGGTAAACCAAGTTATGTAATTGGCTTATCTGGGCACTCCCAGGGTTTGATCCTGAGAAATCATGGATGCCTATCAATATAGACTAGCAAGCACACCGCATGTCCTAATAATGGTAATCAGAAGAAAATGTTACCTATAGCCAACTAAAGTACACTTGCTATATACTTAAGCTTGAATTTTGTTCTATTATTGCTTAAAACCATAAAAACAAAACAAAAAAAGCTCCATTTATTGTCTATGGCAGCCCAAAGATAACATAGTACTTATGCCTTTATTTGACTATTTGTAGTCTTTTTGTATTAACTGTTATTATACAGCAAATACAAAATTGTAATATAAGAGACACTGTGTCAGCAATTAGTAAAAATGTTGGTTACTGCTAGTTAAACAGGAGTAAATTACTAATTCAATAATAATCCCGATGATGTCTGTCAATGTTATCTAGTATGTCAGTATTTTCTCAAAAAGTAGTGGGATGGGTTGATAGATTAACCTTATATACTGTACTGTCTTATTGTGACAGTTACATTACATGGTTAACAAACTACAAAGTATATGGGTTAATTACTCACACAAATAAACCATGCCACTGGACAGTTATTTATAACGTGTCCGTTATCTAGAACCAAATTGACAAACAATGTTGCAAGTTCACATGTTGGAAAGTGTTATTAACTGCTCACTCTCACTGTGTAAAACTGGATTTTATTAAAAGCATCCAATTGTGCAAACTAGTTATACGTCCTTTTGCTGTACTTGTCTGACCAGCAGGACTTCTCCTTTAATTCTTGTTCACTTACTATATTAGTATGTTACTAGCTATTATTCCTCACAGTGGAAAACCGCATTCTTTTAAGGATTTCGGACTATGCAAGCTAGTTGTATGCACCCTTTTAAGTGAATTCAGTATTACAGTATATTATTAGCTATTGTTCCTTACAGTGTATAACCATATACTATTCAACACATCAAGCAGTTCAAGCTAGTTATATAAACTTTTACTATACTTGTACTGCTAGTAGAATTCCTCCTTTGCTTCTGGTTATCTGGTTTTTTTTTAACAAGTGACTACCTGCTATCCCTCACTGTATAAAACTGCATTCTGTTGAGGACTACAAGCTGCGTAGGCTAGTATATACACCATGTGACTAGCAGGACTTCTCCTTTAAAGGGATAGTAATGTTTCACAATAAAAGCAGCTCCAATTAATCTTCATAGTATTTGGGCCATGGCGAATATTATTTCAATACTGTCAGAGTTGTAGTTCAAGAGTAATTGAATGATAATGTATCCCCCTCCCTCCCCTTTTATGGATGTAACAGTGCTCACCTCAGAACAGCAAGACTGTCCAGCAAGTATCAAGTTTTATATCAATATTCACTCAAAACTGAATGTATAACGCTGCATATGGTCTACACTTAATCACTCCATTAACCAAAGGTTTTAGTCACCATGTAAATGTACTGCTGATATAGGCAAGTCACTGAATACTGTGTCCCAGAGACAATTAACAGGCATCTGGAGATGGGTGTGCTGTTTGAAGCAACAGACATTGATAACATTTCTAAACATATAATTCTAGTTCCAGGATTCTGTAAGTACACCAAGCATAAAAAAATTGGATGTTTTACTTAAATACTTTGCACCTGTTTCACTGGGGAACGTTTTTATATTATGTCTATAGCCAATAAAATAATAAAGGTAAAGAGTGGTACCATGTTAGCCATGGAGACTATTAAGTTAAAAGTGATACATTTATTGTCTAAGTGAATAGCCTTAGCGTGCAAGTATGCCTGACAAAGTGATCTAAGTAGTCTTGAAAGCTATTCAGTTAGCCAATAAATGTATCACCTTTTACTCTGCTAGTAATAAATGATCAAGATCTATAACAGAGCCATAAATACCAGTCAGAAGTGGAGGGAGTTACCTGTGAATGAAGGGGTGCCATCAGCCTTTGCTTTATATTCAGTTCATGCTGTCTAACCATGCGGCCTGTTTCAGAGCAACGTAAGAACCATTCCATAAGGAGTACACTTGGGGTACTGGTGGTGTTTTAGCCATGCAATAATATATTACACTCAGAGACTGTGGTGTTGCTTATTTGTGATTTTTTTTTTTTATTTGTTAGTTTGTTTTCTGGTGAGATCTTGGTGATCTATGTATGTGACTGCTGTGGAATTGTGGTACTGGGTGAGAATGTGATGTCCTTTCAGGAGGGTTTTCCTGGATGAAAGAGCATTTAATATTGCTCTGAGTTCCAAGATATTGATGGAAAGGAAAGATTCATGTTAGGACCATTGGCCTTCAACATATAGATGATTGCAGACCTCTCCCTGTCCTTTGAGACCAGCATCTGCCATAACAATTGTCTGTCAGAAGAGGGATGTTTTTACTTTTAAGAAACTGATCATCCACCACTATAGTTACTGTTCAGTCACTCGGGATAGATGGATACAGGAATTCATGGATTCAACTTTCATACCCACAAGAACTTCAGTTGTAGCTGACTCATAGGAAAATTCATGAAACTCTATTAATACTTTTACTGCCAGAGGGGTACGCAACACCTTGTTTTGCATCCCATCTGGCACTCAAATGGTTAAGAGAACTGCTTTCAGCATGGATATCATGATTCCCACAATCCTCCTTCAGTTCTTGACTACAGGCTTCTTCTCTTGAAGAAGAATGAGGATCTTGTACTTGATTATCAATATCTTATCTTGAGGCAGAAGAAGCACTTTCTCCTGGAAATGGTTGATTTCTAGGTCTAGAAAAATCAAGTGAAAGGTTCAGGGAGGCGCACACATAGCTTATGATTAAAAGATATAAAATATCAAGTGTGATTTCTTCTGTGTACCGTCCAAGGGATTAAGAATGGGATCATCTCTGCCCTCCAGCTGGGTAGGACTAATCAGAAGATTTAAAAGGTAGTCTGAATGCGGGTGTCTTCAGTTTCTTTTGTCCTACCCAGATGGCTGGATATGATCTCCATTGCTCCACAGCACAGGGAATTGTTTTTTAGGCCGCTGCTTAGCTCCCTTCAAAATATGCATACAATATGTGAGAGGCTTCTGAGGATGAACAGCAGCACAATGGCGTGTTCTGTGGCTAGTCACTGCTCAGAAGCATCACATTTTAGCTGTCTAGTGCCATTACAAGGATAAATTTCTACATACACATTAGACTAATCCTGTCCAAAAGGGACATCTCACATCTTTTGGCTTAAGTCTTGCTCTAAAAACGAGATTGTTTCAGACACCTCTACTAAAGCAGATAAATCTACCTTAAAGCAGAAGCAGTGCGAAGGCTGTGATTCAAATATATTAGCCTCTGACACTTCAAAATTGTGCAGTGAATGCCTCAAAAATACACCTGTAATGAGATTCCATCACAATTCCGGGACTTTTTGTCCTGGATGAAAGTATCTATGCAGGAAACCTTTAAAAGCATACAACAAGGTGAACCTGTCCCAAAGAGACAGCACAAGGATCCAGGAGAAGGTACCTCTCCATGCAATATGGAGATGATTATGACAGATTCACCCCTGGTTAACCAAGGCTCAGATCTAGGTTCAGAAGAAGAACAGTTAGTGGAAGAATCTGGGGTCTTCAGCCTTGCATAGACTCCTTTGTCAAGCTCCTCAGAAAATCATTGGACCTATCTGAGTCACAGAAAGACATGGACATTATGGACACGGCCTTTCTGGGGAAAAAATAAATCTACTCCGGCCTTTCCTGTCCATCAATCTATCTCAGACCTAATTATGGCAGAATGGAAGCTGAGAGACAGAGAGATCTGCTGTCCCTAGGAGATAAAATGTTTCCCTTTAATGATGCTGATGTCTCAAAATGGTCACTCTCCCCTAAGGTTGATTCCCCCACAGCACATCTAGCAAAGCAAAGCCTCCTTCCTTTGGAGGATAGTACTTCTCTACGAGACCCTACGGGAAGAAAATTGGACAGAGCACTTAAGAAACCATTTTCTGTTATTGAAAGCAGCTTGAAAGCAGCAACTGCCATGGCCTGTGTTTCTAGGGTCATGCGTATATGGCTTACTGATAAAATTTAATAAAATGTCTCAAGATCTAAACTACTGAAGGAGGTCTCCATTATTAAAGAAGCAACTAAATGCTCATGTGATGCTTCCCTTGACATAATACGGCTTCTGGCTAGATTCTCATAGAGGAGGTCCCTGTACAGGAGAGAGGTTCAGGGATCTATTCAACTTTCTTTCTGGTCCTGAAACCCTCAGAACAATTCAGGGCAATTTTAGATCTCAAGTCCATCAATGCCCCGCTCAAGCAGGCTCACTTCAAGACGTAATCAGTAGAATCGGTAATCCAGTATTTTTACACTGGAATGTTCCTGAATTCCATTGATCTCATTACCAGTATGCAACTCTTCCTTTTGGCCTGTCATTGGCACCCAGAGTCTTCCTCAAAGCTCTAGCACCAGCCCTGAGACAGAAGGGAATAAACATCCTAGCTTATCTAGACAACCTTCTGATAATGTACCCATCACAAGAATCATCTCATTCACAGACTCAACTAGTCCTTCAGTTTCTACAAGAAATTAGTTGGGTTATCAAACTGAAGGAGTCGCAGAATATAATATTCCTGGATCTGCAGATAAATACAAAGATTTCCTCGGTCCTACTATCATATGAGTGAATACTCAAACTTCAACACAGAACCTCAGCATTTCTGAAACAGATACATAATTCTATACAAGACTTCCAGGAACAACTGGGATTAATGTCTTTGGCCACTCAAATTATCCCCTGGGCTAAATTACATCTAGGATCTCTACAGTCAAATTTTTTGAATTATTGGAGGTCAGATCTTGGAAGCCCTCTGCAGAGGATATCCCTATCCCCCTTGGCCAGATGGGACCTTCATTGGTGGTGAAATCAAAAGAACCTTCGACAGGGAAGATCTTTAAAGACACAGAATTGGGAAATCCTGTACACAGACTCCAGCCTCAGTAGATATAATCAGGAAACTGATCAGAGGGAATGGAAGACATGAGACAAATCCCTTCACATAAATATTCTGGAGATGAGAGCAGTCGGAAAACGTACTTCTTCATTTCCAGCCACATCTCAGAGGAACAAACGTCCTCATAAGAACAGACAATATCCTGACAGTAATGTACATCAAAAACCAGGGGAGGCACCAGGAGCCAGAACCACCTTCTCTGGGCCGAAAGAAATCTAATAAGAATTTCAACCTTGCACATATTGGAGAAAGACTACCCGAAAGCAGACTTCCTCAGCCGACGATTTACCAAGGCCATTGTCAAATCCAAACCTGCTATTAGAGGAATAGTATCTTGAAAGAACCAAGGATCTTCTGAATCCTTGTTTATATATTTCCAAGGTAGATTTAAAGGTAAAGCTGCATCTAAATCATCCATTGGCAAATGGATAAATACTGTATCAAGAGATATGTTATGCAGCGTTGGGGCTTCCGGCACCCTCCAATTAAGGCACATTGAACTAGAGCTATGGCCACCTCTGAGCAAAGAGGGCCCAGGCCTCCCCATTAGACATATGTAAAGCAGCCACATGATCCTCCATATCCACCTTCATGAAACACTATCAGTTGGACATTCAGGCCTCATCAGATGCCAGTTTTGGCAGGAAGGTCTTGGAGGCAGTAGTACATCACTAACTTTTAAGATTCTTTCCCCACCCTTTATGATTGGGATACTGCTTTTAAGTCCCATTCTTGATGCCTTGGAAGGTACACAGAAGAAACAAATACATTTACTTACCGATATTTAGTTTTCTTCTGTGTTCCTCCGAGGCATACCCCACCTACTAATAATTATTCTCTAGTATTTTACAGTTTAGCCAAAAGAAAACTGAAGACACCCACATTCAGACTACCTTTTAAATCTTCCGATTGGCTCTACCCAGCCGGAGGGCAGAGACTAACCCATTCTTAATGCCTTGGAGGTACACAGAAGAAAACTAAATATAGGTAAGTGCATTTATTCGTTTTCAGACTTAACTGTAGAGTGCCAAGTTCTAGTGGGGCACAAGCTTGGCAGTATGTACCAGCATGGGGGGAGAGTCCAAGACTGTGTGGGACACCCACACGGGCTTGGACTCCCCCCCCCCCCCGTTAAATTTATTTATTTATTTTTTTTTTCAGACCTCATTAGGTGGGCATCATGGCCCCTGCTTAAGTCCCCCAGGTATTGATCTCCAGTCCAGTAGTGCTGGGATATCAATAGAGGTGACTCCAGAGAGCAGCTCTGGTCCCCTGCTTCAGACTTGTTTGAACCTCCAGGTAGGAACGGCTGGGCTGGGATCAGGGAAGTCCACCCACATTACATGTAATACACTGCTTTCTTGTGATGCCTTATTGATTTCCCTCCGCTATTGGCTGAGAAATAAATAGCTGGGGGGGTCATCAGAGGGGTCCTGATGCCCCCACCCCCATGAGGTATGGCTATAAAAATAAATATATATTTTTAAACTGTACCTGAGGTGTGTCCAACACATTGCTTTTCATTGTGTTAGACATCCATCTGGAACTAATATAATCTCCAGCCTCTTTGTCCACTAGTAATAATATGACCCATACTCTGTCTGACTCCTGCCCCAGCTTGGTTCTACTGCCGCTGGTAGTCACAGATCCCCCACATATGGTCTCACTCCCCTGCCTGGTCCGACTACCTACCTGTAGTCACATACAACCAAGTACACAGTTTGATGCCCCCTGCCTGCTTCTGTTAGCCACTGAAAGTTACATATCCCTAAACATACAACTTGGCTCCCCAGCCTTTTTTCACTGCCCAGTGGTTATCACAGATTCTAAAATACACTTTCTGCCCTGTCCTCTTTTTCGATAGGTAACCATAGAATCACTTGTACACCTGCTTCATCCCCAGCCTTCTTCCACTGCTAGTCATGCTGTTGTCACCCATTACAGTATGTCAAACTATACCAGTGGTGTGTCATTTTATCTGGCTTGCACTAGATACTGAATACACTAGGAAAGTCCATGGTTTTGAAAGATTTTAGTGTCTTTGAAGTGACTTTTGTGTAAATAAGTGTTTTTCCCTGTACTGTTCATTTCCGGAAATAGTTGTTCATGCTAACCTAATGGTAGAAAGACAAGTGACCCCTCATTGGTGTGGGTGCTTGCCTACTTTTCAAAGACTTTGGAGATTCACAAGCTGAGATAATATATATTGATCAATTTGGATATATTGATGTGCGCTTGTACAGTTCTGTTGCTGGGAGAACTAGCATCCAAATTCCCTGCTGGCCTTCAACCGGTTGTATGGTACTTCAGCCAGTCAAACATCCTTTGTAACTATTGATTCTCACTTATATTTGATCCTATTGAAAGAAAAGACGACTAAGAGGAGACCTTATCACATTGTACAAGTATATGAGGGGTCAATACAAGGATCTCTGTGGTGAGCTATTTATTCCAAGGCCTGATCAGGTGACCAGGGGACACCCCTTGAGATTAGAGGAAAGGAGGTTTAAACTTCAGCAGAGGAAGGGTTTTTTTATGGTAAGGTCTGTCAAATTGTGGAATTCATTGCCCAGGGAGGTAGTTATGGCAGATACAATGGATACATTTAAGAGAAGATTAGATACATTTCTTTCAAAAGGGAACATACAGAGTTATACTGTTTATCAGTAGGCTGATCAGGAAGGTCTGATAAAGACATTTAATTGATAGCAGGAAAGCTATAAAATTCTCAGTTACTGAGGTATGAGGCGAAGGTTGAACTTGATGTACTTGTCTTTTTTCAACCTAATTTACTATGTTGCTATGTTACTATGTAATCACAGTTATAACAGAAGACTGACACTGTATATCTCTAACATAAGATAAATAAACAATATAAATAAATACATTTGAGATCTTGCACACAATCTAGGTATGACACACTTTTTCAGTGAACAGAATTGATAAAAAGAATCATACTCATATTCATGAAACAATATATGTAATTTTATTTAAAGCTAAATAAAATATAACAATAGTAATCTGTGAAATGGGAAACAGAGATATGCAAAACTTGACTCAGTAATATATATCAAGCAACAGTTCTAGACAAAGATAGATAGATATATATATTATGGCACAAGAAAATAGAATATATTAGATAACTGCACAAGTAACACACAGGCACTTACAGGGTTAAACTGTATATGAATATAGGTATCTAGAGGTATAAGCTAGCAATGTTTGAATCCAGCAGTAGTAAGGGTTAATGATTCCTACAATTTAGACTGTACAATAGGTGGCAGTGCAGCAATACCTGCCCCACCCGTATAAACCCAAAGCCTATAAACCCTTAAAGGGATAGTAATACTTAAGAAGTAAAAAAAAATATCTCGTAGGGTTTGTCCCCCTGAGTAAAACAAGGCTACTCCCACTGCTGAAAGGTGTTTTATTCAAAAGTTATTACAGCTCAAAGTTGAATTTTTTAGGTGCAATATCACAGTGGCCTGAAATAGTACAGTGGCGCTGTTGCTACACCATCCTATGGACAGCTCTGGTCCCGGGTCCATAAATCTCCATAGGATGGTGTAGCAACAGCGCCACTGTACAATTTCAGGCCACTATGGTGTTGCACCTAGAAAATTCAAATTTGAGCTGTAATAACTTTTGAATAAAACACCTTTCAGCAGTGGGAGTACCCTTGTTTTACTCAGGGGGATAAACCGTACAACATATTTTTTTTTTTATTTTTTTTTTTACTTTACATTTTAAATATTACTATCCCTTTAAAGAGGGATAGTGAGTTAAATGAGTTACGGACCGTAAGGACAAGACCAAATACACAATCCAAAGTTTTGTTTTGTCAGCATATTCACAAGTGTGACTATCCCAACAAGACAATCCACGCCTAGATATCACAAGCAGACAAGGCAATTTTGAAACAGAACCAGCCTAAAAAATACCAGATCCACAGATAAGGAATAGAAAGACTTAGAACACCATAAACTGGAGCACAGCGACCCTCTCACAAAGCAATGTTATTGAGAACTCTCTATGCTTATTTGCTGCGATTACAAATGTATTTCACAGCATTCAGACACCGAGTCACACGCTCTACAAACAATTGGCTCTTCAGGTATAGCACTTAAACTAATCTGTAACTCCTAATGATCTAACTTTTCTGTCAGTCTGATCTTACCTGATCACTACTATGATTGGACTGTATAACCTCCAAAAAGTATTCTAATCTTATAGCTAAGTGGCTACTGAAATTATTCGTTCTCAGTAAAGTGGCCAGCCTCACTGGGAATAATAAACCAAGTTATATAATCCCAGAATGTACTGGGTATGATAACTTTGGAAGTGTATACAGTGTTAAGACAATAATGAATTATACTTTACCATGTTAATGCAACAGGGTTTGGTGTCAGGCACGGTGCGGCTGTACGAATTTCAGGAACCAGGAAACCTGACAACCCCCAGAAGCCTCGTGTCCCTCCTAAACAATGCTTATATTACCCAAAGCACCCTTTTACTTAAGGATACACCTATTCTTCTTTCATAGGTCACTTCTAAAAGAATAATTTGCATACAGTAATTATAGTAATTTTAGTAAATACTAATAAAATATATCTGAAACATAAAACCTATCATGTCTCTAGGTGTCACTCTACTATCAGGAAAAGTTAGTAAAGGAAAAAATAATTTAAAAAAATCTGTCTAATACAATAGAGGACTCAAGCCTTATTGCTTCCTGAAGAATTTTTACTAAACTTCAACACATAGTTACAGTTTAGCTACATCCACGGCAAGGGAGTATTAACGTCCGTCCTGATAGATAACTGTTTTTCAAGGATGTATTCATGAGAAAGTCTAAAGCTTCTATCATACAACGTTTTGCTTAAAGATACAGTCTCATATAAACACAGACCAAATGGTTTCTGAACAGATTCCTAAACCATTTCTATTCAGCCAGAGCAGATTCTCTGACAATCCATACACTGTTTTAAAGAAACAGGATAGCTCTCCTTGTTGTTTGTTTCTACTTTTGAAAATGGTATTCTTTATGTACATTTTTTTTGTTTCTCATAACACTTTTAATACAAGCAAGTACATTTTAAAAATGTATTAAAAAATGCTAGCTTATTGTTGGCACCCAACAGAAGCCCCCCCTAAAGTTTGTCAACTGATAACAACAGGGTATAATTTTTTTGGAAATGCATTAATGGTTATTCCCAGAAATTTCATGTTTTTCAAAGCTGTCTTTGAAAAGAAAAGCTATCTGGGGATGAAAAGGGCAAGTGACTGCTCATTAGATGGGGGTGTATGTCTTTTTTCCAGAATGGTGTAACTTGCTGTCACGGTTCGGCAAGAAAACTCAGGACACATACTAAAAGGTAACACTAACTTTATTAGGCAGCAACAGTGAAAGAGAAGTATCACAATATATATAGCAATAAAGAGAATCTCACAACGGAGCAAGCGACAACTACCAGAAATAGAAGACTGCTTCCATGTGATTCTCTTGATATAGGTCCCAGCGATGGGACAAGGAGTAGTCTGCAATGCCACAGGTCCACACCTGGGAGAAGCCAGACAAATAGGAGGGCAACCAAAGCCACAGGTCTGCACCTGGGAGAAGCCAGACAAATGGGAAGGTAACCAGGAGCAAGTCTGCCAGAGCCATAAGCCCGCACCAGACTGGATATCTAACTGCACAGAAGGCCACACTAGAGGATAGTTAGAGCCACAGGTCGGCACTAGATTGGGCGGTCAGACAAGCCAGGGGTCATGCACGGAGCGGATAGTCAGTCATAGCCACAAGTTTGCACCAGATAGGATGTCCACTGTAGCGTTGGTATACTGGATACACAAGTGGACAGAGCCCCAGGTCAACACCAGAACTGGTAGTCAGACAAGCCAGAAGTAAAAAACGGAACGGGTAGTCAGCCAGAGCCGCAGGTCTGCACCAGATCGGTTAGTCAGACAAGCCAGATCATGCACAGAGAGCCAACAAAATAGAACTGCACTGGACACCAATGAAAGGGTGACTGAGCCATGTGTCCAGGCAGTTAAAGTAGTGTGCAAGCAGGAAGAGGAGGAGCAGCCAACAGGTGGCTGCCCCTTTAAATTGAACACATGTGCATACCTTTGGACATGCGCCCAACAATGACGTCACCTGCCTGCCGGAACGCCGGCAGCAGAAACACCAACAGGCGGCTGAGCCGCCAGGAAGCAGAATGCAGCCAAGCCTCAACGGAGGCAAGGCACCAGTGTCAGCAGCGGATGCAGCTGGAGCCGCTGGGGAACGATGCGGTCGGCTAGTGCAGCCACCGCACAGGTAGCCTGACAGTACACCCCCTTAATGGTCCCCCCCCTCGCAGACCGGGGCATGGTTTATCAGGAAAGCAGGAGTGAAATTTACGAATCAGGATGGGAGCATATACACCTTCAGAGCAGACCCATGAGCGTTCTTCAGGGCCGTAACCCCTCCAGTGTACCAAATACTGTAATTGTCCCCTCACTTTCCGGGAATCCAAAATAGTCTGTACCTCATATTCGTTGTGATCTCTCACCCGAATGAGGGCTGGGCGAACCATAGTAGAAGTAAAGCGGTTGCATACCATTGGTTTAAGCAGGGATACATGGAATACATTGTGGATTCTCATCGTGCTACGAAGCTCCAGAGCGTATGCCACCGGATTGATTTTACGAATTACCTGAAAGGGGCAGGCTTTCTACAAGGTACCTGGAGGTTGAGATTATGGGAAGACATAGTAATATAGTAAATTAGGTTGAAAAAAGACACACATCCATGAAGTTCAATCTTCGCCTCATACCCCAGTAACTGAGAATTTTCTAGCTTTCCTGCTACCAATTAAATTAGTCTTTATCAGTCCTTCCTGATCAGCCTGCTGATAAACAGTATAACTCTGTATGTTCCCTTTTGAAATAAATGTATCTAATCTTTTCTTAAATGTATCCATTGTATCTGCTATAACCACCTCCCTGGGCAATGAATTCCATAATTTAACAGACCTTACTGTAAAAAAAAAAAAACCCTTCCTCTGCTGAAGTTTAAACCTCCTTTCCTCTAATCTCAAGGGGTGTCCCCTGGTCACCTGATCAGGCCTTGGAATAAATAGCTCACCGCAGAGATCCTTGTATTGACCTCTCATATACTTGTACAATGTGATAAGGTCTCCTCTTAGTCATCTTTTCTCTAGAGTAAATAAACCAAGTTTGTTTAGTCATTCCTCATATGTCAAATCCTCCATTCCCTTAATTAATTTTGTTGCTCTCCGCTGTACCCTCTCTAGTTCTAGTATATCCTTTTTCAGAACCGGTGCCCAAAACTGCACTGCATACTCAAGGTGAGGTCTTACCAATGATTTGTATAATGGCAAAATAATGTTATCCACTCTTGCTTCAATACCTCTTTTTATGCAAGACAGGACTTTGTTTGCCTTTGCTACTGCTGTTTGACACTGGTCACTGTTTCCAAGTTTGTAGTTGACAAGGATACCCAGGTCTTTTTCTAGCAACGAGTCACCTAAAATTATTCCATTAAGTTTATAAGTAGCCTTGGGATGGTTTCCTCCCAAATGCATGACTTTACACTTCCCCACATTAAACTTCATATTCCATATGTTTGCCCAGTCTGACATTGTATGTAAGTCCCTCTGTAGAGAGAAAATATCCTGTTCTGAATTAATGACTTTGCATAATTTAGTATCATCTGCAAATATTGATATTTTGCTTCCTATATCTATTTCCAGGTCATTTATAAACGTTAAAAAGCAGCAGACCTAATACTGTACCCTGAGGTATTCTACTCTCCACTTTAACTGTATTGGAGAATTGTCCATTTACAACCACACACTGTTCCCTATCCTTCAGCCAGTTTTGTATCCAATTGCAAAGGTTATCTCCTAGCCCCAATATCCTTATTTTATACACCAGCCTTCTGTGTGGCACTGTATCAAATGCCTTTGCAAAGTCTAGATATACTACATCTACTGTCTTGACATTGTTAAGGTTGCTGCTTACCTCCTCATAGAAGCTGAAAAGATTAGCAGTTTTCCCACTACAGAGGTCAAACTCACTGGTCTATAATTCCCAGGTTCTGTTTTAGTTCCCTTCTTAAATAGAAGGGAGCCTGTGGTAATAGAATCTTTAAAGAGTAAATATAGGTGTTTTGCTAAGACTGCACTAAGTTCCTAAAGAACCCTTGGATGTATTCCATCAGGACCCGGTGCTTTGTCGGTCTTAATTTTGTTCAGTCTTCCCATGACGTCTTCTTGAGTTAACCCATATATCATATCTGTTAATTGTATTGTTTTATTTGTTACTTGCAGAGTCTCTTCTACCATTCCTTGCTCCCTTGTATATACTGATGCAAAGAAAGTGTTTAAAACATCGGCCTTTTCCTTATCCTCACTAACCAACTCACCCATCTCATTTTTGAATGGTCCAATGCACTCCCTCTTAAGTTTTTTGCTATTTATATATTTGAAAAACTTTTTTGGATTAGTCTTACTTTCCCAGACAATTTGAGTTTCATTATCTATTTTTGCTACCCTAATTGCTTTTTTGCAATCTTTGTTGCACTCCCTGTATTTTAAGAAAGATTGTTCAGTTCCTTCAGACTTAAATAATCTGAATGCGTTTTTTTCCCTTGCCATTTCCTTCTTTACATGTACAGTTAACCACACTGGCTGTGACTTACTACTTTTGCATTTGTTCCCCATTGGTATATACTGTTGGGTACATTCTTCAACCTAAATTTGAATTCTGACCATTTTTCCTCAGTATTTTTGCATTTAAATAAAATATCCCAGTCTTGCATTGAAGTCCTTAACAATTTGAAGTTAGCTTTTTTAAAATTAAGAGTTTTTTGGTTGAACCTATACAGTTTTGCTTTGACAGACTGATCTCAAATGTAACCATGTTGTGATCACTGTTTCCCAAATGTTCTCTTACCTTAATATTGGATACCATTTCTGTGTTATTAGTTATCACTAGGTCCAATATATTGTTATTTCTTGTTGGCACTTCCACCATTTGTGACATGTAGCTTTCACAAAGTGTGTTTAAAAACCTGCTACCCTTAGCACTCTGACAGGCCTCATTTTTCCAGTTGATAATTAAAATCTCCCATAATTATAGTATGCCCAAACTGGGCAGCTTTTCTCATTTGCAATAGCAGTTGGGCCTCAACATTGTAATCAATATTTGGTGGTTTGTAGCATATGCCCACCAACACCTTTTTTTTTTTTTACCTTGTACACCACATTTAGTCTCGATTTCTACCCACATGGACTCCACAATTTGGCCAGTTTCCTCACTAATATCACCCCGCAAAACTGGATTTAGCTCTCTTTTCAAATATAAGCACACACCTCCCCCTTTTCTATTAATTCTGTCTCTTCTAAACAGGGAATAGCCCTCTATATTTACAGCCCAGTCATGTGCATCATTCCACCATGTTTCTGTTATTCCAATTATGTCCAATTGCTCATTAACCGCCAACAATTCTAGTTCTCCTATTTTATCTACCATACTTCTTGCATTTGCTAGCATACAATTAATTTTGAAGTCTTTACATATATTCATCCCTACATGCATTTTTTCTACACCTTCATTTACTAGGAGTTCCTCCCTATTGACTAAATTTATCCCCACCCTTTCTCCAACCCCCTGGCCATTTACTTGGACCCGGTTCCTATCTGCTCTATCTACCCCATTTTTGATATCTATACCCCCCCTTCCTAGTTTAAAAGATCCTCCAAGCTTCCTAGCATTTTCTCCCCTAGCACAGAGGCTCCAATACCATTTAGGTGCAATCCATCTCTTCCATATAGATTGTACCCAAGAGCAAAGTCAGCCCAGTGTTCCAAAAACCCAAAACCCTCCTTCCTACACCATTGCTTGAGCCATGCATTAAGTTCCCTCAGCTCCCTCTGCCTCAGAAAATACTACCTTAGAGGTCCTTGCCTTGAGCTTTCACCCAGAATCCCTGAAAAACCATCTTCCTTCTACTTTGTCATTGGTTCCAATATGTACCAAGACAGCTGGATCACTTCCAGCCCCTCCCAATAATCTGTAAGCCCTGTCCGCAGCATGCCGAACCCGAGCACCCGGGAGGCAGCATACTGTTCGCCATTCACGTTCCTGGCGGCAGATTACCCTATCTACCCTCCTAATAATAGAGTCCCCTATTACCACCACCTGCTTTGGTTTTTGCCTACTTTGCATCCCATCTAACCTGGAAGTAGGACTGTTCCCCTGGCTGCTAGAGGAATCAGCCCTCTCCAGTGTTACCAATTCTGAGCAATTCTCATCAACATCTTCACACAATCTTGCAAATCTGTTGGACTGAGTCAACTCAGAACTGACCTTCCTCTTCCTCTGCCCACTACCTCCCCTCCTTACTGTTACCCAGCTGCCTACCTGTCGCTCCTCATCTACAACTCCACCCTCTTCACCACTAACCCCACATACTACCTGCTCTGTGAGTTCTAAACTCCTTTCCAGGTTTCCAGTGTCTCGCGATGCTGCAATATTTCTTTCCAAATCCAATATCTTAGGCTCTAAAAAGAAAATATGCTCACACTTGGCACACCTGTATGACCCCTGGAACGACTGCTCCAAGTGTTCAAACATGTAACAAGATGTGCACTGCGTGAGATTGTTTAACCTGCTATCACTCATGCTTGGTTTTACAATTCAAATAGCTTTATATTATCCTCTAGTGCTCTTTCTAAGGTAAGTAACCAATTTTAAATGTGAATGCAATAAATCCTTTGAAATGATAGTCACATCAGAGCTCTGCTGATTTCCAACTCCTGCTTCTGTTCTAACTCCAGATTCCTTCTAACTCTTCACTTGAAAGCAGTCACTTGAAAAAGCAGTCTTAGAGCCAGCTCCACAGAGCTTATGGACTGTATTTATAGTAACCTGCAGCCAGGTAAAATCCCTTAGCAATTATATATATATATATATATATATATATATATATATATATATATAATTTTTTTTTTTTTTTTTTTTTTTTACCTTAATAAAATAACAATAAAACACCAAACACGCTCTTATGTACTTAACCACATTCCTTTTAACTCTTCACTTGAAGGCAGTCACTTGTAATGCAGTCTCACAGAGCTTATGGACTGTATTTATAGTAACCAGCAGTCAGGTGAAATCCCTTAGCAATTACCCCTAATCACACAGGCCAGAGAAAAACCCAGTAAACATTTTTTTTTTAACTCTTGCAATACCCACACAAAATTAAAAAAAAAAAAAAAAAAAAAAAAAATATATATATATATATATATATATATATATATTTTTTTTTTAACCTTAATAAAATACCAATAAAATACCAAATACACTCTTATACATAGCAACATAGTAAATTAGGTTGAAAAAAGACACAAGTCCATCAAGTTCAACCTTCGCCTCATACCTCAGTAACTGAGAATTTTATAGCTTTCCTGCCACAAATTAAATTAGTCTTTATCAGACCTTCCTGATCAGTCTACTGATAAACAGTATAACTCTGTATGTTCCCTTTTGAAAGAAATGTATCTAATCTTCTCTTAAATGTATCCATTGTATCTGCCGTAACTACCTCCCTGGGCAATGAATTCCACAATTTGACAGACCTTACCGTAAAAATACCCTTCCTCTGCTGAAGTTTAAACCTCCTTTCCTCTAATCTCAAAGGGTGTCCCCTGGTCACCTGATCAGGCCTTGGAATAAATAGCTCACCGCAGAGATCCTTGTATTGACCCCTCATATACTTGTACAATGTGATAAGGTCTCCTCTTAGTCGTCTTTTCTCTAGAGTAAATAAACCAAGTTTGTTTAGTCGTTCCTCATATGTCAAGTCCTCCATTCCCTTAATTAATTTTGTTGCTCTCCGCTGTACCCTCTCTAGTTCTAGTATATCCTTTTTCAGAACCAGTGCCCAAAATTGCACTGCAATTATGTACTTAACCAGATTCCTTCTAACTCTTCACTTGAAAGCAGTCACTTGTAATGCAGTCTCACAGAGCCCAAGACAGCCATACCCTCTCCCCTACTTGAAAAGTAGGTGCCGTTAATCACCTACGCTTAGCCTGCCTCTTGTGTTGTTGCATAGCACCATGTAGGGTATTCTGTACTCGTACCCAAGAGGAACGGAGAGCCCGTAAATGCTCATCCAGAGCCGGAATTGCTCATGTCTCAAAAGCCTCAGGAAGTGCGGATGGCTGAAACCCATAATTTATCAGAAATGGTGAACTCTGAGATGAGGAGTTAATGGCACAATTCCTGGCAAACTCCGCCCAAGGTAACAAAGCAGCCCAATTATCGTGGTGATTGCTTATGTAACAACAAAGGAATTGTTCTAGGCTTTGGTTGGACCTTTCGGCAGCACCATTCGATTGATGGTGGTAAGCAGAGGAAAAGGCCAGCTGAATTCCCACTTGAGAGCAAAGACACCTCCAGAATCTGGATGCAAACTGTCAGACACAATCACCTTCGGTAGGCAATGGAGTCGGAATACCTCTTTAGCGAAAACCTCGGCCAGCACCTGGGCAGAAGGTAAGTTTTTTGAGGGGTACAAAGTGTGCCATTTTGGAGAACCTGTCCACTATCATAAGGATAACCATATAACACAAGGAAACCCGGAAGTTCCACCATGTAATCTATAGACAGATGTGACCACGGACGGTTTCCATTCGGGATGGGTTGCAAGAGTCCTACAGGCAGGCTTCTTGGGGATTTGTTTTGAGCACAGGTGGGACAGGCTGCCACGAAAGCTGCACAATCCTTTCTCAAGTGAGACCACCAGAATAAACGAGAGATCGTCCATATCAACTGGGTGTGCCCCGTATGACTAGCAGTCTTGGAAGTATGGTACATTTCAAGGAGTTTAGTGCGTAGCTGGACTGGCACAAAACATATCCCTCTAGGTTTCTCTGCCGGGGCAGAAGCCTGGGCCGCCAAAATCTCCTCTCCCAAAAGAGAGGTGATACTGGTTCGAATAGTGGCCAGAATACGATCAGCTGGAATGATAGGGGACACTTCCCTAGAGTCGGAACAATGTTGGCGGGATAGTGCGTCCGCTCTGATATTTTTGGAGAAGGAAAGGTATGACACGACAAAGTGAAATCTGGAAAGAAATAGTGCCCATTGGGCCTGGCGGGCAGACAAGCGTTTTGGCCTCAGACAGGTAGGTTAAATTTATATGATCCGTAAGGATCCGAATCGGTGCACTGGTACCTTCTAAAAGGTAGCGCCATTCTTTCAGGGTCAGTATTATAGCCAGCAGTTCTCTATCACCAATGTCATAAATCTGCTCTGCCTTGGAAAATTTTTTAGAAAAATATCCACAGGGAAGCAGAGCCTCTTTCGGAGCCGAGCGCTGAGACAGGAGGGTACCTACTCCTGTCTCAGACGCATCAACCTCTAGCGTAAAGGGCAGGACGGGATTAGGGTGTATTAATATTGGTGAAATAGAAAATGCTGTTTTAAGTTTTTCAAAGGCCAGTAGCGCACCAGGAGACCAGTTTGAGGCATCAGAGCCCTTGCAAGTTATATCCGTAAGCGGCTTGACCACAGATGAGACGTTTTTGATAAACTTCCTGTAATAATTTGTAAAGCCCAGGAATCTTTGAAGCGATTTTAGTCCTACCGCAAGAGGCCATTCCAGTATGGCGGATACTTTTTGGGGGTCCATCGCAAAACCAGAGGCGCATATCACATACCCCAGAAAGGTCACTTGTGACTTGTGAAACTCGCATTTCTCTAGTTTGCAGTATAACCCATTTTCTCTCAACAGTTGTAATACCCTAGACAAATCCGCATGATGAGCCTCCATCGTGGGGGGAATGGATAAGTATATCATCTAGGTATATGACAACAGAGCTTTTCAGCAGATCTCTCAGGTCATCATTGATCAGTTCCTGGAAGACAGCAGGGGCATTGCACAGTCCGAAGGGCATAACTAGATATTCATAATGACTGCTCCGGGTGTTAAATGCTGTCTTCCATTCATGTCCTTCCTTAATACGGACCAAATTGTATGCTACCCTTAGGTCTAATTTAGTAAACACCTTAGAACCCTTTAATCTGTCAAAGAGCTCAGTGATCAAGGGTATAGGGTAGGCGGTTGTTGTTATCAATCTATTAAGTCCGAGAAAATCAATGCAGGGGCGCAGATCCCCATCTTTCATTTTTTTTTAAAAAAAAGGACCCTGCACCAGCCGGTGAGGTAGATTTGCGTATTATGCCTCTGTAGAGCGCATCGCACACATACTCTTCCATGACCCTCGTCTCCTCCACAGATAGTGGATATACACAGCCCTTGGGAGGAGTTGCTTCTGGAATCAAGTTAATCTCTGTCATAAGGCCTATGAGGAGGCAACGTACCTGCCTGTGCTTTGTCAAACACATCCCTGGAGGCCATATATTCCTCAAGCAGGACCGAGTTCGAAGTACAAACTAGTAGGACGTGTGAGACAGGTGTTAGTGCAATTCGAGGCCCAGGGTAAAATGTCACAATTGCGCCAATCAATCCTGAGATTGTGTACTTGAAGCCATGCAAACCCCAGGACAATGGCATAATGGGGAGCATTAATAGCCTGGAACTGCAGGGTTTCTGTGTGAAGGGCCCCAACTCTCAGGGTTAAAGGAAGCATTTCCTGAGTAATATGGGAGGGTTGTAGGGGTCTTCCATCAATGGCTTCAATCGCCAAAGGAGAGGAACGAGACTGCAAGGGAATGGCATGCTTGCCAGCAAACTCAGTATCGATAAAGACCCCTGCCGCTCCCGAATCCAGCAATGTTGGCACAGATACAGATGAGATAGCCCACGATAGGATGACCTTCAGCATAGGTTTACCCCTTACCATCTCCGGGGACTGGGTGATTCCACCTAAGATCTGTCCCCGACAGGATCTTAGGTGCGGGCGTTTCCCGGACGCACCGGACATAACCTTAAGAGGTGACCAGGTTTCCCACAGTACAAACAGAGGCCCTTCCTCCTCCAAAAGGCCCTCTCCTCCCCGGTAAGTTGAGTGGCCTCCAACTGCGTGGGCTCACTGCCAAAGCAGTCAACTCCAGGAGGTGTGGGAGGCGAGGGAGGAATGGGTGGGAGTGTAAAGCTAGGTGCCAAATGAGATGGAAGCCTGTGCAGGCATTCCTTAAACGAGGATCTCTCCCATATTCTTGTGTCTATTAGGATGGTAAAAGAGATGAGATCGTCCAGATCTCTTGGCAAGTCACAAGCCGCGATCTCATCCTTGATCATATCGCACAGACCTTGGGAGAAGGCCGCCACCAATGCCTCATTATTCCAGTTCACCTCCACTGCCAAAGTACGAAATTCTGTTGCGTACTCTGCCACAGTCCGAGCGCCCTGGCGGATGGTCATTAGGTGTTTGGAGGCCGAGACCTGATGCCCTGGTATGTCAAAAACTCTACAAAATGCGCACACAAATTCCATGAAGTTATAAATAATTGGCTTATCCATCTCCCATAGCGGATTGGCCCAGGCCAAGGCCTTGCCAGACAAGAGAGAGATCAGGAATGCCAATTTACTGCGTTCGTTGGGAAAACTGAGGTACCATCTCCATGTGTATCCCCACTTGGTTCAGAAACCCACGACAGAGAACTGGGTCCCCATCATACCGCTGTGGAAGCAGAGAATGACTGGAAAAGCCCCTGATCACACCTTCATTAGGGGCGGTAGATGCAACCGGTGTCGAGGCAGAAGCGGTGGGGGCCACCTGTTGTTAGATAGAGTGGTCAAGGTGAGCTGTACGATTCAACAGAGTTTGCAATGCTAGCAACATACGATCAATATGCTGATCTTGTGCATCAACCCTGGTTATGATATTCTGTAAAGAAGGGTTACCAGTATCATCCGCAGACATGGCCCTTTCATACTGTCACGGTTCGGCAAGAAAACTCTGGACAAGTACTAAAAAGTAACACCAACTTTATTAGGCAGCAACAGTGAAACAGAAATATCACAATATATATAGTAATAAAGAGAAGTGCACAACGGAGCAAGCGACAACTACCAGAAATAAAAGACTGCTTCCGTGTGATTCTCTTGATCTAGGTCCCAGCGATGGGACAAAGAATAGTCTGCAATGCCACAGGTCCGCACCTGGGAGAAGCCAGACAAATGGGAAAGTAACCAGGAGTAAGTCTTCCAGAGCCACAAGCCCGCACCAGATTGGATATCGAACTGCACAGAAGATCACACTAAAGGATAGTTAGAGCCACAGGTCAGCGCTAGATTGGGTGGTCAGACAAGCCAGGGGTCATGCACGGAGCAGGTAGTCAGCCAGAGCCACAGGTTTGCACCAGATAGGATGTCCACTGAAGCGTTGGTATGCTGGATATGCAGTGGACAGAGTCCCAGGTCAAAGCCAGAAGTCAAACACGGAACGGGTAGTCAGCCAGAGCCGCAGGTCTGCACCAGAATGGTTATCCGACAAAGCCAAAGGTCATACACTGAATGGGTAGTCAGACAGAGCCACAGGTCAGCACCATATTGGTTAGTCAGACAAGCCAGATCATGCACAGAGAGAGCCAACGAAATAAAACTGCACTAGACACCAACAAAAGGGCGACTGATCCCTGTGTCCAGGCAATTAAAGTAGTGTGCAAGCAGGAAGAGGAGGAGCAGCCAACAGGTGGCTGTCCCTTTAAATGGAACGCACGTCCATGCCTTTGGATGTGCTCCCAACAATGACATCACCTGCCTGCCGGAACGCCGGCAGCAGAAGCGGCCGGAGCCTCACAAGGCACCAACAGGCGGCTGAGCCGCCAGGAAACGGAATGCGGCCAAGCCTCAACGGAGGGAAGGCACCAGTGTCAGCAGCGGATGCAGCTGGAGCTGCTGGGGAACGATGCTGTTGGCTCAAGCAGCCACCGCACAGGTAGCCTGACACTTGCTTATCTTTTCTGCATATCTGTAATGATTATGACTGCTTTAGTGCAGGCAGGTAATTTCAAAATAGAAAAATGGCCAGTGTTGCTTCGTGTTCCTAGCACCCCATGTTGAATGTTAACCCACAGAAATTGGGTACCATTTTTCTGAGTGGTAGCATGTACTGAATATAGTAGGAAATTGCATGTTTTTTTAAAGATTTTAATATCTTTGAAGTAGTGGAAATGTAAGGAAAATATTCCTATAGTGCAGATTTAAGAAAATATCCTAGGGGCAGAAATGCATACAACCCCTCATTTGATTAGGATGAATATCTGTACATGTTTTCGTCTTGTTTGGCCTCATCACTGAGGTGTAGCTGATCTCTCTAGGAACTGTGAGCAAGGGGTCTATAGCTGAAATGCCATGTTACCCTTAGGGGGACAAACCCCAAGTATAATTTGCATATGCAAATAAAATGGTCTTAGAACTAGCCTGCCCTGGTATTGAGCACACTTTATAGGAATGGTGTCCTACCCAGGGTGCAGTCTCCTTTAGCTCACTAGTGAGCTAAAGGAGGGTGCAGACATGATTCCTGTAGAGTCTGCTCAATCATAGGGAAGGCTTGTTCCTAGTTTAGCATCATCTCTGATCAGCTTGTTTGTGTATGCAAATTACCCTTGGGGTTGGTTACCATAAGGGTAACGGGAATGAAGCCAAGGCCCAACAAGGCCGAAACATGTGTCTGGTGTTGGCTACTTCTCTTGTTCAGTGGGGAATTGCCTGGCACTTCATGGCAGGACTGCCATTCTGGCAGGACCAGTATGATGTGCTTTAGGATATTTCCTCTCTCTGTAAGGTGGTATAGCTGAGCGTCTCTGACCAGTTTGTTTGCATTTTGTTCTTTAATTCCACATTCTGGAAACATTTGTGCACACCGGGCTAGGGATAAAAAGGCAAATAACCCCTCATTTGATGCAGTAGGATACATCTGGAAATATATGGATTTTTATAGTTATTGTGCTTTTAGGTTAGTTTTACCATGTAACCAGTGAATCCTGCATTTTAGTTCATGAAGTTAAAAATACCCTTTTGAGCTCCTTGTAATTAGGGGTCTGTGCAGGCCATGAATTTTGGTAAAACTATATGTATTTTGATATTTTTGTACTGGGGGATTCAAATAATCGAAACTTTAACAACCAACATAAATGTTTTTATATGTGTCCATTTGTATGTACAGTATCTCACATAAGTGAGTACACCCCTCACATTTTTGTAAATATTTTTATTTTATCTTTCATGTGACAACACTGAAGAAACGACACTCTGCTACAATTTAAAGTAGTGAGTGTACAGCCTGTATAACAGTGTAAATTTGCTGTCCGCCTCAAAATAACTCAACACACAGCCATTAATGTCTAAACCTTGGCAACAAAAGTGAGTACACCCCAAGTGGAAATGTCCAAATTGGGCCTGAAGTGTCAATTTTTTGTGTGGCCACCATTATTTTCCAGCACTGCCGTAACCCTCTTGGGCATGGTGTTCATTAGATCTTCACAGGTTGCCACTGGAGTCCCCTTTCACTCCTCTATGATGACATCATGGAGCTGGTGGATGTTAGAGACCTTGCACACCCCCACTTTCCATTTGAGGATGCCCCCCAGATGCTTAATAGGGTTTAGGTCTGGAGACATGTTGGCCAATCCATCACCTTTACCCTCAGCTTCTTTAGCAAGGCAGTGGTCGTCTTGGAGGTGTGTTTGGGGTCGTTATCATGTTGGAATACTCCTCCGAAGGGAGGGGATCCTGCTCTGCTTCAATATGTCACAGTACGTGTTGGCATTCATGGTTACCTCAATGAACTGTAGCTCCCCAGTGCCGGTAGCACTCATGCAGGCCCAGACCATGACACTCCCATCGCCATGCTTGACTGTAGGCAAGACACACTTGTCTTTGTACTCCGAACCTGGTTGCCAACACACACGCTTGACACCATCTGAACCAAATAAGTTTATCTTAGTCTCATCGGACCACAGGACATGGTTCCAGTAAATGTTCTTAATCTGCTTGTCTTCAGCAAACTGTTTGCGGGCTTTCTTGTGCATCATCTTTAGCAGAGGCTTCCTTCTGGGGCGACAGCCATGCAGACCAATTTGATGCAGTGTGCGGCGTATGGTTTGAGCACTGACAGGCTTACACCCACCCCCACCCCTTCAACCTCTGCAGCAATGCTGGCAGCACTCATATGTCTATTTCCCAAAGACAACCTCTGGATATGACGCTGAGCACGTACACTCAGCTTCTTTGGTCGACCATTGAGAGGGCTGTTCTGAGTGGAGCCTGTCCTGTGAGACCGCTGTATGGTCTTGCCCACCATGCTGCAGCTCAGTTTCAGGGTCTTGGCAATCTTCTTATAGCCTAGAACATCTTTATGTAGAGCAACAATTCTTTTTTTCAGATCCTCAGAGTTCTTTGACATGAGGTGCCATGTTGAACTTCCAGTGACCAATATGAGAGAGTGATAACACCAAATTTAACACACCTGCTCCCAATTCACACATGGGACCTTGTAATACTAACGAGTCACATGACACCGGGGAGGGAAAATGGCTAATTGGGCCCAATTTGGACATTTCCACTTAGGGTTGTACTTACTTTTGTTGCCAAGGTTTAGACTTTAATGGCTATGTGTTGAGTTTTTTTTTGAGGGGGGCAGCAAATTTACACTGTTATGCAGGCTGCACACTCACTACTTTACATGGTAGCAGAGTGTCATTTCTTCAGTGTTATCACATGAAAGATAAAAAAATATTTACAAAAATGTGAGGGGTGTACTCACTTATGTGAGATACTGTGTGTGTGTGTGTGTGTATATATATATATATATATATATATATATATATATATATATATATATAAAATTGTATAGTAGGAGGGTAGATAGGGTAATCTGCCACAAGGAACGTGAATGCCGAACAGTATGTTGTCTCCCAGGTGCTCAGGTTCGGCACAAATGTTTTAATTTCAGCGACGTTTTGAATTTATAGTTCCACGCTGCTTTATTTATTTCTGATTTGAAATATAAATACACATTCATTTATCTTATTTTGTTCTCTGTGGTTCACTTTCTGAACAGCATTGTGATGTTGATTGCTTGAGAATTTATATTTATTCTTCTATATCTATTTTTTTCTTGTGTGAATCGGCACTTTTCTTTTGATTATATTTTTGCGACGTCTCATATCTTTTGCTGATTTGGTTTAATTTCTTCTGACCTTATAGATGCTACCGTAGGTGCATGTTTAAATTTATATTTTTATGTTTCTGTCTCATTTATTTTTTATATACATGCAGAGTGCCCCTTATTGCCTCACTTCACGCCATTGTTCATGTGCAACCCCACTTACTTCCATTTACGATTACATGGGTGTCACGTGAATTAATCATGTGTACATTTTTCTATTACGAACAGAAGGACTGGAGGAACACTATCAAGAGATTTTGGGTGTGATTTTTGATTAGCCTCCTTGTATATTTAAACTGTTTGTGGACCTCCAACCGTAGTGGGGAGACTTTCTAATACTCATCCACAGCTTTGATTCACTCGGATTTATTTTCTGAGCTCTGATGTTACTTCTGGATAGCTAAGTATATAATTCATTATTTGATTTCCCTTGTTACCTCATACATTTTTTTTGTATTGATAGGCACGGATGCATTCAGGTGTAGATTTATAGCTGTCTCCATTTATATCTTAGGAGTATTGTCTTGAGGCTCTTTGATGGATTTTTTGCCAATCTATGCTGTGTATTACACTTAATTTATTAACCTATGCTGTGTACATGGTCAGAATTCAAATTTAGGTTGCAGAAAAGTACCCAACAGTATATACCAGTGGGAACAAATGCAAAAGACGTAAACCATACCCAGTGTGGTTAACTGCAAATGTAAAGAAGGAAATGGCAAGGAAACAAAAACATTTAATCTATTTAAGTCAGTAGGAACAGAACATTCTTTCTTGAAATACAGAGAATGCAACAAAGATTGCAAAAAGGCAATTAGGTTGGCAGAAATAGATAATGAAACTCCAATTGCAAGGATGAACAAGACTAATCCAAAAGATGAGATGGGTGAGTTGATTAGAGAGGATAAGGAAAAGGCTGATGTTCAAAAACGTTGCATCAGTATATACAAGGGAACAGGGAATGGTAGAAGAGCCTCATCTAGTAACAAATAAAACCATGCCATTATCAGATATTGGGTTAACACAAGAAAAGGTCATGGGAAGACTGAACAAATTTAAGACTGACAAAGCACCAGGTCCTGATGGTATACATCCAGTGGTAGACTAGATGGCCAAATGGTTCTTATCTGCTGTCAAATTCTATGTTTCAAATTTTATGTTTCTTCAGGAACTCTGTGCAGTGTTAGCAATACCCCTCTTTTTACACTTTAAAGATTCTCTCACACTCAGGCTCAGTGCCACAAGATTGGTGTAAAGCCAGTGTAGTGCCTCTATTTAAGAAGGCAACTAAAACAGAACCTGGGAATTATAGACCTGTGAGTTTGTCCTCTGTAGTGGGAAAACTGCTAGAAGGCATAATAAGGGATTACAATGCAAAATGTAAGATTGTTAACAGGAATTAACATGGTTTTCTGAGGAACAGATCATGCCAAAGTAATCTTTTCAGATTCTATGAAGAAATAGCAACCTAGATAATGGTAAGGCATTTGATGTAGTATATCTAGTCTTTGCAAATGCATTTGATACAGCACCACACAAGGAGGCTGGGGTATGAAATAAGGAAATTAGGGCTAGGGGATAACCTTTGTAATTGGATAGGGAACAGTGTGTGTGGTTCTTAATGGACAATTCTCCAATACAGTTAAAGTTGAGAGTGGTGCTTGGTCCACTGCTTTTTTAACATGTTTATAAATGACCTGGAAATAGATGTAGAAAGCTAAATATCAATATATGCAGATGACATTAACCCCTTAACGACCGGCCGATCGGCGCGGTCAGTTAAGGACCACGTAGCATTTTTTTTTTTGCTCCATCTGCTTCCAGACTCCCCGAATGGCGTGCAGCCGCGGGGGGAGCCTGGAATTCCATGACGGTCATAGTACGTCATGGGTCGTTCAGGGGACTCTTTGCTAGAGAAAGACCTGGGAATCCTTGTAAACAGTAACCAGTGTCAAATAACAGTAGCAAAAGCATACAAAATCCTGTCTTGCATAAAATGGGTTATTGAAGCAAGAGTGGATAACACCAATTTGGCATTCAAATAAGGACAAGAAGTAACATAGCACCACTCTGTTATAAGTGTAAGAGGTTCTACAGTGGCTGACGGGAATGTGCTTGGGTTAATTGTACAAGACTAAAGAAAAGAGAAAAAGACACCCATATACAGCACAGACCCACCCTCTGTAGTTTTTATCTTAATTATGTTCAATAAAGGTTAGATTTTATTTTTTTCCAATCAATAATGCTCTCATCATCTACTCTGTTATATCAACTCACAAAGACTGAGGGTGGGTCTGGTGCTGTATATGGGTGTCTTTTCTCTTTTCTTTAATTATTTTGCCATTGTACAAATAATTTTGTAAGACTTCACTTCGAATATGCAATGTAGTTTTCAGCACCATTTCTAAAAAAGATATTCTTGAACTGGACAGAGTACAGCGAAGAGCAACAAAATGAATTAAGGGAATGGAGGACTTGATGTATGAGGAATGACTAGACAAACTTGGTTTATTTACTCTAGGGAAAAGAATACTAAGAGGAGATCTTATCACAATATATGAGAGGTCAATACAAGGATCTCTCTAGGGAGCTATATATTCCAAGGCCCGATCAAATAACCAGGGGCTACATCTTGAGATTAGATAAAAGGAGGTATCAACTTTCCAATACCCCACTACTTAGTGGTCGTGAGGTATATTAATATACCATTTAATACCTAGAGTATTTGCCCACTCTAGGGATTCTTTTACCGTGAGTGCAGTTCCTCCACCAGAGTGTAGGGCTCTGAATTTACCAATACATGCTAGGGAGTTGAGACAATTGAGAGTGGTATTGCTAGTTGCACTACGTACTGGGCAAAACCAAGTATAGTAACATAGTAATTTAGGTTGAAAAAAGACTTGCGTCCATCTAGTTCAACCCTTTTCCTATTCCTGTTTACCATCATACATGCAAAAACACCTAGTACATGCATAAATACTAACCAAATCATATGTATAGCCATGAGATGATGGTAAAGGCCTATATGATCTAGGAAAATAAGATCAAAGGACTGATTAGAAATATATTTAACAATATATGAGGACACCTGGTGATTGGGGTTGTTAACTATTAAGCACGGCTTTTATAATTCTCAGTAACATGCAACAGTTTTCCTCATGTTAGGTCACCAATACCTTTATTTCAGGGTAGAGCATATATTGTCTCTCCCCAAATTATAGTGTCCCATGCTATTATGAGTATCTGAGACCAACATGATTTTATCACCCTGAGGGTGAAGAACATAAGTGTTTTCATAAATAGTAACAATAAATTGCCTATCTTTTATCTCATTTCAGTATTTAGTAGGATAACTAGGTGGATTAGGAATGGTTTATCCAAGCAAGCATTTAACTCTGCAACAAGACTAATGGTAGGTTCTCACTTACATCTAGAATGAGTAGTTACTGTATGTACAGCAAACTTCTAACAGCTTGTGTGAGAGAAACAGCAAGCTGGTTACCCAGAGTATTAACAGAGGTACTTAGCTTTCTATGAGCAGGTTTATGTACAATTTCAATATCAGGCTTTTGCATTAAAAAAGCAGCTATAGCTTTCCATATTATAATATGCTTCAGAGGTTTCCTTTTTGCATTAAGGAAACCATTGGAATTCAATATGAATGTGCTAAATAGGCTGAGTCTGTAATTGGCCCTGTGTCCGTCAGAACTTTTCAAGGTGAGTGCTTGAATTTCAGTATACTGATCAGAATGGTCACCTATTGGTAGTTGCCATATCTGTATTAGACATGTTGCTGAAAAATGTAACTATTCCTGAACCTGAAGATTTACTAACCCCTTCTTTATTGGAGTTAATATATATATATATATATATATATATATATATATATGTTTGTATGTATATGAATAATAATCATTGGAATGATGTTGTGATTCCCATTGAATAGCAGTATGTGGTGAAGGTAAAACATCTAATGATGTAAGAGTTTTGTCATGTACAAAATGAATGTGTGGATCCTCTAAGAGGGTGAACTATTTCATTCATCAGCTTCTTATAGCCTTTTTATCTTGACTGGTCTTTTTCTGTGATGCAACTAATGAGGCTATTGATGCGTACATGTATATGTCTTGACCCTGGGCAAAAGTAAAATATTTTAATGCTTTCAGTGCCAGTGGTGTACGCAGCTCATTGCTTTGCAATGCATTTCACACCCCTCTGGCACTGAAAAGGTTAACAGGCTAATGGTAACAACAGTAGGTAATTTCTCTAAAACAATATATTTATTATTATATATGTTGATACAATCTAACATATGCCACTTCAAGGGCAATATTAATGTAAGTACATAGTGGTTCCTTAGAGGTACAGCTATATAGAGAGATACTATGAAGATATTTAAAGTTAGATATAAAAACATGGCATAATTAAAGAGGTTAATAATTCTCAGTTGCTTTCAGCTGTGAGACCTAGTAATTGATGCCACTTTTTACCTGTAATTATTTGATAAACCTCTTCCTTGGTCATAGATATTAAATCCAAGGATGATAACATTTAATTTCATTGTTTAAAATTGTTTACATTATACAATATATGTAGCATTAACCCTTTGAGTTCCAGAGGGGTATGAAACACACTGCATACCCCTCTGTCACTCAAAGAGTTAAACATAGTAGCTAGGACTTTATTAAGTCTATCTATGTGTTCTTGTTCATCATCATGGGAGAGATGTATATGTCATCTACATAGACTTTTATATTGGGGAAATATGCTAATAAAGATACCACATAAGCAATAACTTTGTAAAGGTAAAGGCTGTAAGCCAATAACTATCCTGGCTGATAGGGAGATTTAAATTTGTTATTTATGTTCCATGCAGTATGGAAGGAGAGTATGTGTTTGGGGCTTCTACACAAGGAGTTAGTTTAGTAACTTCCCTTTAATTTAATACCATTCTCCAGTTATAATTTGGTTTAGGAACAGGGTAAATAGTAGTATTCATTTAACTATAGTTTTCTTTTAACCCTTTGAGTGCCAGAGTGGTACGGAATGCATTGCTTTGCAATGCATTCCGTACCACTCTGGCACTCAAAGGGTTAACACACATTATTTTAAAAGGTTGTTGATAACCAAATGAATACTGGAAATGGAAGCATAATTAATTCTATATTACTTTTTCTTTGTAGACATAATAGAATATATAGCTACTAGTCGAAGAGCCTGTGTACATGGGCCACAGTGCCACCCAGCAACGGCCGTGGTGCCGTCATGCACAGTAGAGACTGCCCGCTCCGTGGCTGATATGGAGGGGGTCACTCCAAATTCACACCATAGTACAGTCTGAATTCAGAGCCCTGCTTCGTTATTGGCCGCAGCGCCAGCAGTCTGTAGTGCACATGACTGCAGCGCATGCAGCCATCTCTACTGCGCATGACGGCTTCTGACAAATACACATTTAGAGAATTATTATATAGGATATGGTGGCTTTAACGGGCCATATACCGTTACTGAGAGGCATTTTCAGGCCTATCACGTTTTCATGGACTTTTATATATGGGCCTGAAGGGGTTAAATTGTTGGATATTTGCAAGGCCATCCAAATTGTACATGTGTCACAATCTGGTCCAGATGTTGATTAGGTTTTCACTGTACTAATCCCTTCACCTCTGTTGTGTATACGCTATTGTCTTCTTCACACAAACTGAAGTGTGCTCTGGATTAAGTGAACAGTTCGACATCCCAGCATTGGAAAAAGTGTTTTTGTGTTTACATCCTAACCTGCAGTAAGAAGGTTAAAGGGTTAAAGTTTAAAAGGCTGTGCTTTTCTCTGGGAGTATGTGTAATTAATTAAGGGTGGGGTTTGTGATCAATCCCCTGTGTAGGCCTGTATAAATCTAGGTACAGGATATTAAGAAAAGAAATGCAAGGTTCTTGCCTTATAGGCAAGCCAGCCAATCAGCAGAACAATTTTTTTTTTTTTTTTTTTTAATAAACATTAACCCCCTGAGCGCCAGAGGGGCAAACAGCGCACCATTATTTAGCACGCTACGTACCCCTAGCACCCAGAAAGATCACAAAAAGAAAATTGAAAAAACGGTCTGTAACATAAAATGAAGGTGGCTTATATGTGAAATGTTAAATGAAATGAGTCCAGATGGGGGGACACCGAGCAGAGCACACCATTTAAGGCCCACTGGGAGGTAAAAGATAACATGCTCCCAGTGGCAACGGCTTGGGTGTACTCTCCTCGGATACGGGAGCGCACAAATGCCCGGAATAAAGCTTCAGGCGTCATTGGAACCTCCCCTGGCAGTACCTGCTTCCTGGACACATAGATGGCCATCTTAGCCTGTGCCAGGAGCAGGTTTATGAGGAGGTCCTCAGCCCTAATTGTCTGAAACACCGTGCGCCCAAAGATGAAAAGGTGTGGAGAGAAGTGCAGCCAGAACCGCAGGAGGAGGCCCCTCAGGAATGACAAGAGGGGCTGCAGTCGGCTGCAGGTGAAATAGGCATGAGAAACAGACTCGCCTCTGCCACAGAAAGGACAGGTGGCAGGGGAGTCCGTGAAACGGGCCAGGTACTCCCCCCGTGCTCAGTGCACCATGGAGCACTCTCCAACTCAAATCCCCGATGGGTCTGGGCACCAAGGTGGAATAGAGTGCCCTCCACCGGGGTCTCTCGCCCACGTCAAACACTCGCCGCCAGATGGTGTCTGGGTGACCGACGAGGGCGAGGAAGTGCACTGTGTGGAGCACGAGGGAATACAGCCTCTTCCTCGGCATGCCACGGAAACATGCCGAGGGTATCACCCCCAACCGGCTTAACTTGGGGGCTGGAGAAGCCAGGGGGGACTGACGAGGCTTTGGTCGTATGCTCACAGCCGGAGGCGAGGGTTCCACAGGTAGATGTGGCTCTCTGGCCTGTAAGGCCCCGTCAATGAAGGTGCGCGAGTCGGGGTGGATGGCAAGCTTGATCTCCCGGAGCAAACGGCACGGAACTCTGGGACTATGGAAACCCATACGGTGCATAAGCACATCGGGCTCCACCCACTCCGTTCATAGTCCAGGAGATCCCTGACTCGGGTCATCCGTGCTTGGCGAAGGCGACGACATATGCTAGGGGCTTCCAACATCTGAGCCCCCACAGCTGGATTATATAGCAGGGGCTCCGCTAGAATGTCTGCCCCCTGCGCTGTGCCTTGCCTTGACACGGAGACCATGCTCTAGGCCTTGAGGGTTTCCCGGTAGTATGCCGGCAGCACTGAGAGGTCGCTCCCAAACCCCTCAGGCTTGATGATGAATAGTTGCCGGTCATACCCCATATTGCGCAACTGGCGATAGAAGCTGGAGGCCAGCGCGCACCACTGCGGTGAAGGGTCTGAGTACAGGTATCTCTGCAGGTACTGGAGGCGGAACGTGTGCACTTGAGTGCGTATACACAGCATTCCTTGACCGCCCTCTCCCAGTGGGAGGCTCGCCACACCCTCAGAGACCCAGTGCTTCCCCATCCAGAGAAAGTCCAGCAGCATTCTCTGGATTTTCTGATGAACTCGGGGGTCGGGCTAAGGCATATCAGCCGGTGCCACAGCTGTGAGGCCACCAGCTGGTTGATCACCAAAGCCCTCCCCCTTAGGGAAAGCACTTTCGCAAGACCCCTCCACAGTCCCATCCGAGACAGGACTCGTTCCTCTAGTTCTTTCCAGTTTGCAGGGACTGTGGGATTCGCAGCGGACAGGTAGACTCCAAGGTATTTCAATGCTGTAGCCTCCCACGTGATGTTACGAAAGGTGGGAGGCAGGGAGTCTACCTGTATGGGACCCTCTAGAAGGCCTGTGCATTTGGACCAGTTGATCTGAGCAGAAGAGGCAGCTGTATAAACCTCTTGGCATTCTTTAGCCCGCTCCAGATCAACTAGGTCTTGGGCCACGAGGAGTACATCATCGGCATATGCCGAAAGGACCACCCTCATGTCTGGCTCCTTCAGCACCAGCCCTGTGAGCCTCTTCCTTAACAGACATAGAAAGGGCTCGATGGCTAGTGCATATAGGTGTCCAGACAAGGGGCATCCCTGCCGTACTCCTCGTCCAAATACCAGGGGTGCCGTTAGGGACCAGTTGATCTTAATTAAACACTCTGCAGAGGCATACAGCGTCTTAAGGTAGCCCACAAAGCGTGGGCCAAAGCCGTATGCTTGCAGAGTAGCTATGAGATATTTGTGATCCACTCTGTCAAACGCCTTCTCCTGGTCTAATGAGAGAAGGGCAAGTGACAGACCAGTCCTGCGGATGTAGCAGAGCAGATCCCGGACCAGAAAGATATTATCAAAGATGGTCCGGCCCGGGATTGTATAGGACTGGTCTGAGTGGACCACCTCTGCCAGCACGGACCTGAGCCTTAAGGTGACAGCTTTGGCTACGATCTTATAATCCGTGCTGAGCAGCGAGACTGGCCGCCAGTTTTCGATAAGGTGGAGATCCCCCCTCTTGGGCAGCAAGGCCATTACTGCCCGTCGACAGGAAAGGGGCATCTCACCAGTCTCGAGGGCCTCCGTTAGGACCAGTTGGAAATCAGGTCCTAGAGTCTCCCAAAAGAATTGGAAGAACTCTACGGTCAGTCCGTCCAGCCCCAGAGATTTGCCATGGGGCATTAGACTGAGGGCTTCAGAGAGTTCAGCTAGAGAGATGGACTGATCCAGCCTCTGTCTTCCACCCTCGCTGACCGTTGGAAGCCTATCCCATAGCACCTTGCAGGCATCTGGAGAGATGGGATCCGGAGAGTACAGGTACAAAAAAGCTACAGGGACAGGATTCACAGAGCTTGCTCACAAATAGAGTGTGTTCTTTATTAAGTGCTCTGTAATAAGTGTACAGTTGGTGAAACACAGCAGTTGGTGAAACAGAGGAGTTAGTGCAACACAGGTAAATTAATTGCTTAAATTTTAGGAACTCACACTTGCACCATACATGATGAGCAAGTTTGGAGATCTTACTCAGTGCACATCATGCCATATGTATGCATGCTTGGAACAGCAGTTCCAGGGTCCATACCGCTGTAGCAAATGGGAGCAAGTGGCCCTTCTAGAAGCTCAGATTGGAGCTCTAGAGAGTCATATTGCAACATTGAGAGACATTGACAACCTTGAGAGGAGTCTCTTGCTAACTGAGCAGAGTCTAGCTGGGTCACCTAGCAAAGAGGGAGGAGATAAGCTAGAAGGGAACCAGGCACATAGCTGGGTGACAGAAGTGGTTGCAGTGGGGGAGGGAAGAGGAAGAGGGCAGCCAGTCCTGAGTTTTTCCATCCAAACAAATTTGCTCATTTAAGTGAAGATGTTGGGGAGGCAAACCCAGAAGTGGAATTGCTGGAGAAGACTGTTCTCCCTAACAGCCGGGAGAACAGCTCCTCTAGCACAGAGGGGATCCAGAGGAAAGTGAAGCCTAGGCAGGTTGTGGTGGTAGGGGTAGGAGAACAGATAGGGTAATCTGTGGCTCAGATCGCGGCAACCGAATGGTTTGTTGTCTCCCGGGTGCCCGGGTTCGGCATGTTGCAGACAGGGTGGACAGATTATTGGGAGGGGCTGGAGAGGATCCAGCTGTCTTGGTGTATATTGGTACCAATGACAAAGTAAGAGGAAGGTGGAGAGTCCTAAAAGGTCATTTTAGGGATTTAAGCAGTAAGATTAGGAACAGGACCTCCAAGGTAGTATTCTCAGAGATACTACCTGTGCCATGCGCTACGCCAGAGAGACAGCGGGAGATTAGGGAGCTCAATGCATGGCTGAAGTCTTGGTGTAAGAAGGAGGGCTTTGGGTTTTTAGAGCACTGGGCTGATTTTGCTTTGGGGTACAATCTGTATAGCAGGGATGGATTGCACCTGAATGCAAAAGGGTCTCAAGTGCTTGGGGAGAGGATTACTAGACGGTTGGAGGAGATTTTAAACTAGGAAGGGGGGGGATGGGCCAATAAATACTGGGATAGATAGTATAGAAAGGGAATGCGATGTAGTTAATAACCAGGTGGGAGGATCTGGGGGCGGGGTTAGTACAGATGATAGGGAGAAGCCTATAAGCCACATCAAAATTAAATCACAAATGGAGCACAGCAGTGGCATAAATTGTATGCTTGCAAATGCCAGAACTTTAACTGGTAAAATAGGGGAACTGGAGCTGGTAGCTGAAATTGAAAACTATGACTTGATTGGCATAACAGAAACATGGTGGGATGACACACATGATTGGTCAATCAATTTGGAGGGCTACATGTTATTTAGAAAAGATAGGTCAAGCAAAAGAGGTGGTGGGGTCTGTCTGTATATCAAACCAGCATGATTGCCTCAATAGCGGGAAGATATATGTGATGACAGTAGTGAACATGTGGAATCCCTGTGGGTTGAAATAGTCACTGGGGGTAAAACTGCCCAGAAAATATTAGTGGGTATTTGTTATAAACCACCAAACATTGGTGACCTTGAAGAATCACAGCTATTAATGCAAATAGAAAAGGCTTCCCAAATAGGGAGAACTATAATTATGGGGGATTTTAATTATCCAGAAATAGACTGGAAAAATGGAACAGCTAACTCTGCTAAAAGCAGCAAGTTTCTGAACTTGTTGAATGACAATTTTTTGTCACTACTAGTGCAGACCTCAACCAGAGGGAATGCATGTCTGGATTTTGTAATAACTGACAATGAAGAACTTATCTCTAACATCCAAGTAAGGGAGCACTTGGGGAATAGTGACCATAACATGGTATCGTTTGAGATTAATTCAAAAAAACAAGTTGATATGGGTTCCACCAAAACACTGAATTTTAAAAAGGCCAACTTTAGCAGGTTTAATTCATCCCTTGGTCTCGTTGACTGGGATAAAATATTTTCAGGAAAAAATACAGAAGGTAAGTGGAATGCCTTCAAAATAACATTGCAAAAATACACATATAAATTTATCCCTGTTGGAAACAAATACAAAAGAAGCTAATTAAAACCAATGTGGCTAACCAGTAAAGTAATTCATGAAATAAATAACAAGAAAGCGGCATTTAAACATTACAAAGCTGAGGGATCAGCAGAGGCATTTGCAGAATACAAAAATGTCAACAAAACCTGTAAAAAGTCTATTAAATTAGCTAGACTGGAGAATGAAAAAAATATTGCTAAGGAGAGCAAAAGCAACCCAAAAAAATTCTTTAAATACATTAATGGCAAAAAATTAAAGTCTGATAGTGTTGGGTCCTTGTTATCTGAAACGGGTGAGATGGTCAAAGGGGACAGAGAGAAGGCAGATATTTTAAATAATTTCTTTTCACTGTCGTCCAATACAGGTCACTGGTACTCTGGGAGGCGTAAGTCCCCTTTAATAGGCAGGAACAACTATGCAAATGATTTGCAAGGGGCGGAGCCTCCCCTCTTACTTAAGCCACCTTCTGGCCAGAGGCACTTAGATTGATTTGTTCCTGGAGTGCCTTGCACACCAGGTAGAGAACATCTATGCATCTTAGTGTTTTATTATTTTTTGATTCAAATATGGAATACCACCATTAGGAGGGTGACCATGGCTGTGAATTGCCCTCTTTAAAGTGGCTGGTGCAGCTTCCAGGGATTTCTGTGGACCTTATGCCCTGAAGAGGGGACAGCTTGTGTTAAGCAGCTTCCCTACTGGGGAATTTACCTCTGGTTCTTTCCCACCTTATCATGGTCACCTGAAGACAGAAGTCCTGCAGGAAAGGTGAGTCACCCATTGAGTGCTGAAGGTCCACTTGTCCCCACAGTGTCCCTTTGATGGGCTTGTATTTGGGAGTTACAATACACTCCAGCACTCATAGGGTGTTGTTATTGCATTATTACTGTTTTATGCAATTTCTGTGGTATTCTCTGGGTTTTGGAGCTTTGGGTATTCATTTACTTATGTTTCTTATGTGTTTCATGCTTGTTTGGGCACTTTTTAATGTTTTCTTAAACTTTATTAAAAATGGTGTTCCGCGCCTTTAAGCGCGGCTTTTTCCCGCTCAGACGCAAGGGCTCCTTTACTCTCTATGAGAATTCACAGTGTGGGACGTATCTCTGGAACCGCTTATCACAGCAACTTCAGAGAGGGCTCATTTTAATGCTAGGCTCCTGCTCTATCATCCGGAATGTGTTTTATGTATGTGGGGTGTTCAGGGGGGCTTCGGGCACTGTTTGGGGTACTTGTTAGGGGAAAACTACATTTCCCATGAGCGCTTGGTTCGCGCTCGTTTCTGATTGGCTATCATGACGGCCGCCATTTTGTGGTACTTTTCCTAAGCGAGTACACTACGCAGGGACCGAGCCTTCTCTCTCCTCAACAGATTAACCCTTCGCTGGCCAGATAAGTCCGAATTTAGACATTTCTGGGGTGAAACTTTAATCATTTACACTTCTTCTGGGTGATAGTGTTATTAGTGGGGTATATTGACGCTGTGAGCATGTCTACTTCACTGGAGCTAGGGGCTAGACCCAAGTCTAAGGAGGATGGGGGGTCTGCTACCCCCATGGCATTTTGCTCCTCTTGCCACATTGGGCTGTCTACCGATAATGTGGGGGATCTATGCCCTAATTGTACTGGTCAAGATAGCAACCCTGGGCTTTCCAGCCACGCTATTGAGCCATCTTGGGTGAGGGAGTTTAAAGCTGCCACTAGGGATCTCAGATCCACGCTTCAACTCTTTCCCTCTCAGATACAGGGGGCTCTCCAGGTCTGGCAGACCCCCTCTACCATCAGGACCTCCCTGCCTAAGCCACAGGGAGCTCCTGATGTCACTGATTCTTCTGAAGAAGAACTCTTACAGGATTCTGATGCTGAGGAACGTACTGTTATTGAATCTAACAGGTCCATTGGGGACCCCTATGAGTGTGACCCTGAAGTCTCGGCTGAGGGTCTGATCAGAGCGGTTCTGAATACGCTCAACCTTCCTCTGACTCAGGAATCCACTTATGATCCTACTGATGTTTTTCAGAAAAAGCCATCTAAACCAGTTGTTTGTTTTCCAACTAACCCTACTCTTGCCCGTCTGGTCTCTGAGGCATGGAAGAATCCTGATAGATCTTCCTCTGTCTCTAAAAAGTTTGCTAAACTATACCCTTTTCCTGAGGCTGAGCTGGCAAAATGGGTTCATCCTCCCAAGGTGGATGCTCCTGTTTCTAGACTATCCAAGTCTACCGCCTTGGCTGTCTATGATGCCTCTGCCCTGCAGGATTGAACGGATAAAAAGCTAGAGCTTTCTCTTAAATCTATTTTTGCCTCCGTTGGCACTGCCATGCGACCAACCTTTGCTGTGGCATGGGTTAATAGAGCCATTGCGGCCTGGACTGAACGACTGACTGAAGCAGTTCACCAGGATGCGCCAGTATCTGAACAGTTGCAGCTCCTTGCTAATATCACTGAAGCTCAGAACTGTTGCTGACGCTGCTTTTGATGCTGTGCGCATGATGGCGAGGGCCTCCACTTCTTCTGTGGTGGCCAGACGCGCTCTTTGGCTGAAAATTTGGTCTGCTGATACAGCCTCTAAGAAAGCCTTGCTTTCCTTGCCCTTTCAGGGGAATTTGCTTTTTGGGTCTGAACTCAAAGAAATGATCAGTGAGGCTACTGGCGGTAAAAGTACTCTTCTACCCTCAGTCTTTAAGAAAAAGTTTCCAGCCAAACGCAATCGGTCCTTTCGTTCCTTTCAGACTGAGACACGCTCCTCGGCCCAAACGGGTCCTCCCACTACGCGCTCCTCCTCCAAGCCCAAACAGTCCTGGAAGCCCAAAGTTGCCCCCAAGGCCAAGACCTCCAAGACTGCTTCGGCATGACTCGCCGAACCCGGGTCCGCATCCGGCTGTAGGCGGTCGTCTCCGCATCTTTCGCCAGACTTGGGAGGAGTCAGTGGCGGACCCATGGGTTCTTCAGGTGGTGTCAGAGGGATACAGGATCCCTTTCTCTTCCCTTCCTCCTTTTCGGTTCCATTTTACTCGTCCTTCTCAGGAACCCACAAAAAGGCGTCTGTTCGACGACGCTATTCAGGATCTCTTGGACAAAGAGGTCCTGGAGGCGGTTCCTCAAGGGGACACAGGTTCAGGATTCTATTCCAACCTGTTTGTGGTAGCCAAAAAGGACGGAGGAGCTCGTCCCATTTTGGATCTCAAAGATCTCAATGCCTATGTGGTGACTTCCCACTTCCGCCAGGAATCTCTGCGTTCTGTGATTGCAGCAATGTCTCCAGGGGAGTTTCTTGCCTCCCTGGACCTTCAGGATGCTTATCTTCACATCCCTATTCATCCAGAGAGCAGACGGTATCTCAGGATTGCCTGTCACAGGGGACACTTTCAGTTTGCAGCGCTCCCCTTTGGGCTGACTTCAGCCCCTCAGGTCTTCCAGAGGGTGTTGGGATCCTTGATAGCGGTGCTTCATCAGGATGGGATCCGAGTGACCCCATACATGGACGATCTCCTACTGAAAGCCTCCTCAGCGGAGCTTCTCCGTCAGCAATTACAGAAGTGCATGCACACCCTGAACCGTCATGGCTGGATCCTGAATCTGGACAAGTCGGACTTGGTTCCATCTCAGAGGCTTCTGTTCCTGGGTCTCCTGTTCGACACTCGCCAATGCATGGTGTTTCTTCCAGAGGACGTGGCTCACCAGATAGCCGTCCGAGTGGCTGGGATTCTGGACATGGACGAGATTCCAGTACCGAAGTTGTCGTCTTTAGTGGGGAAGTTCATTTCCACGATCGAAGCAGTCCCATTTGCCATGGCCCACTCCAGGGAACTTCAGAGGTTTGTGATCCAGACGTGCAAGAATCATCCAGATCATCAACATCTGTCTGTTTCTCTTCCTCCTCATGTCGAGTCGAGTCTGCACTGGTGGTTAGATCTCTCTCATCTCCTGAAAGGGAGATCCTTTCTAGTTCCTCGTTGGACCACAGTCACAACGGATGCCAGCCTTCGGGGCTGGGGTGCAGTCTGGGGTCGCTTCAGTGCTCAGGGGAAATGGGGTCTGGAGGAATCCCTTCTCTCCATCAATGTTCTGGAACTTCGAGCTGTCCGGCTTGCCCTGAGGCACTGGGAGTCTCAACTGACCGGTCTTCCGATCAGAGTGGAGTCCGACAACGCCACGGCGGTGGCTTACATCAACAGGCAAGGCGGCACAAGAAGCGGTTCCGCCTGGTGGGAGGTCAAGGATATTTTGTCTTGGGCAGAAGATCACGTGCCTGTCATCTCTGCAGTTCATATTCCAGGCGTGGACAACATCATGGCAGACTTCCTCAGTCGTCTATCACGGTGCCCGTGATTTGCTGCAGTTACTTGTCTGTCACCAGTAGGGGGCTTCTATTGGCTGTCTGCAGATAGCCCGCCTCTTATTGACTATTTAAACCTGGATTGGGCACCCTTTGAGTGCCCTTTCGTGTTGTTTCTGACCTTCTTGCTATCACTATGCTAGTGATAGCTGGGCCTCTGTTCCAGTGTTCCTGAGTTCCTGATCTCATGTGTTCCTGAGTTCCTGATCTCTACTGTTCCAGTGTTTCCTGCATGCTGAAGTACTTCCAGTCCTGGTTCCGGCCTAGTCTCTGGTGTTGCAGTTCCTGCTGAACTTCTCTGCTGTTTTCTGACCTGACTGATCGTTGCTGGTTCCTGTCATCTCATCACCTGTCTTCAGTATCCTGGCGACCTTCTGCCTGGTCGCGTTGGTGACATTGCTACAATTCCGTGTTGGTCCCAGCGTGCGGACGCTGGTTTGCTCCTAAGCCTTGCGGCTATACAAACTCGCTTGTTACACCAGTGTGCGGTCACTGGTTTGCTCCAAAGCCTTTCAGCTCTACAAATCTGTGTTGGTCCCAGCGTGCGGACGCTGGTTTGCTCCTAAGCCTTGCGGCTATACAAACTCGCTTGTTACACCAGTGTGCGGTCACTGGTTTGCTCCAAAGCCTATCAGCTCTACAAATCTGTGTTGGCCCCAGCGTGCGGACGCTGGTTTGCTTCTAAGCCTTGCGGCTATACAAACTCACTTGTTACACCAGTGTGCGGTCACTGGTTTGCTCCAAAGCCTATCGGCTATACAATTTAGTGTTAGTCCCAGCGTGCGGACGCTGGTTTGCTCCTAAGCCTTGCGGCTATACTACTCGCTTGTTACTCCAGTGTGCGGTCACTGGTTTGCTCGCTAAGCCTAACGGCTATACTATTCAGTGTTGTTTCCAGCGTGCGGACGCTGGTTTGCTCCAAAGCCTTGCTGCTTAACGATTCTGCTAATTTGCCAGTTCCATCTGACTGCTGCTATTATCTCTGGGCTGCCCTGCCCGGTATTGGTAAGGCCGGTAGAACCTTTTGCCACATTCCATCTGAGGTTGCCTTACCCGGTATTGGCAGGGCCGGTAGAGCCTACAGACTGTCCTGTCCGGTATATTGACAGGACCGGTAGAGTCTGCCTTCTGTCTGTGCTATATTCTGTAAATATATATATGTATGTTATTGCCATCCTAAGTTATCATTTATTATTTCAATAAAATTGATTGTTTTTACCTAAAACTTGTGTCTGAGAGTCATAATAAACCGTGACATCGTCACACCGTCGACAGCGGAGAATGGGCTCTTCATCCGGAGGTGTTTCACATGCTCACTCAGCAGTGGGGGATGCCTGTGGTGGACCTGATGGCTACCAGACACAACAGGAAGGTTCCGGTGTTTTGCTCCCGGTTGAGGGACTCCCTTGCTCTGGCAGTGGATGCCTTGTCGATCCCTTGAGACTTCTCCCTGGCTTACATCTTCCCTCCTCTTCCTCTATTGATCAGAGTCATCCAGAAGTTGAAGAGGGAGCGTTGTCCTGTCATCCTGATCGCTCCAAACTGGCCTCGCCAGTCCTGGTATCCGGAGTTGATGGCCATGTCAGTGACGGATCCGATCCCGCTTCCTGCCCGTCCGGACCTACTTCTTCAGGGATATCTGTGGAAGGAGGATGTTCACTCTCTCCATTTGATGGCATGGCGGTTGAATCCTCGATTCTAGCAAAGAAAGGATTTTCTCCTTCTGTGGTGTCGACTATGCTCAGTGCTCGTAAGCCTGTGTCTTCCAAGATCTATCATCGCATATGGTCAACTTTTGTGACATGGTGCTCTGATGAGAAGTTATCCCTTGAATTCCATCTTCCCACTGTCCTGGCCTTCTTGCAGGACGGTGTGGATAAGGGGCTCAGTCTGAGTTCCCTCAAAGTTCAGACTTCTGCCTTGTCTGTGTTTTTCCAGGAAAGGATCGCTATCCTTCCTGATGTGAAAGTTTTCTTCCAAGGTGTGACTCATGTTCAACCTGCCTTCAAGAGTCCTGCTCCCCAGTGGGACCTCAATTTGGTGCTGGGAGTTCTCCAGCGACCACCGTTTGAATCCTTGGCTTCCATTCCATTACGTCTCTTGACTTGGAAGATGGCCTTCCTTTTGGCTATTGTTTCAGTTCACCGGGTAGCAGAGTTACAGGCTTTGTCTTGTAAACCTCCTTACCTGGTGTTCCACAAGGATAAGGCTGTGCTTCGCACTACCAAGGAATTCTTACCCAAGGTTGTGTCCGAGTTTCACATCAATCAGGAGATTGTGGTTCCCTCTTTCTGCCCTAATCCTTCATCTGACAAGGAAAGAGATCTCCATCTGTTGGATGTGGTGCGTTGCCTCAAGTTTTATGTTCATCGCACCGAGTCTATCCGGAAGTCTGACGCTCTATTCGTCATTCCTGAGGGGCCTAGGGCAGGGAGACCGGCTTCCAAAGTTACCATTGCCTCTTGGATTAAGGCTACTATCCGTGAAGCCTATAAGTTGAGGAATAAGCATGTTCCCTTCCGGGTGACTGCCCATTCCACCAGATCTATTGGGGCCTCTTGGGCCTACAAGAATCAAGCTTCTGCTGATCAACTGTGCAGAGCGGCCACTTGGTCCTCTGTGCACACTTTTTCTAAGCACTATCGAGTTGATGTACTGGCTTCGGCTGATGCCAGTTTTGGAAGGAAGGTCCTGGAGGCAGTCTTGCCTGTGTAGGTCTTCCGCTCTGTGATCCTTAGTGCTTCCTTACTGTTGAGCCCGGTTGGCTCTGGTTTCGTGTGCTGTGTTAGTTCAGGGATTGTTCCCTTGGTTGGTGTCCGTTGACACTTACAGTTTGGGCTATGTTATTAACTGGGTCATAGCAGTTCTAGTGCCTTGGGCCTTGCGCCTGGTCCTTGCCTTACTTCCCGCCTCTGGATCAGCTCAATGTTTGTACATCCCAGAGTACCAGTGACCTGTATTGGACGACAGTGAAAATAGGATTTTAGTCTTACCTGTTAAATCCTTTTCACTTAGTCCATACAGGTCACTGGTCTCCCACCCTGTCAAGGGACCAGTCTTGGCTCTCCTGTGGCATCCAGTGGGAGACCGTTCGGGCATGCTCACAGGAGTCTTTCTTTTTGCTTACCTGAGGTCAGTTTTAGGGTCTCAAATCAATCTAAGTGGCTCTGGCCAGAAGGTGGCTTAAGTAAGAGGGGAGGCTCCGCCCCTTGCAAATCATTTGCATAGTTGTTCCTGCCTATTAAAGGGGACTTACGCCTCCCAGAGTACCAGTGACCTGTATGGACTAAGTGAAAAGGATTTAACAGGTAAGACTAAAATCCTATTTTCTTCTGTTTTTACCAAGGGAGACCCATTGAACAATAATCTGCAAATTACTTTTACAGAACAGTCACAGCAAGCATGGGACTGGCTAACACAAGAAAAAGTGTTAAAACAATTGAATGGTGTCCGGTAGACAAAGTCCCAGCCAGGAAATTACAGACCCGTAAGCTTGACATCTGTGGTAGGGAAGCTGTTTGAAAGGTTGCTAAGGGAATATATTCAAGAATTCTGCTGGAACAAGAATATCATTAGCAATAGCCAACATGGCTTTGTGAAAGATAGGTCTTGTCAAACAAACTTGATCGCATTTTATGAAAAAGTAAGTAATAATATAGATGAGGGAGCGGCGGTTGTCGTGATCTATTTAGACTTTGCCAAGGCATTTGATACAGTTCCGCACAAGAGGTTACTGTACAATATGAATGAAATAGGACTAGGGGAAAATGTTTGTGTGTGGATTGGAAATTTGCTGAAAGATAGAATGCAAAGAGTGGTAGTAAATGGCAAGTTCTCCAGTTGGATAAACGTGATAAGTGGAGTGCCTCAGGGATCTGTCCTGGGTCCTCTTCTTTTTAATTTGTTTATTAATGACCTCCCAGAGGGCATAGGAAGCCATGTATCAGTGTTTGCTGATGACACAAAATTAAGTAAGGTAATAAAGTCTGAACTGAATGTGTCTTCATTACAAGAGGATTTGGACAAATTGAGTAACTGGGCAGGCAAATGGCAAATGAGATTCAATATAGACAAGTGTAAAGTTATGCATTTTGGGTATAATAATAAAAATGCAACATATAGTTTAAATGGTGTTTCTCTGGGGAAATCTACTAATGAAAAGGATTTGGGAGTAATGGTAGACAATAGACTTAACAGTAGTATGCAGTGGCAGCTGGCAGCTGCAAAGGCCAATAAGATATTGGCATGTATTAAAAGGGGTATTGACTCAAGGGAGGAAGATAAAATTATGCCTCTTTACAGGTCCATGGTAAGACCCCACCTTGAATATGCTGTTCAATTCTGGGCGCCCTTTCTGAAGAAGGTCATTATGGAACTAGAGAAAGTGCAGAGGAGGGCTACAAAACTAGTAAGGGGAATGGAAAGTTTTAGTTATGAAGAGAGGCTAGAAAAGTTAAACTTGTACACACTAGAGAAACGGCGTCTTAGAGGTGATATGATAACACTATATAAATATGTTCAAGGCCCATATAATGGGCTTTCAAAAGACCTGTTCATTAACAGAACAGTACACAGGACAAGGGGCCACCCGCTTAGACTTGAGGAAAGGAGATTTAATCTACAACAGCGGAAGGGTTTCTTTACAGTAAGGACAATAAAGGTATGGAATGCACTTCCGGAGGAGGTGGTGCTATCAAATACATTAGATGCCTTTAAAAGGGGCCTGGATACTTATTTAAAAGAGCATAATATAGAGGGCTATGTATGTTAGTATTGGGATTAATATTTAGTTAGGGCTTGTTGATCCAGGGAGAAATCTGATTGCCATTTGAAGTCAGATGCCTTCTTTTGGGTCAGCGATGGTAAACAGGAATAGGAAAAGGGTTGAACTGGATGGACGCAAGTCTTTTTTCAACCTAAATTACTATGTAACTATGTAACTGTGTGTGATAAGATTAGTCTGGTGTCATGATTGACTGTAACACCTGTTTCTATTGTACTGTTTTGTTGATTGTATCAATCCCACTGTATTGTCCCATTGGCTTGTATTTTACACTCTATTGTTCCATTGTCTGGCCCAGTGTTTACTGTATATACCACCATTGTTCTCCCTTGTTGTATTGCCACTGAGTTCCCTGTCCCCTTAATAAAGCAGTAGTCGTTTGGAACTACAAGGTGTATCCTGTTCATTCCTGAATGATCTAGAGGGTCCCTTCTGACCCCCATTCAGGAGCTTTATGTTCCAGTCCTCCATGCAGCAGTCCAAGATCACTGGTCTGGCTCCCTGCTTGTAGCCGCTTTCAGGAAGGAGAAACCCAGAACGACGGCCCAAGACAACCCAGCGTCTTGGGTTCCCATTACAGTGGCATAGGTCTTTCCTATGACCAGTCTAATTGTTGGAAAACATATGTGTCATTTAGGCACTGTTGTTAGGAAGTTTTAGGCTTAACAGATTATAGAGCTACTAGTGTAAAAGCCTGTGTACACGGGCCTCCCAGCACCTGTGTTCCTGCTTTCGGGCACTCTCTACAGTGCATGACTGCACCGGACATTCGGGCAGTCTCTACTGCGTATGACTGCATCAGACAAACATACATCAGGCCTTTTATATTATAGGATTTTGTCTTCCAGCAAGTTAAATAGTAATAGTTAAACATTAACATTAATTAGTTTTTTTAATAAAGAATAGTTAAAAGGATAGTAATGTCTTACATATATAAAAAGTAATATTGTAGAGAATACAAAAGAAATCCATCAATGCCATTCCTATCTCTCAAACCTTTATGGTTTGAGAGATACAACATTTTATAGTTCTCCCCTCCCTGATGTCAGCAGAGCCGAAATAGCAATATTTAAAAAGAACTACTTCATTGGAACGGTCTAAAAAGTGTGCTTGCCCTGCTAAAGAACCGTCGGCTGGTCCCAGGACCGGGGTCTCCTGCTGTCAGTGGATCGCTGACTTCAGGGAAAGGGGATGGATGAGGGAACTTTAGCTGCAAACATCTATCAAACCACAAAGATCTGAGAGATAGCAATGGCATCGATGGATTTATTTTTTTTATTCTCTAAAATATTACTTTTTATTTATCTAAGACAGTACTATTCCTTTAAATCGGGAACTACAATGTGAATAATTTGTGCAATCCTAATAAAATATGAGACATTAGGAAAAGAATGTCTAATTTGCTATACTCAACTAATTCTAGATACTTTTTTATCAGTGTAAATAATAATAAAAAAGTGTGTCCGTATTGTTACAGTGTGTAAATGCAGTGCATTGTATACCCTTATGGCACTCAAAGGGTTAATTATTCTTACTTGGGAAATGTGTACCCCCTCCAGTGTCTGTATGGTTACAGTATATAAGAATTCTTCCTATAAAATACTGTGTGAAACTAGAGAAATGTAAGTTTCTACATTTACTAAATATTCCTCCCCCTATAGAAGGTATTTTACCATAACAGGATTTATTCTTGGGGTGCAGTATGCTGCACATCTAATGAGGGGTTATTGGGGCTTTTCTTAAATTTCCCTACTGCTTTTTAGTAGCTGCAGGGTTTGTCAAACTGACACGTTTCTCATATAAACAAGATTCCCTTTATTTCTGTCTGTACTGGTTTCCTGAAGTCCTATCCCTGGACCTTACATCCCCTCCCCCCGGCCAAATTTATCAGGTGTTTTAATAAAAGGTCTCAGACTGTAACGTTAAAGAGCATCCTCAGTTTTAGAACCGTCACTCTGTAATCTATAATCTTTAGGGGTTTTAAATCCTCATTTATATGAAGGAGAGGGTAATTTTAATTTTAGGAGTATTTTAGGACTGGCGGAATCTCCTTTGATTCCCGTTATATTTACATTGGGTTTCTTCTTCATTTCCCTTTTTATTTTCTTAGATCTGAGGTTTACTACAACAGTGTACGATCTTTACCTACAGTATAATACTTTAAAGGGGAACTTTCACCCCCCAATAACTTCATGTCCACTTACTGCTCACCTGGCGACTAGCTGCTTAGTAGCGCTAGTCGCCAGAAATCTTACCCGGTTCTCAAGATTTCTGCGTTTTACAGGAGCAGGAAGCACGGACGTCTCTTCACAGTGACGTCCGTGCGCCTGCGCTGTCAGTCCCTTGTGCACCGTACGGTGCACCAAGGGACTGACAAGGGACTGACAGCGCAGGAGCACAGACGTCACTGTGAAGAGACGTCCGTGCTTCCTGCTCCTGTAAAACGCCGAAATCTTGAGAACCGGGTAAGATTTCTGGCGACTAGCGCTACTAAGCAGCTAGTCGCCAGGTGAGCAGTAAGTGGACATGAAGTTATTGCGGGGTGAAAGTTCCCCTTTAAGTATTGTTAATTATTTCTGCTCTCCTGTTGTAATAGTTTATTAATAACTATTCTTATTTAAGACAGCCTCATGCTATTTCATGATTACTCTGGATAAATCTTAATCTCAGAGACTAAACGGACACTATGCAGCTGACTTTATTTACTCAACTTAAAGTATCAGCCGAGGAAGCAACAGTTACTTTCCCATGGGTTTATTTATCATGCATGGAACTGATTGCAGAATCCCAACTTGCTGCTTCTTCTACAAGGTTAATGGATAACCCAGGGGGTAATAAAGCATTCATTAAGGCTCTATTCTTTTGAATGTATTCTGACATTTAGCCAGAGGGTTAAATCTTTTGGCTTATTGGGAGCATGTCCTATAATTGTTTTAAAGGGACAGTAATGTCCTAGAAAAGATCATTATAGTTTTGCAGTGCTTAAAAAATTAAACAATATGCAACAAATCCTATCAGGAAGGTCTGATAAAGACTAATGTATTTGGTAGCAGAAAAAGCTATAAAATTACTGGGGTATGAGAAGGTTGAACTTGATGGATTTGTGTCTTTATTCAACCTAATTTACTATGTTACTATCTCTCAAACCGCTATGGTTTGAGAGATATTTGGCACTAAAGTCCCCCCCCTTCCCCTTTCCCTGGCTTTAGCGCTGTGCTGACTGCAGGGGAATCCTGTCCGGGGACCAAGCGGTGGCTCTCCAGCAGAGCCAAAATCCCGTTATTGGAAATTAATTACTTAATTGGAAAGGTCTACAAAGTGTGCCTGGTTTGCATGCACACTTTGTAGACTATTCCAATGAAGTAATTAGTTTTAAATAATGCAATTCCGGCTCTGCTGAAGAGCTTCCTCGTGTCGGCCGACACAAATCTCCTGCTGTCAGCTTTACAGCTAACATCAGGAGAAGGGGAGGGAGGGGGGTACTTTGAATGTGACTATCTCTCAAACCATAGTGGTTTGAGATAGAGGATTTATTGCATATAGTTTAAAACTATAAAGATTTTTTCTGGGACATTACTGTCCCTTTAATGTTGAACAATGGGTATCCCTTAAAATAAGGTTGACCACCTGCAGGTATAATAGGTGTATGTCTAGTTAATACTTGATTTATAATGCAGACATTACGTTAAAAAATCTTATTTCAGTGAGACACTGAACTGCATGAGCTGCAGCAGGAATTTCATCTAATCTCTCAGAACTGTAATAATAAAAAGCTGGGACAGCACCATGCTCCAGAATGCTTTAAAGGGTTATGCTGCTTATGGAATTAAATATATTTAGTGGATGTCCTGATATGTTAACAGTGTAGTAATATTTAAATTAACATTGTCTGAAATAATATAATCTATATCTTGAAATGTAATGCTAAAGGCTTATCACGGTCCCCGTGATCCTGTGTGTCACTCTCTACTGTGCTGCTCCCTGATTGGTTGAGCTGTGTTGGCCAGCCCCTGGTTACCTGTCTTATTCTGTCCGCCGGCACCTGACAGGTGTCCTTTCGTGGTGTTCCTAAGCCTTGCTGCTGTTCATGTGTTCCTGATTTCCGGTGTACCGATTTGGCCTGTTTGACGACTCTCCTGTGTTCCTGCTTGTTGCTGATCCGGCTTGTCTACGAACCCGCTCTGTTACCGACCCTGCCTGGCTGACGTTCCTGCTTGTTGCTGATCCGGCTTGTCTACGAACCCGCTCAGTTACCGACCCGGCCTGGCTGACGTTCCTGCTTGTTGCTGATCCGGCTTGTCTACGAACCCGCTCAGTTACCGACCCGGCCTGGCTGACTTTCCTGCTTGTTGCTGATTCGGCTTGTCTACGATTCTCTACAGTTCCCGGTTCCAGTCTGACTACGTTCCTGCTGCTGTACTATTGGGCGACATTCTGATTCCTGTAGTCGCGCTTGTGCTAGACTGACCTTAACCCTTGGTCACTGGGTTGCTGATTAACGCTTCTGAGCTGTACTACTAGCTGAGTCTCCTTAAGCTTGCAGAGCTGTACCATCAGGGCGATACCGATTGCGGAGCCGATTGCTTGCTGTGCCTCTCCTCCTACCAGGTGCCGTGGTTAACCCTTGCAGTGCTACGCTACTACTGCTGAGCCGGCCGCTTGGGCCTGAGAGACGGCGGCTCATACTTACACCCGTGCAGAGTAGTTGTTCCGGTACCGTACCGGTGGTCTTCTGGCCCATGCACTTGCACTGGTGGAGTCGTTATACGCCCGTGGGGGCTACTTGGCACTAGCTATTGGCTTCCGCTTATGCCCAAGGGGGCTAGATTCTTCCACTTACAGCTTGCAGTCTCCGTGATACGCCCGTGGGGGCTAACAATCCTCGCTCTTGCAGCTTGTAGTCTCCGGTATACGCCTGTGGGGGCTGACGACTCACGCTTCCCTAGTACTGGTGGCATTTGTTATGCCCATGGGGGCTATCCGTTATTGCTCTAGCGTTCTGGGTCAGTTCTGCCGTTAGCAAGTCGCTTGCTCTCCTACAGACTCTGTATTGAACTCCTCACTCTTATACAAGCCTTATCTACACCTTGGGCGTGCCAGCACCACTACAGAGACTGACGAGGACTGTGTTAACTATTAAGTGCTCATCTCAATCGTATCTGCCCTTTGTATATGTTTATACACATATTCTACTTTGTCTGTATCCAATATACTGGCCTGTAAGGTGCTTTACAATTATCCCTTGTTATCCACTTTGTGCCTGTAGAGGGCGACCTTGTTCATTATTTTCTGTCAATAAAACTGTGTTTTATCATACCCTCTGTCTGAGTGTCTGAAAACCGTAACAGTACGAAAGGGCCATGACCTCAGACAGCAAGGGAGATACTGGCACACAGAATATCCATTGGCGAATGGATGTTCACGAGCAGCGCCTCGACCAGTTGGCACTGGCCTTGCAGACCTTACTTGAGTGAACAGTACACCTAGACAAACCTAATCAGTCTCCGGTGGTCACCCCAGTCTCGACACCGGAGAACCTGCCTGTAGTTCCTACGCAGACCAGAGGGTTCACGGCGGCGGCGCCGTTACCGTTAAGATATGATGGCGAACCTAACCAATGCAGAGGCTTTGTCAATCAGTTGGAGATATTCTTTGAACTCACGCCTCAGGCATTCCCTAACGACCGAAGTAAGGTTGGGTTCATGATTTCCCTATTAACTGGCAAGGCTTTATCTTGGGCGAATCCTTTGTGGGAGAATGCCAAACCCTGTACCCTGAACTTTAAAGAGTTCATAAGACAGTTCTGCAGAGTGTTCGAGGTACCTGGCAGAGCAGCTTCTGCTGCCAAGAGGTTGCTGGAGATACAACAGGGCGACCATACCCTGGGCGATTACGCTATTGAATTTCGAACCTTGGCAGCAGAGGTGGGCTGGAATAATGAGGCGCTGGTCGCAGCGTTTGCCCAGGGCCTATCAGGTTCCATCAAGGATGAAATTGCTGCCAGAGACGTGCCTAATGATTTGGATGAGTACATCGATTATGTCATTCTCATTGACTCCCGCATTCGCGAGAGGCGGATGGCTAAGAGGGTGAAATCGAGGAATTATGGGCACGGCAGTCTTTTAAACCCACCCTCGCCACCCTGTCCTCCTGAACGTACAGCTGATACTGGGGAACCAATGCAGCTCGGGTTCACCAGACTAACTAAGGAGGAGAGGGCGCACCGTAAAAGAATGGGCCTATGCCTATACTGTGGTAAAGCTGGGCACCAATTACGCACTTGCCCGGTGTAACGGTTTTCTGATACTCAGACCAGGGTATGAAGTAAAAACACAGTTTTATTGAATCAGGAATGTAAAACAATACCCCTAAGGGCCAGCACAGGAATAACAGTAATAGCAATTACAGACAAAGTGAATGCACACAATGGTAGGAATATGTGCTATGTATAGACGGGGAATAACCCCAAAGGGTTAACAGGTGCAATAGGAGAGACTCAGTCTTTAGATTGGCCAACGCCCAGGATATATAGCAGTCTCTGGAACACAGTCTCTGAGTAGCAGAAAAGGAGTAAAGTGTCTGTGCTGAATACACTCTCAAGTTGGAATAGGAATGCACACCAGTGCCCAAAGCTGAGTCAATACCACCTCCGTGGGCTTAAGAGGAATGCTACTGCCAGAGCTGAAGTAACCAGAACCAGGATCGCCCTTAATTGAGAATAGTAGTACCCCTGTGTGTGCCAAATGGATTGTGCCCTGACACCCCTTGTGTGCCAATACTGATGGTTACTGCACAAGCTACAAAGAGCCGAAGCATTGGGAAGTGCAGTGAATAGCGTACCCTCTGAGCGTATGTAGGCCGGAGCCAGGACACCCTTCCGGTGCCGTTCTCAAATCTCACAGCAAGAGCAAACAGACTACCAGCGCCAGCCGGCACGGTCACGGTGCACACAGAACACCAGACAGACAGTGCTCTGCGGGAGAATAATAGGCAGTAATAGAGGTACTCAGAGTAGCGGCTCGAACGGGTAACCATATGCTTGGCAAACGATAAAGGAGGCAGTAGACTGGAGACTACAGGCACTGCACGGGTTAAGTGGTTCTGTACAGGAGAGAACAGCTTAGCAAACAGCAAATGGCAAAGCAACCTCAGGCTACAGCTAGACGATAGTGAGAGGAACAGCGAGTCACTTAAACAGTTCAGAATGTCGCCGGAGCGACCGAAGCAATACTGGAACACCGGAACAGCAGACAGGACCGGAGCGGCAACCGGATCAATGCTGCAGTAGTCACTACAGCCGAGGAACAGGATCAATCGTGGAGCAGAGTCGTCAGACAGAACCGGGTCAATCACGGAGCAGAGTCGTCAGCCAGAACCGGGTCAATCACTGAGCAGGGTCGTCAGCCAGAACCGGGTCAATCACTGAGCAGGGTCGTCAGCCAGAACCGGGTCAATCACGGAGCAGGGTCGTCGGCCAGAACCGGGTCAATCACGGAGCAGGATCAGGAGAGGAGTCAGACAAGCCGGGTCGGTACACAGGAGACACTGAAACACAGCAATGAGGCGTAGGAACAGGAACACCATGAAAGGGTAACTGACAAGTGCCCAAGCTCCAGCATATAAAGGAACATCCTGGGCGGGCCAATCGGCTTCCTCCAATGCACAGGGAAATCGGCCCAGATTGACAGGAAAGCACGGGGACCGTGATAGTACCCCCCTCTCAAAGACCCCCTCCCCTGCCGAAGGGTCTAGGTTTCTGAGGATATTTAGAGTGAAAGTTGCGCATCAATCGTGGAGCATGGAGGTCCTTGTGGTCTACACAAGAGTGCTCCTCAGGCCCATACCCTTTCCAGTGGACCAAATATTGCAACTTGCCTCTAAATCTCCTGGAGTCAATAATGCTCTGAACTTCGTATTCCTCTTGGCCCTGCACATCCACCGGCCCAGGAACCACCGGAGTGGTAGTATAGCGGTTGCAAACCAAGGGCTTTAATAATGACACATGGAACACATTGTGAATACGCATAGTATTAGGAAGTTCCAATGCGTATGCCACAGGATTGACCTTGCGAATAATCTTAAATGGCCCAATGAACCGGGGGGCCAGTTTGTTCGAAGGCACTTGCAGGTTGAGATTCCTGGAGGAAAGCCATACCCTGTGCCCAACCTGGAAGGAGACCGCTGGCAGCCGTCTGCGATTGGCATGCCGCTGATGTCTGTGGAAGGACTGACTGAGGGACCTTTGTACCTGTGCCCAAATGGAGCAGAGCTGCTCCATGTGCTCGTCCAGAGCCGGAATCTGTTGGGACTGAAATGAGTCTGGGAGTAGACAGGGTTGGAACCCATAATTAACAAGGAATGGAGAGCTCCCAGACGATGAATTAACCGCACAGTTCCTGGCGAACTCTGCCCACGGCAACAGGTCGGCCCAGTTATCATGATGATCAGTCACAAAGCAGCGTAAAAACTGCTCCAGTCCCTGATTGGCACGCTTGGCGGACCCGTTGGTCTGGGGATGGTAGGTGGAGGAAAAGGATAATTGAATACCCATCTGGCCACAGAATGCCCTCCAGAATCTCGACACGAATTCACTCCCCCGGTCTGACACGATCACTCTTGGAACCCCATGCAAGCGGAATACTTCTCTGGCAAAAATTGATGCCAATTCCTGGGCTGAGGGAAGGCCAGAGAGGGGCACGAAATGAGCCATTTTAGAGAACCTATCCACCACCATCAGGATAAACGTATAGCCCTTGGAGCTTGGCAGCTCTCCCAAGAAATCAATAGAAATATGGGACCAAGGACGATCACCATTAGGCACTGGTTGGAGCAGTCCCACCGGGAGATGTCTGGGAGTTTTGGCACAGGCGGCGCAAGCAGCAGTAAATGCAGAGCAGTCAGCTTTCAGAGAGGGCCACCAGAATGTTCGTGACAATGACCATGCCAACTGATCTCTGCCAATGTGCCCAGCTGCCTTAGATGAGTGATAGGTCTCAAGTAACCGGGTACGGAAAGGTTCGTCCACAAAACACTTGCCAACTGGGGTTTCAGGAGGTGCCCGAACTTGTGACGCCAAGATTTGCTCTCCCAGTGGCGAAGTGATGCTGGTACGAATAGTAGCCAGGATCCTATCTGGCTGAATTATGGGAACCGGGGCCTCATCCCTCTCAATGTCTGTGCAGAATTGTCTAGAAAGAGCATCTGCCCTAATATTCTTGGACCCTGGCAAGTATGATACTATGAAATTAAATCTGGACAGAAATAGGGCCCAACGAGCCTGGCGAGATGACAGCCTTTTGCTTCGGATAGGTAAATCAAGTTCTTATGGTCCGTGAGGATTAACACTGGGGTTCTTGTGCCTTCCAGAAGATGTCGCCATTCTTTTAATGCCAAGATGATAGCCAACAATTCCCTATCACCAATTTCGTAATGGCTTTGGGCACTAGACAGTTTTTTGGAAAAGAACCCACACGGCCTCAGGTTACCCCCTTCCTTGGGGCGTTGGGAGAGAACTGCCCCTACCCCAACCTCGGAGGCATCGACCTCTAGCGTAAAAGGCAGGGTAGGATTAGGGTGGGATAGTATAGGAGCAGATGCAAACGCCTTCTTGAGGGTTTCAAAGGCCATCTCAGCTGCCTCAGACCATTGAGAGGGATTCGCACCCTTATGCGTAAGGTCAGAAAGAGGTTTTGTAATGGTATAAAATGGGAACTTTTGGGAAATTATGAATAAATTTTCTGTAATAGTTGGCAAAGCCCAGAAACCTTTGGATAGCGCTTAACCCCTTGGGTCATGGCCATTGTAGGACTGCAGCCAACTTCTCTTGGTGCATAGCTATGCCATCCTTAGATATAACAAAACCCAAGAAGGGTACTTGGGAACAGTGAAATTCACATTTCTCTAGTTTGCAGAACAATTTGTTCTTGCATAATCTAAGCAATACCTCCGAAACATCCTGGATGTGCTGGGTTACATTAGCAGAATGGATCAATATATCGTCCAGGTACACAACCACACAAGACTGTAACATGTAGCGGAGGATATCGTTAATGAACTCCTGAAATACGGCAGGTGCATTACATAACCCAAATGGCATAACTAGATATTCGTAGTGGCCTGACCTAGTATTGAATGCTGTCTTCCACTCATCACCGGCCCTTATCCTTATTAGGTTGTAGGCAGCACGTAGATCGAGTTTCGTAAAGATAGAGGAGCCTTTCAACCTGTCAAATAACTCTGTGATGAGTGGAATCGGGTATGCATATTTGGACATCAGCTTATTGAGTCCACGGTAGTCAATACACGGTCGTAATTCGCCACTTTTCTTTTTCACGAAAAAGAACCCTGCACCTGCCGGAGAGGATGATTTACAAATAATCCCTCGTCTGAGGACATCCTCAATGTATTCCTCCATGGCCCTAGTCTCCTCACAGGACAATGGGTACATCCTACCCCTCGGTGGCACCACTCCCGGGGGCAAATCAATAGCGCAATCATATGGCCGATGCTGCGGCAGTGCGCTAGCCTCACCCTTACTGAATACGTCACTGAACTTGCTGTATTCAGCTGGCACAGAATGAGAGGTACACATAATCTTGACTGGACGAGATAGACAGTGACCAGAGCAGTGGTCAGACCATGACTTAATTTCACACGTTTGCCAGTCAAACTGGGGATTATGCAGCATTAACCAAGGGAACCCCAGAATGACCGCATGATGGGGTGAGTGAATAATCTGGAAACAAACCTCCTCCTTGTGGAGGACCCCAACAGACATAGTGAGGAGAGTAGTCTCCATGGTGATAAGGGCTGGTTCTAGAGGTCTGCCATCAATAGCCTCAATGGCTAGCGGAGTATCTCTTTTAGACAGAGGAATAGTGTGTCTTTCAGCAAATGCCCGGTCCATGAAATAGCCTGCTGTGCCAGAATCTACCAGGGCTAGTACCTCCACAGCTTGGTCGCCTAGGAGAAAACTCACCGGTATGGTGGGTTTCTTGGAACAAGGATCTGGGGACGATTGTACACCACCTAGGGCCTGTCCCCCAAGGTACCCTAGGTGCGTGCGTTTCCAGGACGTACTGGACATGTGCGTAGTAAGTTCCCATTTTTACCACAATATAGGCATAACCCTTGTCTTTTGCGGTAGGCCCTCTCCTCCTTAGACATCCTAGTGAAGCCGATCTGCATAGGCTCCCCTGTTTCAGGTACCCGGTCAGGAGGAATGGGAGGAGAGGGTGGGTTAAACGACCTCTCGTGCCCATGGGTCTTGGAACTAGCCCTCTTTGCCAAGCGCCTCTCTCGCATGCGGGTATCAATGAGTATCACGTAATCTATATACTCATCTAAATCAGTAGGTACCTCCCTGGCAGCAATCTCATCCTTGATGGAGTCGGATAGGCCTTGTGCAAAGGCTGCCAGGAGTGCCTCATTATTCCAGGCCACCTCTGCAGCTAGAATCCGAAATTCTATTGCATACTCCGCCACAGTGCGATCGCCCATCTGTATTACCATCAATTTTTTTGCCGCAGAGGTAGCTCGCCCTGGTGTCTCGAATACTCTGCGAAACTGTCTGACAAATTCGTTAAAGCTCAGAGTACAGGGTTTAGCCTGCTCCCATAAAGGATTAGCCATGCCAGGGCTTTGCCAGTTAAGAGATATCATGAACCCCACCTTGCTACGGTCATTCGGAAAAGCATGGGGTGTGAGTTCTAGGAATATCTCTAGTTGGTTAAGGAACCCTCTGCACAGTGTGGGTTCGCCATCATATCTTAGCGGTAACGGTGCTGCCGCTGTAAAACTTCTAGAGGGAGGCAACAATTGCCCAGTAGTATTATCCGGTGTCATGCCTTGGGGGACCACCGGATTTTGATTCGGTTTATATTCAAGAATTCTGCTGGAACAGGAATATCATTAGCAATAGCCAACATGGCTTTGTGAAAGATAGGTCTTGTCAAACGAACTTGATCGCATTTTATGAAAAAGTAAGTAATAATATAGATGAGGGAGAGGCGGTTGACGTGATCTATTTAGACTTTGCCAAGGCATTTGATACAGTTCCACACAAGAGGTTACTGTACAAATTGAATGAAATAGGACTAGGGCAAAATATTTGTGAGTGGATTGGAAATTGGCTGAAAGATAGAATGCAAAGAGTGGTAGTAAATGGCAAGTTCTCCAGTTGGATAAACGTGATAAGTGGAGTGCCTCAGGGATCTGTCCTGGGTCCTCTTCTTTTTAATTTGTTTATTAATGACCTCCCAGAGGGCATAGGAAGCCATGTATCAGTGTTTGCCGATGACACAAAATTAAGTAAGGTAATAAAGTCTGAACTGGATGTGTCTTCATTACAAGAGGACTTGGACAAATTGAGTAACTGGGCAGGCAAATGGCAAATGAGATTCAATATAGACAAGTGTAAAGTTATGCATTTTGGGTATAATAATAAAAATGCAACATATAGTTTAAATGGTGTTTCTCTGGGGAAATCTACTAATGAAAAGGATTTAGGAGTAATGGTAGACAATAGACTTTGCAGTAGCATGCAGTGCCAGCTGGCAGCTGCAAAGGCCAAGAAGATATTGGCATGTATTAAAAGGGGTATTGACTCAAGGGAGGAAGATATAATTATGCCTCTTTACAGGTCCATGGTAAGACCCCACCTAGAATATGCTGTTCAATTCTGGGCGCCCTTTCTGAAGAAGGACATTATGGAACTAGAGAGAGTGCAGAGGAGGGCTACAAAACTAGTAAGGGGAATGGAATGTTTTAGTTATGAAGAGAGGCTAGAAAAGTTAAACTTGTACACACTAGAGAAACGGCGTCTTAGAGGGGATATGATAACACTATATAAATATGTTCAAGGCCCATATAAAGGGCTTTCAAAAGACCTGTTCATTAACAGAACAGTACACAGGACAAGGGGCCACCCGCTTAGACTTGAGGAAAGGAGATTTAATCTACAACAGCGGAAGGGTTTCTTTACAGTAAGGACAATAAAGGTATGGAATGCACTTCCGGAGGAGGTGGTGCTATCAAATACATTAGATGCCTTTAAAAGGGGCCTGGATACTTATTTAAAAGAGCATAATATAGAGGGCTATGCACGTTAGTATTGGGATTAATATTTAGTTAGGGCTTGTTGATCCAGGGAGAAATCTGATTGCCATTTGGAGTCAGATGCCTTCTTTTGGGTCAGCGATGGTAAACAGGAATAGGAAAAGGGTTGAACTGGATGGACGCAAGTCTTTTTTCAACCTAAATTACTATGTAACTATGTAATCAAGGATGTTTCTGAGGTCTTGACTACGTAAAAATAAATTGTTTTGTAAATTGGAGAAGTGCGAATTTCACAGGTCCCAAGTACCCTTCCTGGGATTCGTGATCTCTAAAGATGGCATTGCTATGGAACAGGAGAAGTTGGCAGCAGTCCTACAGTGGCCTCGTCCCCAAGGGTTAAAAGCTATTCAGCGGTTCCTGGGCTTTGCCAACTATTATAGGAAATTTATTCAGAACTTCTCCACTATTGTGAAACCTTTGTCTGACTTAACTCATAAGGGTGCCACTCCTTCTCAATGGTCTGAGGCAGCTGAGAACGCGTTTGAGACACTGAAATCTGCATTTGCTTCTGCTCCAGTGCTGTCCCACCCTAACCCAGCCCTGCCATTTACCCTAGAAGTTGATGCCTCTGAGGTTGGGGTTGGGGCAGTGCTCTCCCAACGCCCGGTGGGAGGTGGTACATTGAGACCTTGTGGGTTCTTTTCAAAGAAACTGTCCAGCGCCCAAAGCCATTATGAGATTGGTGACAGGGAACTCTTGGCTATCATTCTGGCACTGAAGGAGTGGCGCCACCTATTGGAAGGCACTAAGACACCAGTACTAATTCTGACTGACCACAAGAATTTGACATATCTTTCAGAGGCCAAGAGACTCTCCTCACGTCAGGCCAGATGGGCGCTCTTTTTCTCCCGGTTCAACTTTGTGGTTTCCTACCTACCGGGTTCTAAGAATGTCAGGGCAGATGCCTTGTCCAGACAGTTTGTGTCAGACATTGAGAAGGAGGAAGAGCCAGTACCCATCATTCAGCCAGATCGTATTCTGGCCACTATCCGCACTAGTATCACTTCACCACTGGGGGAAGAAATTTTGGCCTCTCAGGCTAGGACTCCCCTGGAAACCCCAGTAGGCAAGTGTTTTGTCGATGAGCCATTCCGTACCCGTCTATTAGAAACCTACCACTCATCTAAGGCGGCTGGGCACATCGGGAGGGATCAGCTATATTGGTCCCTATCCCAGTTATTTTGGTGGCCTTCCCTTAGGGCTGATTGCTCCGCTTTTACTGCAGCCTGTGCCGCCTGTGCCAAGACACCCAGGCATCTTCCAGTAGGTTTGCTTCAGCCAGTCCCTAATGGCGACCGCCCATGGTCCCATATTTCCATTGATTTTCTGGGAGAATTGCCAGCGTCCAGAGGGTACACATTTATCCTTATGGTGGTTGATATGTTCTCTAAGATGGCTCATTTTGTGCCTCTCCCTGGTCTTCCATCGGCTCAGGAGTTGGCTATGATATTTGCCAAGGAAGTGTTTCGGCTGCACCGGGTGCCTAGAGTGGTGGTGTCTGACCGAGGGAGCCAGTTCGTGTCCAGATTCTGGAGGGCATTTTGTGGTCAGATGGGCATCCAGTTGTCCTTTTCTTCTGCCTATCATCCCCAGACCAATGGAGCCGCTGAGCGTGCCAATCAAGGACTGGAACAGTTCTTGCGCTGTTTTGTAACCGATCATCATGACAATTGGGCCGACCTGTTGCCTTGGGCGGAGTTTCCCAGGAATTGTGCAGTTAATTCATCGTCCGGGAGTTCCCCGTTTCTCATTAATTATGGGTTCCAGCCCTGCCTACTCCCGGACTCGTTCCAGGCACAACAGATTCCAGCTCTGGATGAGCATATCGAGCAGCTTCGCTTCACTTGGGCACAGGTGCAGAGGACCCTCAGCCAGTCATTTCAGCACTACCAGAAGTATGCCAATCATAGACGGCTACCAGCGGTTTCCTTTCAGGTGGGGGACAGAGTATGGCTTTCCTCCAGAAATCTCAAGTTGCAGGTGCCTTCCAATAAGCTGGCACCTCGGTTCATTGGCCCATTTAAAGTTACCCGCAAGGTGAATCCTGTCTCATATGCATTGGAACTTCCAGCTTCTATGCACATACATAATGTGTTCCATGTATCTTTGTTAAAACCATTGGTGTGCAACCGTTACACTACCACACCAGTGATTCCTGGGCCGGTGGATGTTTAGGGCCAGGACGAATATGAGGTACAGAGTATCATTGATTCTAGGAGATTTAGGGGGGAAGTTGCAATACTTGGTCCACTGGAAGGGATATGGCCCTGAGGAACGCTCCTGGGTAGATCAGAAGGACCTCCACGTGCCCAGGCTGTTGCGCAACTTCCACTCTAAATACCCTCAGAAACCAAGACCTACAGCAGGGAGAGGGGGTCTTTGAGAGGGGGGTACTATCACGGCCCCCGTGATCCTGTGTGTCACTCTCTACTGTGCTGCTCCCTGATTGGTTGAGCTGTGTTGGCCCGCCCCTGGTTACCTGTCTTATTCTGGCCGCTGGCACCTGACAGGTGCCCTTTCGTGGTGTTCCTGAGCCTTGCTGCTGTTCATGTGTTCCTGATTTCCGGTGTACCGATTTAGCCTGTTTGACGACTCTCCTGTGTTCCTGCTTGTTGCTGATCCGGCTTGTCTACGAACCCGCTCAGTTACCGACCCGGCCTGGCTGACGTTCCTGCTTGTTGCTGATCCGGCTTGTCTACGAACCCGCTCTGTTACCGACCCGGCCTGGCTGACGTTCCTGCTTGTTGCTGATCCGGTGTGTCTACGATTCTCCACAGTTCCCGGTTCCAGTCTGACTACGTTCCTGCTGCTGTACTACTGGGCGACATTCTGATTCCTGTAGTCGCGCTTGTGCTAGACTGACCTTAACCCTTGGGTCACTGGGTTGCTGATTAACGCTTCTGAGCTGTACTACTAGCTGAGTCTCCTTAAGCTTGCAGAGCTGTACCATCAGGGTGATACCGATCGCGGAGCCGATTCCTTGCTGTGCCTCTCCTCCTACCAGGTGCCGTGGTTAACCCTTGCAGTGCTACGCTACTACTGCTGAGCCGGCCGCTTGGGCCTGAGAGACGGCGGCTCATACTTTCACCCGTGCAGAGTAGTTGTTCCGGTACCATACCGGTGGTCTTCTGGCCCACACACTTGCACTGTTGGAGTCGTTATATGCCCGTGGGGGCTACTTGGCACCAGCTATTGGCTTCCGCTTATGCCTGAGGGGGCTAGATTCTTCCACTTACAGCTTGCAGTCTCCGTGATACGCCCGTGTGGCTAACGATCCTCGCTCTTGCAGCTTGTAGTCTCTGGTATACACCCATGGGGGCTGACGACTCACACTTCCCTAGTACTGGTGGCATTTGTTACGCCCGTGGGGGCTATCCGTTATTGCTCTAGCGTTCTGGGTCAGTTCTGCCGTTAGCAAGTCGCTTGCTCTCCTACAGACTCTGTATTGAACTCCTCACTCTTATACAAGCCTTATCTACACCTTGGGCGTGCCAGCACCACTACAGAGACTGACGAGGACTGTGTTAACTATTGAGTGCTCATCTCAATCGTATCTGCTCTTTGTATATGGTTGTACACATATTCTACCTTGTCTGTATCCAATATATTGGCCTGTAAGGGGCTTTGCAATTATCCCTTGTTATCCACTGTGTGCCTGTAGAGGGCGATCTTGTTCATTATTTTCTGTCAATAAAACTGTGTTTTATCATACCTGATATCTGAGTGTCTGAAAACCGTAACAAGGCTACAGCAATATTATTGGCTATAAAGTTAACTGGTATTAAATAATACCTGGCATCTCGTCCCATACACTAAATTATATTAATTATTCCATAATTAACTAGCAAAGTGGGATGGAGCTGCCCGTCAGGCTATATAGGGAATTAATGCACACACACGGATGCAAGACACACACACACACAGAGACACACGCAAATGCACACACATGCACTGAGATGCATAAAGAGCGACACAGTCATACACACATACATGCAATGCACAACATGCAGACACAGAGTGTGATACAGACATGCAACACACACAGTGAGGAACACACAGGCACACACAGAGACACACACACAGAAGTGAGTCATAAGGGGATGACTTATGTCATTGTACTGAGTCTGTGTTTGTACATATGCCTCCACTGTGGCATTCATTCATGTAGTTGAAATGCATGTGGTAATTGCACATACTATCGTGGAAGGTGGATCGTGCTGGCTTCCGGGGTGTGAGTGAGTGTGAGTAAGTGTAAATGAGTGAGAGTGAGTGTGTGAATGTGAGTGCATGAGTGTGAGTGAGTGTGATAGAGTGAGAGAGTGTGAGTGAGAGGGTGTGAGAGTGTGAGTGAGTGTGAGTATTTGTGATTGTGTGTGAGTGTGATTGAGTGTGTGTGTGTGTGTGTGAGAGAGTGTGTGAGCAAGTGTGAGAGTGTGTGAGCAAGTGTGAGAGTGAGTGTGTGTGAGAGAGTGAGTGTGTGTGACAGTGAGTGTGAGTGTGTGTGATTGAGTGAGAGTGTGAATGTGTGTGATTGAGTGAGTGTGAATGAGTGTGTGTGAGATTGAGTTTGAGTGAGTATGTGAGTGTGAATGTGTGTGATTGAGTTTGAGTGAGTGAGAGTGTGAATGTGTGTGAGTTTGAGTGAGAATGTGTGAGAGTGAGTGTGAGTGAGAGTGTGTGAGTGAGAGTGAATGAGTGTGTGTGAGAGTGAGCGTATGTGAGTGAGTGTGAGTGTGTATGAATTTGTGTGAGTGAGAGTGTGGGTGTGTGATAGTGAGTGTGTGTGTTTGTGTATGTGGTGTAGGAGCGAGTGGCAGCCATTTTGTTTTTTCAGTCACTTGGATAGTGGTGGGTGGGCTGGATAGTGGGGGCAGGCCAACTCCCTGCATGATTTAAATCACTCCCCCATTGAATCACCCAAGGGGTGCAGTAACTCCTCCTTACTTAAGCTGAGGTAACATAGCAATATAACACACAGTGGCTCTTCAGTTGAGGCAACGTAGCAGTATGCTGAGGGAACAAATAGAAAATGGTGTTTGAGGCTTGCCCTCTAACATACAGCAAAGCATCTCTCTCCCTTTAAGGAGAAAGGGCAGGAAGTGGAGGAGTGACAGTTGAAAACAGACAGTTAGTGAGGTTGACTGAAGAGATGAAAAGAGTTAAATAAAAGAGTTGCTATTAAGTTTATCCCTGAGTTTGTATTTTATGGAAACATTACACCCTCATACAGAAACAGAGTGTATGGAGGGTTACAATTATCTGTGGGAGGTGAAACTGTGTTTGTGGGGTCATGATCCTGAGTGAGAGTGTGTGTGGACCGGGAGAAGTTATTGATATCCCTTACTTCAGGAGCGAGTGGCAGGTATATTTTTTTTTGTCAGTTGAATAGTGGTGGGTGGGCTGGAGGGGGCGGGCCAACTCCCTGTATGATAAACATGCCCCCATTGAATCACCAATGGGAGCAGTAATGTCCCCACTGAATCACCCAATGGGAGTTGTGTCATCTGATGAGACATAAATTATTTAATGAGGCGTTCTGTGCAATGTGTGTGTGTTTTCTGAGGAGACATAAATTATGTGCTGTGTGTGAGTAACCATAAAGAATAAGCCTCATTACATAATTTTATTTATATAGAAGATGATTATATCTCTACCATGCTGTGTGCATAATATCATTCCTCTGCCATGATATGAGTGTACCTTCCCTTACTTATAAGGGGTCCGTGGAATAAAATAATGTATATATGGGTAACATAAAGATTACTTAAAATAAACTCTTCCTTATAAAGTCTCAGGGGGCAGTTATTCTCTGCTGTAAGTAAAACTTCAGATACCCCTGATTTTGTATATGTAGAATGGCCTCGCAATTCCTTAGAATATAGTGAGTACAATAAAGAAAAGGGTGAAAGTTAGAAATATACTTTAACAGGAATATATTTATTATTATGCATATACCATAAATTATACAGAAATATAAAGGTATGATTAGTAAATTCAGTATAAATAGCAGTGTATAAGTAATAATATACATGTTTGTAATAAGAAAACTATTACATACCAGTAGTCTTGCATAGAGATAATTTCTCTTTCCGTCTCTCTCTGTTGCTCTCTGTTCTGTAAATTATCACTTGTATCATACATATATACACATTCTGCGAGTAAGCTTTGCAACACCTTTCTTCTGTGTACCGTCCAAGGCATTAAGAATGGGATCGTCTCCGCCCTCCAGCTGGGTAGGACCAATCGGAAGATTTAAAAGGTAGTCTGAATGAGAGTATCTTCAGTTTCATTTGTCCTACCCAGCTGGCTGGACACGATCTCCATTACTCCCCTCAGCACAAGGAATTTTTAGGCCGCCATGAGTGCTGCCGCTGATCTCTCTTCCCCCCCTTACCTTAGTCGCCGCCGCTGTTCTGCTGCCATACTGGCTTCTTCTCTGGGTCCAGTCTCCTCATCGACGCCACACGTGTACCATGTCCTTATTGTCAGAGTTTCTGAATTATGAATGAGTAGATGTCACTAAAGATGACCAATAACCATTCATAAAATCAGTCCCTTCCAAGTAGTTTGTACAAACCGATAATATAAACATATAATTCAATTATATCAGTGATAACGCTCTTGGTAAATAAAATATAAAATTTATTTTACACTAATTATAGAAAAAACACATTAATAGATTGAGTTACAATACAATAAAACACAATAATAGATGTAATAGTAATAACACAGTCTTAGTACAGAACAAATACCTGGACAAAACCATATAACACAATTATAGACACCCTCCAGTTACAGTTGTCTTGGCCTACAGGGACATGGGTATTTTATCTAATGAAACAAAGTAAACAACTCTTTTACAACACTAGATATTACCTTAACCATGTGTTTCAGGATCTCTCTACGTTACTTAACACCTCTAAGCATAGGTTTAAAATACTAATTGTAGTATCCTAACTTAACTGGTGTACTTTCTCTGCATAAGATATGTAGGACAATATATGACTAAATCAAATATTCTACAATAGAAGAAATAATATAATTTCCAGTGATAGTTGAATCAATATTTCCTGTCTGCAGTTAGAAAATATGATACAGCTAATATCTACTCTAGCCTTAAACTTTAAGGCAATGTAATTATTTGACTGGTCATATAACACATTCAGAGAAACTAAAATAAAATAGATAACATTTAAGAGAGAGATATTTACCAGCCCTTTTGCAGATCCTGAAATATGGGTGTGAAAGAGTCACTTCCCCTGAGGTCTCTCTGTCTCTGCCTGGGTATCTCTTGGGTATGTCTGGGAATCTGGCCTCTCCTGTAGAACTCTGGACTTCTTCTAGATTCCTGACCTCCACCTGCTCTTTCTTGGGTATCCCTGGATCTCCTTGGGTCTCCCTCAGTTTCAGTTCTTCCTCTGTCAATCCATCAGTTAGTGTGTCCCTTACTGCCCTCTGGCTCCCTCTTTTTATTTAGTTTTTCCACATATAAAGTGGAACACTCCTGAAAAGTGTGGTGAATGTGTCCTAATCTAATTAGATATCTGAGATCTCATCTTAGTTAATCTTTACTGGCCACACACACCTGTATCTTCCATTGTCTCTGAGGCCAGCTGAATTCATCACCTATTTGTATAGCTAACGAATGGTAAACAAGACTGGCCAGGGGAACCAAGAATACCCAGTTGTGAAAGACATGTCTTCTTGGGAACTAATAGTACATATACCAAGGCCACTAGTTGCATTGGCGTAAACGCAGCCCCGGATTGGATTGTGGGTTTGGGGCTTCCTTCATTGTCCAATTGGACCTCAGAGTATACGTTTTTATTTTCTACATATTTCTTTGTTTTTCCTTCCCCTTACAGAATTTTTTTTTTTTTTGTCTCAAAATATTTTTATTGTGATATTAGAAAATGTACATCCAAAGTAGAACATAAAAGATCATAAAGCATAAAGTATAATATAAAGCATATCAAAGATCAAGTACACAGGAATAAAGCAAAAGTAGCTAAATCATGTTCCCAGATATTCAATAGTTGAATCAGTGATGAGCTTAGGAAAAACAAGACAACCAAGAGAAATTCAATATGACAACTCTAAATATCAGAAGGAAGGAAAGAGAAACTAAGAGCAGAGTGAAAAGGAAGGAAGAATCTAGCAAGGGTAGCCAGGGTAAGCAGAAGAAATAGAGAGGCGAAGAAGAGAAGTAAAAGAAAAGAAAAAGAAAAGGAGAAGAAGAGGAGAGAGGGGGAAGGGGGGAGGATAGGAGGGAGGGGGCCACCAATCCAAATCCCAGGAGCAAGACGGCACTGGACTACGTCTCCAAACCATGCACCCCACATGAAGCTGTCACATCTCCCGGAACTAGGAAGCATAAACTGAGGCACTCCAGGCGGACCAAGTCTCCCTGTAAGAATGGGAACGTGAGAGGCGCCAGGCGTGAAACCTCTCCATGGTGCTGAATCTGTTTACTCTGCCCACCCAAGTATCCAAAGGAGGGGAGCCCTGCATTTTCCAGTGGGAAGTGACGGTCAACCTAGCAGCTGTGAGTAGAAAGTGCAGAAGAGGAAACTTTTTAGGAGTGTATAGGGCATGAAGGGAAAATAAACATAACAGAGGGTCGACAGGAACTGAGATACCACATACCTCCTCTATTTTCCCCCATATCTGTCCCCAATAATCGCTAATGTCAGCGCAAGAGAAGCAGCTGATATGGAGTTAAAGGCTCGAAGCATATGTGGTAGTAGGGTCTCCGAGAAGGCCCTATAATAAGAGACCGGTAGACCATCGGGACCCAGGCTCTTCCCCAAGGGCATAGCTTTCAAGGCCATATGGAGTTCCTCCGCTGTAAAATCGGACTCCAGCTCAAGAACCTTATCTGTGGGAATACGATTGGGGAAATGGGCGGTCAAAAAAGCTCCCACGCATTCAGGCAGAGAGAGGGTCACAGTACCACCCTGTGCCGATGCAAGGTTGTACAGAGAGGAGTAGAAATTCCTAAAGGATTCCGCTGTACGGTCAAATTCCTGGACCAAATGTCCCCAGCCATCAAGGATCCCCCGGACCTGCCCGACTCTGTCTCTTCCTAACCATAGCAGCCAACAACTTCCCAGCCTTATTGCCCTGGACATAAGCCTTATATTTATACCATTGGTAAGAGCGGAAGGATTCAGATTGTACCAGGGCTGAAATATCACGACGTAAGGTCACAAGTTCCCTGTGCAGATCGTCCGACAAGGTCGCCTTGTGCTTCCTCTCAAGGCTACGGAGACGGGTCAGCATAGTCTGGAGTCTATCAGCCCGTTCACGTTTCCACTGAGTCCCAAGACGAATAAACTCTCCCCTAACGACCACCAGATATGGGACATGGTGTCACCAGACTCCCCGCATCTCCAACATATGTCCGGTGTCATCGGGAACATTTTAGATTTAGGTACCAGCGAGTAACCAGTTTATAAAAGCACTCCTGAGAGGGAGTATCTTTCGGTAGGTATTTGATCGATCGGAAAAGTGCTCTCCAAGTTTGCGGATCTGATAGTGAGGGAACCTGAAGGTCCTCAGCCCAGATAGTGATAAAGCTCGGAGTCTCCTGAGAATCACCATCTAGTAGAAATCGATACAACTTAGAAATCGTGCGTCGACAATTATCAGGCGAGGTAAGGAAGGTCTCCATCCAGGTCAGAGTGCGAGAGGGGGATCCCCTTTTGGTGATCGTTGTAAGAAAATCCCGAGCCTGCAGAAATCTCCAGAACTCCATCCCCGGGAGGTCAAAGGTTCGGGAGAAAGCATCAAAGTCCCGCCGAGCCAAAGCTTTGAACAGCTTTGGCACGGCAGTCAAACCCAAAGCCTCTCATCTCCGAAAAGCACTCCTCTCCAGACCAGGAGGAAACTGAGGGTTACCACAAATGCTCAGGAGAGGCGATGGAAAAGGGGCCCAAGCATTCAAGACACTAAGAGAGTGCCATGTGCGAAGAGATGCACCCAAGATGGGAGACCGAAGTAGAGCCATCGGCAAGGAGGCTGCAGGTACCAGGAGCAACTGCAAAGGGGAGAGACCCCAACTGTCCAACATTTCTATCTGCAACCAGTCAGCAGAGGGCCTAACCATAGCGCAGTCAACTAGCTTAGAGAGAAGCGATGCCACATGGTAAATCTTAAAATCCGGCAAGCCCGCACCCCCTAGCACCCTGGTCCGTCGCAGGACACCCAGCCTACAGCGAGGTTTTTTATTGTCCCAAACAAATTTCGCGACAAGGGTCTGCAAAGATTTAAAGAAGGAGGAAGGGATCTGTATGGGAAGAGCTTGAAGCAAATACAGAGCCTTAGGCAGCAGAATCATCTTGATGATATTCATCCGTCCAAACCATGAGAGGAAAGGATTCTTCCAACCACTAAGTAGTGTCTCAAAGTGTCTCAGCAAAGGTGGGAAGTTATGTTTGAATAGAGCATTCATAGCGGGCGTGATGTTCACCCCAAGATAGGTGAGATGCCTGTCAGCCCAGGTAAATGGATACAAGGCTTTTAAAGCCGAACAATGAGATGCAGGTACACTCAGGTTTAAGATCACAGATTTAGCCACATTCACCTTAGATCCAGAAAGATCTCCATAGTCCGACAAGACCCTGACTACCACTGGAAGTGAGCGGTCTGGACATGTCAATGAGAGTAGGACATCATCCGCAAACGAGGGGACCAGGAAGTTCCTATCCCCACCCGGAATACCTCGGATGTCAGGGTGAGACCGGAGGGCATTTAGGAGCGGTTCTAGAACCAGGACAAAAAGCAAGGGGGATAGAGGGCACCCCTGGCGGTTCCCTTTCGAAATGGGGAAGGGGCTTGATAGAACACCCTGACCCTGGCCGAAGGGGAAGAATACAGCGCCAGTATCCGCTGTAAATATCTGGGTCCTAGGCCAACAGTTGAGAGGACCGCTTCCAAAAAAGACCAATTGACACGGTCGAAGGCCTTCTCTGAATCCAAAGAAAGCAAAATTGCAGGTTCTTTGGTAAGAGCTATTCTGTGGATGAGGGAAACAACCCTGGCAGTATTATTTCGCGCTAATCGCCCCTGTACAAAGCCCGACTGATCAAGGTAGATGAGATCTGGCAATAGAGGTTGCAATCTTAAGGCCAGTACTTTAGCATAAAGTTTGAGATCCACATTAATAAGTGATATCGGCCTATAATTAGCACAATTAGTAAGGTCCTTCCCCTCTTTAGGAATAACCACAACATGAGCCTCAAGAGTCTGAGGTGGAAAAAGAGAAGCAGCTGATATGGAGTTAAAGGCTCGAAGCATATGTGGTAGTAGGGTCTCCGAGAAGGCCCTATAATAAGAGACCGGTAGACCATCGGGACCCAGGCTCTTCCCCAAGGGCATAGCTTTCAAGGCCATATGGAGTTCCTCCGCTGTAAAATCAGACTCCAGCTCAAGAACCTTATCTGTGGGAACACGATTGGGGAAATGGGCGGTCAAAAAAGCTCCCACGCATTCAGGCAGAGAGAGGGTCACAGTACCACCCTGTGCCGATGCAAGGTTGTACAGAGAGGAGTAGAAATTCCTAAAGGATTCCGCTGTACGGTCAAATTCCTGGACCAAATGTCCCCAGCCATCAAGTATCCCCCGGACCTGCCCGACTCTGTCTGTTCCTAACCATAGCAGCCAACAACTTCCCAGCCTTATTGCCCTGGACATAAGCCTTATATTTATACCATTGGTAAGAGCGGAAGGATTCAGATTGTACCAGGGCTGAAATATCACGACGTAAGGTCACAAGTTCCCTGTGCAGATCGTCCGACAAGGTCGCCTTGTACTTCCTCTCAAGGCTACGGAGACGGGTCAGCATAGTCTGGAGTCTATCAGCCCGTTCACGTTTCCACTGAGTCCCAAGACGAATAAACTCTCCCCTAACGACAGCCTTGTAGGCCTCCCAAACCATGGAATCAGAGACCCCACAATTACGATTAAGGTTGAAGTATTCCTTTAATTTCATTGGAAAAAGCGATTGAGCCAAGGAATCCTTCAAGAGCATTTCATTCAACCTCCAGGATCCCCGCCGAGGACCAGACCCCGGGAGGGTAAGAACAGTGTAGATCGGGCTGTGATCTGACCAAGTGATGTTGCCAATGGAGGGATCACGTAGATATTGCAAAGAATATTGGTCGCAGAGAAAGAGGTCGATATGTGAATATTTGGAATGTACCTGCGAAAAGAAGGTGAAGTCCCTCCCCAGCGGATTAGCCAACCTACAGACATCAAGCAAATTGTACCTGTCTAGGACAGACTGGAATTTAGCCACAAGAGCGGAACTGTGTGAGGAGCGAGCCGGGTTGCAGTCAACACTGGGGTCTGGCGCAAAATTAAAGTCCCCCCAACACAAGTATCCCATCTCTAAAAGAGTCAAGCTTGTCCAGGAGAACGGAAAGAAAGAAAATCTGGTCAATGTTAGGAAGGTAAATGGAAGCCAAAGTGACCCTGAAGCCCAAAACCGTGCCTTTCACAAAGACATATCTTCCCCCAGAATCCACCACTGAATCTACACTCTTCCAAGGCAGAGATCGGTGCAGAAGAATCGCCACCCCCTTGGACTTAGTGGCAGCAGTAGCATACCACTGATGCGGAAAGTGAGTTTTGCTTAGGGTGGGATGAGCAACAGTTTTAAAATGCGTCTCCTGTAAGAAGACTATCTGAGAACGATCCTTCACTAGATCGCGTAGGAGACTGCTTCGTTTCTCAGGAATGTTTAGGCCGCACACGTTAAGAGAGCAGCAGCGCCACCCCAAAGGGTCAGCCATACTCCCCCGGGATTATCGAGCCAGCGGCCACCCCCCCAGAGGGACGGCAGGAATGAGTGCGGAAAGAGTGGGTAGGGAAGGGAGAAGGAGAGGTACAGAAAGAAATCGAGCTGCCCCAAAGAGCTTAAGAGGGAGGCAGAGTAGAGAGGGAAGAATGGAGAAGAAGAAGACGTAAGCAACAAAATCGCACACACCCCAGTAAGGGGCACAGAGTCAAGGCAAACTAGGGGGATAGTCCACCAAGTCGTATGGCATGGGAAATACATTCCACAAGCCATAGAACACAGCCAATAACTGTAGGAACAGGTCAGGAAAGGGATAAGGTGCATATAAACCACAGAACCAGTGCAAACACCCTCCGAATGCATCTGTAGGAGAGCCACAGGGTGAGGAGAAGTATCCATCTCCCACGGGCATAAACGCGGGGGGGGGGGTAAAGGATAAACAATTCACCAAATCCAGCCCCACCCCGCAGCATCCACAGAGGCATCCACTACAACAAGCTAAGTCCAAAAGTGCGTCCAGGACATCCCAGAGTAGAAGACGGAAGTCAGGGTCAAGCGCCCTAGCAGGAGATTAGAGGATAGTCTTCCATGATCCAGGGCATCTCGGAGGCAGAGAAGTAACTGTACCAAAGGGTCTATCTAAAAGAGAGGAGGGTAAGCCACTCAGCTCAGGAGAGTCCCACCCAGGGGAGGCAACCGCTGCTCAACACCAGCTACCACCTTCCAGAACCGGGAGTCGTCCAGGAATCCGGTGAGGGCCAGAGCCCCCACTGAAAGACATTGAAGCCAAAGCACCGGGTAAGGAGCCGCAGACCCAGGAAAGAGAACCCGTCTCAGAGGGAGGAACGGGAGGGAGAACAAAGGAGGGAAAAAGGCAGGAGGAAGAGAGAGAAAAAAAAAAAATTCAGGTAAGTGGCTCCCACTCCAGACCGAGGCTCCAGCATCTGCTCCGATAAAAGGAAAAGGAGCAATAAGTCTAATAACAGTGGCCCCCAACATCGGGGAGGCATTCCCCCATCCTCTCCCAGTACCAAACGCATATCAACAGGACACGTAGGGTGAGAGCAAATCAGTGGCAACCCAATGACTGTGCCAGAGGACACACTGGAGATAGGCTCAAAGAGCCCAGCAATACGTCCACCGACACAGAGCAGAGGGAGCAAGTCAACAGTATAAACAATCATGAACTGAAACAAACAAACTCCGGGGACCAGGAAATCCCCAGAGTAATGGGGGCGCCCTACCCACCGACCACCAACCTCAATAAGGCCCAGACCCAGGCCCCGCTGCATCAAGGGGACGAGTAAACACCCCTGGAACTCCCTCAAACCGGACTGTAAGCTCCGGAAGAGATCCGGCCCCCAAAAACTGCCACCACGAAGCAGGAAGGGGACTGGGTGGGAGAGAAACCAGAACCACCGCACCGAGCCCCCGCCCGTAAGCCCGGGGTAAAAACAGCTCCCAGTGAGAAGGGCCACAGAGCCTCCAGGGGGCTACCCTGGAGGGTGTGTGGTAGGGCGACGGGACAGCAGCCCGGCGACAGTCAGACCTCCCAGTGGGCACTACCCGCAAGGAGAGGCCCAGGAGAGAGGAAGGGGGTAACAACACAGTCACCATGGGATCATAACGAGAGGGCTTTAGTAAGATAAGTAAAGTCAAGTCGGAGTGAGACGGGTCCGACCGACCTCTCCTGCAGTTGAATAGTCCCATTGACGCTTCTGAGTGCCTCTTCGTTGGTCATTAGGACCATCAGCCGCCACGGGATCCCCCAACGTCCCAGGAACCGGAGGAATCTGCAGCACAGCGTAAAAGGTGTCAGCCTCCTCCAAAGTACTAATATATGCCGTGGCCTCCCCCTTCTGGGCCTGAAGGTGAAAAGGAAACCCCCATTTATATTTGATGCCAAGCTTGAGTAGATGAGCGGTAAGTGGCTTGAGGGCTCGTCGTTGCTGCAGTGTACATTTGCGAAAGGTCAGAGAAGATTTGGACCTCCGAATCTTCCATCTTAAGATCAGTCATCTCTCTACTACGGCGAAGAATGAGTTCCTTTTCCGGTTAGCTATGAAGACAACAGATCACGTCCCCGGGCCTCTGGTTCGGCCCAGGACAGGCCCACAGCGTCCTGTGGGCCCTCTCCATCCGCACTTCATAGGTGTCAGGCTTCCGCAATATTTTGCGGAACAGGACCTGCAGAGCGTCCCCAAGTCCTTCGTTAGGGATAGATTCAGGAATATTCTTTATACGCAGGTTACACCTGCGACCCCTGTTGTCCAAGTCATCTAACCTATATTGTAGATTGGCCATTTTGTCTTGCTGGTCCAGCATAAACTGCTCCAGAGATTGTAATGTCTCAGTACTGGCCTCTCCCTCCGACTCCAAGGCTTGTACCCGCTGTCCCAGTTGAACCACCTCCATCTTGACATCCGCAAAGTCCCGTCGGAAGGAAGCCTTAAGGTCGCTGAACATCTCCCTCAACTCCGTTCTCGTAGGTAAGTCGCTGAGGTCCGGTCCTCCGGAGCCCTCAGTCATTGTTCCACAATGGGCCACAGTGGGTTTAAGGCACCTGAGCGGCGATAAAGAAGTAGCTGCTCCAAAGGGAACAGGAGGCCCCAAAGGAGAGCAAGGCCTACTCGGCGTCGGCTTGGTAGATCTGCCACTCTGACGCGAACGACCCCCTCCAAGTCATTTCGAGGACATAGGCTAAGTCCAGCGGGTGTAGCCGTAGCAGGTCGGTGTCCGGTGCTAGATCAGGGCTATGAAAATTGCTCTGTTTCCCAACCTGAACACGGAGCTAGCCTAACATGCAGCCATCACGGTGGCGCGCCAGCTCCGCCCCCCTCCCTTACAGAATTTTTTTTTCTCTTTCACTTTTCTTCCCCCCCCCCCCTCTCTGTTCATTAACCACTGAGTGACCATGTCTCTGAGTTGCCCCTATGTACCTGCTGATCTTAAGGTCCTGACACTCAGGGCTAGATTTAACCCCTTAAGGACCGGGAAAATCAGAGGTGGATTTGACTTAAGGACCGGAGCAATTCTGACCTTTTTGACTATGTCTTTGTTCAACAGTGTTTTCCCTCTTAGGCTTTTATTCCACCCCCATAAATTATATACTGTTTTTTTACAAGCAAATAGGGCTTTCCTTTGATATCCCACTTATATGGATAACCCACCATTTACTTTATTAAAATTAAAGAAAAAGGTTAAAAAAATGTAAAAAACCCATCATTTTTCTTTTTTCTCTTGGGATCAATTGGGCGCAAAGGGTTAAATTTTTATGGAGACTGCATGAAAGGTATGACTAGTCAGTCATACCTACAAAATGCGCAGTTTAAAGTGGCCACTGTCCCCCCTGGGTGAAAATCCCCATGTCCCTTTTTCCCACCCTATTTTCCCACTTTTTTGTTCATTACATTTGGCGGTGTGTGTAAGTGTATTACATGACTCCACAACAATCACACTTCCAATTTTGTTTCTTGAGATGTTTTTTTTTTTTTAAATAAAATATTTTATTTGTAAAAAAAAGTGTGTTGTTTTTATTTAAAAAAAAAAAAAAAAAAAAAAAAAAAAGTGTATTTAGCAGGTCAGAAATTGACCTGCATTTAGCCATCCTCCTGCACCAGCAGTGAAGGGGTTAACACCCCCAGCTGCTGTATTTTGTATTTCCACTAGGTGTCTCCTCCCTGCTTCTGTGTCCCTTACTTTGATGTAAGGGATGCATTAGCAGAGAGGAGACACTAGAGGCAGTAAGTAGCACTGCCTCAGTCATTTTTTTAGAATGCCGGTACATGTGATCGCTGACGCAGCGATCACATGACCTGGCACAACCGACCGAGGCTGAGACTGAACGGTCCGGTACTGGACCGCTCAGTCTCAGTCTGGATTGAATGGTAGCAGCGTGCACAGCGGCGCGCTGCTACCATTTAACTCTTGACGTACCAGGACCGTCACTGGTCCTTAAAGCAAATTTACCCTTGACGGTCCTGGTACGTCAAGGGTCGTTAAGGGGTTAAAGGCAGGCGTTAGCATAGCCAGTAGGGCCAAAGTGAATATCGGCTGACAAAATGTCTAACGTGGTATTCAAAGACCCTACCAGCTGTAATCACAAAGGATGTTAAGCCACAAAAAACAGTCTTGTGGCTAAACATCCATTTCGTGAGTTAAGTTCCCAAAACACCGCTAAGAGCAGCGATATTGGGAACTTAACAGTAAAAAAACAATTAACTACCGGTGCCTGACATACTGCCAAGCACCGACTGCTAACTGATCCATGTTAAACTTCCTGTCATCCACTGTCTGTCTCCTTCTGTTCTCTATCTTCTTTCTTCTATCTTCGCTTCTTTCTTCTCTTCTTCCTTCCTGTAAAAGAAAAATATGTATAACTACAATGTGGAATACAAGATTTAGTTTAACCCCGTGAGTGCCAGAGGGGTACACAGTGCATTACAAAGCAATGTGTTGCAGACCTCTCTGGCCTCAACGGGTTAAATTGGTTCCCAAGAATATACATATATGTGCCATTATATGTCTCTAAATAATATATGCCCCCAAAGAACAAGTGCGCAAATATGGTAGATATACTCAGAATAAATAAATGGTGCCTTCGTTTAATAATACAACTGTCTCCGCTGCTGTGCGTGGCCGCAGAGGCAGCGGCAGCGGAGACAGTGCCGTGAGCCACAGGTCCCCCCTCCTTTTGGGCCGATGCCCGTTCCGCATTGAGGGAATCAGAGCAGAGACTGCCTTATATATGGGCAGCCTCTGATCCGATTCCCTCACAGCCATTGCCTGAGATGTGCTGACACACACATCCCAGCCAATCAGATTTGAGAGACTGTGCTTCAAACTGATTGGCTGGGATGTGTGTGTGTCAGCACATCTCGGCCAATGGCTGTGAGGGAATCGGATCAGAGGCTGCCCATATATAAGGCAGTCTCTGCTCTGATTCCCTCAATGCGGAACGGGCATCGGCCCAAAAGGAGGTGGGGCCTGTGGCTCACAGCACTGTCTCCGCTGCCGCCACCTCTGCGGCCACGCACAGCAGCAGAGACAGATTATTAAGTTAAGGCACCATTTATTTATTCAGAGTATATCTACCATATTTGCGCAATTGTTCTTTGGGGGCATGTATTATTTAGAGACATATAATGGCACTTATATGTATATTCTTGGGCACTGACTTAACCCATTGAGGCCAGAGAGGTCCGCAACGCATTGCTTTGCAATGCGTTGTGTACCCCTCTGGCACTCAAGGGGTTAAACTAAATCTTGTATTCCACATTGTAGTTATACATATTTTTCTTTTACAGGAAGGAAGAAGAGAAGACAGAAGCGAAGATAGAAGACAGAAGCGAAGATAGAGAACAGAAGGACAGAAGAGGAGCAGGGAGCTGAGGACTCCGCTGGACATCAGGATCAATGGTAAGTGTAACTTGTAATTTGATGTTTTTTACTTAGATTAACCCTATGAATGCCGGCAGGGTAATTATACCCCGCTGGCACTCATAGGGTTAATTCTGCTAACCTTTGACACAGTTTAGGCACTTTGGATGTATTGATGTGGGGCTTGGGGCCCCATATCAATACATCCACTTAGGACTTTGTTTTTTGTTTTTTTTGCCAGTTAACAGCTGCGTTAGCTGGAAAAAGATCCCATGAGGGACTCTACGGCCAAACAAACTGGGTCTTAAATTTTAGGCGGTAATGAGTCCCTCATTGTGATCTTTTTCAGCTAACGCAGTCTATTGAATGGCAAAGTGGAGCATTTTTTTTTTTTTTTCTGTGGGCCAAAACACACGTTAGTGTAGTGTCCAGCACACTGGATGAACTGCCGTTAGCAGTTCATTACATGGCCCTTTGAATGGCCTACTGCATGTTAAAACACCTGGTGGTGGGTTTTTATCTGAACAGCTGCCTTTAAATCGAGCCCTCAATGTCAAAGGCCTTAACACCCCTGAAAAAAGATCACTCCTCTTGCGTGACCTTCTCAAGCAGTGTGTCTCAGTGGCTTTTGTCCAAGAGACACACATATGTGGCCCTTCTCCTCCTCTCTTAACCTTCCGGGACTTCCCTCATTGCTTTGTTCGTAATGATCCTTGCTCTAAGAGAAAAGGTACAGCGATTCTCATTTCTAAACATGTCCCTTTTGTAGAACTTGCTTATCTTTCCGACCCTCAGGGTATATTCGTTTTTTCAAGGGTACAGTAGCGGACCGTACCTATACTTTTGAATCCGTTTACCTCCCGAATGTTTGTCAACACTCATGCTTTGCTACTATTCTGGCCTCCCTGAGACAGTTTCAAGATGGGTTTACAATAATGGGTGGATATTTTAATCTTTCTTTAGATCCTTCTCTTGACATGTCGGCGGGCACATCCCATACACTGCTACATATTCTGTTGAAGATCAAGACGTTACTTTTGGATAACCAACTGGTAGATTGTTGGAGGGCTCTACATACAGATGACAGAGATTATAGTTTTTAACTCTTTGCCACATGCCAGGTATTGCCGTATTGACTATTTTTTATTTCTCATTATCATTTCCCTTTATTGAAGGAGTCTCGATATGGTCCTATGACCTGGTCTGATCACGCCGCTCTGTCAATGACCCTCGCTTCACCACTTCTTCGACCTACCCAATGTACCTGGAGCCGTAACAATTCCTTACAATCTGACCCTGCGGTTTTGTCCTCTACTAAATCGCTTCTTGCAGACTACTTTTCTACTAATTCCACTCCTGATGTTCCAGCGCCTACGGTATGGGAGGCCCATAAATGCGTGGTGGGGGGGCCATCTTCTTCAAATTGCTTCTGCCGCAAAGGAGGTACGTTCAATAAGAGTGAGTGAGCTCTATTCTCAAATTGCCCTGCTTGAAATGCATCATAAAGCAGCCTTGAACTATGATGTTTTTCAGTGCCTTCTGGTTTTGCTGCGAGAACTTTCCTCCCTTTTATGCCAGCATATGCAAAAGCAGTTCACTAAATTCCATGCACTGTTTTATGAACATGGGAATAAACCTGGGAAGTATCTAGCACGGGCCCTTAAGAAATGCAAGCAGCTCACATACATATCTATGATTCGTTACCGCGGAGGCTCCATTAAGCTGCTTCCCTCTGATATAGCCAAGGAGTTTGTTTCCTATTACTCTACCCTATACAATCAGTCTTCGACCTCAGATTCTCCCACTCTCACCGAGCAACTTCGAACTAAGATTGCTACTTACCTGCACCAACATCTCAAGGTTACGTTATCTGCTACTGATTTGGCATTGCTTGAACGTCCGATTTCTGAGATGGAACTTTCATTAGCCTTGAAGAATGCAAAACTGGGTAAATGTCCGGGGCCCGATGGCCTTTCTGTCCCATATTATACAGTCTGTTAGGAGATCCTTGGTCCCCCCATGGTGCAGGTTTTCAACTCCGCCCTGGACGGTCATTCCATACACCCTCATACTCTTTCGGCCACTATCTCCGAAAGGCAGGGAAGGATCCGGAAAACTGTGGTAGTTACAGACCCATATCTTTGCTTAATGTCAACTTAAAGCTTTTTTCAAAGATCTTGGCTACCCGTATTGGACCACTTATGCCCTCGTTGGTCCGTTCAGACCAGCCTGGCTTTGTCCCGGGACGGGAGTCCAGGGTCTGTATGATTTGAACTATTCATCTGACCCATCACACTAGGACCAATTTGACTCGTACTATCCTACTGTCAACTGACGCCAAAAAGGCCTTTTTTTTTGGACCTTCCTGCTGATGGTTCTGCAACAGGTGGGCTTTGGTCCTCATATGCTAACATGAATTTCTTCCCTGTACTCCCGTCCCTTGGCCAGGGTGCAAATCAACAGGGCTCTTTCGGAGTCCTTTGGGATTTCTAATTGCACGAGATAGGGTTGCCCCCTGTCTCCTTTACTTTTTATCCTTTCGCTGGAACCTTTTATGGAGGCAGTTCGTCAGAATCCAGATATTGGAGGTTTGACAGTCCGCGGAGTCAAACATAAGATACTTGGGTTTTCTGATGATCTCTTGTTTACCCTGACTAAGCCTAGGCTTTCCCTGCCAGTTCTTCTGCAGGAGTTTGGCCTCTATGGCTCCCTCACGAATCTCAAGATCAATACTTCTAAATCGGAAATATTGAATATTAACTTACCTACTGTCATGGTTTTGAAGACTCTCAGACTTAAGGTTTGGTAAAATACTTAACTTTATTAAAAGTTAAAGGCAGTCCCCGTAGGGTAAACATACATAACAATACAACAGTAATAGAACATACAATAGGTTCTACCGGCCTTGCCTAAATACCGTGCAAGGCAACCCAAGTGACAGTATTAATGACAGGCTCTACCGGCCTTGCCCATACCGGGTAAGGCAACCGTGAGATGACATATACCGGTTCTACCGGCCTTACCAATACCGGTCAAGGCAGCCCAATGGAATGCTGAATGTAGGCTCTACCAGCCCTGCCAATACCGGGTAAGGCAACCTTTAAGATGGTGAATTACAAGGTTCTACCGGCCTTACCAATACCGGGCAGGGCAGCCCAAAGGAGTACTGTAGTAGGCTCTACCGGCCCTGCCAATACCGGGTGAGGCAACCTACAGGATAGTAACGTACAAGGTTCTACCGGCCTCACCAATACCGGGCAGGGCAACCTGAGCAAGTAGACCAGCTGTCAGGTGACCAAGACAGCAGAGAGAATAGGTATAGGGTCTACTCAGCAGAAGTCTATAGCCAGGGATAATCAGACAACTGCAAAGGAGTGGACAGCGACTGACCACAGTACAGGATATTTCAGGAGCAAACCAGCGTCCGCACGCTGGAACCAACAATGTATCTCGCAACCAGTTCTAGTGGAGAAAACCAGCGTCCGCACGCTGGAACCAACAATGTATGTCGCAACCAGATATAGTGGAGTAAACCAGCGTCCGCATGCTGGAACCAACAAGGTGTATCGCAACGAGGTTTTGTGGAGCAAACCAGCGTCCGCATGCTGGAACCAAATATGTGTATCGCAACCAGGTTTACTGGAGTAAACCAGCGTCTGCACGCTGGAACCAACAATGTGTATCGCAACCAGGTTTAGTGGAGCAAACCAGCGTCCGCACGCTGGAACCAACAATGTGTATCGCAACCAGGTTTAGTGGAGCAAACCAGCATCCGCACGCTGGAACCAACAGTGAGTGTCGCAACCAGGTTAAGTGGAGTAAACCAGCGTCTACACGCTGGAACCAATAAGGTATTTACAATAGCGAGTAGAACAATGTCGCCGGAGCGATAGCTGGAGCAGGAACCTCAGGAACTCATCAAGATTAACCCGCGAGGTGCTGGAACACAGGAACACCGGAATTCAGGCATTCAGGAACACTGGAACACCGGAACATAGCATACAAGAGCACTTAGAACAGGCCCAGAGACCTGACAAGCAGGTCAGGCAGAGTGGAGTCAGAAACACCACGAAAGGGCAACCTGGAAGTGCTCAACCTGGGTTTAAAAAGGCTGTGTGAGGAGGGCTAAAAACAGCCAGCCAATCATGAATACTCAGCAAGTGACAGGCAGAGAACAGCACGAATCACGGGCACCATGATAGTACCCCCCTTTCAAAGACCCCCTCTCCTAGAGTAAGGTCTAGGCTTCTGAGGGTATTTGGCATGAAAAATTCGTAGTAACTTGGGTGCATGAAGGTCCTTATTGTCTACCCAGAAACGATCCTCAGGACCATAACCTTTCCAATGCACCAGATACCATACCCCTCCTCTACGTCTACAGGAATCAATAATCTTTTGTACTTCATACTCCTCCTGCCCCTCGACTTCAACAGGACCTGGCATCACAGGTGTGGCAGTATAACGGTTACACACCAGAGGTTTAAGGAGAGACACATGGAATACATTATGAATGCACATAGAAGCAGGTAATTCCAAGGCATAAGACACAGGGTTAATTTTGCAAATGATCTTGTACGGACCAATGAACCGAGGTGCCAGTTTATTAGATGGGACCTTGAGCTTTAGATTCTTGGAGGACAGCCATACTCTATCCCCGACTTGGAAGGAAACCGCTGGAAGCCTTCTGCGATTGGCATGACGCTGATGTCACTGAAAAGACTGGCCCAATGCCCTCTGAACTTGTGCCCATGTGGAACAGAGTTGCTCTATATGCTCATCCAGAGCTGGAATCTGCTGTGTCTGAAAGGAATCCGGGAGCAGACAGGGTTGGAACCCATAATTGATCAGAAACGGAGAGCTCCCGGAGGAAGAATTAACTGCGCAGTTCCTGGCGAACTCTGCCCAAGGCAATAAGTCGGCCCAATTATCATGATGGTCAGTCACAAAACATCGCAGAAACTGTTCCAATCCTTGATTGGCCCTCTCAGCGGCCCCGTTAGTCTGGGGATGATATGCAGAGGAAAATGATAGCTGTATGCCCATCTGTTCGCAAAATGCCCTCCAGAATCTGGACACAAACTGGCTTCCCCTGTCAGACACCAGCACCCTGGGTACTCCATGTAACCGAAACACTTCTCGAGCAAATACCATTGCCAGTTCTTTGGCCGAAGGAAGGCCACAGAGGGGTACGAAGTGTGCCATTTTAGAAAATCTGTCTACCACCATCAATATGAAGGAGTACCCTCTAGACCTGGGAAATTCTCCCATAAAGTCGATAGAGACATGAGACCAAGGGCGTTCACCATTAGGCACCGGCTGAAGCAAGCCCACAGGGAGATGTCTAGGGGTTTTGGCGCGGGCACAGGTGGCACAGGCATTCGTAAAATTGGCACAATCTGCTCTCATAGAAGGCCACCAAAATAGCTGAGAGAGAGACCAGAACAATTGATCCCTACCAATATGGTCCCGCAGCCTTAGCGGAGTGGTAAGTTTCAAGTAATCTAGTACGGAATGGCTCAGCGACAAAACATTTGCCTACTGGAGTCTCATGAGGAGCAGAGGCTTGGGATGCCAAAATCTCTTCCCCTAGTGGTGAAGTAATACTAGTACGTATGGTAGCCAATATTCGATCAGGTTGAATGATAGGTGCTGGTGCCTCTTCTCTGTCAACCTCTGCTTCAAATTGCCTAGACAGAGCATCAGCCCTAACATTCTTTGATCCCGGCAAGTATGATACAATGAAATTGAATCGGGATAGAAACAGTGCCCATCTGGCCCGGCGAGAAGACAGTCTCAGAAAGATACATCAGATTCTTGTGATCAGTTAGAATCAAAACGGGGTTTTTTGTGCCTTCAAGTGAATGATGCCATTCTTTGAGAGCGAGGATAATAGCCAGTAATTCTCGATCACCAATCTCGTAATGACTTTGAGCACAAGTCAACTTTTTTGAGAATAATCCACAGGGTCTGAGTGTACCGACTTTAACCTGTCGCTGAGAGAGCACCGCCCCGACCCCAATATCTGAGGCATCAACTTCCAAAGTAAAGGGAAGTATTGGATTAGGGTGGGACAACACAGGCGCTTCAGCAAAGGCTACTTTCAACTTCTCAAAGGCCTCTTCAGCAGCCACCGGCCAGAGGGATGGGTTAGCGCCCTTATGCGTGAGGTCAGACAGAGGTTTCACAATAGAGGAGAAGTTTTTAATAAACTTCCTGTAATAATTGGCGAAGCCCAGAAATCGTTGGATGGCTTTGAGGCTCTTGGGTTTAGGCCATTGTAAGACTGCCATCAATTTCTCTTTATCCATGGCAATGCCGTCTTTGCCAATTATAAACCCCAGAAACGGTACACTGGTTTTGTGGAACTCACATTTCTCCAATTTACAGAATAATTTATTTTTTCGTAAGCGCAGCAAGACTTCAGACACATCCTTGATGTGTTGTGACAGGTCTTTGGAGTGGATAACTATGTCGTCAAGATAGACTACAACACAAGATTGTAACATATCTCTAAGAACGTCATTGATCAGTTCTTGAAATACTGCAGGAGCATTACATAGACCAAATGGCATGACTAGGTATTCATAGTGCCCAGATCTCGTATTGAAGGCAGTTTTCCACTCATCACCGGCTCTGATACGTATCAAATTGTAGGCTGTCCTTAGGTCCAATTTGGTGAAAATCGAGGACCCCTTAAGTCTATCAAACAGCTCGGTGATGAGTGGTATTGGGTAGGCGTTCTTTGCCATCAGTTTATTCAGCCCACGATAGTCTATGCATGGTCGCAGTTCGCCACTTTTTTTCTTAACAAAAGAGAACCCGGCGCCGGCAGGAGAGGTAGATTTCCTTATGATCCCTCTACTGAGGGCATCTGCTATGTATTCCTCCATAGCTTGGTTCTCCTCATAAGACAATGGATACGTGCGTCCCCTCGGTGGTACTGCTCCAGGACTCAGTTCTATGTGACAATCGTATGGTCTGTGCTGAGGCAGGGAGCCAGCCTCTCCCTTACTGAAAATGTCGCTAAAGTGCCGGTAGACATCCGGTAGCGAAGGGGAGGTGCACAAGAGCTTAACAGGGTTGGTAAAGCAATTATCCATAGAGAACTGAGACCAAGCAGCAATCTCACATTTCTGCCAATCAAATTGTGGGTTGTGCAACTGTAACCAAGAAAAGCCCAGAATCACGGCATGGTGAGGAGAATTAATCAATTGGAACTGCTGCTCTTCCTTGTGAAGAGCCCCAATAATCATGGACAAGGGCATCGTTTCAAAAGTGACTTGGGCGGGTTCCAAAGGTCTGCCATCAATTACTTCAATAGCAAGAGGGGTTTCTCTCTGAATCCGTGGTACACCATGCAATTCAGCAAAGGTATTGTCCATAAAATACCCAGCTGCACCAGAATCAACCAAGCCCACACCTCTACTGAGCGTTGTGCCCATGACAATACCACCTGTATGGTGGGTTTAAGTGTGCCCAACAATGGGGACGATTGGACACCACCTAGGGCCTGTCCCCCAAGGTACCCTAGGTGTGTTCGTTTCCCGGACGTACCGGACAAGATCTTAACAGGTGACCATTTTTACCGCAATACAGACATAAACCTTGTGTCCTGCGATACCTTCTTTGCTCCTTAGTTAACCTAGTGAAACCCTCCTGCATAGGTTCACTTGGTTCCAGAATAGGTTTGGATGCCGAGGGAGGGTTGGGTGGGCAAAATATGCTACTGGACCCATTATTTTTTAACCATACTCGTCGCTCTCTGGCGGTTAATCTTTCACGTATTCTGGAGTCAATTAGAATCACGTATTCGATATAATCATCTAGGTCAGTAGGTAAATCTTTTGTTGCAATCTCATCTTTAATCTGGTCACTCAATCCTTGAGCAAAGGCTGCCAACAGGGCCTCGTTATTCCATCCTACTTCTGCTGCCAAGGTGCGGAATTCAATGGCATAATCGCCAACCGTGCGCCTGCCCTGTTGTATCTCCATGAGACGTTTAGCAGCAGAGGTAGTTCTACCAGGAGGCTCAAATACTCTCTGAAAAGATTGCACAAAATCACAGAAATTCTTTGTGCAAGGTTTAGCGTTTTCTCAAAGTGGGTTGGCCCAAGCCAATGCTCTTCCAGTCAGCAAGGATATCATGAACCCAACCTTGCTGCGATCACTAGGAAATGCGTGTGCCGTCAATTCCATAAATATTTCAAGTTGATTGATAAACCCTCTGCATAATTGAGGGTCACCGTCATATCTCAGCGGCAATGGTGCAGAAGCCGTTAACCTTTTAACTGCGGCCCCTGAGGGCTTTGACTCATTCTCCGGTGTCGAAATTGGCGGGACCACCGGGTTAGCACCGGACTTATCCGCAAGTACTGTGCGTTCAAGAATAGTTTAGATAGCAACCTCTAGCTGATCCAAACGTTGCTCCTGCATATCCATCCTCCAATGGATATTCTGTGCGTTACCGTCACTCTTAGTGTCTGAGGTCATGGTCCTTTCGTACTGTCACGGTTTTGAAGACTCTCAGACTTAAGGTTTGGTAAAATACTTAACTTTATTAAAAGTTAAAGGCAGTCCCTGTAGGGTAAACATACATAACAATACAATAGTAATAGAACATACAATAGGTTCTACCGGCCTTGCCTAAATACCGGGCAAGGCAACCCAAGTGACAGTATTAATGACAGGCTCTACCGGCCTTGCCTATACCGGGTAAGGCAACCGTGAGATGACATATACCGGTTCTACCGGCCTTACCAATACCGGGCAAGGCAGCCCAATGGAATGCTGAATGTAGGCTCTACCAGCCCTGCCAATACCGGGTAAGGCAACCTTTAAGATGGTGAATTACAAGGTTCTACTGGCCATACCAATACCGGGCAGGGCAGCCTAAAGGAGTACTGTAGTAGGCTCTACCGGCCCTGCCAATACCGGGTGAAGCAACCTACAGGATAATAACGTACAAGGTTCTACCGGCCTCACCAATACCGGGCAGGGCAGCCTGAGCAAGTAGACCAGCTGTCAGGTGACCAAGACAGCAGAGAGAATAGGTATAGGGTCTACTCAGCAGAAGTCTATAGCCAGGGATAATCAGACAACTGCAAAGGAGTGGACAGCGACTGACCACAGTACAGGATATTTCAGGAGCAAACCAGCGTCCGCACGCTGGAACCAGCAATGTATCTCGCAACCAGTTCTAGTGGAGAAAACCAGCGTCCGCACGCTGGAACCAACAATGTATGTCGCAACCAGATATAGTGGAGTAAACCAGCGTCCGCACGCTGGAACCAACAAGGTGTATCGCAACCAGGTTTAGTGGAGCAAACCAGCGTCCGCACGCTGGAACCGACAATGTATATCACAACCAGGTTTAGTGGAGCAAACCAGCGTCCGCACGCTGCAACCAAATATGTGTATCGCAAACAGGTTTAGTGGAGTAAACCAGCGTCCACACGCTGGAACCAACGATGTGTATCGTAACCAGGTTTAGTGGAGTAAACCAGCGTCCGTACGCTGGAACCGACTGTGTATTGCAACCAGGTTTAGTGGAGCAAACCAGCGTCCGCACGCTGGAACCAACAATGTGTATCGCAACCAGGTTTAGTGGCGCAAACCAGCGTCCGCACGCTGGAACCAACAATGTGTATCGCAACCAGGTTAAGTGGAGTAGACCAGCGTCTAAACGCTGGAACCAATAAGGTATTTACAATAGCGAGGAGAACAATGTCGCCGGAGCGATAGCTGGACCAGGAACCTCAGGAACTCGTCAAGATTAACCCGCAAGGTGCTGGAACACAGGAACACCGGAATTCAGGCACTCAGGAACACTGGAACACCGGAACGTAGCATACAGGAACACTTAGAACAGGCCCAGAGACCTGACAAGCAGGTCAGGCAGAGTGGAGTCAGAAACACCACGAAAGGGCAACCTGGAAGTGCTCAACCTGGGTTTAAAAAGGCTGTGTGAGGAGGGCTAAAAACAGCCAACCAATCATGAATACTCAGCAAGTGACAGGCAGAGAATAGCACGAATCACGGGCACCGTGATACCTATGGATGAAGCAGTTCATCTATTAGAGACATTCCCTTTCAAATGGTGCAGAGATGGACTTCAGTATTTGGGGTCTTGTTGACTGGAGACACTGCGCATCTGTACCATTGTAATTCCACTCCTTTTCTCAAAGAGCTATGAAGCGATTTTGCATCCTGAGCACCTTTACATGTTTCATTGACGGGTAGAGCAAACACGTTGAAAATGAACGTTCTTCTGCGGTTTCTTTATTTGTTCCAGATGCTCCCAATTAAACTCCCATTGGCTTTTTTCTCCTCTCTCTGTAAAATGTTTCTGGGGTTCATTTGGGCTCAGCGGAAACCCAGACTCCGTTTTAACGTCTTGACGCATTCTAAATTGAGAGGTGGTTTGGCTTTGCCGTGTCCCAAGATGTACTATCGATCATGTCACTTACTCCGTCTTTTGGAATGGACTTATCGGCCCCAGCATAAAACTTGGATCGCTGTAGAAGAGTCCAGTATTCGGACGCCGTCACACTTACTTCCCTGGTTGATACCACACCATGCCAGTCGCCTTTCAGCTGCTCCTCCTTTGACGTCCGCCACGATTTGTCTTTTTTAGTACTTCCAGCCATCTTTGACTTACTACTTATCCGTCTCCTTTGATGCCTTTTTGTCATAATCCTGACTTTATCCCGGGACAGAGCACGGGTGCTTTCCTAAACACCTCATTGGAGGACTCGGCTACTATTGCTGACTTTTTTGACTCCGGATGCTAAAGTTAAGCCTATTTTGGATATTCTGCCCCATCGGACGCCGACACCCCTTGACTATTTCCACTATACCCAACTGGTTTATTTTCTAAGATCTTTATCTCATAGACATAACCTTTTGCATCCTACCATCCCCTTTGAGGATCTATGTCGTAGTGCAGCAATGCCATGTCTTGGAATCTCTCTGTTGTGTACTTTGATTCGTGACAGGGCAGGTACCTCCTTGCCAGCTTTTGCGGACAAGTGGGAATCTGCCCTTCAAATCTCTTTGAGTGCCTCACAGTGGGAGAAGATCTTTCTCTTGACACATAAGTGCTCCTTAAGCAACATGATTCAGGAAATGTCGTATAAATTTCTCACACACTGGTATCGGATTCCAGACGTGCTGCATCACTTTTCATCAGATGTATCTGAGATATGTTGAAGATGCAAGACGGCGCCAGGCACTTTGCTCCACATCTGGTGGGATTGCCCTCTTATTTCTCCCTTCTGATCGCATATTCATTCCCTCCTACAAAAGTTTTCAGATACTCCTCCCCCCTTTCTCCCTGCCCCCCTTTTCTTACATCATACTGCTGTACCTGTTTCTCGATATAAGCAGTCGATCATTAAGCACTTGTTGAATGAGGCTAAGGCGCTTATTCCTTTACACTGGAATGAGCCTTCGCTCCCCCACTATACGGGAGTGGGTTAAGCGGGTGGAGAGGGCTCGCTGTATGGAGGAACTTATCCTCCATTCGGGTCTGCAGGGTGACAGATATCTTGATACCTGGTTCACATGGATGCAATTTTTGGAGGACCCGCAGACGCAATCACTCTTGAATATTACTAAACCTTAGATGACCTCACATGGTTTCTTTCTTACCCCATCCCCACTTTTTTTTTCCCCTCTCTCTCTCTCTCTTTCCCTCTCCTCTTCACTTCTGTGTCTTTGACGTGCTCCCATACCTGTTCAAGCACATTGCTGGTTACTGATGGATTTTGTGGCAAATTTTAGCTGTCCCGAAGTTTAGAGCTCTCAGTGCCCATGCTTCATGGCTTATGGTGTGTTCAGTTGCCTAACATCAATCTATTTTTTGCCTTATTTCCTTGGGCTCTTACTGATTGCTTTACATTTGTAGTCTCCATGACCAATCTGTTTTACTTAATTGAGCTGCCTCTTACGCAGGTTTATTATTGTGCTCCTCTCCCTTTTTTTTTTTCCATGTCTCCTGTCTACTTGTTATCTATATTGTTATACATTACTGAAAAACTCAATAAAACTGAATTTATAAAAAAAGTCTCAAGATCTAAACTACTGAAGGAGGTCTCCATTATTAAAGAAGCAACTCTTAAAGAAGCCCTTTCTATCTCCGCTCTCAGATCATTATGGCTAAAGCCCTGGAATGTGGATACTTCTTCTAAAACCAAGTTTATTTCCCTGCTGTTTACAGGATCATCCCTCTTCGGGGATTATCTTGACAAAATAATTAAGAAGGCCTCTGGAGGGAAAATCCCCTTCCTGCCTCAAGAGAGGAAGCATAGAATTTCTCCTCCCTTTCAGTCATCAAGATACAGGAACCAGTCATTTTGAGACAACAGGTGATGTGATTCAGGTTGTCAGGGAGAATGCAGAGGTAGATTCTCCCAGAGGGAGGCTTCAGGAGAGAATACACCAAGAAGCCCAGTTCAAAAAAGGACAATGAATCACAGCGGACTCCATTTCTGATCCTACTTGGGGGCAGACTGGGATGCTTCCTCCCAATCTGGAAGAGCCAGGTACACCCAAATGCCTGGGTCTCTCAGATTTTAGAACTGGGGTACCCTCTGGAGTTTCTTTCTGTCCCTCATTCTCATTCATCAGGTTCAGAATTCCCACCAATCACACCAAAAGGAAGACACACTGGACTTCAATCAACAATTTGTTAGAACAGGAGGTCATAGAGGAGGTCCCTGTACAGGAGAGAGGTTCAGGAATCTATTTAACCTTCTTTCTGGTCCTGAAACCCACAGGGCAATTCAGGACAATTTTAGATCTCAAGTCAGTCAATACCCTTATCAAGAAAGCTCATTTCAAGATGGAATCAGTGGAATCTGTAATCCAATCCCTTTCCGCCAGAATGTTCCTGATTTCCCTCGATCTCAGGGACACTTACTACCACATCCCTGTTCATCCAGCACACAGAAAATTCTTAAGGTTTGCAGTGCAGCAAAATCATTAACAATATGCAGCTCTTCCTCTTGGCCTTTCATTGGCCCCCAGAGTCTTCACCAAGATTCTAGTGCCAGCATTGTGATGTCTGAGACAGAAGGGAATAAACATTCTGGCTTATCTAGACCATGTTCTGATAATGTCCCCATCACAAGAATCATCTCAATCACAGACTCCGTTTCAGTTTCTACAGGAAATTAGATGTCACTGTCTCTCAGCCAGGCAAGGAAGGCTCAGTCGGAACCCTACTGCAGAAGGTCGACAGTCAAGGATAGGCAAATGTCTGTAAGTGAGGCAGAAGTCAGCAGACAGAAATAGGTAGACTGCTATTCGTAGGAATATGCAGGAGTCTATTCAAAGGGTAGACAAAGGGAGAATCGTCGACAAGCCGGGTTCGGTACACAGAGAGTAGGGCAAATGAAGCAGTCGGTACCTTGGAGTCATAGACAAGCGGGGGGTCATAGACAAGCCAGATTCGGTACACAAGGAGTCGAACAGATGAAACAGTAAGCCTTGTGAACGTAGACAAGTGGAGAGTCGTAGGCAATCTGGGTTCAATACACAATGTGGCAAACAGGAACTAGAGCAAAGAGTCGAGAGTAGTTGGGAACAAAGCCAGGATCAGGAAACCAGAAAGTCGGATGAACCGTGATACAAGCGGAGGTCATAATGGGAATCAGAGATCATGATATCGGATATGCAGGTACACAGGACACAAGGACACTGAGCACTAACCATCCAAGCGTGGGGAAAGGAGAAAAGTCCCAGATATAAGTAGGTCACAGACAGGTGAAGGAGTATAGTAATTAGGAGGGAGAACGCCTCTGGGAAGGAGAAGTCCGACGGGTTGTGACAGTACCCCCTCCTCGAGGACCAACCTCCGGGCCGTTAATACCAGGGAGAGCTGGATACTTCCTGTGGTAATTTCGGACAAGTCGGGGTACATGAACATTACTGGCAGAAATCCAAGACCTGTCCTCCGGGCCATACTCTTTCCAGTGAACGAGGTACTGTAATGAACCTCTGAGGAAACGGGAGTCCAGTATGGCCTGTACCTCAAACTCATCCCCATGAATAGCCTCCACTGGTCCAGGAGCAACAACACTCTTATTATACCTGTTGCAGATTAGAGGTTTCAAAAGAGACACATGGAAGACTCTGGGAATACGGAGAGCTTTAGATAGAGAGCGTTCGTAAGCCACAGGGTTAATTCTTCTAGTAACATGGAATGGGCCAATGAAGCGTGGGGCCAACTTCATAGTGGGTACTTTAAGACATAGGTGGTGGGTGGAGAGCCAGACTCTATCACCTGGAAGATAGGTGTTAGCAATAGAACGTCTTTTGTCCTCAGTCCTTTTTGCCTAGCCGCAGTCTTAAGTAAAGCCTCCTTCACGGAACCCCAGCGCTGAGTGATGTTGTCCAGATGAGTATCAAGTGCTGGAATACCGGACTCAGAGAAGGCAGAAAGAATAGCTACTGGATTCAACCCGTAGAGACAACAGAAGGGGGACATCTGGATAGATTCCTGTAGAGAATTATTCTTAGCGAACTCTGCCAAGGGAAGTAGATTAGACCAGTCGTCCTGGCTTTCATTGCAGAAAAGTCAGAGATACTGCTCCATCTCTTGGTTGGCTCTATTTGAGGATAGTAGGCAGATGAAAAAGCTAGTCTGTCACAGAAAGATCTCCAGAATTTTGAGATGAATTGAGTGCTACGATCAGAGACTATTTCTGTAGTAACTTCATGTAACCTGATGAAAATCTGAGCCAGTTCTGGGGCAGATGGCAGTTTGCGGAGAGGGACAAGATGTAGCATCTTGGAGAAACGGTCTACAACCATCAGTATAGTGGTATTACTCTTGGATGGTGGTAGCTATACTACAAAGTCCATTGAAAGATGTGACCAAGGTTGAGAGGGTATGGAGAGTGGGTGTAGTAAGCCAACAGGAAGTGACCTGGGGATTTTGAACGCAGCACAGGACTGACAGGCAACAACAAAGTCCTGAACATCCTGTCTCTGTTCTGGCCACCAAAAGACTCTGGAGACCAAGTCCCGAGTACGGGCAACTCCTGGATGTCCTGCCAGTTTGGAGTCATGACATTGCCTTAAAACCTCCTCTCTTTTCTCTTTGCGGCACATATAACTTTCCGTCAGGCAAGCCGGCAGGAACCTCCCTCTGTCTGTCACAGAGATAGTCCAACAGGGGAGAGAAGAACGTAGATTGAGGTGTAGCTGGCAATACCCTACGAGGGGGTATAATGGGTTCTGTCCCTTGATTCTCCTCAGAAGGAGCAGTGAACATCCTGGAGAGTGCATGAGCTTTAATATTTTTAGTACCCGGCAGGTAGGTAATATCGTAATTAAACCAGGCCAGAAACAGAGACCATCTGACTTGTCTTGGGTTCATCCTTTTTGCATCGCTGATGTACAGGAGGTTTTTGTGGTCCGTGAGAATCGTTATGGTTGTGCATGCTTCCTCCAAGAGATGTCTCCATTCCTCTAGGGCAAGAATAATGGCCAGCAACTCTCTATTGGCCGTCATAATTCCTATCAACCTGCAAGAACCATTTAGACATGAACCCACACGGATGGAGAGGACTGATATGGGAGCTTCTCTGGGACAAGGCAGCCCCAGCACCGACTTTGGAGGCGTCAACCTCAATCACAAAAGGCTGAGTGGGGTCTGGATGCCTCAAGACTGGCACTGGGGAAAATTTTTGTTTTAATATATTGAAGGCCTTGATTGCCTCTGGAGGCGAATTAACAGAATCAGCACCTTTTTTAGTGAGAGCAGTGAGGGGAGCAGCAATCTTGGTATAGTCTCTGATGATCCTCCTTTTGGATCAACGATGGTAAACAGGAATAGGAAAAGGGTTGAACTAGATGGACACAAGTCTTTTTTCAACCTAAATTACTATGTTACTATGAACTTACGATAATAAATTGCAAACCCCAGGAATCTCTGAAGGGGCTTGAGTCCAGAGGACTGTCGCCAATTGAGTATGGAGTCTAGTTTGGAGGGATCCATCTCGAAACCAGTGGAGCTGATAATGTATCCTAGAAAGGGTAGCTTATCCACCTCAAAGATACATTTCTCCAACTTGGCGAATAAATGGTTTTTACGGAGACAAAGTAATACCTTCTTAACATGGGTGTGATGAGTCAGAAGATCAGGAGAGTGAATCAATATATTGTCCAAGTATACAAAAACAAATTGGTGCAGGAAGTCTGAGACACTCATTTACAGATTCCTGGAAGACAGCTGGAGAATTGCAGAGCCCAAAGGGCATGACTCTATACTCAGTGTCCTGAGCAGGTATTAAATGCCATCTTCCATTCATCTCCCTGATGAATCCTGATGAGGTTGTAGGCTCCCCTTAAGTCTAGTTTTGTGAAGATTTTGGAACCTTTGAGCCGGTCAAACAGTTCTGATCTTAAAGTTAAAGGGTACAAATTTTTAACTGTGATCTTATTGAGCCCCCTGTACTCAATGCAGGGGCGCAAGTCTCCCTCTTTCTTTTATAACAAAAAAGAACCCTGCTCCAGCCGGGGAAGTAGAGCGTTGGGTAAATCCTTTCCTTAGGCTCTCTTTAATATATTCCTCCATGGCTTCTGATTCAGGCAGAGAGAGAGGATAAACTCTGCCTCGTGGAGAAATAGTCCCAGGCAAGAGATCAATAGGACAGTCCAGAGCCCTGTGAGGGGGTAGTTTCTCAGACTCCCTTTTACTGAACACATCAGAAAACTGCTGATATTGTACTGGAATTTCCAGAATGGAGGAGTGTGCAGACTGAATTCGTACAGGTTATGTGGCTTTAAGGCAATGCGAAGAACAGAAAGAACAGGAAGCGATCTGTCCTGTCTCCCAGTTAATATGGGGATTATGTAAGGAGAGCCATGAGTATCCCAAAATAACTGGACAGGAAGTAGAGGTGATCACATGAAGGCTTAAGGTCGCAGAGTGTAAAACCCCTACTTGGAGACATAAGGGAGTAGTTTCCTTAGTGATAAGGGATGGGTGAAGCGGTCTCTCATCAATGGCCTCAAGCAATAATGGCTGTGACTTGACAAGGCAAGGAATCCCATTTTTCATACAAAAAGTCTCATTGATAAATGAGCCAGTGGCCCCAGAGTCTATTAGTGCAAAACTAGATACTTGTAGATTCTGGCAGGACAGTTGCACAGAAACTAATAGACTATTATCCTTAGTCTCAGGGGTACAAGAGACTACACCTAGGGCAGGGCCCCTGATCCCTTCTAGGTGCGAGAGTTTCCCTTCTTTTTAGGATAGTCACGGGCATAATGGCCAGATCCTCCACAATACATGCACGATTCTCCCTCCGTCTGTGTTGTCTCTCCTCCTCGCTCAACCCCATGGACCCTATTTGCATGGGTTCCTCTGGTGGGTAATGACCGGAGGCTCAGGAGGGGTGAATTTGGGTGCCAGTCTAACATCCGGTCTCCTGATTAGGTCCCGTTGGAGTTGCCTTTCCCTGAACCTGATATCGATAAGGGTAACAAAACTGATAAGCTCCTCAAACTCCATGGGTAGATCTTTAGCAGGGAGCTCATCTTTCAACCGGTCAGACAGTCCATTATTAAAGGCAGAGACCAAGGCCTCATCGTTCCAATTTACCTCTGCAGGTGTGAAACTCTATAGCATAGTCCATTAGGGAATGTGAGCCTTGTCTTATGGTGAATAGTGAGGAGGAAACAGTCCCAGCTCTGCCTGGAAGATCAAAGACTTGGCGAAGGCTACGGGCAAAGTCAGAATAATTGTTCACCAGGGGGGTGCCCCTCTCCCATAGAGGGGGGGAGGTCCAAGCAAGGGCACGATCAGTGAGAAGAGATATGACATATCCTACTTTAGCTCTTTCCGAAGGAAATTAATGTGGAGTCATTTCAAAGTGTATGGAGCACTGATTTAGAAAGACACGACAGCCAGCAGGATCACCTCCATAACGGGGGGCAGGTGGCAGTCTCATAATAGGCATAGAAGTGCTGGTCTCCAGTTGAGCAGGACAAGAAGTAGTAGGAGCAGAAATTCGAGCAGGATCTGTACTCACTAACAAAGTTTGCAAAGCTTGGGCCAACTGATCCATACAATGATCTAGGCCCTCAATCCTGACCTCACAGGTGTTGAGTTTTTGTCCGACCTCTGCGGTTCCATAGTTTGGCCCTTGGATACTGTCACTGTCTCTCAGCCAGGCAAGGAAGGCTCAATCTGCGACACAGAGTCGAAACTCTACTGCAGAAGGTCGACAGTCGAGGATAGGCAAATGTCTGTAAGTGAGGCAGAAGTCAGCAGACAGAAATAGGTCGACTGCTAGTCGTAGGAATATGCAGGAGTCGATTTGAAGGGTCGTAGACAAATGGAGAATTGTTGACAAGCCGGGTTCGGGTACACAGTGAGTCGGGCAAATGAAGCAGTCGTACCTTGGAGTCGTAGACAAGCAGGGGGTCGTAGACGGTTCGCTTTTGAAACGTCGTATTTTAAATGTTGAGCAGCTAGAAGCCGCATTAACCATGTTGCATTGTTTAAAATGGCGACATGAGAACCTTTTATGCAGCGCAAGGTTCTCATGTCGCCTCTTTAAGTGTAGCTACCGTGTACATCTCCCATCATCCTTACCATGATTCGTTGTTCACTATAACAGAGAGGTATAGAAGGAATTGGTGGTAAGAACCAAGAAATAACTATTTCTGATATTGGTGAGGAATAAATCTGCATGTATGTAAAGTCATTCACATTTTCTCTAAATTATCCAGTCATGTTTGCTGGAAGCGAGTGGAGTAATGGAGGTACCAGTAGGTCATAATAATTAATAAAAGCTCCTTACTGTGGCAAAAAAAAAAAAGACACATAAAGAACCTTCAGCCGCACCCCAACCCCCTTGCACAGCACTGCACTGGCTCTCTCTCCCTTGCTCCGTGGTTTGGTTGTCTTTTCAGCTCCGGTATACAGCTCCCGTTGGACCCTAAATGGTTGTCCGTGGATTAGCTGTAGAACAGGCCAGAAGGAGAGAGAGCAGGTGCAGTGCTGTGCAAGGGGGTTGGGGGGCAGCTAAAGATTCTTCATGTGCCTTTTTTGCCTTGGTAAGGAGCTTTTATTAATCATTATGACCTATTGGTGCCTCCATTACTCCACTAGCTTCCAGGAAACATGACTTTACATACATGCAGATTTATTCCTCGCCAATATCAGAAACCGTTATTTCTTGGTTATTACCACCAATTCCTTCTTTGCCTTTCTGTTATAGTGAACAAAGTATCATGGTAAGGATGATGGGAGCTGTATGCAGTAGTGACGTTTCAAGATGCGACATGAGAACCTCACGCTGTTATGCAGCGCGAGGTTCTCATGTCGCCATTTTAAACAATGCGACATGGTTAATGCGGCTTCTAGCAGCACGACATTTATAATGCAACGTTTCAAAAGGATACCGTCGTAGACAAGCCGGATTCGGTACATAAGGAGTTGAACAGGTGAAACAGCCTTGGGAATGTAGTGAAGTGGAGAGTCGTAGACAAGCCGGGTGCAATACACAATGTGGCAAAGAGTTGAGAGTAGTCTGGAACAAAGTCAGGATCAGGAAACCAGAAAGTCGGGTGAATGTGATACAAGCGGAGGTCACAACGGGAATCAGAGATCAGGATATCAGATATGCAGGTACACAGGACACAAGGACGCTGAGCACTGACCATCAAGGGCGGGGAAAGGAGAAAAGTCCCTGATATAAGAAGGACACAGACAGGTGAAGGAGTATAGTAATTAGAAGGAAGAATGCCTCTGGGAAGGAGAAGTCCGACGGTTTGTGACAAGTTGGTTCATCAACCTGGAGAAGAGTCAGCTCTTCCCTTCTCCGAATATGATATTCCTGGGACTGAAGATAAATACAAAGACCTCCTCATTCATTTTATCATACGAGAGAATACTCAAACTTCAACACAGAACCTCAGCATTTCTGAAACAGATACATTATTCCGCACAGGACTTCCAGGAACAACTGGGATTAATGTCATCGGCCACTCAAATAATCCCCTGGACTAAATTACATCTAGGATCTCTTCAGTCAAATTCTTTGAAATACTGCAATTCAGTGGAAAACCGCTGCAAAGGATACCCCTATCCCCCTTGGCCAGATGGGACCTTTGTTGGTGGTTAAATTAAAAGAACCTTCATCAGGGAAGATCATTACAGGCACAGAATTGGAAAATTCTATACACAGACTACAGCCTCAATGGATGGGGATGGGTCTGGAATCACAAAACTGCTCAGAGGAATGGAAGACATCAGAAAGATCCCTTCACATAAATATTCTGGAGACGAGCAGTCAGAAAGGTACTTTATTTCCAGACACATCTCAGAGGGACAAACGTCCTCATAAGAAAAGACAATATCCCGACAGTAAAGTACATCAAAAACCTGGAAGGCACCAGGAGCAAAACAAAGACAAAGAAGTAAGGAACTTCCTTCTCTGGGCCGAAAGAAATCTAACAAGAATTACAGCTTCATACATATCGGGGAAAAAGAACTTGAAAGCAGATTTCCTCAGCCGGCACAGAGTGGACCAGGGCGAATGTTCACTAAACCAGGACATATTTCTACAGCTAACATACAGGTGGGTCAAGCAGACGTGGATCTTATGGCATCACAGAGGAACCAGCAACACAATCTGTTCTTTTCCAAGTGAAAAGATCCACAATCATTGGGCTAAGACACCCTGACTTTTCCATGGAACTTCCATCTGGTTTACATCTTTCCTCCCACACCGCTACTCATGCAGATGGTGAAGATCTGGTTGGACCAGGTGGAGGCTATACTAATCTCCCCAAACTGGCCCAGGAGAATATGGTTCTCATCTAATTCAGATGTCAATAGAGGACCCATGGGAGCTACCCCTGAGGAAGGATCTTCTACATCAGGGTCCCATTCTGCATGACAACCTCAAAATGTTACGCTTAACGGCCTGGAGGCTGAGCGGGAGTCTTTAAGGAACAGGGGGCTGTCAGACCCTGTCATAGAGACCATACTTCAAGGAAGAAAGCCATCTACATCAAAGGTCTATTATAGAGTACGTACTGCCTTCGCTAAATGGTGTAATCAAAGAGGTATGTATACCTAACAAAGGTGTGGATAAGGCTGTAGTTCTGAATTTTCTCCAGGAAGGTTTCCAGGCAGGACTCTGTCCAGCCTCTTTAAAGGTCCTGTCACAGGAACCACCGGGCCCTTGGCTCCTGGAGGAGCCTGGGGGCCAGTCCCCTTCCTATAGACTCTTTGGACTGTTTTAACCAGTTTTAAGACTATTGGAGTTAATATTGCTATGTAGAACTTTTGGATGTTATATTGACGGACAACTATACCAAAAGGACTAAAAATAATAACATGCTTTCAGGGGACTGGGCTGTTAGGAGTTAATTATTTGAGTTTACCTAAAGTTACTTGCAATGTGTATTGTAGTCTCTCAAGGCAATGTTTTGTGATCTGTACTGAGACCCCCTGCTGTGTGTTAATTCATTCAAGCCCCTCAAGTCTTTGTGTCCACTGTCTGAGTTCAGCAACCCTTTTGTGTGTGAAATGTAATCATGTCTAAGTCATTGTACTTGTTAGACCATCTGTTTACTGTATGGTGATTGGATTATGTCCCTATTTTATCTGCTTTGTCCAGGTATTTGAATGGAAGGTTTGACTATAAATATGTGTGGTTTGTTTCAATAAAGAGAGTTCTTGTCTTACCTACACTGGTGTTGTCTGGTGGGGTAAGCTTGCTGTATCCAGAGTGTGGTGCTGGTTACTCTGACACTGGTTCTGCCTGGTGATTCCGAGTACATTGCGGTATGCTGCGGGAGCCTTTGCTGGTGGATTCTGGGAAGAAGTGATCCTTGACGGTGACACCAACGCTGGGTGTCCGCTGGTACCGTCACAGGTCCAGCTCTCAGCCTTATCAGCAATCCTAGCAAAGCTTTTGGCAGATGATGACCTAGTATGACGATAAATCCAGACCTAATATTACAGAAATTGTAGCCCCTTGGGACTTAAACCTAGTACTTGCTCAATTGTAAAGATCAACCCTTTGAGCCTATTGACAGCATTTCTCTTCAGCTTCTGACTCTGACAGCAGTAACCTCTGCCAGAAGGGTAAACGAAATACAAGCTCTATTTTGTAAATCCCCATTTTTATCTGTTCATCCAGATACGATTGTACTCAGAGAGAAGCCATCCTTTCCTCTGAAGGTAGTCTGAGTTTCCCATCAATCAGGAGATCATCCTTCCTTCCTTTCTTCTCCATAATCTTGATCTAGTAAGATATATGTCCACTTATGGTGAAAGAACTAAGGACTTCAGATTATCTGACTCCTTGTTTATATATTTCCAAGGTAGATTTAAAGGTAGAGCAGCATCCAAATCATCCAGTGCAAAATGGATAAAAGATTGTATCAAGAAATGTTATGCAGAGTCAGAGATTGTGGCACCTTCCAACATTAAAGCATATTGAACTAGAGCTATGGCCACCTCTAGGGCGAAGAGGGCACAGACTTCCCCATTAGACAAATGTAAAGCAGCCACATGGTCTTCCATATCCACCTTCATGAAACACTATCAGCTGGACGTTCAGGCCTCATCAGATGCCAGTTTCGGCAGGAAAGTCCTGGAGGCAGTAGTACGTCGCTAATTGGTAAGATCCTTTCCCCACCCTTTTATTATTGTATACTGCTTTTAAGTCCCATTCTTAATGCCTTTAACGTACACAGAAGAAACAAATACATTTACTTAGAGATATTTGGGTTTATTCTGTGTACCTCCAAGGTTTACCCTCCCTACTAATAATTTAGTATTTTACAGCTTAGGCAAAAGAAAACTGAAAGTGTTAGTAATGTCCAAAAAAAGTTTTTTGCATTTAGAAGAGCTTAAAAAGCTGAGCTAGATACAAAAAAAGTATCTCTCAAACTGCTATGGTTTGAGAGATACAGGCATTTAACATTCAATGTTTCCTACTGACAGCTGTAAAGCTGTCATCAAGAGATCCATGTTGGCCGACATGGAGGCGCTTGAGCAGAGTCGCAGTCTCGTTAGTTACAACAAATCCCTTCGTTGGAATGGTCTAAAATGTGTGCCTGGTTTGCAAGCACACATTTTAGACCATTCCAGTGAAGGGATTTGTGGTAACTAACGAGATTGCTCGTACTCAGACTACCTTTTAAATCTACTGATTGGTCCTACCCATTTGGGGGTGGAGACAATCCCATTCTTAAAGCGAAACTACCACTGCACAACATCTTTAGCTGAATTAAGTTCCCATATGGCGACTAGCTGCTTAGTAGCGCTAGTTGCCAGAATTATTACCTTATTTAATAGATTTAAGCTCTCTTCCATGGGTGACAGTCAGGACGGAGCGCGGACATCTTTTCCATAGTGACATCTGCGCACCTGCGCTGTCAGTCCCAGCCGGGTTTAGGAGGTGTTGCTAGGAGCCAGCCAGCTCCAAAAGGGGCTGACAGCGCAGGCGCGCGGATGTCACTATGGCAAGATGTCCGCATTCCATCCTTCCTGTCACCCATGGAAGAAAGCTTAAATCTATTAAATAAGGTAATAATTCTGGCAACTAGCGCTACTAAGCAGCTAGTCGCTAGATGGGGACTTAATTAAGCTAAAGATGTTGTGTCTTTTTTCAACCTAATTTACTATGTTACTATGTAAGAAGTGAAAGATCAGAGACCTCCAGTGATGCTGAGTCCGATAAGACAATAATCTTCAATTTGTCAAGTCATATACTCACGCCAGAGGAGACCTCTGTTCTGAATAAAGGACTGAGTTTCATACCCACCCAACACCTAAATAGGTTTAATACAGAGGTGGAACTATAGAGTTTGCAACATAAGTTGCACCTCAAAGATTATTTAAAGATTCCTCACACATCGCTGAATTTACAGATAATCCATTCAGGGTTAAAAGTTCCTTTGATCCGGGTACCAACAATGCCTCCATCAAAATGTTTAGTCGGTTAATACATCAGGTAGTGATGAACAAAATGGATAATAGCAAGCCAAGATACTCTAACATCAGCCCTGCGGAGAGGAAAGCAATCAAGAATTTGAATACATTGATTATTATTCATCCTGCGAACAAGGGCTGGAGGATTGTCATTCAGGACTATAAGAACTACAGGCAGGAGGTAAGGAGACAGTTGGGAGATGTAATGAGTTATAAGAAGTTAAAGTTCAACCCCACATGTGTGTTTAAGACCATAGTCGATGACTACATTACAAAAGGGATTGAAGAGGGTATATTACCTTTGAAAGTTGATGAATTCATGAGAGTTAAAAATCTGATTGTTCCGGGATTGTACTGCCTCCCTAAGGTCCATAAAACATTAGACAATACCCCGGGTAGGCCCATAGTGTCAGCAAGGGGGTCCCTAATGTGTCCAATGGCACAATATGTGTGTCACATCTTGCAACCTTATATACAACGTATACCTACATTTATTAAGAATACAACTAATTTCTTGAACTTATTGTGTGAAGTACAATGGGGAACGGCTGACATTTTACTGGTGACAATGGATGTCACCAGTTTATATACAAGTATACCTCATGATGGGGGCAAGGCAGGCAGCAGTTTGGCAATTACTGGAGGACAGTAAGGAACATACCCCTAGAGAAATGGATTACATTGTGGGCTTAGTAGATTTAATTTTAACCCACAATTATTTTAAATTTGAGGAGGACCTATTCATGCAGATAGCTGGTAGAGCGATGGGGTCCCCCATGGCACCATCATATGCTAACACATATATGTGACAGTATGAGAAAACACACATAATGCAGTCTGAATACTGGAATTACATTAAGTTCTATGTGCGATTTATTGACGACCTGTTTATGGTGTGGACTGGAGGAGTTTCGCTTTTATTGAAGTTTGTGCAACATCTAAATGGTTTACAGTTGCTAATCAAGATGACTTTGAATTATAGCCAATATGAAATTAATTATCTAGATGTTTTAATCAAGAGAACAGATATGGGCATTCAGACAAATTTGTATGTAAAATCTACAGATAGAAACACATGAATGCTCGAAGCCAACATCCTACTGCACTAAAACAGGGGTTACCTAGGTCACAAATGACACGGGTAAAACGCATAGTTTCAGAACCGCTTGAATCCACCAAACAGTTAGTGAAGATGGGGGCCAAATGTACAGCAAGAGGATATGACAAAAATAATGTATTAAAGAGGCTGCAGCAATGGACAGACATACATTATTAACTTCACATAAACAAGCAATGGCTTAAACAGATAGAATGACTATAACAGAAACATATACTGATGTGTCCATGGAATTTAGGAATGTTACTCTCAGGATTTGGAAGTTATTATCCAGTGATCCAGAGATTGGTCACCAGTTTCGGCAACCCCCAAGATTTGGTTTTAAGCGAGCAAGGAGCATACGGGATGAAGTAGTGTGCTCAGATCCAGTTGACAAATATTTGGTACCAAAAGTGTAAAAATGAGGGAGTGTATAAATGTATGGGCTGCGTTACTTGCCATATGTTAACAGGATCGATGCTCAGTGTTCCAGACATTCAATATAACATTAAAGTGAGGGGGCATATAACGTGCACAACATCTTTTGTAATATATCTGTTGATTTGTCCATGTGATAAATATTATGTTGGGAAGACAAGCAGACCCTTTAGAGAGAGGATGCAAGAACACCGCTCTCTGATTATGAGAGGTCTTAATAATGCACTGTCTAACCAACAATTGGCGCGATCTCCAGTAGCAAGACATTTTATACAAACGAAGCACAAAATTAAGGACTTGAAATGTTTCCCGTTTGAATAAGTGAAACAGGGTCCACGGGGGGGGGGGAGACAGAGAATCCAGGCTCTCCAAAAGAGAGATGTTCTGGATTTATACTCTTAACCCTTTAAGTGCCAGAGGGGTACGGAATGCACGCAAAGGGTTAAGGCTTTATCGCCCAGAGGTCTAAATGAACAATTTACTTTGATTACATCTAATTGCGATGATAGACATGTTGTTACAATATTGTCTGTGTGTGAAGAAGGTAAACTGGTGTAGTGTAAAGCTGTAGCGAAATGTTGCAGTTTGGAAATGAGGAGGCGTCTGAAGTTACCATGGTGACGATCGGGCGCAGTTTCGGCGACAAATGCAACAATAGAGGATTTAAATAGTAGCATACACGGAGTTCTGTAATGAGTGTTGTCCCTGAAGAAAGTCCCAGTGAGGACTGAAACGTCGGACGTTCCCGACACTATGCTTTTTAAACGTTGATAATAAAAGATGAAGTTTTATGAGAGGGAGCTCGGCTTATTCATGTATGAGTACTTCTACACAGACCTATACACTAGTTACTAGTATAAACAAAGTTTCTAACATAATCTGCAAACTACCTTGTATACACAATGCTATTATAAAAAATAAGTAGCTAAATGGCAAATTGTGTTTTAACCATTATATACCCAAAACTCAGTATTTTTTATCCCAATACAACAGTAATCAAAATCAATGATTACCCATGACCGTGTATTAGTAGGCAAAACAGGAAGGTCTGATAAAGACCAACTTATTTGACAATAGGTAAACTATATAATCCTCATATCTCTTGGTTATGAGGCAATGGCTGAACTTGATGGACTTGTGTGTTCTTTTTTGCTAAAATTTGTCTAACTTAAAGGGTCTAAGAAATGGCCAAGCCTCGAAACTGTCCCACAGCAAATATTTACTGAATGTAAAATTATGAACAAGATGCCCCCAGGAGGACACCTTATGCACTTATAATAATAAAAAAGGATATTAGAAAACTGAAGGTTTGCACAGGTGGTATACTCCATTTATAAGTGCATTTTTATATTAACTTGAAACATCATGTTTATTCGTTAATCGTTCACATTGTTAAAATATATATATATATATATATATATAATTTAAACATATAACTTTTTAAAATGTCGGTGCCCCTCCATAACTTAGAATTAGTATTTACTATTTCTATGAGTTGATACCCAGGTAAGCTTTTGGTTACAAGTCTCTACATACTCTATTGTTTTTGGAGCATTTATGTATTTAAACTGGCCATTATTACAACAGCCTCTTTAACCCCTTAAGTACCGGTGATGTGTCAGGACTTACACTGATTTCCTTGCCTAAAGGACTGTGACAGTCCTGGCACGTCACATATTTTGTGTTTACAACGCTCCTGGGAGCAGTAAGCACTAGAGGGGTCTGAAATTGACCTCTGCAAGACCAGAACAGTCTCTCTCAAACCCCCTATTTGGCGCGCCAGTACACATAATCAGTCATGTGTGCTGGCACGCCTAACATCCTCTATGTGGTCCTTAACTGCAGCCCACCCTTAGGATCTCTGGTCCTTAAGGGGTTAAGCCTCTGATGCATTGCCAACATGAAATGCCATTGTTCCCTCTTGTTGATGATTTTACATTTTCTAGTTATGTTCTGTGGGACTGTTTAACCCCTTAACGACCCTTGACGGTCATAGTATGTCAAGGGTCGATCTGACTGAACGACCCATGACTTACTATGACCGTCATGGAATTCCGGGCTCCCCCCGCAGCTGCATGCCATCCGGAGGCGGATTCTGAAGAAGAAAAAAAAAAATGCTCCGTGGTCCTTAATTGACCGTGCTGCGCCGATCGGCTGGTCATTAAGGGGTTAATAACATACTTTTTTAAGCCTAATAGTTATAAGGGTGAACTGTCTCCTTTCATGTGGTTTTACACCCTGCTGACAGCCCAACAAGGGAGCACATCTGTTGTTCACAGCATCTGCTATGTGAGTCCATTCACAGCTTTTTTTCGTTACTTTAGAAAAATCATGCAATGCCTTTCCAGGTTTGATTTGTCCATACTCAGAATCCATCAGTGTTTTATCAAAGTAAAACTTGTTATTTGAACGTGATGCTGGCTTTGTTCAATTGTGTTTCAAGATAAATGTTGATATTGACCTCATTCATCCTTAAGTGTGCTGCCAAAGGAGCAAAAACATGTGTAAATTCTCTGAGTAGCTGCAATTCTTCTGGTTGGATGGCATTTATTACACATCTGTTGGATTCCATCTTGAATTTGGAAACTTCAAGGTACGTTTTGAATGACAAAATTGAAGACTGGTCTGAACCCCCCCATCTATCTTGTTATCAACAAAGTGATTTATTTGAAGCTTTGAAATATTTGTTCTGGAGTAATGGCTCTGAAGAGAAGATATGTGACATTGCTTTTGAAAGGTTGTGTCTTTTCTCTCTTACTGTGGAACATTGGTAATAAAGAATCAGTTTGCAATAGGGAGATGAAATATTGACCAGGGATGAAGAACTCACAAATCTGAAATTTCTTCTTACCATTGTCATAGAAAATACTTGCCCTTCCTCTTGGGGAAAGATCCAAAAGGATGCTCACTGTATCACCAAGGCCAAGGTGGGATTGTTGGGAGATTTGGCAAATGGATTTAGCATTCCTGTTATACTTGGAGGCATTTGCTTGAGAAGATGTTTGACTAGAAAAGGCAATTTTGAAATCCCGAAGGAAGTGAATTTTGAACTCTCCTAAGAGGAACAAAAGCTCTGGACTTAGGCTGAGATAAGGGAGAACTCTTCCAATCTGTGACTTGACTGATAATCTTCTCTCATTCAGCGCAAACAAGAATTTGTTTGAGAAATGAAAGTGATTCAAATACAGCTGGATAGCAAGAAAGCTGGTAATCTGTACAGTAACACATTCTGATCGTTTAAATATCCAAGTTTTAAAACATGCACACTATATCTAAATATAGGAATGAAAATGCGATTTACCCATTCATTTACCAGTCAGAGTTTGACAAAAAGTGAATAAAATCAAGTGATGGAAACCGGGCTAATTATCCATAAATAACAAGAATGTAAGAAAAATAAGTTAGATAGGAAATGACCAATCTCATAATAAACATGCATTTAGTGGAAACACTGAATGAATGTGAAAAGGGACTGATTAACCTATGAGGATCCGGTGATGAAAAGAGATCTGAACCTGACCGGTTCTACAGTCTATCCACACTTGATCAAAAATGGGATATAATGTGTCATACGTTGAAAGGATAATTCTCATATACACTGACGTTAACCCACAGTGTGACAAATAAAAGAAAAAATCCTTTAGATAAAATCTAAAACACATGTACCCATCATAAAGGCTGATATTGTAAGCTAGTGACATAATAAATTAGGTTTAAAAAAAAGACACAAGTTCAACCTTTGCCTCGTAAACCAGAGAAATGAGAAGTAAATAAGCTTTTCTGTTGCCAAATAAGTTAGGCTTTATCTAAATTTCCTGTTTTGCCTAATAATACACAGTATAAACCTGTATGTCCCCTCTCCAAAGAAATGTATCTAATCTTCTCTTGAATGTGTCTATTGTATCTGCCATTACAACATCATTGAGAGAAGAATTCCACAACAGACCTTGTTATAAAAACAACCCTTCCTCTGCTTAAGTTGAAACCTTCTTTCCTCTAATCTCAAGGGGGGGGGTGGCCTCTGCTTATTTGGTCAGGCCTTACATAGTAACATTAATTTAGGTTGAAAAAATACTTGTGTCCATCTGGTTCAACCCTTTTCCTATTCCTGTTTACCATTGTTGATCCAAAAGAAGGCAACCCCCCACCCTCAATATAGCAATTTCAAATTCTGCCTTGAATGGGGGGAAAAAATCCTTCTTCATTCCAAATGGCAATCAGATTCCTCCCTGGATCAACAAGCCCTAACTAAATATTAATCCCAATACTACCGTACATAGCCCTCTATGTTATGCTCTTGTAAATAAGTATCCAGGCCCCTTTTAAAGGCATCTAATGTATTCAATAGCACTACCTCCTCAGGCAGTGAATTCCATACCTTTATTGTCCTTACTGTAAAGAAACCCTTCTGCTGTTGTAGATTAAATCTCCTTTCCTCAAGTCTAAGCGGGTGGCCCCTTGTCCTGTGTACTGTTCTGTTAATGAACAGATCTTTGGAGAGCCCTTTGTATGGGCCCTGAACATATTTATATAGTGTTATCATATCCCCTCTAAGACGCCGTTTTTCTAGTGTGTACAAGTTTAACTTTTCAAGCCTTTCTTCATAACTAAAACTTTCCATTCCCCTTACTAGTTTTGTAGCCCTCCTCTGCACTCTCTCCAGTTCCATAATGTCCTTTTTCAGAAAGGGCTCCAGAATTGAACAGCATATTTTAGGTGGGGTCTTACCATGGACCTGTAAAGAGGCATAATTATATCTTCCTCCCTTGAGTCAATACCCCTTTCAATAGATGCCAATATCTTATTGGCCTTTGCAGCTGCCAGCTGGCACTGCATGCTACTGCTAAGTCTATTGTCTACCATTACTCCCAAATCCTTTTCATTAGTAGATTTCCCCAGATAAACACCATTTAAACTATATGTTGCATTTTTATTATTATGCCTAAAATGCATAACTTTACACTTGTCTGTATTGAACCTCATTTGCCATTTGTCTGCCCAGTTACTCAATTTGTCCAAATCGTCTTGTAATGAAGACACATCCAGTTCAGACTTTATTACCTTACTTAATTTTGTGTCATCGGCAAACACTGATACATGGCTCCCTATGCCCTCTGGGAGGTCATTAATAAACAAATTAAAAAGAAGAGGACCCAGGACAGATCCCTGAGGTACTCCACTTATCACATTTATCCAACTGGAGAACTTGCCATTTACTACCACTCTTTGCATTCTATCTTTCAGCCAGTTTCCAATCCACACACAAACATTTTACCCTAGGCCTATTTCATTCAATTTGTACAGTAACCTCTTGTGTGGAACCGTATCAAATGCCTTGGCAAAGTCTAAATAGATCACATCAACCGCCGCTCCCACATCTATATTATTACTCACTTTTTCATAAAATGCGATCAAGTTAGTTTGACAAGACCTGTCTTTTACAAAGGCATGTTGGCTATTGCTAATGATTTTCCTGTTCCAGCAGCTTCCCTACCACAGATGTCAAGCTTACAGGTCTGTAATTTCCTGGCTGTGACTTTGATCCCTTTTTAAATATGGGCACCACATCTGCTTTATGCCAATCCATGGGCACCATACCTGAAATAAAAGAATCCCTGAAAATCAAATATAACTGTCTGGCCAGGGTCTGGCTTAGCTCTTTAAGTACCCGGAGCTTTCTCTTCCTTAACACCATTTAATTGTTTTAACACTTTTTCTTGTGTTAGCCAGTCCCATGCTTGCTGTGACTGTTCTGTAAAAGTAGTTTGCAGATTCTTGTCCATTGGGTCTTCCTTGGTAAAAACAGAAGAAAAGAAATTATTTAAAATATCTGCCTTCTCTCTGTCCCCCTTGACCATGTCACCCGTTTCAGATAACAAGGACCCAACATTATCAGACTTTAATTTTTTGCCATTAATGTATTTAAAAGGATAGTAACCCCCCCAACAACTTGACGCCAAAATACAGCAATCATAGAAACATACTGAACGCACTTAGTCCCATCTCTCAAACCTTTATGTAAGGCAAGACAGACCTCCGCTCCCTTCCCCTTCTCATACGTCCGCTGTATAGCGGACGTCATGAGATCCGGCTTCCAGCACCAGATGGCGGCTCTGCAGGAGCACTGTCATCTAGATATCTCCGTATTATTACTTCATGGGTATGGTCTAAAACATGTGCCTGGCTTGTAAGCACATGTTGTAGACCATTCCTATGAAGTAATCATACGGAGATATGTAGATGTCAGAACTCCTGCAGAACCGCGGAAAGTCGGCCGACCGGATTCTGCCTCTGACAGCTTTACAGCTAGTCAGGCAGAAGGGGGAGGGACCGGCGGACTGTCTTGCCTTACATCTCTCAAACCATAAAGGTTTGAGAGATGGGACTAAGCGCGTTCAGTATGTTTCTATGATTGCTGTATTTTGGCATCAAGTTGTTGAGGGGGTTACTATCCCTTTAAAGAATTTTTTGGGGTTGCTCTTGCCCTCCTTAGCAATACTTTTTTCATTCTCCAGTCTAGCTAATTTAATAGCCTTTTTACAGGTTTTGTTGACATTTTTGTATTCTGCAAATGCCTCTCCTGATCCCTCAGCTTTGTAATGTTTAAATGCCGCTTTCTTGTTATTTATTTCATGAATTACTTTACTGGTTAGCCACATTGGTTTTAATTTGCTTCTTTTGTATTTGTTTCCAACAGGGATAAATGTATGTGTGTTTTTTTGCAATGTTACTTTGAAGGCATTCCACTTACCTTCTGTGTTTTTTTTCTGAAAATATTTTATCCCAGTCAACGAGACCAAGGGATGAATTAAACCTGCTAAAGTTGGCCTTTTTAAAATTCAGTGTTTGGTGGAACCCATACCAAATAGCTTTTTTGAATTAATCTCAAACAATACCATGTTATGGTCACTATTCCCCAAGTGCTCCCTAACTTGGATGTTAGAGATAAGTTCTTCATTGTCAGTTATTACCAGATCCAGAAATGCATTCCCTCTGGTTGAGATCTGCACTAGTTGAGGCAAAAGATTGTCATTCAACAAATTCAGAAACTTGCTGCTTTTAGCAGAATTAGCTGTTCCATTTTTCCAGTCTATTTCTGGATAATTAAAATCCCCCATAATTATAGTTCTCCCTATTTGAGAAGCCTTTTCTATTTGCATTAATAGCTGTGATTCTTCAAGGTCACCAATGTTTGGTTGTTTATAAGAAATACCCACTAATATTTTCTGGGCAGTTTTACCCCCAGTGACTATTTCAACCCACAGGGATTCCACATGTTCACTACTGTCATCACATATATCTTCCCGCAATTGAGGCAATAATGCTGGTTTGACATACAGGCAGACCCCACCACCTCTTTTGTTTGACTTTTCTTTTCTAAATAACAGTGAATAGCTCATGCAGGGATCATTGTATTGAGCTCTCATATACTTGTACATTGTGATAAGCTCTCCTCTTAGTTGTCTTTTCTCTAGAGTAAATAAACCAAGTTTGTCTATATTTTCCAAATACGTCAAGTCTTTCATTGCCTTAATTCATTTTATTGCTCTTCGCTGCACTCTCTCCAGTTCTACAATATCCTTTTCTAGAACTGGTGCCCAAAACTGTACTACATTTATGAGGTGAGGTCTTACCAATGATTTGTAAAATGGCAAAATTATGTTATCCACTCTTGCTTCAATACTCTTGTGCAAGACAGGACTATGTTTGATTTTGCAACTGAAATTTGACACTGGTCACTGCTCCCAAGTTTGTAGTTTACAAGGATTCCCAGGTCTTTATGTAGCAACAAGTCCCCTAAAATAATTCCACTAAGTTTAGTAAGTAGCACTGGGATTTTTTCTTCCCAAATACATGACACTTTCCTAAATAAACTTCATATTGCATTTGTTTGCCCAATCTGCAATTTTATATAAATCTCTCTGTAGAGAACAAATATCCTGTTATGAATGTATTACTCTGCATAATTTAGTGTAATCAAATATTGATATTTTGCTTTCTAGATCTATTTCGAGGTCATTTATAAACATGTTAAAAAGCAGTGGACCAAGTACTGAACCCTGAGGTACTCCACTCTCAACTTTAACTGTATTGGAGAATTTTCCATTTACAAAAAAGATAAAATAGATAAATAAAAAAGGAAATTGATATGTATATAAAAATTAGATGACCAAGCCAATGACTCAATTGGATTATCCCACTCCCATTGGAGAGTGGGTCGGACAGATGCAGAACCACTCATACATAAAATTGTATTGTGTTGATTGCATTCACTAAAATATTCAAGAGAAACGGATGATAAAAACATATAGAACACTGAGAAAATGAAGATGATAGTGACACACTGAATTATTGTACTGTCATGATTCAAATGAACCAGTGATCTCAATAATTGATCAAAAACAAGAATCCATGACAGTGAATGTTATCTGTATCGACACTAAATAAGATAATCTGTATACCGAAAGACTTTCAACGTGCCAATTGAATAAAAAAAAAAATAAAACTCAAAAAGTGATGAAATTGAAATATTGAAATAAAAATTGTGAAATGTGTTTAACCCACATACTTGTGTTATATTAGGTCTTTGTACCATGTTAGGTCATTGACATGTATGTGTTAGCCTACATAACATATGTTGTGTTAGGTCATTGGCCTGTATGTGTTAACTCACATGATGTTATAATTATATTGTGTTACACAAGTGCCCTGTATTTGTGTGTGTGTGAATAATTTAGAAATATGAAAATACTAATGTCCTGCATGCCTGGATACCACGTAAAATGTTAGGTTATTGACCTGTATGTGTTAACCCACATGATGAAATATATTATTTTGGGTAATTACCTTGTCTGTGTGTATGAACAATATAAAATGTGGCAATACTAATATGCTATGTGAACTATATGCCTGAATGTCCCAAAAATGTCAATAAAGTAGAAAAAAATTGAAACAGAAATATAATATGTATGTTTTGGTGAGTGATGGTGTGAATATGATGATTAACCAACATGGTGACATATTTTGGGTCTAACTAAACGCAAAAGAACAGCACACAAAACAAGTGGGTAAAATCAGAGTGTATTAATTTATTATAAATGAGAAAATGCAATAAAATATAGGTGAGGCACTTAAAAGGCCTTTCTTGGGTTTTTTAGTGTATCAAGTGGGTTCCTGTCCCTTTCAGCCAAATGAACAGTGTCCTCCTGTTCTCATGCTTCCAGGGTAGCCGTTTTCACAGATAGAAGTTCTGTCCTTGAAGAGATGTTTCCAATATGATGGCTTAGCAGCAAAAGGAAATAGATGGAAGGGATAATAGTATCCTTACATAGCCACACTGGATATTAAGTGTCGGTGCTAAAGATGGAGTTCAACACTGCTCTACCAGCTGTGCCTCGTAGACATCTTGCAAGGCTAGATTGGGAAGAGGCAGGAGAAACTCACAGGGGGTGTGGACGGGACCAGGACTGAACAAAGTATACTGTATAGAAACCCGAACATTTTCACAGACCTACTGTCTGCTTCCTCTGGGGCGTATATTGGAAAATGTTCAAACTACAGCATATGTACAGTCTCTCACTGTAAATAACATGACTGGGAAAAACAAAGTTGTCAAGAAAAACAAAGTAATCAGGAAAAAACATGACATATACTTAAAACTATTGAGATTATTAAAATTACATGTAAATGATTGTGCATATTAGAGACATCATCATTCAACTGAACTGCGATATGTATGTCACACAAAAATAGGATTAGAAAATTAATGCATGATCATATATTGAGTTATAGTTTGTGGATGCTAATCGGGGCTAATGTGTGATCATAGGAGAGTGATGTTTGTTTTAAAAAACAATGTGGTGCTGAACGTAATGTGAAAAATGCTTGAGGGGGAGGAGAATATGATGACAAACGGAAGGAATTAATTGATATTTTAGAAGTGAGAGTGTGGGCTTACGGACGTGAACAAAAAGTGATGTATTAATGATGCAGGGTTGAACGTGATCAAAGAAAGAATGCGTATGGTTTTTATGCAGAAGAGGAGAAAACATGTGACTGAATGTGTATTGATTACTTTGAACATGATAGGCGCAAGTATGTATTATGAAAATAAGAGTGATGGAAGAGGTGATAGGAGTGTGGATGAGAGTGCAGATAATTAAATGAAGTGAAAATAGCGAGTTATGAGATGAAGAAACTGTTGGCAAAGTTAATATATAATTGGTTCACATTGGTTTAGTTCCATTGATTGATGATGACAATTCAATAAAACATCTTAAGGAGATTATAAAAATGTGTAAAATTCTTAAAATTACATGGCACTAAAATATATTTTTGGATATATTGATGCTAATTATCCCTTGTTATTTATATGTCACAGATTTGCTGCTATAAGTAAATATAAGTAAATAACAATTATTTATGGATGAAGGCTTCCTGTACCTAAAACCACTTACAAATACCGTCTGAATAAAAGATAAAAGTGCTAGTTATTGCCTAAAGGTCAACATAAAAAGAGTCATAAGTCCTTGGCTATGTATTAGTAATGTCTCATTTAAAAGGAATATGATTAATTACATGGTTAGCAAATATACTGTAGTGCCAGGTGTGTTAATGAGGGAGCCAACCTCAAAATAAAAGGATGTTATAAAATATTTTTATAAAAATGCTTAAGTTTTGATACTAGAAATAAAGATAAAAGCAACAAAAATACATGGAGGGGGAAGTTGGCTGATGAGAGGATGTTACAAAAAGAGGCAAAATCAAAATCCAAGTTGAGGGATAATTAACATCAATATATCCAACAATATATTTTAGTGCCATGTACTGTTTGGTATTTCACACATTTTTATTATCTTCTTAAGATGTTTTATTGAATTGTCATCATCAATCGATGGAACTAAACCAATGTGAACCAATCATGTATTAACTTTGCCAACAGTTTCTTCATCTCATAACTCGCTATTTTCACTTAATTTAATTAATCCACACTCCTATCACGCTTATTTTCATAATACATACTTGCGCCTATCATATTCAAAGTAATCAATACTCAGTCACACGTTTTCTCCTCTTCTGCATAATCACCATACACATTCTTTCTCTGATCATATTCAACCCCATAGGCGTGCGTAGCCAATTGCATTAGGGTGTGCACCCAAAAGCACGCACGTGTGTGTGTGTGTGTGTGTATATATATATATAATATATTTATTTATATTTGTGTGTGCTAAATAAATTAATAGGTATAAGTATCTTTCACACGCACATACATTAAACATTAACACACTCACTCATGCATCAGACATACAAGACACTCACCGCACAGTAACGAAGTTGCGGGTGTCTGTCTCGTCACAGCCGAGTCAGTGCCAGTGCCTGCAGCCTCCTCACCCGCTGTTCGCTCCCTGACAACTTCCCCCAACGTAAAGAGTGCTGAAAGGAAGTAACATCACTTCCTCTCATCGCCGCAATGAAGGAGGGAAGGCTCATGCAGGCTTTTGCAGCTTTTGAGCCGAAGAGCTTGTTCCGCCCACCTTGGTCTCCCCGAGCACAGCAGTCAGCAAGCAGATAGCCGTGGCAAGCAGCTAAGGTATAAAGCTGGTGCAGCAGCCGCATTAATATGCTGAAACGGCCATTTAACTTCTGAAAAGCCGGTGCGCAAGGAGCCGATTAGGGTGTGCCTAGGCACAACCTGTGCGCACGCCTATGTTAAACCCTGCATCATTAATACATCACTTTTTGGTCACATCGGTAAGCCCACACTCTCCCTTTTAAAATAATAATTAATTCCTTCCATTTGTCATCATATTCTCCCCCCCTCAAGCATTTCTCACACTATGTTCATCACCACATTGTTTTTTAAAACAAACATCACTCTCCTATGATCACGCATTAGCCCTGACTAGCTTCCACAAACCATCACTTAATTTATGATCATGCATTTTTTTTCTGATCCCCCTATTTTTCTGGGACATACATATTGCAGTTCAATTGAATGATGATGTCTCTAATATTCACAATCATTTACATGTAATTTTAATAATCTCAGTAGTTTTAAGTTTATGTCATGAATTGTATTTTCCTGATTACTTTGTTTTTCCCAATCATGTCATTTACAATGAGAGAATATAAATATCAGTATATGCTGTAGTTTGAACATTTTCCCATATGCCCCAGAGGAAGCAGACAGTAGGTCTGTTAAAATGTTTGGGCTCCTATTCAGCATACTTTGCTCAGTCCTGGTCCCATCCATGCCCCCTATGAGTTTTCCCCGCTCCACACCAATCTAGCCTTGCAGACAGGCTTCCGGCGTCTTGATCTTGCCTCTCCACGAGGCACAGCTGGTAGAGCTGTGTTGTACTCCATCTTCAGCACTGACACTTAATATCCTCTGTGGCTGTATAAGAATACTATTACTATACCTCGCATCTCTTTCCTTTTGCTGCTAAGCCATCATATTAGAAACATCTCTTCAAGGACAGAAATTCCATCTGTTAAAACAGCTACCCTGGAGGCATGAGAACAGAAGAACACAGTTTGGCTGAAAGGGATAGGGACCCACTTGATATGCTAAAAGCCCAGGAAGGGCCTTTGTAAGTTCATCATCTATATTTTATTGCATTGTCTTGTTTATAATAAATTGCTAAACTCATATTTTACTCACTTGTTTTGTGTGCTGTTCTCTTGAGTTTATTTACACCCAGTTCTTCTGCACGGTGGACAAGGCCACAAAATACTCATCCTGCAGCACTCACAAGTGGAATATCTTTGTGATCATCTCATTCTTCATTATATCATGGACCGTTTCATCTTTTCCCTCTTCATTTCATCATTATGAAACTATTGGTAACTATTTTTAGAATCTTTTATAGCCCTTTATCCATATTACAATTTACCAATTGTGATGCTAATTATTAACCTTTCTGATCCATTACTCAATTTGTCAGTACCTGATTTTTTTATTTATTGATTTATCTGACTAGCATATTTAGTCACTTTGCATTTTGTTTCTTCACATCATTTTAGTAGTGATTCTTATAGCGTTCAGCCTACAATGGTATTCTTAGGAGTGCTCCCTCATAACCAGATCTATTTGCATTACTATGGTGACATATTTTATTGCATCAATGAGATCTATATAATATGTATAATGAAATAGAAAAAAAATATAAGAATGCATGTTACATGTGTATGTGTGTTTGTGTGCTCTAAAATATTGAATTACTCCTTCTGTGTTCCATCTACTTTCCTCTAGACTGTAAGCTGTAACGAACCGGGCCCTCTGACCCTTTTGTTTTCCTTTTGTACTGTTTAACCCCTTAAGGACCAGCGGTCCAGGGAAGTTACCTTCCCTTAAGAACTGATTTGATCCTTGCCAACGCGCCGTTACACGTGACATGTTACGCGTACCTGCGTGCTGCTTTGAGGCCTAAGAGAGATCACTCTGGTCTTGGAGCAATCAATTTTAGGCCCTGTTTTTACTTAAAGCGCTCCCGGTAGAGCGCTGTAAGTAAAAAGTGTGTGACGTGCTATATCATCACTGGTCCTTAAGGGTATAAGGACCGTGACGGTTATAGTACATCACATAGTCCTTAAGGGGTTCATATCTCTGTATGTCTTTCATATTGTATAGTGCTGCAGAATATGTTGGAGCTATATAAATAAATAAATAAATGTGTAAAATAAAAATAATAAGCCAAAGTTAAGGAAAAAATAATGACTAAGAGAAAAGAAGAAGATTAAAATGTGCTTTCAACTTCCCACCACAGATCCATTGACTTCTATGGGAGAACGTCTCATATCTCTGCAATTATTTATCATACAGTGTTCAGAGTGGGCTAATTCTTGTCTACTCATGCCCTTTCATCTGGTTCATCTCCTTAGTATCTTGGGGGGGCCCTTGGGCCCTGCATTCGGAGTTGTAGGCTTTGCTAGGTAACAGTAATAGGGAAGCCTACATTAACCAGAATTCCTTTTTCTCAGACTTTCTTCCAATCGGCTGCCTAGTTTGCAGCAATCATGTCACTTCTCTCTTGCTTATGCTATACAGAGGCTGCCTCTCCTTCCTGTTCTCCTCAGATTAACCCTTCACCTGCCAGATAAGTACCTTTCTGGGCTTTTATAGGGTGAATTATTATTCTGGGAAACAGTTATTGGTATTTTATACTGTTTTAGACTTTACTCCTGTCAGAATGTCAGCTCCAAAGGGACATGGGGCTAGACCTAAGGCAAAGGGCTCAGGGGCATCTCTGACCCCCCCTTGCTTACTGCTCTTTATGCCAACGAAGGCTCCCTAGATAGTATTCTGGATCTCTCGTCACCTCATGTGCTGTGGCCCCTACTACCCCACCAGGGCCCTCCAGCCTTGAACAAGAGCCGGTTTGGTTGAAAGACTTGAAGTCCACTATGGCACAACTCCCTCTTTCTATATAGGGGTTTCTTCAGTCTTGGAAGCCCCCTACCACTTTCAGGTTTGTGGTCCCTAAATCCCCAAGTTTGCTTGCCCTCATTGGCTCCTCTGTGGAGGACTCTTCTGTGGATGATAAAGAGGAAGGGGAATATGAGGATGTGGATTCTGCCTATTCTTACGGGTGTCCCTATAAGGCTGGCCATACTCCCTCTGCTGAGGGGCTTATCTGAGCTAATGAGGGTCATTCCTCTACAGATGTCTTTCCTAAGAAATTCTCTTCTGTTTTTACTTCCAATGCCACTCTTGATCAGATTCTTCTGGATGAGTGGAAGACACCTGATAGGAGCTTGACAGTGGGTTTCTCCTCCTTCTATAGATCCCAGGCTCTCTCAGTCCACGCTGTGCCATTGGCAGACACAGTGGGTTTTAAGATGTGACTGATAAGAAGCTTGAATCTATCCTCCTGTCCAACTTCACTGCATTGAGGCCTGGGTTAACAGAGCTATTGCAGTCTGGGGAGAACAACTTATGGACGCTGTCTGTGACTGTGACCCAAAGAAGAACCTTCTAGCCATTATTGCCAACATGTGAGAAGCGTAATTGTATATTTCTGATTCTCTATTTGAAGCTGTCAGGTTTTTGGACAAGGCCTCAGCCTTCTCTGTTGCTGCGCAACACACATTGTGGATTAAGATTTCCAAGAAGTCACTGTTTTCCTTTCAGGGCAAAACTCTTTTTTGGTCTGAGTTAAAGCAGATCATCAGTGAGGCTGCTGGGGGCAAGAGCTCACTGTTACCTCAGATGTCCAAACGCCCTACTATGACGAGGAAACTGAGTCTTTTTCATCCTCTTCAAACGGAAGCATAGTGGTCACAAGCCCAATCAGCAGTGGCAGTCAAAGCGAGCTGCTGCTAAACCCAAGTCTGGCAAGCCATCTTCCTCCTGGTCTGCAGGGAGAGTGGGCAGGCTCTATTGTTGACCAGTGGGTTTTGCAAGTAATTTTGGAAGGGTACTGAATAGGGTTCAAGTCCCTTCCACCTTTCACATTTTTCCAGTCCAGGGTTACCATGGGCCTGAAAAAGCTGTGGTTGTTCAAGGAGCCGGTTCAGTCTCTTTTGGAAAAGAGTGTTATTGTTCCAGTACCTTCTCAAGAGAGAGGTTCACGTTTCTATTCAAACCTGTCTGTGGTGTCAAAGAAGGACGGCGGCTGTCATCCCACTCTGATCCTCAAGGACCTCCATTCATATGTGAAGACTGCTCGCTTCAAGATGGAGTCTTTGTGCTCTGTCATCGCAGCTATGTGTCCAGAAGAATACCTGGCATCTCTGGACCTTCAGGATGCATACTTGCACATCCCTATTCACCTGGACAGTCAACTATATCTGCGTTTTGCCTTTGGCTAGGAGCACTGCCAGTTCACTGCTCTGCCCTTTGGGCTGGCCTCTGCTCCTCGGGTGTTTACCAAAGTCCTGGGGGCCTTGACAGCCTTCATTCACATCTATGGTATTCAGATGACTCCTTATCTGGACAACCTTCTACTGAAGGCTCTGTCACAGGAGCTCCTGGCCCAACAGGTCCAGGACTGTGCCCAGATTCTGATTCACCATGGATGGATCTTGAACATGTCAGAAGCATCCCCAGTCCCTTCTCAGGAACTACTAATCCTGGGGATGCGGTTCAATACCCATCTGGGGAAAGTTTTCTTGTCAGCCGACAAGATTCTGCAGGTCATGCAGGGTGTGTCCCAAGCTCTGGAATGGCCCTCAACTCTGGTTAGGGAGTACTGGTGTCTGCTATAGAAGCTGTGCCCTACTCCCAGGGGCATACCAGGGAAGTCCAGAGACTTGTCATCCACACATAGCACGGAAATCTGGATCTCTTGGATTGGCAGCTCTCCCTCTCTCCAGAAGTCAGACAGGATTTGCAGTGGTGTTTTCACAGGAGCAACCTAGATCAGAGGAAGCTGTTTGTGATCCGGAGTAGACCATGGTCACGACATGAAGGGCTGGGGTGTGGTTCTGGATCACCTAGGGATCCAGGGAAAATGGACTGTGGAGGCGTCCCTTCAGTCCAAAAGTGTTCTGGAACTCCTGGCAATCTGGCTCCCTCTGGTCTACTGGTGTCAAGGATCAGTATCTAAAGTCTGAACCCTAATGTAGCTGGAGAGAGGCGTTGGGGAGCATAGTGGATGGTGGCACCTTTCCCTTCCTACAGCCAAAGCCGGATAAAGGTGCTGGCCACAAAGCCAGGTGTCCAATCCCGGTTGAGCCTGGACCCTGACAAGGATGGGAGCAGATGCACACTGGTGTTGGTTCTGGACAAAGGCTCCAGTGACAACCCCATATGCAGACCTTCTAAGAGCAGAATCCAGTGAGTAAGCAACCAGGAGGACAATCCAAATATACAAGCCAAGGTCAAAGTACAAAAAAGTCAGGTCTGTCCACAAACAAACTGGAGATAATTGGGCCAGGAGGTTACAGAGGCCTAAGGCTATAAACCCTAGCTGACCAATAGGATCCCAGGAGGAGGAGGAAGTGATGCAAGGGGAGACAAAATTAGATGCAAATGGAGAAACCAGACAGAGACAGGCCAGAATGGTGAACAGGAGAATCCTGACAGAGGCAGACCAAAATAGGTGCAAACGGAAAAACCAAACAGGCCAGAAGGGTGAACAGGAGAATCCTAAGAACCAAACCCTTCAATTGAAAGGTCATCCAGTAAAAGTCCAGTTGGACAACACCATGGCATCAGCTTACATCAACAAGCAAGGGGTCACTCAGAGTGCTTATGCTTGGTCCAAGGTCAAGTACATCCTGGGTTGGGCAGAATCCCATGTTTCCACCATCTTCGCCTTTCACATTCACAGTGGATTTCCCTAAGTCATCACAATGTGGATCCTGGAGAGTGGGCATTCCATCCTGAAGTGTTTGCCCTGATTGTGCAAAAGTGGGGCCTATCTCAGATAGATCCACTGGACTTTGCCACAGATGTGATGGCAATTCCATGGTGCTGTCACCTTTCTTACATTTTCCCACCAATTCCTCTCATTCCCGGGGTTCTTGGGAAGACACGGATGGACAGTCGGATGGTGATTTTGGTCGCTCCTTATTACACCAAGAGATTGTGGTTTGCAGAGCTGGTGTGTCTTTCCATTCAGGATTTGTTTCCACTGCCACTCAGACCAGATATCCTCCTTCAGGGTTACCTTTGGAAAGAGGCCAAGGAGAAGCTGGCTTTGACAGTGTGGTTGTTGAAGCCACCATCCTGAGGAGAAAGGGGTTTTCCCCTGAAGTTGTCTCCACTATGATACAGGCTAGGAAGACTGTCTCCTGTAAGCCCTACCACAGGGTTTTGTCCATTTTTCATTCCTGGTGTGTGGATATGTGTCTGTCTTCACAGGAGTTTGACCTCTCGGTGGTCCTATCCTTTTTTGCAGGATGGTGTTAACAAAGGACTCAGTCTGAGTTCCTTGAAGGTTCAGACTTCTGCTCTACTGGTATTTTTCCAGAGGCTTATTGCTATCTTGCCAGATGTCAAGGTGTTCTTTCAGGAGGTTGCTTATGCTTTCCTTGCCTATAAGGCTCCCACACCCCTGTGGGACCTTAGTTTGGTTCTGGGTCTCTTGCAGCGGCCTCCCTTTGAGTCACAGACGTTGGATCATTCGCATGCTAAAATTGATAATGAGTTTGAGATGGAAAGGTATGTCTGTTTGTCTTTTACTTGATGATTTCCACAGGCCTTGGGATTTTTGGCTACAGCAGACTTCCTCCGATCAGGCAATTTGCTCGGTGACCCCTCAGTCCTCTCCTTCATCTTCCTCCCCCCCTTCCCTGCAGATAGGATTCTCTAGGAGTTTGGCCTCTCCTTTCATACCTGGTGGTTCATTGCTTCTTGGATTTAATGATCATGTTTCTATTTTGATGCCTCATTCACTGTGATGCAGGTTCTCCAACCTCCCCTCCCTTCTCCTTCCCAGAAGCCAACCCTTCCTCTCTCCCTTCTTATATTCCCCCCTCCTTTACTATGTCCCTTTGTCCCTTTCCATCTACTTCTTCTGATATGTTCCCATTTGTTACTACTGTCTCTTATGGTTTCCTTTGTTTTGTGATTTCCTACGGATCAGTTTTCCTTTTTCATAGCTCTGCTGTGGTATATCTCTTAAAGAAATCTCTGGTGAAATATCTGATCTACTCCACACCTACCACTGCGTAGTGGTTTCTTCCTCTCCTGGGTGTTGTTTCTGTATACAGTTGTTGCTTATTGTTCTTTTTTTGTACTGATGTGATTCAGTACCCGAATCTTTGATATGTTTGTGTCTGATTATCTTAACAAAATTTCTATATAAAAAAAAATCTCCATTTTGCAAAAAACAATGGGCATTTCTCTTTCGTCCAATATGGAATACAGGTACCATGGGGAGATCTTCCTTAGAAAGGCTGGAACATTTCAAAAGACAAGGGGCTAGATTTAAAGGCTCATGTTAAACCAGCCACTAAGTGAAAAAGGCACATCGCTCGCAAATAATACATGAGTTACGGCAGATTCAATAGGTACTCTACAAGAATAGCTATTGAGCGTAGGCACACACAAAACACGTAACACAAAAGCCGTTGTTGCTCATGTTAATGCACAACGGGCGGCCAAATCACACAATAACATCACACAATAACATCGCTCAAAACAACATGTAACATAACGGCTGCCGTTGTCTAGCAACCCTGATTGATGCAAAAACAAATTCAAACACACAGCCAATCACAAAGCCCCAATGTATCAAAAAACTTCAAATACACCTATATGTACCCAAAAATAACCGTCACACACTGTCTGTTATCGAGTTCTTCAGAGCCAGATATCAGGACCCAGGAGCGGAGGATAGTGATCAGAGAGAGGGAGACAGGAGCGTTCATTGGAGGTAGAAGGAGATTTTTGAGTTTGGAGAGAGGTGCACTTACTATACACATATTACACTTTTGCACATATTACATACACACATACAAACACAAACATACACATACATACACATAGTCCTTTTATTTTAGAACACCTTACACATTTTACATTTTATTTTTACAGTGTGAATCTGTGAGTGAAAGTGTTTGACAGAGAGTGAGTGGATCGTGTGTGTGTGTGTGTGTGTGTGTGTGTGTGTGTGTGTGTGGGTGTGTGTGTGGGCCTGTGGGAGTGCCTGGGTGTGAGTGAGTGAGTGATGGCGAGGAGAGGAGGACAGGAGAGAGGGATGGGGAGAGTAGTGGAAGAGGAGGAAGGTCAGCAGGGTGTCCCTGAGCAGAGCAGGGGTGGGAGAGGGAGATCAGCAGGGCGGAGAGGGACCCGGCCCACAAGAGCAGGCATGCAGGACAGGGACAGAACCTGCAGTGGGACGAGGGGTAGTTGCTGTGGAGCAACACACACACTAAGGGTCAGACCAGGCAGGGCACTCCGGCTCTGAATTATCCCATGCCGGAGGTGACGAGGGCAGGATCAGGGACCCCAAATACACAGAGGAGGCGAACACGGCTCTTGTGGAAGCTGTCCTGGAGAGGCAGAGTGGTCTCCACCCGACGGTGAAGGTCCCTGGCCTGTCAGCGAGGAGGAAGGCAGCCTGGAACCAGATATGCAGCCGGGTCAACGCGGTGGCTCCATGCAGGCGGGACATGGAGTCCATCAAAAAGAGATGGGGCGACTGACGGAGGGTGGTGAAAAACAAGATGACCGAGCTTGCCAAGCACACTCGAGGCACTGGAGGTGGCCCACCCGTCCCTATCACCTTCTGCGGCTGGGAGGAGATGGTGCAGCAGACCATGTCCCTGACCCTGATCAAGGGGGTCATTGGAGGAGCTGACACTGGGGATGAGAGGAGCCTCCACACTACCGGTAAGTGCAACACACTACATCAACCAACACCACCTGCACACACAGTCACACCTCAACACATGCCCATCACTCATCCATACAACTGCACCAACACAGCACCCTGAGGGTTAAAAACAGGACACAACACTAGGACAAATGTCAAGGTCCAACTTGGGACAAACCTGTCACAGTCCTACTTCAACCCTCCTGTCGCTGTGCTCATCACACACAATACACAAACCGTTATGTTCAAAATGTCGTCTGTTAAATATCACTGTTCACACACAATGTCACCCATGTCCCCACAGGGAAGTCAGCACCTAACCCCTTGAGTACTAGAGGGATCATCAATGCATCGATCAACAATGCTTTGCAACCCCTCTGGGACTCAAAGGGTTAACCAGACAAGAAACAAGTCAATAGGCCAATGATCACATACTACACAGGGGACATTCACTAAGCGGTGACAAAGAGATGGTGGACACAAAGTAACCCTCACACACCCTCACTTCACCAATACCAGTGTTAGTCTATGGAGAATATGCAAAAACAAGAATCAAGTTGATAGGGTCCCATTGTACAGACTCCATGGAAAACACTGGAAATGGGGAAAAGAGATCACTGGAGAAGTCACCATCATGTTCACTTCATCAGTTCAACATCACCGCTTATTGAATCACAAAAAGGGTGTATCACGTCACACATCACAGTGTCCAAGAGAATAACTGATTGTATGTGCAACACACAGGCCGAATACTATTCCACAGAATTAAAGGTGGATGAAGTAGGCCTTGGTGTTGTGGCTGCAATCATTTACTCTAACTTGAAATGACATATCCCACATCTGATTCCCACATGGATCCACAGGGGTGCTGATGCCATTGATGGATGGTACACCAGCCGCTGTTTGCAGGATACACATGAGAACCAAATATCAACCATTGTACCTTTGTCACCAACAGGCCATGACTGATGGATATCTAGGATTGAGTACGGTTGCCTCACACAGAAGGATGGATGGGCTCATACACAAAGTAAAACAGGCCTCAATCAAAGATATCCCTCACTACTGGCTTGATTGTTGTCCTTAGGATTCAAATGTTTCTAAATATGTCCCAACACGATGTGAACACAGAGATCAGTTCATTGGATGTGATTGCCTTACTGCCAGATATATGCACCCATCACAAATTAACCTACATTGCTACCATCCAAATACACATATATAGTATATCACACTCTACGTAGATGGCATATACGAGGTATGTTCATATCCATCATATCAATCCAATGTATTGCTGGATGGGTGCACATATATAGCAAGTAAGGAAATCACACCTACTGAACTGCTCTCTGGCTTCACATCTTGGAAGGATATTACTGTATCCATATGAAGGGTACATATCCACATACATATATGACCATTTCTACTTGTGTGTGACTGTAATGGGATAGCAATGGGTAATGTCATCATGATGTAATATCATTGGCATCGTAAAAAGATGTGTCTCGATGTACGTCCTATCCCTCCAACACTCATGGTTATACAGATATTGCTTTATGTGACAGGTGGAGATATCGGTCATTTGACCACACGAAGGCTCTTCAGCAGAGCCAAATTTGCAACATTTCGAGATAAATACCTCTTTGGAATGGTCCACAGAGTGTGCTTGCAAACCATGCACACTCTGTACACCATTCCAATTAAGTATTGTTCTCTAAATGGGGGATTTTGGCTCTGCTGAAGAGCCCTCGTGTGGACAAATTACTGAAATCTACATCTGTCACATAGAGCAATATCTGAACAACCATGAGGGTAGGAGGGATAGGGCTAACAGCGAACAACATCTGTTTTAACAATGTCTACAATCTGACATCAAAGTGGACTTAACCTTTGCTGTCCCCCTGGAGGGATAGCCATCCCTAAAAGTTGTAAAGACAAATATATGTTGTTGGATTCACCCCCCGAGTTAAACAATGGTATTCCTACTGCTGAAAGGTGTGTTTATTCAAAAGGTATCACAGCTCAGACATGGATATGTCAGGGGCAATATCCCAGTGGCCTGAAATTGTACAGTGGTGCTGTTACTACACAGTCATATGGACAGCTCTGGTACAGGGAACAGATATCTACATGGGAGGGTGTTGCAACAGCCCCACTGTACTATTTCTGGACACTGTGATATTGCACCTCAAAATGAAACCTTCACCCGTAATAACTCAAACAACACCTTTCAGCAGTGGGAGTACCCTTGTTTACCCAGGGGGATTAACCCAAACACATATATTTTTCTTCACCACATATCAAAGTATAACTTTCTCCACAAACATATGGCTAATGTCACTAATCACAACATCTTATTTCTCCACACAGCTTATGGCCGTCAAGCCCAGCGGGAGCCAGTGGAGGAGGCTATGTCAACCCCCAGTGAGGAGTACACAGAGGAGGGGACCAGCTGGTGGTCATCATACCCACCATCCCCACCCCCTCCAACACAGGCTGCACCACCACCTGCTGCACCACCACAGACTGCACCCCTCCATGCTGGACCACCACAGGCTGCACCCCTCCAAGCTTGACCACCACAGGCTGCACCCCTCCAAGCTGCACCTCCCCAGTACAGTGGCTGGATGCTACAGGAGGAGAGGTGGACGTATCCAGCCACCTCCACCAGCTACTACCCTCCAGCAACAGCACCACCACCGCCAGGGAGGCAATGGCTGCCAGGGACATTGGCCACCACACAATATGGGCCATATGCCTCCCAGATCAACCCACCCTCCTGGATGGCTCCACAGCATGCCCCAAGGTATGATCCCAGGTGGGGTCCAAGCACCTATCATTGGCCACCATATGACCCTTGGCCACTGGACTACCCACACCTGGGCCTGATTGGTGAGCCCCAGCGCCCCCTACCCAGGGACATATTCACACCTCCACCAGCACACACATCATTGGGCAGCTCAGAATCACTTGATGTGGTGGGCATATGCCCATCATCTGCACCAGCCACTCCAACAGCTGTCACAGCAGCCACAGCACCTCCAGCAGCAGCAGAGGAAAGAGCACCCTCGGCAGCAGCAGGGGAAAGAGCACCCTCGGCAGCAGCAGGGGAAAGGGCACCCTCAGCAGCAGAGGAAAGGGCACCCTCAGCAGCAGAGGAAAGGGCACCCTCAGCACCAGAAGAAACAGCACTCTCAGCAGCAGAGGAAACAGCACCCTCAGCAGCAGAAGAAACGGCAGCACATCCACCTCCAGCACTGCATGCCTCACAGGGATGGAGGCGGAGTGTATGGCCCTTCAGAGGAGACTACTCCGGTCGAGCAGGAGTACAGAAAGCAACATCACCAGGAGCAGGAGGCAATCTAGGAGGAACATAGCCCGATTGGAGACCAGAATCCAAGCCCTGGAGTCGGAGGTGGCCAGGGGGAACACAAAACTCCACCAGCTCAGGACGGGTCTACTGCAACCACCACCCCCTCCAGTGTTACCCCTGAAGCCACACCTAGGGGGCAGAGGGTTACCAGGCGATCAACAAGGGCATCCACCTCTGGCACCCAGGCTAAGGCCCCCCACCCAAAAAAGAAAAAATGAAAGACCCAACCTGTTAACTTTCCCCTCAATAAAGAAACCTTTTTTTTGGATTCCTGTCTGATCTGCTGTGTCTTCAGTTATGGACTGGGTGGCAGGATTGTCTCCAATGCATTGCCATACAATGCAGTGAACACAACCTCTACCTGGGTGAAATGTTTGTGGGATGCTACAACATGGGTTCACACACACACACACACACACACACCGTTGTACAAATTCAACTGTAAATACATCCCTGGAGGCATATTACACCACTGTGTTATATGGCGATATTGTGTGTTGAATTTGAACAACAACACATACCCCTTAGCACATCAAATGGTACAACATTGAACATTCGTCTACATCATATGTTGTGTTTAACCCTTTGAGTGCCAGAGTGGTAGACAACGCGTCGCAAAGAAATGCATTGGGGACCACTCTGGCACTCAGAGGGTTAATGGGATAACCAAACAAACAGCTATGTGACTTAGCGGGGACAACAAGCAGGACCGATAAATGGGACATGCATCAATATTGTCTTGGATTCAAACACTCATTGTGCAACTGACTTATTGGGGAAGCCAATGTTTTTAACCTAGGATTTCAATGTGTAGCACACACATTGATATCCTGGGGTGAGCATTGGGGTCTCCAGTAAGTTGACTTGTTGTTTCACTAAGGGTGTAACAGACTTCACCAGTGATAACACATGTCCACTTAGTCTGGCTGTTCGTTGATGTAGCCCATGTACTGAGATATGTCAAAGTGGAGCAAAATCTCAGAACATTGATTTTACTGAGCAACACAGAAACTGTGGACAGGAATTCGCTGTGGAAGTATGTCCCCTGTATCACCTCTTTATCACTTCAACAACACATTAGTGTATCACTGCCACCATCATCTGTTTGCATGAATACATCACAGAGTCCACTCACTGGCAAACAAGTGGTGGACTCCTGTGATGTGGGTGATACCTTTCCATGTATGGGGGATACTCTATCCTGGGTGGGGTTACGCATTGACAAATGTGTAATCAAATATATCCTCATACAGGCACAGATTGAATAGTGATGGTTCATCTTTATTTTGTCTCAAAGTACATTAGAACGTACATGTGTTTTCTGTGTGTATTGACTATATGCATTAAACATTTGTATGAGAACACTAAATGTACTTTGAAACTAAATCGTACTACTTTAGTAACACTGCTGCCCTGCTCATGTGTTGTCCACAAGGTTTGACAACTCCGTAGATGAGCATCCTAACTGTACAGGTTATTACACTCGTGAATTTGTGTTTTCTGTGTCTATATGAGAATGTTCCAGTAGAGGTTTGTGTGAACCTCAGGTCAAACATTGCATCACCAACAACATCACCAGAAACAGTAAGGGGTGATCTTCATGAAGGTGTGGTCAAGACATCAATCCAGTCACATGGAAGATCTTCAGTTCACGGATGGATCATGTTATGGATGCCTGTTGGATAAGAGTACAGGATTTGGAGCAGTAGACCTGAACTGATCATCAAGCAACAACAATTTTGACTTTTTAATCCCCTCAATTTTCTCAATTACAGGTGAGTACACAAACCATTGCTTGACAATGTGTTGTGTACTCATCTGTAACCAATTATGTGGAGAACTAAGGACATGTGCACCAGCCCTATGGATATGTGCCCCTGACATGTATACACACATCAACAAGTGTTCTGAGAGCTCCATGGAAGTAATGACATTGGGCTGCCACTGTGAAAGTGACAGTGGCAGCCCAATGTCATTTGTTCCATGGAACTATTAGGACATATTTGTTGATGTGTGTATTCATGTCGGGGGCACATATGTCTGCACACTCACAGGTCAGCATGGAGTCCCTGGTAATCTGATCTACGTTTCATAACCTCTAAGTTGCGTGACAATACCACTGTACATCCACCCCTCTGCTGCTTTTCTCAGCTCTAGCACAGTACAGGTCCCATATTGAGTCCAATGACCCTTTAACCCCTGATGTGCCGGAGTATTATCCAATGCATAGCATTGGATAATACTCTTTCACTACTGGGCTAGCATGGTTGCTCAGGCTATGATCATGGCATGTCAAGTTAGTTGCTGTCAATCAAGCCCTGTAAGGTGATGAACATGGGTTATATGTTGTACCTTGTTTCTCCTGGGGGTGTGCGTGATATCCTTGGGGTCTGTATGTCAACGTGGAGAATGGAATGGAGGATGGTTTTTGAATCCACACACACAATTTGCCACGTCCATGGTATGGTTGATGTTTGGGGCCATGCTGCTGCCAGTACAGTGCTGTGTCAATGTTCCTGTGGGGTGAGACAGAACATAATGTGCAGTGTGGTTAGTGTCACAAGACTGATGGGGGACTTGCATGGATTGTTTGCATGCCTGTGTTATACTCACAGGTAAAGTGTTCCGTGATGAGTGTGTCTCTGATCTGTGCCCCTCTCAAGGTCTCCTCCACATGGCCGATGTCCATGGGCACTTCAGGTATGGAGGGGTCCTGGATGTGAACCAGCAGCCTGGTGTCCACTGCGATGTTGTGCAGTATTGCGCACGCCACAATTATATCGCACACCTTTGCAGGTGCATACTGCAGTGCTCCCCCCGAGTGGTCCAGACACCTAAATCTTGACTTGAGGAGGCCAAAGGTCCGCTCAGTGGCATTCCTTGTTCTGCCATGAGCCTGGTTGTACCTTTCCTGGGCATGTGTTTGGGGATTGGCCACAGGGGTCAGTAGCCAGGACTTGCATCCATAGCCAGCATCACCTGTGTAATGTGAGTGACATGGTGAGACAGGGAGCACATGTTGTGTGAATGTTGTTTTGTGTGGTGGACGTACAAGCTGTGGGTCAGGAGCATGCTGAGCAGCGCTGTGTGTACGCCTGTGTATGTCATGTGATTTTGTATTGTGAACTCACCCAAAAGCCATCCCCCTGTAAAAGTTCCATTCTCGAAATCTCTGTGGACTGAGGAGTTTTGTAGAATGTATGAATCATGTGAGCTGCCAGGATACTTTACACAGACATTCATTATCCTCATATGGCTGTCACACACCATCTGCACGTTGATGGAGTGGAAGTTCTTCCTGTTGATGAATAGCTGTGTGTCACATGCTGGAGCTTTAATACAGACATGGGTGCAATCTATAGCACCCATGACCCTGGGCATGCCTCCCCTTGCGTAAAAGGCCTGCTTGATGTGTATCCAGTCCATGTCGATGGTGGGGAAATGTATATAAGTACTGGCCTTGCTTTTGAGGCTGGCAGCACCTGGGCCAGCACCCTGGAGAATGTGGCCTGTGACATGCCAGATGCGTAACCCTCAGTGGACTGGAAGGCCCCACTTGCCATGAAGTGTATGGCGCACAGTCGTTTTTGCAGGCCAGATAAGGCATTGTTGTGGATGTAGATGCGATCCACCTGATCTTTGATGACCTCATACAAGGCAATGATGCTGTCAGGCCTCAACCTGTAGCGATCAATGACCTCATCATCGGTCATTCCAAAGAGGGTGACCCTTGGCCGGTATCCCCTGGGCCTTGCTGTTCGTCTATACATCCTCTGCTGCTGTGGAGCATCCTGTTGCTGTGGAGCATCCTGTTCCTGCAGTTGTGCATCTGCAGGGAGGTGCTGTCCTCCAGGTGGGGATGGGCTCCTGTGTGGCTGCTGAGCCAGAGCCTCCTCACTTGCAACATGTGAAGGCTGTTGATCAGGTGTGCCTGGGGGTTACTGATGTTCCCTAGCTCTCTCCCTTGCACGCCTTCTCCGCAGTCTTCGCAACAATATGTAACCCAACATACTGATTGCTCTCTCTGTCAATCTCTCTCTCTCTCTCTCTCTCTCTCTCTCTCTCTCTCTCTCTTTCTCCCTGAGTGGAAAACAAGCCACAAGTGAGTGTGGTGAGTTGTCCCTTTAAGTACTTGATAGGGCGTTGTGTAGGTGTGGTGATGAGGTGAGTGCTGACCAATGGAGAGTTGTTTTTGTCCAGGTAAGTGTTTGCAGGTGTGTGTGTGTATTATAAGATGTGGTGTGTTGTGCTTAGTATGTGTCTGCCATTTGTGGGTGTGTAGTTGTGGGGTGCAGGTCGCGTGTTGATGTTGCACAGGTGAGCTTGTATTTGCAGGTGTCCGCTTTGTGTGATAACCCCCATTTATTCCGTGTCATGTTGTGTTGGTGTTTTTTTTGGGGTCCTTGTCCCTGTGGTGTTGCTTGTTGTTGTGTGTGACAGTGATTTGTTTTGTCTGTCCATGTTTTTGTGTTGCTTTGGCATTGCACGGGTTAATTTTTCCATTTACATGCTTGTGCGGTAAGCATTTTGTGTATTTTCCTATGTAACGGGTGTTTTGTTTTGCCCATTAAGTGTCTAACATCTAAGAAAAGTGGGTCTTAACTTTTTGCCGTTAGGTGTCTCTTTTTTTCAGCCGTTAACAGTACCGCAAGCCTTTGAATGGCTCTGGGGAATGTTGTTCCATGCGTCTCAATGCACGTAAGTATATCGGCCGTTAGGATTCTGAAACTGCCGTTAGCTGTTGTTTAGACGGATCTTTGAATTGCTACATGAAACTTAACGCACCCGTTAGTGATTTATTTTTTTTTTTTACTAATGACTGCCTTTAAATCTAGCCCAAGGTCTTGAAGGTGGAACCTTCTCCTTCCTTCATCAGGCTAGGGGTGGGCAAAAGCCCTCGCTGTGTTCGTGCAAAAAATCCTGCAAAACCAAGTTGTCCGCTTTTTTGTGGGAAAATCCTCTTTTAAACCGGCGATTAAAATATTTGCATTTTCGCCCACTGGCTGAAATTCTTTGCCATTTTTTCAATGGTTAGAATGTGTACTCCTGTTCTTCTCCACCTGTTCCCTACATGGGTGTAGGACTATTTTTCTCTTGGGGCAGGCACAGTTCAGTCATCACCAAAAGCACTGTGCCCAGTTTGTGAAAAGTCAGTGAGAAGAGGAAAGGAGGGAATACACCTTGGCACACCTGCCCTGATAACACACATGAAACACAGACACCATGACATTTATGCCTAACACCCACCACAGAAATCAAGCACCGCTGTTGTTGTGTACCCCCTGACTCTCAACAAGAGGCAAGGTGGAGATCAAAGAGGAGGAAGCATAGAGAAACCCAGGCAGAGACTGGAAGTTCCATGACAAGTGAAACAACTAGCTCGCCATCCCCTTCTTCCTCTAGGGTAACTACATCTTCTGCCATCCACCTCATTCATCATTACCTCACCTGCCAAATGATAGCCACTATGTGGATGTTAGGATGTGGCAGGTCGTGTCTACCCATTGCACACTGTGTGGTGCACTGACCACACATGGCAGTGTGGTGGAGGAGAATCGCAAGCAGGGCATCAAGCGGCATCTGAGGAGATTCCATCCCACTGAATATTTTAAGATGGTGGCAGGGAGGGTTCATCATTACTGTTAAACTGTCAGCAAGTTGTCATGTGTACAACATGGGTCTGGACAAGGGGTATAGACACAGCGGCAGTGCCCCAGGTGTTATTTACCACACACACTGTGCACATTGCAGATGCTGATGAGAGGCACAGTTCCTGCTCTCAAGGGGAAACATCTCTATTCTAATAACAACACACCCATGATTTTGGAGGAGGGGCAGGTGGAGAAGAATTATTGGCCAACTTCTTATTTTCTCCAGATATACTGGGGGCTACTTATTGTGCTGCTACTGCCTCAGGAGCATCACTGGAGCTAGTTGTGTGAAAGTGGAACCTTCATCATCCATCTTCCATGTTACTGCTATTGTTGATCCCATTCCCTTTCAGCTGCCTAATTGTCCTGCTACTTAAACATCTCAGCAGCAGCAGCAAGAACAGGAGTCGCAAATTTCACAATTACGGACTCAGGAGGACGTTTGACAAAGGACAGTGGCCAAAATGACCTGCTGGCACTAGGCTAGTAGGGCATTTTTTTGCTCAGGGCTTGTCCCTTAAAAATAAATAAATAAATAGTTGTTGGGGGTTTGTTTCTAACAAGCCTAAGTCCTACAAATCAATATTTCCTTAAGGTTTGCTCCAAACAAGCTTAAGTAACATAGTGACATAGTAAATCAGGTTGAATAAAGACCCAAGTCTATCAAGTTCAACCTTTGCCTCATACCCTAATGACATGAGAACGGTATAGCTTTCCTGCTACCAAATAAGTTAGTCTTTATCAGACCTTCCTGATTTGCCTACTAATATACAATATAACCCTGTATGTTCCCTTTTCAAATAAATTTATCTAATCTTCTCTTAAATGTATCCATTGTATCTGCCATAACCACCTCCTTGGGCAAGGAATTCCACAACTTAACAGACCTTACTGTAAAAAAAACCCTTCCTCTGCAAAGTCTAAACCTCCTTTCCTCTAATCTCAAGGGGTGTCCCCTGGTCACCTGATCAGGCCTTGGAATGAATAGCTCACCACAGAGATCCTTGTATTGACCTGTCATATACTTGTACAGTGTGATAAGATCTCTTCTTAGTTGTCAATGTTTCTTTAGGGCTTGTGCCTCTTACAACAAATCTAACAAGTCATCCTCTACAAAATACTCTATCAAGTCAAGTATCAGTCTACCCCAGTAGCAGCTTATGTCAGGGGGTTCCCGTCTTTATCACTTTACATACAAATTTCTTATTATTTTATTGATTTATTTTTTTATTAACTGTCCCTCCCTCCAGTTACCAATCAAGGACCGCCCCCCCCAAAAAAAACACAAATTCCCTGTTCAACTGATTCATTCTCCAGACTCCACCCACCAACACTGGCACCTTTCTCAAACCCCTTTTATACCATGTCTTATGAGGGTTTTTTAATTGTATTTAGGATTTATTTTTTTATTAACTGCCCCTCCAATCCCTGTAAACAACCCCCCCAAAAAAATATCCTTTTAAAATATTGCATTATCAACATTGCATGACTAGAATCTGCATTAAGCAGGTCACCGTGTTGAAAGGGCTACATGAGAATCTCGCCCTTCATATAAGAGCAAGATTCTCAAGTAGCGTCTTTAAACAACATTTCAACCCAACCCCGCAGGCATTCAACCCAACCCCGCAGCATACAGAAGTATAGATGTGTCCTGTGTGTGTGTGATTAATTAAACTAAAGATGCCCGATAAAAGACATGCATATTAACCCTTTTGCCACAGAAAGGGTTAATAAAATATTACAAGAAACACATTTTTTAAACCTTTCTGTGCCTAAAATGTTAATATGCATTTCTTTTATCTGGCAGGTTTAGTTTAATGACACACACAGAGGCACTTATTCCCAGGAGTGAAACCATATATAAGCATAGGTCGTTCACTGTGACCTGCTTTTATGCAGTTGCCCTGTAGAGTTTGCTGTGAGATTAATAGCTTTAGCTTTTACTGTTCTGCATTTATTCATCCTACACTTAGACACATTTATACCACACTGAGCATATTCCTTGCTGTGGGCATTAATTGCCACATGCCCACTGAAGATATTTCTTGCCACTGAGTCTATTATTTGTGACTATGAATATTGGTTTTCTCTAAAGTACCTCTGTTTGGTTCTAATTATAAACAAATCTGCAGAGTACCACTCTCTGTTTATAACCACTCAATGTTTAAAGAAGCGACATGAGAATCTCACACTTATATGAAGGGCAAGATTCTCGTGTTGCCCAAAGCTGTCCATGGGATGATGTAGCAATAGCGCCACTCAAAATTTCAGGCCACTGTGATATTGCACCTAAAAAATTCAACTTTGAGCTGTAATAACTTTTGAATAAAACATCTTTCAGCAGTGGGAGTACCCTTGTTTTACTCAGGGGGATAAACCCTGCAACATGTTTTTTTTAAATTTTAAGTATTACTATCCGTTTAATGATGCTTCTAGCTGCACAATGTTAATAATGCGTTATTTTAAAAGTGAACCCAAAAAACATTCCCTGTTCAACTGATTCTTTCCCCACACCCCGCCTACACAGGCACCCTCATGTTCCTTTTATACTATGCCTTTGGGAAATAAAATAATATTTGCTATGTGGTGTTGTGTAAATTAAATGTTGCCTTTGATTTCAATGGAATGAGCTAAGTGAAAAAAGTAGAAAATTTGCACTTGTAGTGGGAAATTATTTGCAAAGCGGTAAGTGCCATTATTAACCGATTTTAACCCCTTAAGGACCCTTGACGTACCAGGACCGTCAAGGGTAAATGTGCTCCAACGACCTTTGACGGTCCCGGTACGTCAAGGGTTAAACTCTTCCATCGCGGCCACACTGAGCGATGGAAGAGTTCAAACAGCTTGTTACTAAGCGTCCCGGTATCGGGACACTTAGTAACAAGCCATTGAAACATTGTTGCAACATTCGATTCGCTTCAAAAGCGAATCACATGTTGCAAAACCTGAATGACAGGGACAGTATTTGTAAATACTGTCCCTGTCAGATCTCTCTGTCTCACTCCACCTTGCACACTGCTGAGGTGGAGAGAGACAGAGAGAGATAGTGTTCCTGGAAAAAAAAAGTAAAAAAAAAAAAAAGTTTAAATAAAGAAAATTAACCCTTTGATCACTGTTCTGCAGTGATCAATAAGTTCCCCCCATCTGATCACTCTTGGAGTGATCAATTTGCTCCAGATCACTGTTTTCTGATCTGTAGGACACCCCCCATCCCCCTTGAATTTTTTTAGATTTTTAAAAAAAAATTTTAAATTTTAATTTTTTTTTTTTTTTTTTTTTTTGTATATGAATAGTAAATATAGTTTTAAGTATTTTGGTAGGTAGTTGGGTAGGTTTAGTGTAGACATGTGTTAGGGAAAGTTTTAGGGATAGATTTAGGTTTAGGGAAAAAAAAAAAATATATATATATAATAAGTGCAGTTTAGGTAGGTAGTTTACTTGGGTTAGGTAGGTTCAGGATATACGTAAGTATAAGGGTAAGGGTAAGTTTTAGGGTTAGGTTTAGGGATAGCGTAAGAAAAAAAAAAGTTTTTTTAGTGGGCAAAATGCAGCGCAGGTACAGCGTTGAATAGGCATATGCCTTTTTGGCATCTGACTCTGAGGCAACAGACACTGCGTCAGATTTTGACATAGCGCAGTTTTCAGAAAGTGAGAGCAGCTCTAGTGATGACGCTGAGCCTTCTGTCAAGAAAAGACGCACTGCCCCAAGAGCTGCTCTGGCAACTGCCCCAGCACCTGCCAAAAGAACTGCCCAAAGACCTACCAAAATACCTGCCCAAAGAAATGCTCCAAGTGCTGCCCCAAGAGCTGCCCTGGCAACTGCCCCAGCACCTGCCAAAAGATCTGCCCAAAGATCTACCAAAATACCTGCCCAAAGAAATGCCCCAAGTGCTGCCCCAAGAGCTGCCCTGGCAACTGCCCCACCACCTGCCAAAAGATCTGCCCAAAGACCTGCCCAAAGAAATGCCCCAACACCTGCCACTCCGGATCCTAATGAATGGGTATCAATTTATGCCCACAAATCTCAGAATTCACAGGCAACCCAGGGATTCAAATTGATGTGGAAGGATTTACCCATGATAATTTTTTTGATTTGTTTTTGGGGGAAGACATTTTAGGTGAAATTGTGTCCCAAACCAATTTGTATGCAGCCCAGTATACTGCCGCCAACCCTAAGTGTGAAAAACGCTGTTTTTTTTTACTTACGTCATGGTTTACGAGGGATTGGTGGTAAAATGGCTGTGTATAAAATTGGAAAACACACCTAAAACGAGAGCCTGGGGTGTCTACTTTCCAAAAATATGCACTTTTGGGGGGAAATCTTAAAAAAGAGTACCGTTACACAGCCCCAAATGAGACATGGCACCAGTAACGCAAGCTGTGAAGATTCAAAGTGTGAACCTGGAAACGCGCATGTTCCAATTTGGCCCCCGTAGCTCCCCCAAACCATGAGAAAGCTATGCATATGGGGTATTGCCATACTCAGAAGAAGGAGATGAACACTAATCAATTCAGTTTATAAAATCTTCACCTATTCTGTGCTTGAAATTCACATCAACATTGAAGGCAAAGTGTGAAAAATGCTGAATTTTTTTTACTTACATCAAATTTTCACAGGATTGTTGGTAAAATGGCTGTGTAGAAAATTTGAAAACACACCTAAAACGAGAGCCTGGGGTGTCTACTTTCCAAAAATATGCACTTTTGGGGGGAAATCTTAAAAAAGAGTACCGTTACACAGCCCCAAATGAGACATGGCACCAGTAACGCAAGCTGTGAAGATTCAAAGTGTGAACCTGGAAACGCGCATGTTCCAATTTGGCCCCCGTAGCTCCTCCAAACCATGAGAAAGCTATGCATATGGGGTATTGCCGTACTCAGAAGAAGGAGCTGAACACTAATCAATTCAGTTTATAAAATCTTCACCTATTCTGTGCTTGAAATTCACATCAACATTGAAGGCAAAGTGTGAAAAATGCTGAATTTTTTTTACTTACATCAAATTTTCACAGGATTGTTGGTAAAATGGCTGTGTAGAAAATTTGAAAACACACCTAAAACGAGAGCCTGGGGTGTCTACTTTCCAAAAATATGCACTTTTGGGGGGAAATCTTAAAAAAGAGTACCGTTACACAGCCCCAAATGAGACATGGCACCAGTAACGCAAGCTGTGAAGATTCAAAGTGTGAACCTGGAAACGCGCATGTTCCAATTTGGCCCCCGTAGCTCCTCCAAACCATGAGAAAGCTATGCATATGGGGTATTGCCGTACTCAGAAGAAGGAGCTGAACACTAATCAATTCAGTTTATAAAATCTTCACCTATTCTGTGCTTGAAATTCACATCAACATTGAAGGCAAAGTGTGAAAAACGCTGTTTTTTTACTTACGTCAAGTTTACGAGAAAGTGGTGGTAAAATGGCTGTGTAAAAAATTTGAAAACACACCTAAAATGAAAGCTGGGGGTGTCTACATTCCAAAAATATATACTTTTGGGGGGAAATCCTAAAGTGCAGCACTGGAACATAGCCCAAAATGAGTAATGGCACCAGTTAACCAAGATGTGAAAATTCAATATTTGTTCAAAATTGGGCCCCGTAGCTCCCACAAACCTTGAGAAACCTATGCATATGGGGTATTGCCATACTCAGAAGAAGGAGCTGAACACTAAACAATGCATTTTTAAAAATCTAAACCTATTATGTGCTTGAAATTCACATCAACTTTGAAGTGCAAGGGTGAAAAACGCTGTTTTTTTAACTTACGTCAAGATTTACAAGCGATTGGTGGTAAAATGGCTGCGTAAAAAAATTTAAAACATACATAAAATGAAAGCCTGGGGTGTCTACTTTCCAAAAATATATACTTTTTTGGGGAAATCTTAGAGTGGAGCACTGTTACACAGCCCCAAATGAGACATGGCACCAGTGATGCAAGCTGTGAAAATTCAAAGTGTGAAACTGGAAACGCGCATGTTCCAATTTGGGCCCCATAGCTCCCGCAAACCTTGAATAACCTATGCATATGGGGTATTGCCGTACTCAGAAGAAGGAGCTGAACACTAAACAATGCATTTTTAAAAATCTTCACCTATCATGTGCTTGATATCAACAGTAGTATTGAAATGTAAGTGTGAAAACTGCAAAAAAACAAAATATTACCACAATTTTTAATTTTTTTTCTGGAAAAACAGCTGCATGAAAAACTCCAAAATTCTCCTGATTATTTAACTTATGTTGTGTAGTTTTCAGAAACATATACCTTTGTGGGACATTTTTGGTTCTGGCACCGTCAGCTAAGCTATGATGCTCACATGCCAATTGTTGAAAAATCACAAGTTGGAAATAATGGCATCCATCTTGTAATATTTACCTTGTAAATGTGAGTAAAGGACTAAAATACTAGGCATATGGGGTACTCTTATATTCAGGAGAAACAAATGAATATATTTAGGGGTATTTTTTTTTCATTAACTAGCAGTATGCAAATCCTGACAGAAAAATGTAAGCAAAATGTTGTTTTTTTTCAATTTGTTTCCTCTTTTTTTCTATTTTAATCAAATTAAACAATGAGGTATTCATATAATTGTGGTATCAAAAGAAAGCCCTACTTGTGCTTAAAAAAACAGTATATAATTTATGTGGGTGCACAAAAGGAATTAAAGAGAAAATATGGTTGAACAAAGACATAGTCAAAAAAGTCAAAATTGTTCCGGTCCTTAAGTCAAATCTAACTCCCAGTCCTTAAGGGGTTAATTTTGAGGTGAAAAGTTTTGCCCATCTCTATTCAAGACCTTGTCTTATGAGATGTTCCCCCCTTTCTAAGGAAGATCTCCTCTCATTGGTACCTGTATTCCATATGGACTAAGGAAAAAAGGATTTAACAAGCTAAGACTAAAATCCTATTTTCTCTTTTCTAATCCTCCTTGACCCATCAGCCTCATTCTACAGTCGACCATACCCTTCTCTCCCAGGTTCTCCAAACACTTGGCATGTGTGACCTGGCACATTCCTGGTTTCTATTATATTTCTTCTCAACAGTCTTTCTCTGTGTCATACACCAACACCTCCTCACTTTGGATCTCCATCTTAGTAGGCATACCTCAAGGCTCTGTTTTGTGGCCCTTTCTCTTCTCCCTGTATACCCTGAAATTTGGGGCAACTAATGATAAAATCCTTTGGGTTTTAGATACCATCCTCACTATCATCTTAAATACAGCAGCGGGTCTCAGAATGCCTTACTACTGTCTCTTCCTGGATGGCTCATCATCACTTAAACCTTAATATGTCTAAGACTGAGCTACTGGTCTTTCTTCCTAAATCCTGTACAATACTTCCATTTTCTATAACTGTTGAGTGTTTCACAATTTACCCAGTAGACCAGACATGCTGCCTCAGGGTAACTTTGGACTGTTCTCTTTCCTTCACCACCCACATTAATGAAGTAACTAAATCCTGTCACTACTTTCTTCTAACTATAGCAAAAATCCACCCGTTTCTTTCTCACTCTGAATGCATTTTATGAAAAAGTGAGTAAAAATATAGATTTGGGTATGGCATTTGATACGGTTCCACACAAAAGGTTACTATACAAATTGAATGAAATAGGCTTATGGGCAAATGCTTGTACGTGGATTGGAAATTGGCTGAAAGATAGAATGCAAAGAGTGGTGGTAAATGGGAAGTTCTCCAACTGGACAGTTGATAGTGATAAGTGGAGTACCTCGGGGATGTGTCCTGGGTTCTCTTCTTCTTAATTTGTTTATTAATGATCTCCCAGTGGGCATCAGGAGCCATGTATCAGTGTTTGCAGATGACACAAAATTAAGTAGGGTAATAAAGTCTGATGTGTCCTCATTACAAGAGAATTTGGACAAACTGGGTAACTGGGTAGGCAAATGGCAAATGACATTCAATATAGACAAGTGTAAAGTTATGCATTTTGGGTATAATAATAAAAATGCAACATATAGTTTAAGTGGTGTTTCTTTGGGGAAATCTACTAATGAAAATGATTTGGGAGTAATGGTAGACTTAGCAGTAGTGCGCAGTGCCAGCTGGCAGCTGCAAATGCCAGTGCTGTGTGCTCTGGATTAAGTGAACAGTTTGGACATCACAGCATTGGAAAAGTGTTATAATATACCGATTTTGTGTTTACATCCTAACCTGCAGTTAGAATGTTAAAGGGTTAAAGTGTAAAAGGTTGTGTTTTTCTGGGAGTGTGAGTAGTTAATTAAGGGTGGAGTTTGTGAACAATCACCTGTGTAGGCCTGTATAAATCTAGGTACAGGACTCACAGAGTTTGCTCACAAATACGGTGCGCTTTCTGTTAAGTGCTCTGGAATAAGTGCACAGTTTGTGAAACACAGCAGTTAGTGCAACATAGGAATTAGAGGAACAAAGGTAAATTAATTGTTTACATTTTGTAAGAACCCACATTTGCACCATACATGATGAGCAAGTTTGGAAAGCTCAGTGCACGTCTTTCCATATGTATGCATGCTTGCAACAGCAGTTCCAGGGTCCATACCGCTGTGGCAAGTGTGAGCAAGTGGCCCTTCTAGAAGCTCAGATTGGAGCTCTAGAGTCATATTGCAACACTGAGAGATATTGACAACCTTGGGAGGAATTTCTTGCTAAGTGAGCAGAGTCTAGCTGGGTCACCTAGCAAAGAGGGAGGAGATCAGCTAGAAGGGAACCAGGCACATAGCTGGGTGATAGAAGTGGTTGCAGTGGGGGAGGGAAGAGGAAGAGGGCAGCCAGTCCTGAGTTTTTCCATCCCAACAAATTTGCTCATTTAAGTGAAGATGTTGGGGAGGCAAACCCAGAAGTGGAATTGCTGGAGAAGACTGTTCTCCCTAACAGCCGGGAGAACAGCTCCTCTAGCACAGAGGGGATCCAGAGGAAAGTGAAGCCTAGGCAGGTTGTGGTGGTAGGGGACTCCATTATTAGGAGAACAGGTAATCTGTGGCTCTGATCGCAGCAACCGAATGGTTTGCTGTCTTCCGGGTGCCCCGGTTTGGCATGTTGCAGACAGGGTGGACAGATTATTGGGAGGGGCTAGAGAGGATCCAGCTGTCTTGGTGCATATTGGTACCAATGACAAAGTAAGAGGAAGGTGGAGAGCCCTAAAAGGTAATTTTAGGGATTTAGGCAGTAAAATTAGGAACTGGACCTCCAAGTATTAGAGATATTCTCAGAGATACTACCTGTGCCATGAGCTACACCAGAGAGACAGTGGGAGATTAGGGAGCTCAATGCATGGCTGAAGTCTTGGTGTAAGAAGGAGGGTTTGGGTTTTTAGAGCACTGGGCTGATTTTGCTTTGTACAATCTCTATAGCAGGGATGGATTGCACCTGAATGCAAGAGGGTCTCAAGTGCTTGGGGAGAGGATGACTAGAAGGTTGGAGGAGATTTTAAACTAGGGAGGGGGGGGCAATAAATACTGGGATAGATAGTATAGAAAGTGAAGGTGATGTAGTTAATAACGAGGTGGGTGGATCTGGGGGCGGGGTTAGTAAGAGAGGCCTATAAACCACATCAAAATTAAATCACAAATGGAACATAGCAGTGGCATAAATTGTATTCTTGCAAATGCCAGAAGTTTAACTGGTAAAATAGGGGAACTGGAGCTGGTAGCTGAAATTGAAAACTATGACTTGATAGGCATAACAGAACATGGTGGGATGACACACATGATTGGTCAATCAATTTGGAGGGCTACATGTTATTTAGAAAAGATAGGTCAAACAAAAGAGGTGGCGGGGTCTGTCTGTATGTCAAACCAGCATTATTGCCTCAATTGCTGGAAGATATATGTGATGACAGTAGTGAACATGTGGAATCCCTGTGGGTTAAAATAGTCACTGGGGGTAAAACTGCCCAGAAAATATTAGTGGGTATTTGTCATAAACCACCAAACATTGGTGACCTTGAAGAATCAAAGGTATTAATGCAAATAGAAAAGGCTTCTCAAATAGGGAGAACTATAATTATGGGGGATTTTAATTATCCAGAAATAGACTGGAAAAATGGAACAGCTAATTCTGCTAAAAGCAGCAAGTTTCTGAATTTGTTGAATGACAATTTTTTGTCTCAACTAGTGCAGACCTCAACCAGAGGGGAATGCATGTCTGGATTTGGTAATAACCGACAATGAAGAACTTATCTCTAACATCCAAGTTAGGGAGCACTTGGGGAATAGTGACCATAACATGGTATAGTTTGAGATTAATTCAAAAAAGCTATTTGGTATGGGTTCCACCAAAACACTGAATTTTAAAAAGGCCAACTTTAGCAGGTTTAATTCATCCCTTGGTCTCGTTGACTGGGATAAAATATTTTCAGGAAAAAATACAGAAGATAAGTGGAATGCCTTCAAAATAACATTGCAAAAATACACATATAAATGTATCCCTGTTGGAAACAAATACAAAAGAAGCAAATTAAAATCTATGTGGCTAACCAGTAAAGTAATTCATTAAATAAATAACAAGAAAGCGGCATTTAAACATTACAAAGCCGAGGGATCAGCAGAGGCATTTGCAGAATACAAAAATGTCAACAAAACCTGTAAAAAGGCTTTTAAATTAGCTAGACTGGAGAATGAAAAAAATATTGCTAAGGAGAACAAGAGCAACCCAAAAAAAAATCTTTAAATACTTTAATGGCAAAAAATTAAAGTCTGATAATGTTGGGTCCTTGTTATCTGAAACAGGTGAGATGGTCAAGGGGGACAGAGAGAAGGCAGATATTTTAAATAATTTCTTTTCTTCTGTTTTTTACCAAGGAAGACCCAATGGACAAGAATCTGCAAACTACTTTTACAGAACAGTCACAGCAAGCATGGGACTGGCTAACACAAGAAGAAGTATTAAAACAATTGAATGGTGTTAAGGTAGACAAAGCTCCGGGGCCAGATGGTATACACCCACGGGTACTTAAAGAGCTAAGCCAGACCCTGGCCAGACAGTTATATTTGATTTTCAGGGATTCTTTTATTTCAGGTATGGTGCCCATGGATTGGCATAAAGCAGATGTGGTGCCCATATTTAAAAAGGGATCAAAGTCACAGCCAGGAAATTACAGACCTGTAAGCTTGACATCTGTGGTAGGGAAGCTGTTTGAAAGGTTGCTAAGGGAATATATTCAAGAATTCTGCTGGAACAGGAATGTCATTAGCAATAGCCAACATGGCTTTGTGAAAGACGGGTCTTGTCAAACTAACTTGATTGCATTTTATGAAAAAGTGAGTTATAATATAGATGCGGGAGCGGCAGTTGATGTGATCTATTTAGACTTTGCCAAGGCATTTGATACAGTTCCACACAAGAGGTTACTGTTCAAATTGAATGAAATAGGCCTGGGGAAAACGTTTGTGTGTGATTGGAAATTGGCTGAAAGATAGAATGCAAAGAGTGGTAGTGAATGGCAAGTTCTCCAGTTGGATAAATGTGATAAGTGGAGTACCTCAGGGATCTGTCCTGGGTCCTCTTCTTTTAATTTGTTTATTAATGACCTCCCAGAGGGCATAGGGAGCCATGTATCAGTGTTTGCCGATGACACAAAATTAAGTAAGGTAATAAAGTCTGAACTGGATGTGTCTTCATTACAAGAGGATTTGGACAAATTGAGTAACTGGGCAGGCAAATGGCAAATGAGATTCAATATAGACAAGTGTAAAGTTATGCATTTTGGGCATAATAATAAAAATGCAACATATAGTTTAAATGGTGTTTCTCTGGGGAAATCTACTAATGAAAAGGATTTGGGAGTAATGGTAGACAATAGACTTAGCAGTAGCATGCAGTGCCAGCTGACAGCTGCAAAGGCCAATAAGATATTGGCATGTATTAAAAGGGGTATTGACTCAAGGGAGGAAGATATAATTATGCCTCTTTACAGGTCCATGGTAAGACCCCACCTTGAATATGATGTTCAATTCTGGGCACCCTTTCTGAAAAAGGACATTATGGAACTAGAAAGAGTGCAGAGGAGGGCTACAAAACTAGTAAGGGGAATGGAAAGTTTTAGTTATGAAGAAAGGCTTGAAAAGTTAAACTTGTACACACTAGAGAAACAGCGTCTTAGAGGGGATATGATAACACTATATAAATATGTTCAAGGCCCATACAAAGGGCTCTTCAGAGACCTGTTCATTAACAGAACAGTACACAGGAAAAGGGGCCACCCGCTTAGACTTGAGGAAAGGAGATTTCATCTACAACAGCGGAAGGGTTTCTTTACAGTATGGACAATAAAGGTATGGAATTCACTGCCTCAGGAGGTGGTGCTATCGAATACATTAGATGCCTTTAAAAGGGGCCTGGATACTTATTTAAAAGAGCATAACATAGAGGGCTATGTACGTTAGTATTGGGATTAATATTTAGTTAGGGCTTGTTGATCCAGGGAGAAATCTGATTGCCATTTGGAATCAAGAAGGATTTTTTTTCCCCCCATTCAAAGCAGAATTTTAAATTGCTATATTGAGGGTTTTTTTTGCCTTCTTTTGGATCAACGATGGTAAACAGGAATAGGAAAAGGGTTGAACTAGATGGATGCAAGTCTTTTTTTCAACCTAAATTACTATGTTACTATGTATGTATTAAAAGGGGTATTGACTCACGGGAGGAAGATATTATTCTGCTTCTTTACAGGTCCATGGTAAGACCCCACCTTGAATATGCTGTTCAATTCTGGGTGCCTTTTCTGAAAAAGGACATTATGGAACTAAAGAAAGTACAGAGGAGGGCTATAAAACTAATAAGGGGAATGGAACGTTAAACTTGTACACACTAGAGAAACAGACTCTTAGAGTCGATATGATAACATTATGAGTAAGGTGGTGCCTGGTTTTGTGGGAGGGGCTGCAAGCCTCAAATACGGGCTGCACCCCCCCCCCCCACTGGGTTTCAAGTCGTCTTGGGATGCTGACGTCATCTAGATGCGCTGATTAGGATAGCGTTAGTCTCCATCAATCGATACCAGCTATTATTGCTTAGACTTTCAATTTCACTGTCACCACGAGGATACACTGCACAGAGGACTCTTTTCAGCTCAGGCAAGCAGCAGCATACTATTCTAATAACTACTAGAGTCTGAGATTGTCTGTTTGACCCCTTGAGTGCCAGAGTGCATCTGCATTTCTCCCTCTTCCACTGAAGGGGTTAATCACAGGCTTCATATAGGCTTAACAAATTGTTCTTATTTTATAAGGGTATGCATACCTTTCTATGTATCAATATTTCTGATTATTTATAAGATGTGGCATTTCACCTGGTATAAAGGGGTGTTACCTTGTTGTCAGCCTCATGTACACTTTTATCTCAGTATTTGGGGATTTTATGGGAGGCAGCATGAATTATGGCTGGCTCTAGATTTCAGCAACATTCAATAGCATAAGCTAGTATCTACCCAGTACATTAAGCTCTGCCCCTCCCTTTCTTCCTTTCCAGACATCAGGTTCAGTCCTTGCCAGGACCAGCTTCATTACATTTTAACCAATCATACATCATCATCTTGACGTGCATAGGTACAATAATGCTCTCATTATCCATCCCCTTCAACCCCTACCTACGAATATTCCTTATTTCAGTTCCATTAACGCTCAAATGTTCTTCTCCTTCAGTCCTAAACATGACCGATCCAGCAAAGTAGGTATTCAGACATATACTCTTCCATTCACCCCCTACTTCCACCCCCCCTCTTTTCATAGTATTCAGACTTTGGGCTCGGTTCTACCACACTATAGCCTCTGGCCAAGTAGTGGTTGTTCCTCCCCCAGCCGCAAGACGAGGGAGCTTACTTAAAGTTCTTCCTCTCTGCTGAGGCAATAGGCTTCCCTGCGTCTTCTGGGGGAGTCGAGGGGAGTTCATTGCTTCCCCGACAGGACACTGGGCCACAGGATTACTTTTTACCCTTAATCAGCAGGCTCAGGTGTCAGGTCTATCATTGTCACATAAGGTGTTAGGTCATTATTTTCACATCCTCCTCCCCTTTCCCCCACACTTAATGGCTTTGCCTTACCTCGACACTGAGGATTAAAAAAAAAAAAAAAAAAAAAAAAAAATATATATATATATATATATATATATATATATATATATATAAATAAATAAATATATAGTCACACTAAGCATCACCTCTTCACTGAGGCCGAAGGTTACACACACTTAGCCTTTCCTCTTCAGTGAGGCCGAAGGTTACACACAGCCTTACCTCTTCAATGAGGCCGAAGGTTACATACAATTAGCCTTACCTCCTCGCCGAGGCCGAAGGTTATACAACTAATATTACCTGTTCACTCACGTCGAAGGTCACGTACACACTTAACCTTACCTCTGTGCAGGGGCCAAAGGTGACATAAGCAGCCTTACCTCTTCGTAGAGGCCGAAGGCAATACACTCAGGCCTCACCTCTTCACTGAGGCCGAAGGTCACATACTTAACCTTACCTCTTCACTGCGGCCGAAGGTGACATACTGCTCCTTACCTGCTCATTCAGGCAAGTTTACACACTCAGTCCTGCATGGTACTTCACAACGGACACCAAAGGACATATTCAGGCCATAGCTCAATTAACGTCCTTTTCTACCCACCAAGGTATTAATTATAGTATCTCTTCACCAAAGCAGAAGGATACGCCTCGCCTTCACCTCTCTACCGCAGATAAGGTAAATCCCTTATTCCTTCCCCTACTACACACACACCCATCACCCCTCTGTTCACGTCCTTCACCTTCTCCCTGTTGGGTCCCCTCCGGGAACGAGGTGGAGCCCCCCCACCTCGGAGGGAACACTGATGGGAGGCATCCACTAGCTCTCTTCATTCTTCCTTCCCCAAGCCCCCCCCCCCTTATTTGCTGGAATCGATGTTTTTATCAGAACAGCACACCTAGACCACCAAGATCAAGCAGAGGGAGAAGCAGGCATTGTAGAAGCACTGTCTACTCCAAGAACTAGAGGACCTAACATGCAGGAATGGACCGTGGCTACATTAATGACTGAGCTGAGGAGCAAGAACATCAGCTACCCAGCATCAGGCAGAAAGGCGGAACTCTTTCGTCTTCTGTTCCCCAATTCATCTACGTCAGCTACTACCATATCATCCCCTTCCCTAGGCTCATCTCTCTCCCCATCATCTATGGCCAATATTCAGTCCCTGTTAGATTCCATTGCTTCTATGTTATCAAATCTTACATCATCTATGTCCAACCTTCATGGCAGACTAAGCATGGCGGAAGCTAATCCAGCAATCATAAATTCTGCAGTATCACCAACAAACCCCATTACAGGTAATTCAGACTCCCCAGTCCCTCGTATCACTCCAGCTCACATGGTCCCTCAACATCTTCACAAAGACATCCTTGAAGGCAAAGATATGAATCTGGTCTCCCTCTTCATAGCTTCTCAGGACATGGCGGAACAGAGAACGGTCAATTGTGGGGACGTTTCGGCAACTTTGAAATCCCGCGATCCTCGTTTATCGCGGGCTCTCACACTGACCGAGTTTGTACTAGCCTTCAGCATCTACCGCGACATCCTCTGTTCCGCGTTTCCACACAGGCGTCAAGAGTTAGACCAGTATTTGTTCACAATAGTAGACCTGGAGCATAAATATGGTGGCAATACCTTATTTGAATATCACAAATCCTTTTCAGCTAAAGTGGCAGCAGCCCGCAGCCAATTCAATTTTTTAGTAGCCTGGGGCTCTCTAGACCAAGAATTGTATTGTAGACATTTTGCAGGCCTCAAAGCTGCACTATGTCACATTTGCTCATCCCCTCACCATTCCCCCAACCTCTGCCCAAATTCAGTGTCGCCTGATAATAATAGTCCCTCCACATCCAATGCTGTAGCATCCACTTCCAGCAACAGCCCCATCCCAGCATCCAACCCTACCAAAGACAAATTGGGTAGACCGATATACTATCACGGAGGCTCCCCAATTTGCAATAACTATAACTTCAAAGGATGTTTCTTTAGTAATTGTAGAATGTTGCAAATCTGTATTGTGTGCAGAAAGGCACATTCCCGTGACATCTGCCCTCAGGCAGCTAAAAGTAATAAAAGACTAGGACCAATTTACATCAAGGCATTCCAGAGTCTCATTTTTCATTACCCATACCCACACATTTCTCAGTTTCTTATAGAAGGCATCTCGGAAGGTTTTCACACAGGTATCATTTCACTCCCAGAGTCATCTGTTGCTTGCCCAAACCTGCAGTCAGTCTTCAAAGATCCAGACACGGTCACCAAGTTATTGGCCAAAGAATTTGAAAAGGGTTTTCTAGTAGGCCCCTTTCCTTCCCCTCCTGGCGTGTAAATCCCATTGGGCTAGCTTCCAGGAAATTCTCATCCAAGAAACGACTCATTTTAGACATATCGGCACCTCATTCTAGTTCCATTCCTAGCCTAAATGCCCTCATCCCTTCAGCAGCATATTCACTTAACTACTCATCCATAGATGACGCCATATCTTTCATTAAAAAAGCAGGCCCGCAGTGGTGGCTGTCCAAGGTAGACATTGCAGATGCATTCAACATATTACCTATACATCCTTCCCTCTGGCATCTTCATGGTCTACATTGGAATAACCAATACTACTTCTATACTCGCCTGACCTTCGGTGCTAAAAGCAGCCCCAAAATATTCAACACTTTTGCAAAAACCCTAGTATGGATGCTAAAATTCCATTTCTCATGTCCATTCATAATTCAGTATCTAGATGACTTTTTAGTAACAGAACCTGCTACATTCCCCCTTACTGGTCTCGCCAAGTTGCTTAGGCTATTTCAAGTATTAGGTATTCCAGTATCCCATCACAAGACTAAAGGGCCATCCACCGAGGTCGATTTTCTGGGTATAGTCCTGGATTCAGCCAAGTTTGAGACAAGACTGCCCAGGGATAAGCAGTTAAGGATTCTGGATATAATTAAAGAAGCTGCCTCCCAACCAGCATTATCCAGAATTCAGTTCCAATCACTTCTGGGGCACATGAATTTCGGCACCAGGATCATTCCCCAAGGTAGACCATTCACTAGTCACCTGCTTACCTTATTGTCAGATTCAGCAAACTCTACCTCCCCAATCCACCTTAGCAATAATGCACTTTCAGACCTAGCTATGTGGGCCAAATTCCTAGCAGAATGGAACGGCCAAGCCATGTTTCCTCCCTCCCCTTCCAATTCATCCCCTGTCATTTATTCAGACGCAGCAGCGGGCCAGGACTTCGCCGCGATATACAAGCTAGAATGGTTTGCAGCTCAATGGCCCACCGAAACACAAGCCATTCCACATTTCTTCACAACATCTCCACTTTTCGAACTATATCCGATTGTAGCAGCAGCAGTACTTTGGGGCCACTTATGGTCAGGTCAAGCAGTCACATTTCATACAGATAATATGGCCACAGCTTACCAAAGGTAGATCTCCTCACCCATACATCATGCCACTTCTCAGGAAGCTCACCTGGACGTCACTAAGTAACAAATTCACTTACTACAGCACGAATATCCCAGGCACTCACAATGCAGCAGCTGATGCACTATCTCGTTTTAACTTTCAGAAATTCTTCCAACTGCTTCCAGCAGCCAATCCTCATCCAACCACCCCACCAGAATACCAAGAGCTCATAATGACTTAGATCAGCTGGGAAATTACGCTCACATCATCATATACAACGGCCTCGCACCCAGCACCAGATAAACTTACGAGACAGCACGGCGAACATTCCAGAACTTCATCATCAGTTATAACCCCCCAGATCCATATTCTCTTTCAAATCTGTTAGCTTTCGGTGCACATTGCCACAAATCACTCACGCTATCGACCAATACTATCAAACTATATGTAGCTGGCATTCAACATTTCCTAGCAGTCAGCAATCCCAATCACCAATCCATCTTCCATAATTATCAGATTAAATTATTTCTTAAAGGGTTATCTAAATATCCCCTAAACACTGTACGTAGTAGGTTACCAATCAATGACTCAATCTTCAGACATCTCTACGAACTTTTAAATAGTCACCCATTCGAACAGTCCACCAATGTCATTCTTCTGGCAGCTATCAATTTAGCCTTCTTCGGCTTTCTTAGACCAGGAGAATTCACTGCCCGGTCACGCACTTCTAGATTCCTTACAAAAAACGATTTAACATATCACTCAGACCATTTCAAATTATTTCTGACTTCCTCTAAAACAGACCAAACAGGGCAAGGCATGTTTATCCCTATCTACTACACTTACGATCTATGGTGCCCAGGAGCAGCCTTACATAAGCTTTTAAGACTATTAGAATCTCGCCCAGCTAATAGCCCTTTACTCCCCTTAACCTATGGACCCCTTACTATGGCAGAGTTTGCTCAATATTTGCACTCCATGCCGGTAAGATTAGGTGTAGATCCTCATGCCTATTCAGGCCATTCCTTTCGAATTGGAGCGGCTGCCGCAGCCTTTAAGCATGGAGTTCCAGGGCACATAATCCAAAGACTGGGTAGATGGTGTTCAGCCTACTACACTCGTTATATCCACAACCCTACCTCAGAAATCAAACACACTCTTACTAGCCTAGCTCAGTGACATTAATTATAAGATAGAGGTTTATCCTGGCTACAATACTATTTACGCATGATTTGCACTGCTCATCAAAAGTTGCCAAGGTGTTTTGTTCATTTCAGAATTTAATAAACTGTTGCATGTTTAACCAGTTTTCTTCTCTTCCCTTTTTGGCTCTTATCAGGTCTACCTTGTCTCCCCTTACCTGAGAATACGTTAGAGTCCCTGGGTTTGGCACAAATAGGGTTATTGCTACTTAAATTATTCTGACGGATGGAAGCCCCAACCACAAGAGTAAGGCGGTGCCTGGTTTTGTGGGAGGGGCTGCAAGCCTCAAATACGGGCTGCAGCCCCCCCACCGGGTCTCAAGTCATCTTGGGCCCCCCCCCAATATCCCACCCCAGTTCTAACCCATTGGTACGGATGGAAGCCCCCCACCGGGTCTCAAGTCATCTTGGGCCCCCCCAATATCCCACCCCAGTTCTAACCCATTGACGGATGGATTCCCGACCACAAATAAATATGGTCGGGCCCATACAAAGGGTTCTCCAAAGACCTGTTCATTAACAGAACAGTACAAAGGACGAGGGGTCGCCCGCTTATACTTGAGGAAAGGAGATATCATCTACAAGAGTGGAAGGGACGGTAAGGACAATAAATGTATGGAATTCACTGCCTGAGGAGGTGGTGCTATCGAGTACAGTAGATGTATGTAACACAGATATGTAGCAGAAACGCTCATACATGATATCATTTACCACCTGGATTACTGAAATTCTGTACTTGGTCTGCCTGCTAGCTGTATCGCTCCTCTCCAACTGATTCTTAATTTGGCCAACAGAATACTCTTTCTCCCCTCCAGATCAGTACTCATTCCTACACTTTTAAAATCATTGTCATGGCTTCCCACAAATCAACACATCACATTAAAAATCCTCCTCATTACCTTTGTGACTGTCCAACACTTATCCCCACCTTATATTTGATATCCTGCCATATACCTGCATGTCCTCTACATAACATGCATGGTAGGAGACTGTCCTCTCCTTTAACGACTACTGCTGTGTCCCGACTGAAGGCTTTTTTTCCCTTGCTGCTGCCTACCTCTGGATCTCCCTATCACCCAGCATTCAGCAAGCCTCAACATCTTCAAAGCCAAGCTAAAAGAGCATGCTTTAAATGCAGCACTGCAGTAATGTGTAAACATTATCTCATATGTCAAAAATTGCACTTCTTCCTCTACCTGCTTGTATCTGTATGTCACCCATCTTATACTTGGATTGTTCTCTATAGATCAGAGACTTCCTATCCTTTTTCTACAGAAAACACACTTCTCTCATAAGTTATACCCATCATGCTTCTCAAAATTCTCTCCACCTCCCCCACTAAGACGATAGGGGTGGGTATCTACTTGAGAAAGAATCTGTCTTTCTCTCTTTCCAGTCAGATCATAGACCTGGAAGGTAGATTTCTTATACTTCAGAGTACCTTGAATTCCCAAACTGTTATTCTAACAAGTGTGTAGGCTGCCAACATATAACACATTTTTTTTCCAAAACTTTCTCACCCGCTGTGACCATTATAGTCAGGGACATCAGTATAGTCCTACACAATAATCTTGATGGATCCAGAGACGTTATCTCATGTCTTCAGCCTCCTCTTTTATCTAAAGGCAGCTAGACTCTAATATCCATACTGAGGCATTCTTCTTTAGCAGACTCCTGGACAGAGAAACCCCTAACAGAACTAGACTTCAGTTTCTATTCTGCATCCCATCATACTTATTCAAGTATATACTTCTCACAACTCCACAAGTTCTCCCCCTACTCAGACCTGATGTGTAAAATCATTGATACTAAACTCCCTCCGGGTTTCGGATGCAGAGAGGGCCATGAGGTGAAGGAGCCACTGATACTACCAATTTTCCAATAAAACACATACCATGGTAGCACACAAATTTCACCACTTTCAGAGACAGAATAACATTCTCACAGTCTGCACTGTAGATGGCTCTCACACAAAATACTCCACAAATTCTCGCAACATTTTCTTTATTTTTCACTGCCCTTTACTCTGACTTGTATGATCTAGACACAATCCCTTTCAAGGAATTTCCATATTTGGAGCAGAGCTCTCTCCCGCACCTTACGCCTGAGCAAGTCCTGAATGCCCTGATTAGTTCTGTGGAGATTTCCCAGGCAGTCAAGCAACTTAATCTGAGTAAAATGACTGGAACGGATGGTGTGTCTAACAGGTATTTTAAAATAGATGTTCCTTCTCTTCAGTCCCATCTTCTATCTGTTTTCAATTTCCTTTGAGATGACAGGATTTCCCCAAAATACCATTCTGCAAGCTATTGTAGTTATGGGATTCATACAGACCCATATCTTTAATTAATACTGACATAAAGGTCTTTGCTGAAATTCTCGCTGTCCATCATTAACCCAGACCAGGTGGGATTCGTTCGGGGGCACCAGGCTTCAGACAGCATAAGATGAGCCATCAATCTGATCCATCATGCCCAGATACACTGCATGTCTTTATTAATTTTGTCCCTAGATGCCCAAAAAAATGTGATAGACTGAACTGCTAGCACCCTTAGGTAATTTTATTTCCCTAGGCATTTTATCTTGGCAGTAAATGTTTATAAATTACCTAGAAATAGATACAGAAAGCAAAATATCAATATTTGCAGATGACACTAAATGATGCAGGGTAATTAATTCAGAACAGGACAATTGCTCTGTACAAAGGGATTTATATAAAATGGCAGATTGGGCAAACAAATGGAATATGAAGTTTAATGTGGGGAAGTGTAAAGTCATGCATTTGGGAGGAAATAATCCCAAGGCTACTTATGAACTAAATGGAATCATTTTAGGGGACTCGTTGCTAGAGAAAGACCTGGGTATCCTTGTTAACTACAAACTTGGAAACAGTGACCAGTGTCAAACAGCAGTAGCAAACAAACAAAATACTGTCTTGCATAAAAAGAGGTATTGAAGCAAGAGTGGATAACATCATTTTGCCATTGTACAAATCTCTGGTAAGACCTCACCTTGAGTATGCAGTGCAATTTTGGGCACCAGTTCTGAAAAAGGATATACTAGAACTAGAGAGGGTACAGCGAAGAGCAACAAAATTAATTAAGGGAACAGAGGACTTGACGTATGAGGATTAACTAGACAAACTTGGTTTATTTAGACGACCTTATCACATTGTACAAATATATGAGAGATCAATACAAAGATCTCTGCGGTGAGCTATTTATTCCAAGGCCTGATCAGGTGACCAGGGGACACCCCTTGAGATTAGAGGAAAGGAGGTTTAGACTTCAGCAGATGAAGGGGTTTTTTACAGTAAGGTTGGTTAAATTGTGGAATTATTTGCCCAAGGAGGTGGTTATAGCAGATACAATGGATCCATTAAAGAGAAAATTAGATACATTTCTTTCAAAAGGGAACATGCAGGGTTATACTGTTTATTAGTAGGCAGGTAAGGAAGGTCTGAAAAAGACTAACTTGGTAGCAGGATATCTATACAGTTCTCTTGTCACTAAGGTATGAGGCAAAGGTTGAACTTGATGGACTTGGGTCTTTATTCAACCTAATTTACTATGTTTCTATGTATTAGAACTGGCAGTCGACAAGACTGCCCGCTTTCTCCGCTCTTCTATATTTTTAAGACTTGAATCTCTAGCAGCACATATCAGACTTAACCCTGACATCTGGCACTGACCACAAGCACTCTGGTTTCGGGGACGATATTCTTCTTACACCCTGAAAACCTCTCACATCCCTCCCGTATCTTATGTCTTAACTGGGGCAATATCAGAGCCTCTGTTGCTTCAAAATAATTACAGATAAGTCACAAGCTTTGGCCATACTGACCATACATTTATCTCCTCATGTTAAGAAAATACTAGCTATCAATTTTAACTTTAAATGACCACCCCAACAGTTCACCTATCTAGGGATGCAACTCACTACATTTTTCTCTGCCCTCTTCTCAGCCCATTACTCTCCTCTCTTTCAGGACAGATCTTGCAAAATGGCTCACTTACAACATTTCATGAATAGGTTGCATCAGTTCAGTCAAAATGAATCTACTCTTTGCTATTTTAAAGTTCTTCCTGTTCCATTTTCACTTCAGGCAGTAAACACTCTTCAATCCCATATTACAAAATTCATTTGGGTGGGAGGTATTCCTAGAGTCTCCTCCACAATCCTCTCCAGACCTTCAGCTTTCAGAGAGTTAGGTCTCCCTCTTATCCATTCCTACTTTTAACAGCACAATTGGCTCCCATGCTGCAATGACACAACATCCCCAAACTCTCCCTTGGATCAGTACTGAACAAATTTTCATACGCCCCAGTCCATTGGATTTCTACTTTGGATCCCTAGGTCCTCCAGACCCCACACAACATCAGTAGCTCCCATTGTCTCTTACTCCCTAAAACTGTGGTATGTGGTTGGCCTTAAGAGATCCCTTACCCAGTCAGTTTATAAGATCACTCCTATTTTAGACATTCCAGCATTCTCGCCAAGCTGAAACACTAATTATTTTCATTGGTGGTTTTTCCTGTACCCCCTCAGAATTGGTGATTGTTTTGAGCGTGGCCATTTGATCTCTTTCTCTACTTTAGCTGACAAACATAACTTCCCATTCTGAAATTTTCAGATACCTTCTGGTGACTTTGTTCTTAAATCTATTACTGCCAGATCCCTTCCGGCTCTTACCTGGTCTGAGAGGCTTTGCCTCCGAGATACACAGGCTCCTGGACTTCTGTTCCGCATCTATCTAGGAATTCACTCGAGTGCAGGGGAGACTAAATCGAAGCACATGGCCTGGAAAGTAGACATTATGTTGGAACTCCTGCTAGACCTCTGGTCTAAGATTAGGATCAGTGAGGCACATAGCTCTATAAGCTTTTATACAGATGGGATTGACCCCTGCTAGATTACATAGAATTTACCCAGCCCAATCTCCCATGTGCTGTAGGAGGTTCCAAGAGAGGGGCATCTTTTTCATTCCTTATGGACTTGCCTGGTGGCCAGTGATTTTTGGAAGACGGCGGGCACTCTGATACACTCTATCACAACTGTTCACATTGACCTTGACCCATAGTGTTTCTTTCTTGGACTCTAGTCAGTAGATTTACCTCATCTTGTTTCCAAATTAATATCATGCATACCTCTCTCAGCCATAAATGCCCTAGCATCTCAATGGAAGAAACTTTATCTTCCTGATCAACAGGCTCTGGTTCAGGGCATCTGGAAGATATACACCATGGAAAAATGTACCCCCCTTTTATCTAACAGCCACAGTTCTCACTGACTTGGGAGACTTGATTGATACTGAAGAACCCCCAGCGTTTTTTTTTTTTTTTTTTTTTTTTTTTTTTTTTAATGTATATGGTCCAGCCCCGGGGGTCTCCTCTTGCTTTCCTTTTCTAACGTCCTTCCTCTCCCCCCCCTCCCCATTTTGATTTTTTTTGTCACATTTCTTTCATATCCTTTATCGTAATGCAGGATTCTTCTATACAAATTGAGTTTATAATACTGGCACATCAAAAATTCACAAATATGTAACATGGCAACATGGCTTGGAGATTTTGGATTAATTGTAAATTTTTGGATGTTTGCTAGACTGTACTCAAATGTCTCTTACATGTCTCTTACATGTCTCTTGACTTTCTTCTCCAAAAATCTACTTATCATTTCTTTCCCTATTTCTCTTCCTCTTTCCTCTCCTCTCTCCTCTATCTATCCATACAGCCTTCCCCCCTCATTACTGTGAGCAACACAGTAATTCAGCAGCCTTTGATTCTTGACATGAATGCCGTGTTATACTTACTCAACATTGTTTCATTAGGAAACTATGGGCTTATTCCTTCTCTGTGTTGATAATAGCTCATTACTGTTGTATTGCCATATGTCCTCATATTGTTGCTGTATTTTCCTCCTTCTCTCTTCTGTACCCCACTACCTGTTGTTCCCAAAAAAATCATCAAAATTATAGTTTAAAAAATAAAGAAGAGCTTGATTGTTTGCCCTGACCTTCTGTCTGCTTTACATCTCCCTGTAACATTTGGAAACCAAAACTACATTAACCTGCAAGTTAATCTTTCTGTCAAAAGAAGAAAGGAAGGGGGAAAGTGTGGGGCGCCCCTGTGTATATCAATCAGCTTGATGTAAATGCCACCACCAGTATCACCATATAGATGTTCACTCACAAAATTAGTGTGTTGGAGAAGACATACACCCAATCAAACTTGAAAACTCCTGGAGTAATCAGCTGTCTCCAGCAACAGTATCCCTATCGGCTGCTCGACCAATTACTCGTGCTCCCGAGAGGCATAGAAAACACAAAAAACATAGGCGCGCCAATAGTGCAACAATCTTATTGTTATATACTCACATTGCGTTATTGCCAGATGCTTGTTATCAAAGGTACTGGCTGCCTTGCTTACGGAGAATTATCCAGTCTCCGTTCGGATACGCAGCTCATCAGATTTATAGATCAGTCCATGTTGTAATAACATTGTTGCACTATTGGCACTCCTATGTTTTTTTGTATTTTTCAAGTTAATCTTGAACATTTTGAGTGTTTGTTGGAAATATCCATGGGGAATATATTTCTTTGAAATAAGTAGTTGACGTGTAACTTTCAACTTCAAAAGCATGTTTTATAATAAACCTGTTTACATATAAAACAAATAATTTTAATAAAAATGAATATATTAATATTTCTTTTACATCCATTATGGAACACAAGTACCATGGGAGTTGAGTCCCTCCACTAGAGAACAGGACCTATCTCAAAAGACAGAGTCTTGTGGGTGGACACTCCCAGCTACTGCAGCTCAATCCTAGCCCCGCCTCCAGTAAGAATGTGTACTCTGAAGAGTACAGATGAAGCAGTGACATTCTATCTTAGTTTATAGCTTTTTATTGTTTTCCTATTAGATATGGGGCTGTAAAAATTCCCCCATTAGGTGGGTTACCATTACTGGGCTTCCCCTGGAGTAGATTGACCAGTTTACATGTGCTGTGTAGACCCTGTAGCCCCGTGGAGGGAATCTTTCAGGCCAAGTTTTTCCTTCCCAGCAGTCTCTATGAGGCGGTCTTCTTTCATAATGGTAACCTGAACACAGAAGCCTGATGAGTAACCGTTTGAGTGCCATTGTCCAAATACTGTGCCTCCCGTACAGAGGCTCTTCTGAGTCCTTTGACTCCTGCCCTCATGTTGGATAATCTTATTATTCATAATCTATACTTTGCATGAGCTTGGGAGCATGGATGGCTGCAGTTTCCAGGGTTAACCCTTTCACTGCTGGTTTTTGCTAGTTTGTGGCTGTTGTGTGTCTGTTTTTACTTTCCTTTCTACTGGGGTCTTTAGGCTACCCTTAAATGTTCCCTGGGGTTTTTGGGTAACTTTATTACTTTTGACTGAAATTGTGTTGTGGCGCTTTTAAGAACTGGTTACTGCGCTGCCGCCATCTTTGCTCTATTGATTTCTATGGGCGAACTTCTTTGGGACATAACTCTGCATCTGTTTGACATACAGAAGTCAGAGTGGGCTCTTTCTTCTTGTCTCCTCATGCCCTTTCATCCACTTCATGTCCTGAGTATCTTGGGGGCCCATGCAACTCTACGGATAGAGTTGTAATCGTTGCTGGGCTTTCTTCCGATTGGCTGCCTGTTTTTCTGTCTCCATTTTACTTCTCTCTTGCTAATGCTACACAGAGAGAGACCTGCCTTGCTCTTCTTCTCCAGATTAACCCTTCTCCTGCCAGATAAGTGACTTTTCTGGGCTTTCTAGGGTGTTTTATTAACCTGGGTATATTTACTGTTTTTTGTACTAGTCTAAGGCACTTTTACTGTCAGAATGTCAGATTGTAATGGTAATGGGAGTAAATCCAAGACTAAGGACTCAGGGGTGTCCCTTTCCACCCTTGTTTACTGTTCCACATGTCAAATGGGGATTCTTAGTATGCTGTGGCCTATACTACCCCACTGGGGTCCTCCATCACTGAACAAGAGCCAGCTTTGGTAAAAACACTTCTGTCCTCAGCAGATTAAGCCCCATTCTCCCTTCAAGGGGTTCTCCAATACTGGAAGCCCCCCTACTATCTTTAAATTAGAGTGTTCCTCAGGTCTTAGGGGCTTCCTCTGAAGAGGTATTGCCTGTAGGGGAGGATGAGGAGGTGGAATATGAAGATATGGACCCTTCCTACTCCTTTGTGGACTCCTATGAAGCTGGCCTCATCGGAGAATTTTTGGAGACTCCAAAGGTCTCTGACACCTCTGATGGTCTGCCTTCTATGGAAACCTCCACCATGTTTTCTCCCTAATACCACTCTTTACCAGGTACATGTAGATGAGTTGAAAACACCAGTCAAAAGGCTGTATGTTACCAAAAGTTTCTCTAAACCGTACCGCTTTTTCAGTGGCAGCTTTAATGCAGTGGGCCTCAACTCCAACTGTAGATCACCTGTCTCTAGACTGGCTAAATCTACTGCAGCCAGACTTAAAGATCCAGCAGACAAGAGACTCAATTCTATTCCAGGGTCAGCTTTGCAGCCACTGGCGCGACAATTAGACCTATCTTCAATTCTGCCTGTGTTAATAGGGCATTTGCTGTCTGGGGAGAATAACTTATGGACGCTGTACATGTCGAGGTTTCCAGGGATGACTTGTTGGTTCTTTTGTCCAACATTAAAGAGGCCAACACTTATGTGTCAGAGGCTGTGTTTGAGGAAACTTCATTTTTTTAATACCCAGCAAACGGAAGTGCAAAGGCCGCAAGTTTAGCAGGCCTCCCACGTGTGCTTCACTGCCACACCTAGGCAGCAGTTGCAGCCCAGGCAAATCCAAGGGATCAAGCAATCATTCATAGGACTCACATAATCCTGGTCCACATTTACCAATAGGGGCATCTTCACCTGTTTTGAGACGCCTGTGAGTCCTTGCTATAGTGGACCAGTGGGTTTTGCAGGAATCTCGGAAGGGTTCCTCATAGATTTTGCATCCCTTCCACAATTTTGTTTCTTTTTTCCAGAGTGCCAAAAGAGCCAGAAAAGGTTTGGCTGTTTCAGTAGGAAGTGGACTCACTGCTAGCCAAGGAGGTTCTGATCCCAGTTCTCCCCCAGAGCTCCATTCAGGTTTCTATTCCAACCTGTTTGTGGTCCCAAAGCAGGACAGAGGCTGTCGTCCCATTTTGGACCTGAAATGTCTCATCAAATATGGAATCTTGGCATTCTGTCATCGCAACAGTGTGCCCTAGGGAGTATTGGGTGGGTCTAGACCTTCAGGATACATATCTACATATCCCCATTTACCCAGACAGCCAGTGCTATCTGCGTTTTGTCTATGGCTCGAATCACTACCTGTTCACAGCTCTGACATTTGGCTTGTCTTCTGCTACCCGAGTGTTCACCAGAGTCATGGGGGTCTTAGCGGCCTTCATTCATAGCAGGGGCAGGGGCGATCTCCTGATCAAAGCTCCCTCAGAGGAGTTCCTGGCCCAGCACATCTAAGACTGTGCCCGGATTCTGGCCCACTACGGGTGGATCCTGAACATGCTGAAGTCCTCTTCACTACCTTCCCAGGAACTGGGGTTCCTGAGGATGCGGTTCGACACCTGGTAAGGGAAAGTTTTCCTGCCAAAGGAGAAAATTTATCTGGTGTGCAGGTGGTGTATCAAGCTCTGGACTGATCCTCAGCTTCAATCAGGTAGTATATGAGAGTTTTGGGCAAGCTATTGTCAACACTAGAAGTGGTGCCTTACTCTCAGGTACACACAAGGGAACATCAAAGGCATGTCCTAAAGAGTTGGTTAGGGAATCTGATCCAGATCTGGATTGTCTGATTTCTTTCCCTGGTGGCCTGCCGGGACCTTCAGTGGTGGCTGCATCAACTCATCCTGGATCAGAGAAAACCCTTTGTGATCTCAGAATGGACCCTGATCATGATGGACTCCATCATCTGGGGTGGATCTGGGTCATCTGGGGTCCAGGGCAGGTGGACTATGGGGTAGTCGCTTCAGTCCATCAATGTTCTGGAATGCAGGGCAATTCGTCTGGCCCTCGTGTACTAGATCTCGCACTTGAGGGAAAGACGATTGAGGATTCAGTTGGACAATTCCACTGCCATGATATACTGTCAAGGAATACACAACCTGGTACAAGATGAGGTACATTCTAGGCTGGACGGTGGCCCATGTTCTGGCCATCTCCGCTGTGCACATACCATGAGTAGAACATATGCTGTCAGATTTCCTAAGTCACTAAGATGTGGATCCCAGAAAGTGTGAACTCAGTTCGGAGGACTTTTACCTGATTGTGCTGCGGTGGGGTGTGTCAGCCATAGATCTCATAGCCATCAGAGAGAACAGGAAGGTTCTGACTCCCTGTGGGGAGATCCTCTCGCCTTTGCCACAGACGCAATGTCGATTACATGGAACATCCATTTAGTTTGTGCCTTTGCTCCAATCCCTGTCATTCCCAGGGTACTCCGGAAGATCAGGACTCTGAGGTTGTGGTTTTTGGACCTGGTCAGTTTTTCTCATTCAGGACCAGCGCCACTTTTCTCCCAGACTGGACCACCTCCTCCAGGGTTACCTGTGGAAAAGATGGCTTTGATGGCATGACTGTTGAAGCCCACATCTTGAGATGAAAAGGGTTCTCGACTAAGAAAATTTCCACGATGATTCAGGCCCACAAGCCTGTCTCTTCTAAAGCCTTTTATAAGGTTTGGTCTTTGTTTCATTCTTGGTGTGTTGGCAGGTCTGAGTCTTCACAGAACTTTGACCTTCCTTTGGTGTTATCCTTTCTCCAGGATGGTCTAAACAAGGGTCACAACCTGAGCTCCTTGAAAGTTCAGATTTTGGCACTTTCTGTGTTTTTTCAGAGACGTATTGCCACCATTGTGGATTTCAAGGTGCGCCTTCAGGGGTGGCTCATGCCTACCCTACCTTTAAGGCTTCTACTCCTCCGTTGGACCTTAATTTGGTTTTATGAGTCTTACAGAGACCTCCTTTTCAACCCCTTACTACCATCTCTCTAGGTCAGCTCAAACATAAGATGGCCTTTCTTTTGGCAGTAGTCTCCGTTCACATGGTTGTTGAACTGCAAGCTTTGTCTTGCAAACCACCTTTTCTGTTTCTTTCACAAGGACAGGAGTTTCCTAAGGTGGTTTCTGAATTTCACATCAATTCGGAGATTGTAAGGCCTTCATTCTGCACTGACCCAAAGTGTGAGAGGGATCTCCATTTGTTGGATGTGGTACATTACCTTAAAATATATTTGCACTGCACTGAACCCATCCACGAGGCTGATTCTCATTTTGTTGTACTTGAGAGTCCTAGAGCTGGATGGCCTTCATCAAGGCTACCATAAGCCAGGCTTATGAACTCAGAAAGTGACCTGTTCCCTTCAAGGTCACAGCACATTCCACTAGGTCTGTGGGGGCCTGTTGAGCCTACAAGAATTATGCCTCGGCTGTGCAATTGTACAAGGCAGACACTTGGTCTTCCATGCACACCTTTGCATTCTTGCCTGTCCAAGGACCTTCGGTTGTTTTCTTACTTACTGTTGTTCAAATGTTTGAACCCTGTTTGCTTTTGTTTTTGTGTGCTGTGCTTGTTGTTCAGTGTCTGTTGACACTTTGTCTGTTTGGACTGTTTTTATTTTGGATAGTCCTTGGAAACTCCGGTATCATGGGGACAGGCATGAGGTCCTTTCTCCATTTTCCCATCCTGGGAGTTTGTTGATATATTCTGATGGCATCTGTGTTCCATAGAGGCGTAAGAGAAAATAGGATTTTAGTGTTCTTACCTGTTAAATCCTTTTGTCTATATCCCATATGGAACACAGGTCTCCCATCCAGAGAAAGGGACCTCTGTTTGGTCTCGCCTGTCTCTGCTGCGGTGCCCTCTTAGAGTTTTTCTTCTCACAGGAGATTTCCTCTTTTTTCTCTTGCTTTCCTGATTAGTGTGGCTTTGGTCACATTCTTACTGGAGGCGGGGCTAGGGTTGAGCTGCAGGAGTAGCTGGGAGTCTCCACCCACAAGACTGTCTTTTGGGATGTGTCCTGCCCTCTAGGGGAGGGATTCAACCCGCATGGTACCTGTGTTCCATATGGACTAAAGAGAAAATCATTTAACAGGTAAGAATACTAAAATCCTATATTTAGAACAATAATGTTTTGTTTTGTTTTCTAGTGATGAATTTCCTCTGAAGATGTCTGCCAAGCTTCATGCCGCACAACCTCAAAACGACAGTAGTAAAATAACATTAACTCTGTATGGACCTGCAGTTTGTGGTTATGAGGTGAGAAATGTACATTTATATCAAGCCAGGCTTTTATTATTCCATGTTTTTCTCTTTAGTCTATCCGATTTAGTACAAGATAAATCAACAAAGTATACCAATTTACAGTTTTCTACATGTAATTAATTTATCTTGATTGACTAGATGAATTGTAATCCACAAAATTCAAAAATATAGTTGTGGGCTCAGGCGTTCTCACCATGATTTTTTTTCTTTGCCCTGTACTAGAAAGTACCCTAGGTATTTAGGGCTCGATCCAAATGTTGGAGATAAAGAAGTCGGTAGGGCAAAATGGATACTGACCAACAAAAAGAAAATGTCTTGGTTGGTATTCAAATGTCCTACCGGTTAACCCTTTCAGTGCTGGAGGCTCGGGACATTTCCTGTATCCTGCAGGCCAGACACATTTTCAGCATTTTTGCTATCCTTCCGTTTTAGGCTTGATTTACTCTGGGAATTTCTAGTTACATATGGAAAACTATATATTGTTTTTTTCAGAACAAATTGAGCTTTCTTGTGGTACCTTACATGAAGAGAATTTTACATTGTGCAAATAGCTATGATGTCCTAATAAAAAGTGAAAATTTACTCAATTTGCTAAAATCACATACTATGTATCAAAAACATTTACCTTGATTGAAAAAGTTTCAATTATTTGAAAAAGCCCCGAGGCCCCAGAGTAAAAAAAAAAATACCAAATTTATATAGTTTTACCTGTGTCCATGGCTAGCGTAGAGCCCTAATAACTAGCAGAGCAAAATTACATTTTCAACTTTATAAACTAATATGCGCATTCTAGGGTTTTTGTGGTAAAGCTACACTAAAATAGTGGAATAACTATATAAAACTATATATTTCTGAAAAGTAGACAACCTGCAGCATCTAATGAGGGGTAACTTGCCTTCTTACCCCAAGCCTGTTGTGCCCAAATGCTTCCAGAAGGTGGCACTATAGAAAAAAAAATTGAATTTTTTTACATTTCTGCCCCTTCAAATGTATGGAGCTCTGTGAAAACCATGGAATTTTCAACTGCATTCGTTAGCTAGTGCTCTTAGGAGTCAAATGACACCCCTTTGGTATGAGTTGACCTACCTTTGGGGATGCTAGAAGTGCAAAACGACACGTACCACAACCTCTGATTTTTCTAATATTTTCTCAAATACTTGCCTGTACAAAAATGGTTATATCAACTACAGAAGTGAAGAAAGGGTACAGAAACCATGCCATTTTGGAAAGAAGATAACCTGCCGCATCTAATGAGGCATACTTGCCTTTCTATCCCTAAGTTAGAGTGCACAACTATTTCCAGAATGTGGTGCTACAGAAAAAAAAAATATTTTTTCTTACAAATCAGTCACTTCAAAGATACTGAAATGGTTCAACACCATGGGATTTCCTAGGAGGACCTCCTGCCAGCCTACAAAAAATGGTACCCCACTGCTGTGGGTTGACATACCATATTAGGTGCCAGGAGCATGGCTACCGGTGGAACAAGGATGGGAAAGCAAACAGTGGTCAGTCAGTGTAAGTGAGGACTTGTGTCTGTCAGTGAAACCAGGTCAGGGAAGGAACGAGTGTTCAGGCTATGTAAGTGGGTATATCTACCAGTGGGCAGCGAGCAAGTGTGGCGGTGGTGATGGTGGGGAGGTAAGTGCATATGGGGGATTTGTGGTTACTAGTGTGCACTGTATGTCCCCTCATACACAGCCTGAATCCAGTGCATACTGGGACTTCGGTCTACCAGTAAGCAGTGCAATCAGGCTTGCGGGTCAGACTGGGGGAATGGGACTGCCAGTAGACTGTGGAACTAGGCTGGTGGGTAGGATATGTGGTGGGGGGGATTGGAGGCATTTTGTGTGCATGCCACAGGGGTGTCCAATGCACTGGACACCCTTTTGCACACAAAGAATTAATTTTTTTTCTTTAGCTATTATTTTTTTTATTCATACTTCATTGGAGGGCATCAGTACCACTTCTCATGCCCCCTCAACGATGTCTGAATGAAAAATAATGGGAAAAAATGTGTGTGTGCCACAGGGGTTCCAGCACATTGCAAACCATTTGTGTTGGACCCACCTGTAACACATACAGGTTTTTTGGTGTTTTTCCCCAAAAAATATATTTTTGTGTAGACCCCATTGGAGGGCATTAGAACTGATGCCCCACAATGAGATTTGAATAAAAATTCATTTGTCCGCCACAGGGGTTTACAATGCATTCCAAAGCAATGCATTGGACCCCCTGTGGCACACAGAGGGTTCATTTTTTTTTCTTTTATTATTTGTTATTCATACCTTGTTGGGGGATCAGGTCTACTTCTGATGACACCCCAACAAGGGCAGAATAAAAAATAAATAAATGTGTGTGCCACAGGGGGGTCCAACACATTGCAAAGCACTGCGTTGGACCCCCCCTGTGGGGCACGCATTGTTTTCCTATTTTATTTTTTTTCACCTTGTTGGGGGGTTTCAGGACCCCGGTCCCGCCCACTCCTACCCGGAAGTTCGGGTACGAGAGAGCAGGAAGGAGAAGCTCTGCTTCTGGGAGATCAATATCTGGGGGGGCATGAGAAAATATCCTCATGCCCCCCCACGAGTGCCAGGCACATTTTATTCTAAAATGCAGCCACTGCATGCTGGTTATACCGGCTTATGCAGTGACCGCATTTTAGATGTACAGCGTACGAGCTTGGCACAGCAGGTACAGCTGTCCAAACTCGTACGCTGTACCCACTTGGCACTCTAGGGGTTAAAAGCACAATGGATGTTAGGCCACAAAAATAGTCTTGTGGCCAAATGTCCGTTTTGTGTGTTAAGTTCCCAAAACGCTGCTAAATAACGGCAGTATTGGGAACTTAACAGGAAAAAAGCTAATGATTGGTGCCTGACATACTGCCAAGCACAGATCGTTATCTTATACACTGTCCTCCTCCTTCTGTCTTCTCTTGTTTCTTCTATCTTCTGTCTTCTCTTCAGTCTTCTTTAATTTCTTTCTCCTAATATGACAAGGTGAAGTAAAATACATGGTCCAGCACTCATGAATAAAAGCCACGGGAAGTCAGTCTGTGTGTATCACACATAGGGTGCTCAAAGATTTTATATAGTTATACAAACAACATATTGGCACTCAGCTTCTCCAATTTAATAATAACTATATCAAAAGACTGTCTTTTACACAGGCATTTAATACAATAAATGTCATAAATCATATTACTCAAGATGTCAAGATATTTATATATTTCAATCAGAGCATTTAGATACTTTTTGAGGCTAAAGGAATGTATTAGGATTCATTGCATTATTTGATTATATAGTTTATGTGCTAATGTTTCTTTTCTAGATTTATTATGATACAAGCATGTGTTACTTTTTTATATTGAACAATTTGATACTCATTATATCAGTTATGTAATGTATTTTTATCATATTGTTTATTGAGTTCACACTCAGCCGAGGGGCTTTTATTGGACGGTCTTGGAAACATCTGTAGTCCAAAAGTAATATATTCTACTAGCAATGTGGGGCGGCGCTGCCCGTCAGGTTATATAGGGAATTCATGCACATACATGGATGCAAGACACACACACACACGCAAATGCACACGCATGCACTGAGATGCATAAAGAGCGACACAGTCATACACACATACATGCAATGCACAACATGCAGACACATAGAGTGTGATACAGACATGCAACACACACAGTGAGGATCACACAGGCACACACAGAGACACACACACAGAAGTGAGTCATAAGGGGGTGACTTATGTCATTGTAATGAGTCTGTGTTTGTACTTATGCCTCCACTGTGGCATTCATTCATGTACTTGAAATGCATGTGGTAATTGCACATACTATGGTGGAAGGTGGATCATGCTGGCTCCCGGGGTGTGAGTGGCATTCATTCATGTAGTTGAAATGCATGTGGTAATTCAACATACTATGGTGGAAGGTGGATCGTGCTGGCTCCCAGGGTGTGAATGAGTGTGAGTCAGACTATGGTGGAAGGTGGATCGTGCTGGCTCCCGGGGTGTGAGTAAGTGTGAGTGCGAGAATGAGTGTGTGAGTGATTGCATGAGTGTGAGTGATTGCGTGAGTGTGTGTGAGAGTGAGTGTGATTGAGTGTGTGTGTGTGTGATTGTGTGTGATTGAGTGAATGTGTGTGTGTGTGATTGAGTGTGTGATAGTGTGTGAGTGTGTGTGATTGAGTGTGTGTGATTGAATGTGAGAGTGTGAGAGAGTTTGTGTGTGAGTGAGTGTGTGAGAGAGTGAGTGTGTATGATTGAGTGTGTGTATGAGTGTGTGTTTGTGTCTGATGTGTTTGTGTCTGTGGTGTAGGTGTGAGTGGCAGCCATTTTGTTTTTTCAGTCACTTGGATAGTGGTGGGCAGGCTGGATAATGGGGGCAGGCCAACTCCCTGCATGATTTAAATCACTTCCCCATTGATTCACCCAATGGGAGCAGTAACTCCTCCTTACTTAAGCTGAGGTAACATAGCAATATAGCACAAGGTGGCTCTTCAGTTGAGGCAACGTAGCAATATGCTGAGGGAACAAATAGAAAGTGGTGTTTGAGGCTTGCCCTCTGTAACATACAGCAAAGCATCTCTCTCTCCCTTTAAGGAGAAAGGGCGGGAATCAGGAAGTGTAGGAGTGACAGTTGAAAACAGACAGTGAGGTTGACTGAAGAGACGAAAATAGTTAAATAAAAGAGGTGCTATTAAGTTCATCCCTGAGTGTTTGTATTTTATGGAAACATTACACCTTCGTACTGAAACAGAGTGTATGGAGGGTTGCAATTATCTGTGGGAAGTGAAACAGTGTGTTTGTGGGGTCATGCTCCTGAGTGAGAGTGTGTGTGGACTGGTAGAAGTTATTGATATCCCCTACTTCAGGAGCGAGTGGCAGCTATATTGTTTTTTGTCAGTTGGATAGTGGTGGGCGGGCTGGAGGGGGCGGGCCAACTCCCTGTATGATTAAACACGCCCCATTGAATCACCCAATGGGATCAGTAATGTCCCCATTGAATCACCCAATGGGAGTTGTGTCTCCTAATGAGACATAAATTATGTAATGAGGCATTCTGTGCAATGTGTGTGTGTTTTCTGAGGAGACATAAATTGTTCTGTGTGTGAGGAACCATAAATTATGCAATGAGGCTTATTCTTTTATATATATAGATTTGCAGGTTATATGCACGAATTAGTCAAACAATTTTTTCAAATCTCTTTCCAGTTTGTATTCTCGGATTCTTTCTGTATCTATGAAGTATTTATATACAGAATGTAAGATTTTTATGAATGAACCAATAGAATAGTTTTCTCATGCTGCTTTTAGGTACGTGGTTTAGTGTGCAATTTCAGATTCCATCCATATTTATGTAGTAGTTATATATGGAATGTAATATTTTTTTTATGAATGAACTGATAGAATAGTTTTCACTGTCGTCCAATACAGGTTACTGGTAACTCTGGGAGGCGATCCGCCCCTTTAAGTAGGCAGGAACATTTCTCCAAATGTATGCAGGGGGGGGAGCCTCCCCTCCCTCCTCAGCTGCTTCCCAGTCAGCTAACACCAGAATGATTTGTTCCTGGGTGTGTACACACCAGGTGGAGAACATCTCTCTTCAGTTTAGTCTTTTTATTGTTTTCTGTCAAATATGGAATACCACCATGAGGCGGGTTACCATGACTGACAAATGCCCTCTCCAAAGTGGCTAGCTCAGTTTACAGGGATTTTTGGTGGATCTTATGCCTTGATGAGGGAACAACTTGGTTTCAAGTACTTCCCTGGGGGATTATCCTCTGAGGTAATCCTTTCTTTGCATGGTGACCTGAAAACAGAAGACCTGCAGAAAGGTGAGCCACCCTTTGAGTGCTGAAGGTCCACTTGTCCCACAGTGTCCCCTTAAAAATTGGACTTGTATTTGGGAGTTCTCATTGCGCACTCCAGCACTCATTGGGTGTTTATATATAATGTATATATGTGTATGTCTGTGGCATTTTAACCCTTTGTCTGCTGGTTTGACTTGTTTATTGAGGGTTCTGTTACACTTTAGTAACATAGTAAATTAGGTTGAAAAAAGACACAAGTCCATCAAGTTCAACCTTCGCCTCATACCTCAGTAACTGAGAATTTTATAGCTTTCCTGCTACCAATTAAATTAGTCTTTATCAGACCTTCCTGATCAGCCTACTGATAAACAGTATAACTCTGTATGTTCCCTTTTGAAAGAAATGTATCTAATCTTCTCTTAAATGTATCCATTGTATCTGCCATAACTACCTCCCTGGGCAATGAATTCCACAGTTTGACAGACCTTACCGTAAAAAACCCTTCTTCTGCTGAAGTTTAAACCTCCTTTCCTCTAATCTCAAGGGGTGTCCCCTGGTCACCTGATCAGGCCTTGGAATAAATTGCTCACCGCAGAGATCCTTGTATTGACCTCTCATATACTTGTACAATGTGATAAGGTCTCCTCTTAGTCGTCTTTTCTCTAGAGTAAATAAACCAAGTTTGTTTAGTCGTTCCTCATATGTCAAGTCCTCCATTCCCTTAATTAATTTTGTTGCTCTCCGCTGTACCCTCTCTAGTTCTAGTATATCCTTTTTCAGAACCGGTGCCCAAAATTGCACTGCATACTCAAGGTGAGGTCTTACCAATGATTTGTATCATGGCAAAATAATGTTATCCATTCTTGCTTCAATACCTCTTTTTATGCAGGACAGGACTTTGTTTGCCTTTGCTACTGCTGTTTGACACTGGTCACTGTTTCCAAGTTTGTAGTTGACAAGGATACCCAGGTCTTTTTCTAGCAACGAGTCACCTAAAATTATTCCATTAAGTTTATAAGCAGCCTTGGGATTGTTTCCTCCCAAATGCATGACTTTACACTTCCCCACATTAAACTTCATATTCCACATGTTTGCCCAATCTGACATTGTATGTAAGTCCCTCTGTAGAGAGAAAATATCCTGTTCTGAATGAATGACTTTGCAAAATTTAGTATCATCTGCAAATATTGATATTTTGCTTTCTATATCTATTTCCAGGTCATTTATAAACATGTTAAAAAGCAGCGGACCCAATACTGAACCCTGAGGTACTCCACTCTCCACTTTAACTGTACTGGAGAATTTTCCATTTACAACCACACACTGTTCCCTATCCTTCAGCCAGTTTTGTATCCAATTGCAGAGGTTATCTCCTAGCCCCAATTTCCTTATTTTATACACCAGCCTTCTGTGTGGTACTGTATCAAATGCCTTTGCAAAGTCTAGATATACTACATCTACTGCCTTGCCATTGTCAAGGTTGCTGCTTACCTCCTCATAGAAGCTGAAAAGATTAGTTTGGCATGACCTATTCTTCATAAAACCATGTTGATTCGTGCTAATGATCTTATTTTTTGTGTTGTAATCCTGAATATAGTCCCTTATTATCCATTCTAATAGTTTTCCCACTACAGAGGTCAAACTCACTGGTCTATAATTCCCAGGTTCTGTTTTAGTTCCCTTCTTAAATAGAGGCACTATGTTAGCTCTTCGCCAATCCTGTGGCACTGAGCCTGTGGTAATAGAATCTTTAAAGAGTAAATACAGGGGTTTTGCTAACACTGCACTGAGTTCCTGAAGAACCCTTGGATGTATACCATCAGGACCCGGTGCTTTGTCGGTCTTAATTTTGTTCAGTCTTCCCATGACATCTCCTTGAGTTAACCCAATATCTATTAATTGTATTGTTTTATTTGTTACTTGCGGAGGCTCTTCTACCATTCCTTGCTCCCTTGTATATACTGATGCAAAGAAGGTGTTTAAAACATCGGCCTCTCTAACCAACTCACCCATCTCATTTTTGAATGGTCCAATGCACTCCCTCTTAAGTTTTTTGCTATTTATATATTTAAAAAACTTTTTTGGATTAGTCTTGCTTTCCCTTGCAATTCGAGTTTCATTATCTATTTTTGCTACCCTAATTGCTTTTTTGCAATCTTTGTTGCACTCCCTGTATTTTAAGAAAGATTGTTCAGTTCCTTCAGACTTAAATAATTTGAATGCTTTTTTTTTCCTTGCCATTTCCTTCTTTACGTGTGCAGTTAACCACATTGGCTGTGACTTACTTCTTTTGCACTTGTTCCCCATTGGTATATACTGTTGGGTACATTTCTGTAACCTAAATTTGAATTCTGACCATTTTTCCTCAGTATTTTTGCCTTTAAATAAAATATCCCAGTCTATGTGTTGCATTGAGGCACTTAACAATTTGAAGTTCGCTTTTTTAAAATTAAGAGTTTTGGTTGAACCTATACATTTTTGCTTTGCCAGGCAGATCTCAATTGTAACCATGTTGTGATCACTGTTTCCCAAATGTTCTCTTACCTTAATATTGGATACCATTTCTGTGTTATTAGTGATCACTAGCAGGGCCGGTGCAAGGATTTTTGTATACACAGGCGAAGGTGCATTTTGATGCCCCCCCCGACCTTGCGACAATCCCCTGGCCCCGCCCACATATTTACCTCCACACTCTCCCCACCTCCACATTGCCCCTTCTACAATGCTCCCTTCATCTCCACAATGCTCCCTTCATCTCCACAATGCCCCATTCCACATTGCCCCCTCAACTCCATAATTCCCCTTCCACAATGCCCCTTCATCTCCATAATTCCCCTTCCACAATGCCCCTTCATCTCCATAATTCCCCTTCCACAATGCCCCCTTCATCTCTATAATTCCCCTTCCACACTGCCCCTTCATCTCCATAATTCCCCTTGCACAATGCCCCCTCAACTCCATAATTCCCCTTCCACAATGCCCCTTCATCTCCATAATTCCCCTTCCACACTGCCCCTTCATCTCCATAATTCCCCTTCCACAATGCCCCTTCATCTCCATAATTCCCCTTCCACAATGCCCCTTCATCTCCATAATTCCCCTTCCACACTGCCCCTTCATCTCCATAATTCCCCTTCATCTCCCTACCTTGAGTCCCTGGTGGTCTAGCGGCGTGCCACTGCTTAGAGCTCTGTGCCTCCTTCGGCACAGAGCTGAGGCTCCCGCGCGCTGCTCTCAGTAATGCAGAGCTCTGGGAGATGATGTCATCTCTCAGCGCTCTGTATTACTACAGAGCCTGGGTCTCTCTGCGGTGTGTCACATAGACGCTACGAGGGAGCGCTGATTTACACTACCAAGCGCTCCCTCGCGGCGTCTATGTGACACACCGCAGGAGAAAAAAAAAAAACACAACTTCTCTCTTTTCGGCGCCCCTCCATTGCGGCGCCCTAAGGCAGCTGCCTGTTCTGCCTTAATGGCAGCGCCGGCCCTGATCACTAGGTCCAATACATTGTTATTTCTTGTCGGCGCTTCCACCATTTGTGACATGTAGCTTTCACGAAGCGTGTTCAAAAACCTGCTACCCTTAGCACTCTGACAGGTCTCATTTTTCCAGTTGATATCTGGAAAATTAAAATCTCCCATAATTATAGTATGCCCAAACTGGGCAGCTTTCCTCATTTGCAATAGCAGTTGGGCCTCATCATTGTCATCAATATTTGGTGGTTTGTAGCATATGCCCACTAACAACTTTTTTTTACCTTTCACACCACATTTAGTCTCGATTTCTACCCACATGGACTCCACAGTTTGGCCAGTTTCCTCACTAATATCACCTCGCAAAACTGGATTTAGCTCTGTTTTCAAATATAAGCACACACCTCCACCTTTTCTATTAATTCTGTCTCTTCTAAACAGGGAATAGCCCTCTATATTTACAGTCCAGTCATGTGCATCGTTCCACCATGTTTCTGTTATTCCAATTATGTCCAATTGCTCATTAACCGCCAGCAATTCTAGTTCTCCTATTTTATCTACCATACTACTTGCATTTGCTAGCATACAATTGATTTTGAAGTCTTTACATATATTAATCCCTACATGCCTTTTTTCTTCACCTTCCTTTACTAGGAGTTCCTCCCTACTGACTAAATTTCTCCACACCCTTTCTCCACCCCCCTGGTCATTTACTTGGACCCAGTTCCTGTCTGCTCTATCTACCTCATTTTTGCTATCTATACCCCCCCCCTTTCCTAGTTTAAAAGCTTCTCCAAGCTTCCTAGCATTCTCTCCCCTAACACAGAGGCTCCTCTACCATTTAGGTACAATCCATCTCTTCCATATAGACTGTACCCAAGAGCAAAGTCTGCCCAGTGTTCTAAAAACCCAAAACCCTCCTTCCTACACCATTGCTTGAGCCATGCATTAAGCTCCCTGAGCTCCCTCTGGCTACCTGCACTGGCGCATGGCACAGGTAGTATTTCAGAAAATACTACCTTAGAGGTCCTTGCCTTAAGCTTGCACCCTAAATCCCTGAAATCATTTTTTAGGGACCTCCATCTTCCTCCTATTTTGTCATTGGTTCCAATATGTACCAAGACAGCTGGATCAGCCCCTCCCAATAATCTGTCAGCCCTGTCCGCAACATGCCGAACCCAAGCACCCGGGAGACAACATACTGTTCGGCATTCACGTTCCTGGCAGCAGATTACCCTATCTACCCTCCTAATAATAGAGTCCCCTATTACCACCACCTGCCTTGGTTTCTGCCTGCTCTGCATCCCATCTAGCCTGGAAGGAGGACTGTTCCCCTGGCTGCTAGAGGAATCAGCCCTCTCCAGTGTTGCCAATTCTGAGCAATTCTCATCAACATCTTCACACAATCTTGCAAATCTGTTGGACTCAGAACTTGCCTTCCTCTTCCTCTGCCCACTACTTCCCCTCTTTACTGTTACCCAGCTGCCTACCTGTCGTTCCTCATCTACAACTCCACCCTCTTCACCACTAACCCCACATACTACCTGCTCTGTGAGTTCTAAACTCCTTTCCAGGTTTCCAATGTCTCTCAATGTTGCAATATTTCTCTCCAAATCCAATATCTTAGACTCTAAAGAGAAAATATGCTCACACTTGGCACAGCGGTATGGCCCCTGGAACGATTGCTCCAAGTGTTCAAACATGTGACAAGATGTGCACTGCGTGAGATTGGCTAACCTGCTATCACTTTCTTTGTGGGATAGTGTTTTCTCATCATGTACATGTGTTCAATATGTGTTTTTAACCTTTTTATTATTGGGGTTAATAGTCTTAAATTTTATGTTCCGCGCGTTTAAGGCGCACTTTTACCGCATAGCCGCCATTGCTCCTTTACTCTCTATGGGCTTACACTGTGTGGGACGTATCTCTGGAACCGCTTCACATAGCGACTTCAGAGTGGGCTCAATTTTGTTTGTCTTCCCTTGCTCTTTCATCCGGTTTCATGTTCAAGTGTGTTGGGGGACTTGGGGGGCTTCGGTCACTGCTTTGGGGTACTTTTTGAGAAGAACTACTTTTCCCATGAGCGCTCGTTTCGCACCTCTTTTCTGATTGGCTCCCGTCGCAGCAGCCATTTTGTGAGTTCTTCTCATTGAGTATATTACGCAGGGACCGGACCTTCTCCCTCTCCTCCGTTGATTAACCCTTCGCTTGCCAGATAAGTTTAGTTTTAACGTTTCTGGGGTGAATATTTAATCTTTCACACTTAAATTGGGTGATTTCTGTCAGTGGGGTATATTTGACACTGTGAGTATGTCTACACCGCTGGAGCTTGGGACTAGACCTAAGACTAAGGAGGCTGGGGTATCAGTATCCCCCATTGCATTTTGCTCCTCCTGTCATTCAGGGCTGCCTAGGGAATTCTCTGGTCATTTATGCCCAGCATGCTCAGAAGGTCCTGACAGCAACCCAGGGCCTTCCAGCCATGCTATAGAGCCAGCTTGGGTTAAACAGTTCAAGGCTGCAACTAGGGACCTCAGGTCCACTCTTCAACTCTTTCCCTCTCAGGTACAGGGTGCATTGCAGTTATGGCAGGCTCCCTCTACTATCAGGACCTCCCTGCCTAAACCACAGGGGGCCCCTGATATGTCTGATTCTCCTGAGGAAGAATTGTTGCAAGATTCTGATGTTGAGGATGGTACAGTCATTGAGTCTTCCAGATCTGTTGGAGACCCCTTTGAATGTGATCCTGAACTCTCTGCTGAGGGCTTAATTAGAGCCGTTCTGACCACCCTCAACCTTCCCTTGAGTCAGGAGGTTCCCTCTGAACCAACTGATGTCTTTCAGAAACCGGCAAAAGCGGTTACTTGTTTTCCTCCTAACCCTACTCTTGAATGTTTGGTTTTGGATGCTTGGAAAAATCCTGACAAGTCCTCTTCAGTCTCAAAAAAGTTTGCTAAACTTTATCCCTTTTATGAGGCTGAACTGGCTAAATGGGTTCATCCTCCCAAGGTGGATGCCCCTGTCTCTAGATTGTCTAAATCGACTGCTTTACCTGTATCTGATGCTTCTGCTTTACAGGATTGGACAGACAAAAAGTTGGAGGTTTGCCTCAAGTCTATTTTTGCCTCTATTGGTACTGCTATGCGTCCGGCCTTTGCTGTGGCGTGGGTTAACTGGGCCATCGTGGTCTGGACTGAGCAACTCACCACGGCGGTCCGTCAGGACGCGCCTGTTTCAGAACAATTGCTCTTGCTTGCTAATATTTCTGAGGCCCAAAATTATGTTTCTGATGCTGCTTTTGACGCTGTCCGCATGATGGCTAGGGCTTCTACCTCTTCTGTGGTAGCCAGGCGTGCGCTTTGGCTTAAGATTTGGTCTGCTGACACTGCATCTAAGAAGGTTTTGCTCTCTTTGCCTTTCCAAGGTACTTCCTTGTTTTGGTCTGAGCTCAAGGAACTCATTAGCGAGGCTAATGGGGGTAAGAGTACCCTTTTGCCTTTGGTCTTCAAGAAAAAGTTGCCGGCTAAGCGTTACCGGTCCTTTCGTTCATTTCAGTCAGGGACGCGTTCGACGACCAAGTCAGTCCCGTCCGATCCGCGTCCCTCCTCCAAGCCCAAGCAGTCCTGGAAGCCCAAGGTTGCTTCCAAGCCCAAGTCTGCCAAGGCTGCTTCAGCATGACTTGCCGAACCCGGGTCCGCACCCTGCCGTGGGGGGACGTCTCCACCTCTTTCGCAGGGTCTGGGAGGAATCTGTGACAGACCCATGGGTTTTACAGGTGGTCTCAGAGGGATACAAGATCCCTTTTTTTTCCCTTCCTCCCTTTCGTTTTCATCTCACTCGTTCTCCGCAAGATGCAGAGAAACTGCGTCTGTTCAACTGCGCTATTCAGGATCTCTTGGACAAGGAGGTTCTGGAGCCAGTGCTTCCTGTGGACATGGGTTTGGGGTTCTACTCCAGCCTTTATGTGGTGACCAAGAAGGACGGCGGGGGTCGTCCTATTTTGGATCTCAAGGATCTCAATTCCTTTGTGGTGAAGACCCACTATCGCCAGGAATCTCTGCGCATGGTGATTGCCGCCATGTGTCCAGGGGAGTTTCTTGCTTCTCTGGATCTTCAGGATGCGTATTTGCACATCCCTATTCATCCAGCGAGCAGGCAGTATCTGAGGTTTGCCTGCGCCAGGGGTCATTTTCAGTTTTCAGCTCTTCCTTTTGGACTGACAACTGCTCCCCAGGTTTTCCAACAAGTTCTGGGAGCATTGATATCTGCCCTCCATCGGCAGAGTGACTCCGTACATGGATGACTTGCTGTTGAAAGCGGACTCTGCGTAACTCCTTCATCAGCAGGTTCAGACCTGCATTCATGCCCTCACCCGTCACGGTTGGATAGTGAATTTGGACAAGTCGGACTTGTCTCCATCCCAGAGTCTCATATTCCTGCGTCTGCTGTTCGACACTCAGAAGGGTATGGTGTTTCTGCCAGAGGAGGTGGCTCATCAAATTGCCCAACGAGTTGCAAGGATTCTGGCACTCGAGCGGATCCCAGTGCAGAAGGTGTCTTCACTGGTGGGGAAGTTCATCTCCACGACAGAGGCGGTGCCATTTGCGATGGCCCACACCAGGGAACTTCAGAGGTTTGTGATCCAGACGTGCAGGGATCGACCGGATCATCTGAAGCTGTCAGTATCTTTACCTCCTCACATTGAGTTGAGTTGAACTTGGAATGGTGGTTGGACCTTTCCCATCTCCTGAAGGGGATACCCCTCCGGATCCCTTACTGGACCAAGATCACGACGGACGCCAGTCTCTCGGGCTGGGGTGCTATGCTGGGTCACTTCAGCGCTCAGGGGAAGTGGTCCTTGGAGGAGTCTCTTCTCCCCATCAACATTCTGGACCTTCGGGCGATTTTCCATGCTCTACGCCATTGGGAATCTCAGCTGGAGGACTGTCCGGTTAAAGTGGAATCAGACAACGCCACCGCCGTGGCTTACATCAACAGGCAGGGCGGGACAAGAAGTCTCGCCGCGTGGCTAGAGGTCAAGGCCATCCTGTCCTGGGCGGAGGTTCACGTTCCCGCCATTTCTGCAGTGCACATTCCAGGCGTAGACAACGTCATGGCAGACTTTCTCAGTCGTCACACAGTCTACATCGGAGAGTGGGAACTCCATCCGGAAGTGCTTCAACTATTGACCCAGATGTGGGGCATGCCCCTGGTGGATCTGATGGCAACCAGGTACAACAGGAAGGTTCCAACGTTCTGCTCCAGGTGGAGAGACTCGCTGGCTCTGACGTTCGACGCCATGTCGATTCCTTAGGCGTTTTCCCTGGCCTACATCTCCCCCCCCCTTCCAGTGCTGATCAGGGTGATCCAGAAGCTGAAGGTGGAGCGTTGTCCGGTCATCCTCATTGCTCCTAATTGGCCTCGTCAGTCCTGGTATCTGGACCTTCTGGCTCTGTCCGTGGCAGAGCCCTTTCCGCTTCCTTCTCGTCCAGATCTTCTGATTCAAGGTTATCTGTGGAAGGAGGATGTTCATCGTCTCCATTTGATGGCCTGGAGGTTGAATCCTCAATTTTGAAGAAGAAGGGGTTTTCTTCTGCTGTGGTGTCTACCATGCTTCGGGCTCATAAGCCTGTTTTGTCCAAGATCTATCACCGGGTCTGGTCGACCTTTCTGTCTTGGTGTGCTGACAGGGACCTGTCTCACGATTTTCATCTTCCTAATGTCCTGGCCTTTTTGCAGGACGGTGTGAATAAGGGACTCAGTTTGAGTTCTCTTAAGGTTCAGACTTCGGCGCTTTCTGTCTTTTTCCAGGAGCGCATTGCTGTTCTTCCCGATGTCAAGATCTTCTTCCAGGGCGTGGCTCATGTGCGTCCTGCCTTTCGGAGTCCGGCTCCTCAGTGGGACCTTAATCTGGTGTTGGGAGTTCTCCAGCGTCCTCCCTTTGAGTCTTTGGCTACCATTCCTTTACATCTTTTGTCGTTGAAGATGGCCTTTCTTCTGGCTATTGTGTCAGTCCTCCGGGTGGCGGAGTTACAAGCTCTCTCCTGTAAACCACCCTATTTGGTGTTTCACAAGGACAAGACAGTTCTTCGTACTTCTAAGGAGTTCTTGCCTAAAGTGGTTTCTGAGTTCCACATTAATCAGGAGATTGTGGTGCCCTCTTTCTGCCCTAACCCCTCTTCCGAGAAGGAGAGGGATCTCAATTTGTTGGATGTTGTGCGTTGTCTCAAGTTCTATGTGCATCGCACGGAATCCATCAGGAAGTCTGACGCTCTGTTCGTCATTCCGGAGGGTCCTAGGGCTGGGAGACCGGCATCCAAAGTGACTATTGCATCTTGGATTAAGTCTACCATTCGTAAGGCGTTCGAATTGAGGAACAAAAATCAAGCGTCTGCTGATCAGCTCTGCCGGGCGGCCACTTGGTCCTCTGTGCACGCCTTCTCGAAGCACTACCGTGTGGATGTGCTGGCCTCGGCTGATGCCAGCTTTGGGAGGAAGGTCCTGGAGGCAGTTTTGCCTGTCAAGGATCTTCTTCTTCTGAGGTTCTTAGTGCTTCCTTACTGTAGAGCCCTGTTGGCTCTGGTTCAGTGTGCTGTGTAACAGTTCCTGGGGTCTGTTTTTACCCCTAGTTGATGTCCGCTGACACTTCTGTTTTGTTCGGATCTCTGTCCAGTAGGTTCATGGAGTTCCTGGTGACTTTGGGGGCATTGCGTCTGGTCCTTGCCTCCTTCCCGCCTCAGGGTAACTCAATGCTTGGACATCCCAGAGTTACCAGTAACCTGTATTGGACGACAGTGAAAATAAGATTTTAGTCTTACCTGTTAAATCCTTTTCACTTAGTCCATACAGGTTACTGGTCTCCCACCCTGTCAAGAGACCATGCTTGGCTCTCCTGTGGCACTTTGTGGGAGTCCTTCGGGGCATGCTCACAGGAGTCGTCTTCTCTCCTATTTCTGGTCAGTTAGTAGGGTCTCAAATCATTATGGTGTTAGCTGACTGGGAAGCAGTTGAGGAGGGAGGGGAGGGGAGGCTCCGCCCCCTGCATACATTTGGAGAAATGTTCCTGCCTACTTAAAGGGTCGGATCGCCTCCCAGAGTTACCAGTAACCTGTATGGACTAAGTGAAAAGGATTTAACAGGTAAGACTAAAATCCTATTTTCTCATGCCTTTTGTAGGCTAATGCCACCAGGGGATATCATTATTTTTCAGATCTAACATTATTATTATTTTAATACATTTGTTTGTAATAATTAATTTAGCTTGCCGCTATATTCGTAACGTACCCAGTTTTAGTCCAGTCTAAATGCATAGACCAGATGCTAAAATAAGTAAGGGCCACTTACTGAAGAAAAAAAAAAGGGCTTGGTATCAGCATGTCAAGTGAATGCTCCATTCGATTGGCTGAATCGGCTGGTTCCCTTTGCAGTATGAGTGGCCTCTTACTTAATTACTATGTAGGGTCTGGCTGAAATGATCGTCTATTCCCCAACACCAATCTAGTTCTGCTTTAATCCTCTTCAAACTAAGCGATACAGGCCTCAACTGTGACTGCATCTCTATGCGTTTTTGCGTTCTTCTTCATTAGATAGCACCGGTCCCTTAATTCTAACCCGAATTTATTCTTTCATCCACGAATCAGTGGAGGGCAGGGGAAAGGGATATGTCGATGTGTGGAATTATCAATTACATCATCCATCTCGTAACCATGAATACATTGTTTAGGATGATGTTTGTATATCTGTTCCCTATTGTACAGCGTTGCCGAATAAGTTGATGATATTGAAATAAATAATAATCATAATGAGAGCCTGATACTGTAGCCATTTGGTATATTTATGATTCTAAGTAACAGTAAAGAATGCCTTTTCAATAGATTAGACAATCATTTTACTTTGTGTTTATGTAAGTGTATCCATCTAAATGACCAAAAACGTGTATAATGTAACATATGAGGCATAGGTTGAACTTAATGGACTTGTGTCTCTTTTCAGCCTAATTTACTATGTTACTAATATAAGGTGACTAGGCTAATACTGTCCCAACTCAGTTTTTGTCCATAAAATTGTGATTACAACCATATCCACAAGGGAATAAAAGACATAACATTATCTTACATGTAAAGCCTTAGTTTTATTTCAAGAAATACAAAAAGAAGGTTTTCCTAATACTAGTATGACAACTATAGGAATATAATGGTCATCCTATAATGCCATTAATTGCCAGTTTCATAATATTCAGGAAATGGATACATATTTACATAAAGCTGAAAAATGTTCGAAAAATGTTCTCTCCAGAAAAGGTTAAAACCCATATATAATTATTACTGCAATGTCTGTGGGAAACCTCCTCTTGAGTGAAGAGAGATTGAATTAAAACATTTGATATGCAAAGGGTTAAACTGTAAACAAGAGCAGGAGTGTCTGCTTCTGTGTAGGATAAGTAAGGGAGAAGTAAGATGACCAACAGAATGTCAGCCAACCAGAGAAAAATCTTGGGAGCTACTGGGCATCAGAACCATTATGCCCTCCTTTTACAGCTTGGGGGAAAGCACAGAGCTTAGATGGTAGAGGCGAGTAGCTATATAATATGTCTTAGGGCTAGAGGCTGCTAAGCAGCCTCTTGTTCCTGGGTGGGAGAAGAATTGTCTTAGATTCAGATGTATTGAATAATTTGTTTTTCTAAAGTCTGGGTGGGAGATGGGAACGTTTGGAAATTGTACGCAGTCTGGATAAGACATTTTAACTGATGTAATCCTACCAAAGCAATACATATTAAAGTATTTCCAGGATGTTAGGTCTTTGGAGATTTAACAACAATGGTAAATTGGCTTTATACAAAGTGTGCTATTTGCTGGAAATATTGATCACCAATTACTCAAAAAAATGTAATTTTTCACTTAAAACTGAAGTTTGTTTAGAGCTGAGAGAGTACTGCTGGCAAGTTTTTCATTCAACCCGCACACACTCGCTCAACAACCCACCCGCAAAAAGGCAATTCTTTTTTATTTTTATGTATGGCTCTTTGTTGTACACTGCCTAGTTTCAACAATTGAAAAGTGCAGTTTAAATTGGAAAAAAAAGACAAGTTTGAGCTGAAATACATATTGAAAGAAACCTCTCCAGGAGTATGAGTATCTTTATTTAGTGTACAGAAACATCTCTACAATATTATATAGTTATTACACATGTCTACTACTCCTTTAATTGTTAAAAATGTGTTATTATTTGTGTTTATTGTTCTAGGTCACCATTTCCACTTCATTCTTAGAAATACTTGGTCAGGTGAGTTATAAAATATATTTTACTAAACTAAATGACCATTATTTTAAAACTTTTTTCTATAATCTTAAATTGTTTAGAAAAACATCAATTATTTGCAATGTTGCATGCGTGCACTTTTAAATTAATCATTAATCATTTGTATTTTTTTTCTCTATTTGCCAGTCTATCTATAGCAGTGATTCTCATCTCGAGTCTTTGGGCATAACAAAAGATCATGTTTTCAGGATATCCATAATTAAGCAGCGGCATCTCTACCATCTCTGTTCCAATGATTACTCACTTGGGATATAGGAGGGATATCCTGAAAAACTGAACTGTTGGTGTGCCCAAAGGACTAACATTAAGAAACATTGACGTGTAGAGTGTCATTCAGTTGGTGTGTCTCTGCTTTCCAGTCAAAAACAGGGCTTGTCATACTGATGATGCTTCAAAGTTAAAGTTGGTGTTCTGTAATTTACTTATATTGTATGTTTACATAGTTTATAGTATATCATGGGTTGGCCTTGATGGACGGACGCATGTCTTTTTTTTCAGCCTGATCAACTATGTTACTATATTATGTTACTAAGACAAACATACAAGGTCCAGGCATCCCTGTATACAGACAAACCCTAACATAGTAACATAGTAAATTAGGATGAATAAAGAAACAAGTCCATCAAGTTCAACCTTGTCCTCATACCCCAGTAATTTTATAGCTTTCCTGCTACCAAATAAGCTAGCCTTCATCAGACCTTCCTGATCTGCCTACTAAAAACAGTATAACTCTGTATGTTCCCTTTGGAAATAAATGTATCTAATCTTCTCTTGAATGTATCCATTGGATCTGCCATAACCACCTCCTTGGGCAAAGAATTCCACAATTTAAGAGACCTCACTGTAAAAAAAAATCCTTCCTCTGCTGAAGTCTAAACCTTCTTTCCTCTAATCTCAAGGGGTGTCCCCTGGTCATCTGCTCAGGCCTTGAAATAAATAGCTCACTGCAGAGATCCTTGTATTTACCTCTCATATATTTGTACAATGTGATAAGGTCTTCTCTTAGTCGTCTTTTCTCTAGAGTAAATAAACCAGGTTTGTCTGGTCATTCCTTATACATCAAGTCCTCTATTCCCTTGATTAATTTTGTTGCTCTTCGCTGTACCCTCTCTAGTTCTAGTATATCCTTTTTCAGAACTGGTGCCTACAACTGCACTGCATACTCAAGGTGAGGTCTTACCAATGATTTATACAATGGCAAAATAATGTCATCCACTCTTTCTTCAATTCCTCTTTTTATGCAAGCCAGGATTTTATTTGCCTTTGCTACTGCTGTTTGACACTGGTCAATGTTTCCAAGTTTGTAGTTGACAAGGATACCAAGGTCTTTCTCTAGCAATGAGTCCCCTAAAATGATTCCATTAAGTTTATAAGTAGCCTTGGGATTATTTCCTCCCAAATGCATGACTTTACACTTCCCCACATTAAACTTCATATTCCATTTGTTGCCCAATCTGCCATTTTATATACTAATACTACACTAATAATTTACTGTCATCTGCAAATATTGATAATTTGCTTTCTATATCTATTTTAGGTCATTTATAAACATGTTAAAAAGCAGCGGACCTAATACTGAACCCTGAAGTACTCCACTCTCCACTTTAACTGTATTGGAGAATTGTCCATTTACAACCACACACTGTTCCCTATCCTTCAACCAGTTTTATATACAATTGCAAAGGTCATCTTCCAGCCCAGATTTCCTTATTTATACCACAGCCTTCTGTGTGGCACTGTATCAAATGCCTTTGCAAAGTCTAGATATACTACATCAACTGCCTTGCCATTATCAAGGTTGCTGCTTTCTTCCTCATAGGAGCTGAAAAGTTTAGTTTGGCATTATCTATTCTTCATAAAACCATGTTTATTCCTGCTAATGATCTTATTTTTGGGTTTTAATCCTGAATATAGTCCCTTATAGCAGTTTTCCCATTACAGAGCTCAAACTCACAGGTCTATAGTTTCCAGGTTCTATTTTAGTTCCCTTTTTAAATAGAGGCACTACATTGGCTCTTTGCCAATCTTGTGGCACTGAGCCTGTGGTGAGTGAATCTTTAAAGAGTAAATATAGGGGTTTTGCCAACACTGCACTGAGTTCGTTAAGAACCCTTGGGTGTATACCATCAGGACCTGGTGCTTTGTCAGTCTTAATTTTGTTCAGTCTACCCATGACATCTTCTTGAGTTAACCCAATATCTAATAATGATATTGTTTTATTAGTTACTTGTTGAGGCTCTTCTACCATTCCTTGCTCCCTTGTATATACTGATCCACAGAAAGTGTTTAGAACATCGGCCTTTTCCTTATCGTCGCTAATCAGCTCATCCATCTCATTTTTGAATGGTCCAATGCACTCCCTCAAGTTTTTTGCTGTTTATACATTTGAAAAACTTTTTTGGATTAGTCTTACTTTCCTTTGCAATTTGAGTTTCATTTTCTGTTTTTGCTACCCTAATTGCCTTTTTGCAAACTTTGTTGTACTCCCTGTATTTAAGAAAGAATGTTCAGTTCCTATAGACTTAAATAGTTTGAATGCTTTATTTTTCTTTGCCATTTCCTCCTTTACATGTGCAGGTAACCACATTGACTGTGACTTACTTCTTTTGCATTTGTTCCCCATTGGTATATACTGTTGGGTACATTTCCGCAACCTTAATTTGAATTCTGACCATTTATCCTCCATATTTTTTTCTTTAAATAAACTATCCCAGTCTATGTGTTGCATGTTGCCCTTAATAATTTGAAGTTATCTTTTTTAAAATTAAGAGTTTTGGTTGAACCTATACAGTTTTGCTTTGCCAGACTGATCTCAAATGTAACCATGTTATGATCACTGTTTCCCAAATGTTCTCTTACCTTAATATTGGATACCATTTCTGTGTTATTCGTCATCACTAGGTCCAATATATTGTTATTTCTTGTCGGCACTTCCACCATTTGTGACATGTAGCTTTCACGAAGTATGCTCACAAACCTGCTACCCTTAGCACTCTGACAGGTCTTATTTTTCCAGTTGATATCTGGATAATTAAAATCTCCCATAATTATAGTATGCCCAAGCTGGGCAGCTTTCCTCATTTGCAACCCTCATACCTTGGAAATTACAGCTTTTACCCCAAACATAAACCCTCCTTTAGCTACATTCAGGCTATAAGATACAACCACATCTGTTCGGCCAGTACACACAGGTACCAGCATCTCCATTCACTAAGGGGGTTCCAAAATCAGTGGTACCACTCAAGAAAAATAGACACGCAGATACATGCAGCCAATAAAATACCCAGAGACAGATGAGTGGAGAATAACAGGGTACCACTTGCGGTCACATATAATACCCAACTGGAAGACCTAAGAAGGATTTCAAAAGACCTACAACCAATCCTCCATAATAATAATGTATTAAAAGCCATTTTTCTAGATTCACTACTTATATCGTACAGAAAAAACCCAAATTTTAAGAAATGTATTGTTAATACCTGTCACAAATCACAAACAATTTACCCTGTGGAGTAAAAAAGATGTGAAGACCTGTCCACACATGTGATGCACAAAGATAAAAATACCAAATACACAGCAACACTATGAAATTAACAGTTACTTCACTTGAGCCTCATCAAATGTCATCTCATAACACGTACATAGTACTTCAGAAAATGATACTGGACAGACATCGAAAAAGAATGCACCTCCATCTCCACACAGTTGACACATAAGTTGACTGGCAGTTTTGCTGTACAATTCATTGTCTAAAAAAATATGATGGTCACCATAATCAAAGGAAATTTTAGAACACAGTGAGAGAGAAGAAAATCTGGGGATTTAAATTTATGATTGATTGACAAATTAAACCTAGGACTGAATATGAGGGAGGGACTTTGTCTCATTATAATTGATAGAACATCTTTGGATAACTGGTTACAGAGAAGACAGTAACTTTCCAACACGCCTCTGTGTTAATGAAATGTTGTTCCCAGAGCTTTTATCTAACCCTATGCATATCACATCAGATCTATGCAGATTGGATGTTTACAGAGTTAATTGCCCCCCCCCATTGTGTATTCTTATAATATTTTCAAAATGTATGTCATACTCTATACATATAAATACCATGCTATTCTAGATTTATTTGTTAAACTATGCCTAAAGAAGGGACCTTGGTATCATGAAAGCTTTCAGTTTATATGTCCTCGGTTATCCATTAAGAGGTATAACATTTACATTGGACTTGAGTTCATAGCTACAAACGTACACCCGTCTATCCTCCTTGCTAACATGGTATAACTTTTTTGTGTTCATTGTTGAAGACACTAAACTTATCACAACTAATCTTCTCCCCTACGCGCATAAATAAAAAAAACATCCAACCATTCGCTCCTGGACTGGATACTTTCATCCTTCCCAAGCAGAATCCAAAATTCAGGAATACTAACAAATGAATGATCTAAGCAATTGCCTGTTGTATAGAATAAGCTCAGGGGAAGAGGGTGTCATCTACCCTAGATTTCTGCTGACATAGAACTTGGTGATCTTTACTTGAACTATTTTTCTATACTTTGCAAACTCCTTGTTACAGTAAAATATTATATTATTGTCTAGCCATACACACTTATAGCTTTACTGTATGCACAACTATACACCAAACTCAGAGCACCCTTGGATCAGAGACAGAAACCTATCAGATATTTCAAAAATTGAAAAAAAGAAAGAGAACCAAAACCTTTCCACCTCTAAAAGCACTATGTTCGATCAGATTCACAACGATGCAGATAGAAATATGGAAGAATGAATGGATGAAATGGATACAGTCACACACTTTTCCTTTATTGATATCCAAACAGATTCTTGCTTTTAGGTCCCCTGCGTTGCAGCCACCTCTAGTGTGCTCCTTCTTCACACTACACCCAATGAATTCTACAGAATAGAGGGAGTAAATACAGGAACACATCTAAAAGCAGTGTTTATTTCATTAAAATCTCTTCTACACGAAGAAATGCACTCACAGAATAAAAAACCTTGAATCAGCATATAATTACCACAAGTAACAATCTCATGTTGGGACAAACCACAATGACCCTTAAGCACTGGGACCCTCAGGAGTAACATACCAGGCTGTAAATGGTACCTCTGCTTAAAACAGATTCCCACGCTCTGGTCATCATCTCCCCACACCGGTCCCCGTCTCCCTGGGTTCAACAATATGTCCACTAAATATATATATACACACATATATGATACACCCTATATTATTATCTATAAAAATGAAAAAGACAAATAAAATACATCCTTAAAAGCCACTTCACTAAAATGTACAAATATATAAGACTCTATTCATTTTTTCTTTATATAAAAATGCAAGGTCTATATCTGTATTCAGAGACATAACAACATATATATATATGTGTGTGTATATATATATATATATATATATATACACACACACACACTAAAAATGTTATATACAGTTGCATATTGTTTTTTAGATATAAAGAAGCAGTTATTTTTAAGGATTTTGAAGGAAAAGGCAAATCGACCCGCTTCTTTCTTGAAATGTGGTATAATACAAGATATGCAAATATAATTCTACCTCTTTATATATCTTTGGTAAGGTTTTTTCTAGAATATGGAGTACAGTTTTTGGCACCAGTTTTTAAAAAAAGATATTATTGAACTGGAAAAGTACATGCAGCAAAACTGATCTCCATGGTACACCCAGCTCTGTGGCATCTAACAGAGGGTCATAGCTCATGTCCACATTCCGAACCCCTTTTTGTGCAGCCTACAGATCAAACATAACCTGTGTTCCGGATACCACCCACAGACAAAAGGTAAGGACCAGACTCAATGTAGCAGCTATTGGCCCATTTCACTTCTGAACGTTGATCTGAAGCTTTATGCTAAGGTCCTTGCATTGCGTATAAGTCCGCTTCTCCCGTCTCTGATTCACAAAGACCAAGTGGGCTTTGTCAGAGGTTGCCAGGAAACACTACCAAACGTATATCCCTTTTGTATAGGACATCACAAATCCTCTCCCCACCCTCCTGGTCTCTATAGACTCCGAAAAGGCTTTTGACCTGGTTCATTGGGGCTTCCTTTTTGGGGTTCTAAGCTCGCTTGGGATCGGTCCGAAAATGCTCCACCGCATTAAAGCTATGTACTCAGCACCCACAGCAAAAGTTACAGTGAACAGGACCCTCTTGGATTCCTTCTCTATTTCAAATAGCACTCACCAGGGATGTCCCCTATCCCCACTGTTATACGTCCTGGCTCTTGAACCCATACTGAATGCGATACGTTTAAGCACGATAGCTGCGGAATCCCCAGAGTAGATGACGACCATAAAGTCTCAGGTTTTGCAGACGACATACTCCTGACCCTCTCTAATCCGGAGTCCTCCCATCCTACTGCTTTAGAATTACTCTCGATTTACGCCTCTCTGTTGGGTTCTCGAATCAACGTTTCCAAGTCTGAAATCCTAAACGTCAATTTAGCTGAGACTAGATGTCAGCAACTAAAAGATCTCTATAGAAAAATAGAAAAAAAGGGGGGAAGGAAAAGAACAAGCTCCCCTTGTGCGGGATCAATAAGTCTCAATTGACCTCCACCGTCACCCAAAAGTGCGTACTCACAGGATAAGTGGCCGAGATTGGCATACGTCAAGCTCGGCTCAAAAGACTGCTGGGGATATCAGACTGCCCCCAGATACAGTGTTCCAGTGATGAACTTGAAATCTCCAGGCAGCTCCCTCCACACACACTCCCCCGAGTGGTAGTAAATTTGTATATATAGAACACAAAAAACAAAAAAAGGGGGAGCGCCCCAATAGTGTATTACTGTGATATAAAAGAAAAAATAATGATAGTCCTTGCTTGATTTTTTATAATATTGGCTTTGATAAAGCAGCCTGTGCGCTGCGAAACGCGTTAGCCTTTTTAGTATATGCATTTTTATTATTTTTCTAATAAATGTGATATTTGGACTTATCCTGTCGTCTTTGGAGTTACGTGATTTGGCTGTTTGTCTGTTATCCGAGTGGGGACGGAGGTGTTCTCCCCACATGCATGTATGTCAGACAGTCTGATAACAGTCTGCTGACCACCTTCACATGTGAGTGTATTTAATTTCATTATTTTTTCTTTTATATCACAGTAATACACTATTGGGGCGCTCCCCCTTTTTTTGTTTTTTGTGTTCTATATATATAAAAGATCTCTATGACTTTCGCTGGCCTCAGGAATTGATCACTTACCTGGGTGTGAAGTTTTCACCAAAAAAGAAGGACTTGTTTAGGATTAACTATCCCCTGCTTGTGACCACAATAGCTGCTGACCTTCGGGCATGGGACATCCCGCAGATTTCATGGTTTGGCCGAGTTAATCTCGTTAAGATGGTTGTCCTACCGAAGGTACTTTACTTATTCCAGACGCTCCCAGTTAAGATACCACATTGTTTTTTGAGATCACTCCAGTCCTTAATCAGTCTGTTTGCATGGAGAGATAAAGCCCTTAGATGCTCCTGGGAACAACTGATGGCTCCCAGACTCAGAGGTGTTGTGGGTCTCCCCTGTTTCGAATCCTTTTATGAAGCTGCCTTGCTGACCCTAGCAATCGAACTAGCTCAGGGCCTGGATACAGCTGTTTAGACTCGTGTCTTGACTGCCGCTACACCACTTGTCTCCCCCAGACAGCTTCTTTTTATCCCCACAAGAGATCTCCCGGAGAGCCTACTTCATGATCCACTATTGCATGCTGTATTGAGTAGATGGTTTAGGAAACGTGAGGTGGAAAATTGGTCTTCTTATCCCTCGCCTCTCTATTTGTAAACTTATCAGAATATACAGGGAGGGGTAGCACAGAGTAACACAGAATGCTGATGTTATCAGGGAAAGAGAAAGTGTATGCAGAACATAATGTGAAAGAATGAAGGCATCAATGGTGGTGAGTAGGGGATAGGCAAGAAAAGAGAATGGAGACATAAAGAGGGTTGGTAGAGAAGAGAGGATGGAGTGTAGCAGTAGTGCAAGTTTTGCGAACAGACTGGGACAGTACAAGCATAAAGTATTTACAGCAAGAGCTTGATTAGGGCAGTGACAGAGACTGTAGGCGTGAATGGTGTTTGTTGCATAAATTTGTAAAGCTATTTACTTGGTCGAACATGTGTGGTGAGGTGAGGCATTAATAGGGGCATGGCTGCAAGAGTCAACAGATGTTGAGGAATGAAAAGTTTGTAAAATTATTGTAAAGGACAAAAAGAATATGGGAGATATGGTGATTCTGAATAGAAGGCAAGAACAGTGAAACAGAGTAGAATGCATATTATGAACTGTTTGTGAACATATCAGAAGGGGCCATGCTAGAAGGAGGGAGTCCACACAGTCTTAAAGATAATTTTGAAGGTTTTAATGGCATATTTACAGCATGCACTAAGGTGTCTTTGCCATCTTATTCCTGTATATCTGCCACAATTTGCCTACATAACCATGAATTCACCATGCATTCAACTGGTCTGTGATTTTGCACTCACTACATCTACAGTGGCTCATTAGCATATGGAAATGCTGTTTAATGAGCCCTTCATGCATGTGTTTTTACATGCTAATGTGGTACATCATCTCCATATGCACTACACTTCGATAGCACTTTGCTGTTGGAGTTCACAGTCCCAGCATCTCCAACCTGATGCTGGCTATGTTGGGATCTCTATGGAGCCAAAGGACAGCAGCTGCCCTCCTGTAACCCTTTCAGTGCCTTACGGATATGTATTGCATACTTTTGTTGCCCTGAGGAGTGAAAAAATTGTGTAAAATCTGTTTAGTATGAGATTTAAGGACCTGAAAAAAGTGAAAGATCCCTGTTTTTACTGACACTTTTTTCCTTTTGACTTTCAACAAAACCTACTGAATAGAGTGGAATCAATTTTATACATAAATAAATCTTATGGCTTACTAGATGCTTCTATTTGAACTGTAAAGAAGGTTTCCTCATTCTTAAAAGACTTTCTTTCACAAGGGACAGCTCTATTCATGTTTATCTGGGACAGAGCAGTGACTTATTCATGAGAATGATTAAAGCAGACTTATGAGCAGCTCACATTCTAATTCAGTGCACTGTATGTTCCTTTAAACTTACAATGCACGGTACTAGATTAAGCAGACTAGCTCTCAGGCACTCATATTGTGAGTGGATTCTTCAACAAGCTGCCCCATTGGCATCTGCTCACCTTGCCATCTAGCAAGGTAAGCAGATGAGAGTATATGCCAGCATTGTAACTTTCGAAGAATCTGCAGGCATCCGTACACATCCATTCACCTCATGAACTTTACCTAGAGGTAGTTTCCCTTTAGTTATTTAAGGACCACAGGGGTGTGCAATAGTAACATAGTAAATTAGGTTGAAAAAAAGACACAAGTCCATCAAGTTCAACCTTCACCTCATACCTCAATAACTGAGAATTTTATAGCTTTTCTGCTACCAATTAAATTTGTCTTTATCAGACCTTCCTGATCAGCCTACTGATAAACAATATAACTCTGTATGTTCCTTTTTGAAAGAAATGTATCTAATCTTACCTCTGGCCCTTAAAGTAACACAATTACATAGTAGTTTAGGTTGAAAAAAAGATTTGCGTCCATCTAGTCCAACCCTTTTCCTGTTTATCATCGTTGAGCCAAAAGAAGGCAAAAAAAAACCCTCAATACAGCAATTTCAAATTCTGCCTTGAATGGGGGGAAAAAATTCCTTCTTGATTCCAAATGGATTTCTCCTTGGATCAACAAGCACTAACTAAATATTAACCCCAATACTAGTGTACATAGCCCTCTATGTTCTGCTTTTTTAAAAAAGGCATCTAACGTATTCGATAGCACCACTTCCTCAGGCATTGAATTCCATACCTTTATTGTCCTTACCGTAAGGAAACCCTTCCGCTGTTGTAGATAATATCTCCCTTCTTCAAGTCTAAGCGGGTGGCCCCTTGTCCTTTGTACTGTTCTTTTAATGAACAGGTCTTTGGAGAGCCCTTTGTATGGGCCCTGAACGTATTTATATAATGTTTTCATATCCCCTCTAAGACGCGGTTTCTGTAGTGTGTACAAGTTTAACTTTTCTAGCCTTTCTTCATAAATAAAACTTTCCTTTCTTCTTACTAGTTTTGTAGCCCTCCTCTCTACTTTCTCTAGTTCCATAATGTCCTTTTTCAGAAAGGGCAATTGAACAGCATATTCTAGGTGGGGTCTTACAATGGACCTGTAAACTGTCAGGGTTACCCAACAATCAATCAGAAGTCAGTACTCTATAGTAAAATCTTATTTATTAAAATTCCGAATAAGGTATCACATAGTAGTAAGACAGCAGGAATAAGCAGAGGGTCACAAGCAAGCACGTGATACTAGACCAAAGACTAGGCCGAAGCCACTGGTAGTCTCCGCTAGAACCAGGAACAGGAACACGATATCTCCGATCCGGAACCATGGGAAGCTACCTGACTCACACCTGCAGCCAGAATCGTAGCAAAGGATACCTGACTCATGCCTGCAGTCAGTCTAGAGGAAGAGGATACTTGACTCACGCCTGCAGTCAGAATAGCTAGTCTGCCAGAGCCCCAGGTCCGCACCAGAGAAGATAGTCAGACAAGCCGGGTCATGCACAGTACAATTAGTCAGCTAGAGCCACAGGTCTGCATCAGATTGGGTGTCCACTATACACCGAATAAGACAGGAGAATAGTAAGACAGAGCCACAGGTCAGCACTGGGTTGGATGGTCAGACAAGCCAGGTCATACACAGAGCCCAAAGGAAAACGAACTGTATTGTACAACAACGCAAGGGCAACAGAGAATTGGCACAGTTCCCCTTTAAACCCCAGTCCAGGAAGTAGATGGGAGGAGATACCAGCACTAAAGCATAAAATCAGGCTCTGCGTCATTCTGCTGCTTCGCGTCAGTAAATGACGCATCTTGCAGTGATGTGTCAACCCAGCGACCCGTGCCCGCATCAAACTGAGCATCACAACCAGCTAGCCAGAGGACACGGATGCCCAATATCGCCCCCAAGCGCGCTCAACCCAGGCACAGTAAGCGACGACTGGAAGGAAGCCTACTACATATTTCGATGCATGTTGCGTCGCCGACGGGAGAGACGCTGGAACTAGGTAGGCTATGACATAAAGAGGCATAATAATATCTTCCTCCCTTGAGTCAATACCCCTTTTAATACATGCCAATATCTTATTGGCCTTTGCAGCTGCCAGCAGACACTGTACACTACTGCTAAGTCTATTGTCTACCATCACTCCCAAATCTTTTTCATTAGTAGATTTCCCCAGAGAAACACCATTTAAACTATATGTTGCATTTTTATTATTATAACCAAAATGCATAACTTTACACTTGTCTATATTGAATCTCATTTGCCTGCCCAGTTACCCAATTTGTCCAAATCCTCTTGTAATGAAGACACATCCAGTTCACATTTTATTACCTTACTTAATTTTGTTTCATCGGCAAACACTGATACTTGGCTGCTTATGCCCTCTGGGAGGTCATTAATAAACAAATTAAAAAGAAGAGGACCCAGGACGGATACCTGAGGTAATCCATTTATCACGTTTGTCCAATTGGAGAACTTCCCATTTACTACCACTCTTTGCATTCTATCTTTCAGCCAATTTCCAGTCCACGCACAAATGTTTTCCCCTAAGCCTATTTCATTCAATTTGTACAGTAACCTCTTGTGTGGAACTGTATCAAATGCCTTGGCAAAGTCTAAATAGATCACATCAACCGCAGCTCCCACATCTATATTTTTACTCACTTTTTAATAATAATAATAATAATTTGTGATTTTTATAGCGCTTTTCTCCCTGTGAGACTCAAAGCGCTTTACAATTCTATAAACAGACATAAAATGTAGAGTTCCTTCTGGTCACATGAGGTGACTGAATGCCTGATAAAAGAGATGGGTCTTTAGCTTTTTTTTAAAAGTCTGTAATGATGGCGCCTCTCTGATTGAGGGTGGTAAAGAGTTCCAGAATGTGGGGGCAGCGTGGCTGAATGCCCGGGAACCTGAGGTTGTCTTTATTCTGGGCACTGACAGGAGGGATCTGTTGGCTGACCGCAGTGAGCGGGATTGAATATAGGGTGTCAGGAGTTCTTTCAGGTACTGTGGGACTTGATTATTTAAGGCTTTGAAGGTCAGCAGGCCAATTTTATAATATGTTCGCCATTTAATTGGAAGCCAGTGCAGGGAGTGGAGAACAGGTGTTATGTGGCATGAGCGAGTTTTATTGGCCAGTAGTCTGGCTGCTGCATTTTGTACTGTTTGTAGGCGATGGAGTTCTTTTTCTGGGAGGCCCAAGTAGAGTGCATTACAGTGATCTAGACGAGAAGACACAAATGCATGGACTAATGTTGGCATATCATCTGGTGGAATTAAGTGTTGTATCCTGGCTATGTTTCTCAGATGAAAGAAGGCAGATTTTACTACAGAAGAGATCTGCTGTTTAAATGACAGTCCAGAGTCAATCATCACTCCGAGACTTCGTACCTCTGTTGAACTAATGAGTTCAGAGCCTCCAAGTTCCAGGCCAGTTGGGTGATCCTGAGATATTCTTGTTGCCCGGGGTCCCCTCACCAAGAGTAACTCTGTTTTGTCAGGGTTCACTTTAAGCCAACTAGCATTCATCCACTCTATGAGGTCTGCTAAGCAACTGTTGATGAGGCATGTTGGGTCTTTAGTATCTGGAGCAAAGGAGAAGTAGAGTTGTGTGTCATCTGCGTAACAATGATATCTTAGGCCGTGTCTTCTGATGATGTCTCCCAGTGGTAGTAAGTAAATTGCAAATAGCATAGGAGACAAGATGGAACCTTGTGGAACTCCGCAGGCTAATTCTGTTGGTGCCGATGAGCAAGATCCTGATGTTACTCTCTGTGATCTACCAGTGAGGAAAGATTTAAACCAGTTAAGAACTGTGCCTCCTAGACCACAGATGTGCTGCAAGCGCGCTATTAAAATCCCATGGTCAATGGTGTCAAATGCAGCTGAAAGATCCAGGAGGATTAGGATGGAGTAATCACCTTTGTCTCTTGCCAAAAGGAGATCATTTAGCACTCGGACCAGCGCTGTTTCCGTGCTGTGGCGGCATCTGAAACCTGACTGGAAAGGATCAAAGATGTTATAGCTTGATAGATGGGCCTCCAGTTGAGTTGCCACTACTTTTTCAATGATTTTCCCCAGAAATGGAAGGTTGGATACTGGTCTGTAATTTGCTATGCAGTCTGGGTCTAGTGAGGGTTTCTTTAGGAGGGGTTTTACCACTGCTTGTTTTAGAGGATCTGGGAAGATTCCAGTTTTTAGTGAACACTCCACTATTTTTGTGAGGGCTGGGGCAAGGGTTTCAGTACATGCAGATATAAGACGAGTTGGGGCAGGGTCTAAGTCACATGTAGTGGGGCGCAACTTTTGCATGGTTCTTTTAACTTCCTCTATATCCACATTTGTAAAAGTAGACCATAAACTGGGGGAATCTGGTCTTACATTGTAGTAGTTCTGGTGGGTAACTGGTTGGCCTGCTGTGATGGAGGCTCGGATGAAGGAAATCTTGTCTGTGAAGAAGGTTGCAAATTCTTCACACTTATCTTGAGAAAAGTTGTTGGGTATATGCATGCATGCTGGTTTGCAGAGCCTTTCTACTGTGCGAAACAGTTGCCTGGGTCTGTTGCGGGAAAGTGTGATTTCGCGTGACAAAAATGAGGATTTTTTCTGAGTTATCTTAACTTGATATTCATTTAAGTGATTGATAAGAGCAACTTTGTCCTCTGGGTCATGTGTCCTGCGCCACCTTCTCTCGAGTTTACGGCCTGTTCTCTTCAATTCTCTGATGGTGCTATCAAACCAAGGTGCATTATTGTGAGTTTTGATAGTGCATATGCGTGATGGTGCAATGCTTTCTAGGGTGTCCCTTATGGTTTTGTTGTAGAGTTGGACTAAGGAGCCAGGGTCTTCACAGGTGTCCATCAGTTTACTTAGATCCATATTTGATGTTACGTCTAGTGGGGTCACCCCTTTTAATGAGCGGTGTTTGACCAGGTTCTGAGGCTGTGGTTTGGCTGATTGTGATCCAATGGAAAAGTGTATGGAGTGGTGGTCTGACCATACAACTGGATTTACAGTTACTGGCGACACTTCTAGTCCACACTGGAACACTAGATCAAGTGTATGACCTTTTCTGTGGGTGGAAGTGGCAACTATTTGTATGAAACCGAGTGCACTCATCAGGCTGAGGAGGTCCTGCCCCAGTTGGGATAGTGTGTCATCAATCCAAGTGTTGAAGTCTCCCAATATAATCCATCTAGGATGTTCAAGGATTAAACCAGTCAAAAGGTCTGAGAGCTCTTGAAGAAATCTCTTCCCATCTCCTGGGGGTCTGTATATTAACAGTATCCAAAATCCTCTATCTATTGAGATGCTAGCAGCTACACATTCAAAAGATTGGGGTGTGTGGACTGATATTGGCCTGGGGTTTAAGGATGATTTGACACAAATCATTACTCCACCTCCCTTGCGTTCTTGTCTCGGTCGGTGTAACACTGTATAGTTGCCTGGAACAGCTGCTGCTAGGATAGGCCCCGCATTGTCATCTAGCCAAGATTCTGTAATGCACGCTAATTCACATGTTTCAATAAGGTTGGCGATAATAGCTGTTTTGTTCTTTATTGATCTGGCATTGCACAGGATTGATCTGATAGGACAGTCTTTGGGTTCTGAGTTCTTGCTCTGTACTTTGGAAACAATGCATCTTCTTATGGGGATCACACAAAGAGGTTTCCTTGATTTGAATGTGCGCTTTTTGTGGCTTCTGGATTGAATCACTTCAATTGTGTTTGCAGGTAGAAGTGGCGGAGTGGCTTTGAGAGTGTCAGGAGATTGAACTTTAAGTTTTGATTTTCCACCACGGCAGCCCCTGTGAGTGCCTTTGAAGATGCCAAGCGATTTTAAGGTAACCACTTGCGAGGGGCTGAGCGGAGAGACCACTTTTTGGGGTTGTAGGGAAAACAGATATGAGGCAGAATAGGTGATCATTCCCTCAGCAGTGAGGGGGTTAAAATAGCCTCTGAGTTTTACAGGGATGTCAGCTGTGGGGGATGATCACATTGTCCTGTTCTTTAGGATGCAGGCAAGTGTGAGGTGTGGAATTTTGCACTTCAGGATGCTTTGTAGATAACAGATAAGAAAGCATCCATGCAGGTCAGATTGCAGTTTCAAATATGTTTCAGTGAAATATATAGTTGACATTTTTTTTCTTTTTGTTTCTTCGGGGTTTTTTTTTCGTCAATAAGTTTTCACAGTGTAGAAATTAAATCTGAGTATTGCTGAATAGATGATTAAATCCAAAACTCAATTAACTGGAGGTGAGTATAGGTGATCATTCCCTCAGCATTCATAGGGATAAAATAGCATCTAACTTTTGCAGGGATGTCAGCTGTGGGTGATGGTCACATTGTCCTGTTCTATAGGATGCAGGCCAGTGTGAGGTGTGGAATTTTGCACTTCAGGCTGCTTTGTAGATAAAGCATGCTTTGTAGAAAGCATGCATGCAGGTCAGATTACAGGAGTTCAAAACCAGTGTGCTTCAGTGAAATATATATTAAATATATATATTTCATCAATAAGTTTTCTGAGTGTTTAGAAATGAAATCTGAGAATTGCTGAATGGATGATCAAATACAAGACCCAAATAACGACTGGAGGAGAGTTAGTTTTATAGTTTCAATGTACCTTGTTTGTGGTGTTCCAGTGGAGTTATCTCTTCTTAGCAGAGGGTCCAGGGGAAGTATATTTCAATCCGCTGTATATCTCAGTGTTATAATGCCATCCGTTGAATTTTGGTAAGTCCAGGTATGTGGAATGTGGAGTAGAGCTTGGTCCTTGGAATATTTTTGGTGAATTTTGAAAGCAAGGAGGTTATAATGAAGATAATTCCTGGAGAGGTCAGGAGCATGAGAAAAGTGTGGCAGCCAGCAGGGGCGCCTGAGAGTGTAAAATGCAATCAAGTTAGTTTGACAAGACCTGTCTTTCACAAAGACATGTTTGCTCCTGCTAATGATATTCCTGTTCAAGCTGAATTCTGGAATATATTCCCTTAGCAACCCTTCAAACAGCTTCCCTACCACAAATGTCATGCTGACAGGTCTGTAATTTCCTGGCTGGGATTTTTATCCCTTTTTAAATATGGGCACCACAACTGCTTTACGCCAGTCCGTGGGCACCATACTTGAAATAAAAGAATCCCTGAAAATCAAAAATAACAGTCTGGCCAGGGCCTGGCTTATCTTTTTAAGTACCCATGGATGTATGCCATCCGGCCCCAGGGCTTTGTCTACCTTAACACCATTTAATTTTTTTTAACACTTTTTCTTGTGTTAGCCAATCCCATGCTTGCTGTGACTGTTCTGTAAAAGTAGTTTGCAGGTTCTTGTCCATTGGGTCTTCATTTGTAAAAACAGAAGAAAAGAAATTATTTAAAATTCCTGCTTTATCAGACTTAAATTTTTTGCCATTAATGTATTAAATAATTTTTTTGGGTTGCTCTCCTTAGCAATAATTTTTTCATTCTCCAGTCTAGCTAATTTAATCACCTTTGAGTCAAAGTCCTTGAGCTTAAATGGTGGAGAAAAAGACAGGTGTTCATTTTCTTCTGTCGTCTAATACAGGTTACTGGTAACTCAGGGAGGCGATCCGCCCCTTTCAGGAACAATTCTATAAGTGTATGCAAGGGGTGGAGCCTCCCTTCCCTCCTTGGCTGCAGCTAGCCAACCAGCTCCAGAAAGATTTGTTCCTTGGTGAAGACAATACCAGGCTGAGAAGTTCTGCTATACTTTTAGAATCTTTTTTATTTTTGTGTTAGATATGGAATACCACCATTAGGTGGATTACCATGACTGACAATGCCCTCAGATGTGGCTAGCTCAGTATCCAGGTGCTTTTTGTGGACCTTAAGCCCTGAGGGGGAAAATCTTTATTCCAAATGCTTCCCCAGGAGTTACCCACTGAGGTACTTCTTACTACATGGTAATCTGAAGACAGAAGATCTGCAGGAAAGGTGAGCAACCCTTTTGAGTGCTGCAGGTCCACTTGTCCCACAGTGCCCCCTCCGCACAGGGGTGTATTCTTTGGAGTTCCTACTGCACACTCCTGCACTCATTGGGTCTATCTGTATGTCTATTGGGTGTTTGGAGCAAGTTTATGTGGTAACGTAACCCTTTAACTGCTGGTTTGGCACTTTTTGGGGGGTTTTCTAATACTTTTCCTACTTTTAGTGTTTTTTGGGGTATCCTCACATGTTCTATTGATGTTTTGCACATTTTACTGTTTTACTTTAAAATTTGTAAAATTTGAGAACTGCGCCTTTAAGGTGAGCTTTACCGCATAGACGCCGTTGCTCCATTCACTCCTATGGGACTATACTGTTTGGGAAGTATCTCTACAACCGTTTAACCTGGCGACTTCAGAGATGGCTCATTTTACTTGTCAGCCCTTGCTCTATCATCCGGTTCATTTCTAGTGTGTTGGGGGGCTCAGGGGGTTTCGGGCTCTGTTTGGGGTACTTTTTGGGAAAAACTACATTTCCCATGAGCACTTGCTTCGCACCATTGTTTCTGATTGGCTCCTGCTGCAGCAGCCATTTTGTGAGCGTTTCTGGGCGAGTATCCTACGCAGGGCTTGGACTCTCCTCTCCTCTGCAGATTAACCCTTCGCCTGCCAGATAAGTTTAATTTAGCGATTTCTGGGGTGAAACTTTAATCCTACACACTATAATTGGGTGATTTATTGTACAGTGAGGCTATTTGACACTGTGAGTATGTCTATACCGCTGGAGCTTGGGATCAGACCTAAGACTAAGGAGGCTGGGGTCTCTGTATCTCCCACACATTGCTCTTCCTGTCACTCAGGGCTACCTAGAGAATATTCAGGTCATTTATGCCCAGCATGTTCTGATGTCCCTGACAGCATTCCAGGCACCTCCAGCCATGCAATAGAGCCAGCTTGGGTTCAAGAGTTCAAGGCTGCGACTAGGTACATTAGGTCCACATTGCAACTCTTTCCATCCCAGTTATAGGGGGCCTTTCAGTCTTGGCAGGCCCCTTCCTCAGTCAGGTCTTCCCTGCCCAAACCTTAGGGAGTACCTGACATGTCAGATTCCTCTGAGGAGGGACTGCTGGTGAATTCGGATGTTAAGGAGTGTTCTGTGTTGGGGTCCTTTCAGTTTTTTGGAGACCCCTTTGAGGCTGATCCTGAGCCCTCCGCTGAGGGCCTGATCAGGGCAGTCTTGACATTCCCCTAGTTCAGGAGGTCCTTTCTGATCCCTCTGGTGTGTTCCAGGAGCCTGCAAAGCCCCTTACTTACTTTCCACCTAATCCCACTCTTGACCTCCTTATGTCTGTGGAATGGAAATCCCCGGACAAGAAACCCTCTGTGTCCAAGAAATTTGCCAAGCTTTATCCCTTCTCTGAGACAGCACTTGAGAAGTGGGTTCATCCCCCCAAAGTGGATGCTCCTGTATCCAGGCTATCTAAATCTACTGCCTTACCAGTCTCAAATCCCTCCACTCTGAAGGACTGGACAGACAAGAAACTTGCAGTTTCCCTCAAGTCCATTTTTGCCACTGCTGGTTCTTCTATGTGTCCAACATTTGCCGCAGCGTGGGTGAACTGTGCCATTGTGGTCTGGACTGAACAGCTCATTCGGGATGTCAGGATGCACCTACTTCAGATAAGTTGGCGCCTTTTTGCCAACATTTCTGAGGCACAGAACTATGTTTCTGCTGCCTTATTTGATGCCATTAGTTTGGTGGCTAGGGTTTCCACCATGTCTGTGGTGGCCAGACGGGCTCTTTGGCTCAAGATCTGGTCTGCTGACGCTGCTTCCAAGAATGCCTTACTTTCCCTACCCTTTCAGGGTACCAGATCTTAAGGATCTGATCAGTGAGGCCACAGGGGGTACTCATCTACCCTTGGTTCCCAGGAAGAAATTTCCGCTTAAGCGTAACCGGTATTTTCGTTGCTTTCAGAATGAGATACGGCCGGCGAACCAGATGGTTCCCTCAGCTCCGCCTACCTCCTCCAAGCCCAAACAGCAATGGAAGCTGAAAGTCTCCTCCAAGCCTAAGGCTTCCAAGACTACTTCAGCATGACTCGCCGAACCCGGGACCGCACTCTGCTGTGGGTGGTCGTCTACGACACTATCACAGAATTTGGGAGGGCTCCGTGGAGGACCCATGGGGTTTACAGATAGTAACGGAAGGGTACAAGATCCCTTTCATTTCTCTTCCTCCCTTTCGTTTTCGTTCTTCTCACATGCCTCAGGGTACAGAGAAAGTTGTCTGTTCGACAGTGCTGTTCAGGCCCTTCTGGACAAGGATGTTCTAGAGCCGGTGCCTATCCTGGACAGGGGTTTGGGTTTTTACTCCAACCTCTTTGTGGTCGCCAAAAAGGACGACGGTTGTTGCCCCATTTTGGACTTGAAGGATTTCAATTCCTTTGTGACCTGGACTCATTATCACCAGGAGTCTCTACACACAGTGATTGCTGATATGTCCCCGGGGAAATTCCTTGCTTCTCTGGATCTTCAGGACGCATAATTACACATTGCCATTCATCCAGAGAGCCAGCAGTACCTCCAGTTTGCCTGCGACAGGGGACATTTTCAGTTCTCAGCCCTTCCATTTGGTCTGACAACGGCTCCTCAGGTCTTCAACTGTGTTCTGGGTGCCTTGATATCGTTCCTCCACCAGAATGGCATCAGAGTTACTCATACATGGACGACTTGCTTCTGAAAGCCCCCTCTGCGGACCTTCTTCATCAGCAAGTTCAGCACTGCATTCAGGCTTTCACCCATCATGGGTGAATCATCAACTTGGACAAGTCAGATCTTGTCCCATCCCAGCATCTGGTCTTCTTGGGCCTTCTCTGGACACTCAGAAGAGCATGGTGTTCCTCACTGACAAGGTGGCTCACCAGATTGCCCACAGAGTTTCCGTGATTCTGTCTCAGGATCCAGTTCCAGTCCAGAAGCTATCCTCTCTGGTGAGGAAATTCATATCCACCATAGAAGAGGTTCCGTTTGCCATGGCGCACACCAGGGAGCTCCAGAGGTTCGTGATCCAGGAGTGCAGGGGTCAACCAGATCTTCTGAAGACATTTGTTTCTCTTCTTCTTCATGTGAAACTGAGCTTGTCATGGTGGCTCGACCTTTCCAACCTGTTGAAGGGCAAGTCCTTCCTGGTACCCTTCTGGACCACGGTGATGACGGATGCCATCCTTTCCAGCTGAGGAGCGGTCCTGGGTCGTCTGAACGCTCAGGGCCGGTGGTCTCCGGAGGAGTCCCTCCTTCCGATCAACATTCTGGAGCTTCGGGCGATATTTCATGCCCTTCGACATTGGACATCTCAGTTGGAAGACTGTCCAGTCTGAGTGGAATCCGTCAACACCACTGCCGTGGCTTACTTCAACAAGCAAGGCAGAACAAGAAGTCTTGCTGCTTGGTTAGAGGTCAAGGCTATTTTGTCCTGGGCAGAAGAACAAGTTCCTGCCATATCCGCAGTGCACATTCCAGGCGTGGACAACTTCATGGTGGACTTCCTCAGTCGACACACAGTGGACAGCTTAGAGTGGGAGTTGCACCCGGAGGTGTTCCAACTTATTGTTCAGAGATGGTCCTCCTTACATCGACCTGATGGCGACAAGACACAACAGGAAGGTTCTGAGGTTCTGCTCTCGGTGGAGAGACCCTCTGGCTCTAGCAGTAGATGCCATGTCCATTCCTTGGTGATTTCCTCTGGCTTACATCTTTCCTCCCCTCCCCATGTTGCACAGGGTGTTACGGAAATTGCGGCTGAAGCATTGTCCAGTTATTCTGATTGCTCTGTACTGGCCTCGTCAGTCTTTGGTTTACGGAGCTCTTGGATCTGTCAGTGGTGGAGCCCTTTCGGCTCCCCTACCATCCGGATCTTCTTCTGCAGGGTTAGCTGTGGCAGGAGGATGTTCATCGGCTAGCTTTGACGGCCTGGAAATTGAATCCTCAGTACTGAAGAAGAAAGGCTTCTCTTCTGGTGTGGCAGCTACTATGCTCAGTGCCCGCAAGCCTGTTTCTTCCAAGATCTACCATCGTGTCTAGTAGACTTTCCTGTCTTGGTGTGCTGACAGGGATCTGTCTCATGAATTTGATCTGCCTACGGTCCTGGCTTTTTTGCAGGATGGTTTGGATAAAGGCCTTAGTTTGAGTTCCCTTAAGGTTCAGACTTCTTTGCTTTCTGTTTTCTTTCAGAGGAGCATTGCCATCCTTCCTGATGTCAAGGTTTTCTTCCAAGGCGTTGCTCATACTCATCCTGTTTTCAAGTCTCCCACTCCTCAGTGGGATCTTAATCTGGTTTTGGAGTCCTTCAGCACCCTCCATTTGAGTCCTTTGCTACTCCTCTATGCCTGTTGACGTGGAAAATGGCCTTTCTCCTGGCGACTGTGTCAGTTCACCGTGTTGCGGAGTTACATGCTCTGTCCTGTAAACCACCCTATTTGATGTTTCACAAGGACAAGGCGGTTCTTCGCACTTCTAAGGAGTTTCTGCCGAAGGTGGTCTCTGAGTTCCACATCAATCAGGAGATTGTGGTGCCGTCTTTCTGCCCTGAACCCACCTCTGACAAGGAGAGGGATCTCCACTTGTTAGACATAGTGCGTTGTCTCAAGTTTTATGTACATCGCACTGAGCCTATCAGGCTATCGGATGCATTGTTCGTCATTCCTGAGGGTCCTAGGGCAGGAAGACCTGCATCCAAGATGACTATTGCTTCTTAGATCAAGTCCACTATTCGTAAGGCTTATGAGCTGAGGAAGAAGCCTATCCCTTTCAGGGTCACGGCTCATTCTACTCGCTCTATTGGGGCCTCTTGGGCTTAAAAGAATCAGGCCTCTGCTGATCATTTATGCAATGCGGCCACTTGGTCTTCTGTGCACACCCTTTCGAAGCACTATTGTGTTGATGTGTTACCATCGGCTGATGCCACCTTTGGGAGGAAAATCCTGGAGGCAGTATTGCCTGCCTGTCTAGGATTTTCCTTGGTTCTTGGTGCTTCCTTCACTTTTGAGCCCTGTTGGCTCTAGTTCAGTGTGCTGTGTAAACTTAATGGACACACATCACCATAGTATCTTCCCTTACCACCACCCTGGCGAGAGGACAGGTTTTTAGGTGACGAGCAAATGTTCTCTGAACTTGCTCTTGGTATAGACTCACACCGATAGATTTTATTTTTTAAAACAAACTAACGGAACTTGCAAACAATGCAAGTGTGTGATATTTTGAGATTCTTCCATTCATGGGGCACTAAGATAGAGTTAGTGAGACTCTGAAGGCTCAATTCACTTACCACCTGTAAACAAAATATCCAGCGGTAGATTTGCAAGCAAAGTAAGCCATTCAATAATCCGTGCTATGAACCGATAACTGATGGTAATATTTTGCCGATTTACATCAATGGAACAGCTCTATCCATTTGTGATGCAATTTTGTACTGTTAGTGTCAATGAACTGTAAACAGATACATTAACTCACGGTAATTCTTCATCTACTTTTTAGAGTACAGCACACAACATAGTACCATAGTTCATGGTCCAGCCCATGCCAAAAACACCTCTGTTGATCTGCAGGAAGGCAAAAAAACTCTGTTGCAATTTCTAATTTAGCCCCAAGTGGGTAAAAAAAAAATTCCTTCCTGACTCCAAATAGCAGTCAGATATTTCCCTGGATCAACATCCTATCTGCTTTGAAGCCATCTGTCATAGTTTTCAATATTGTTCTTTGCTAGATAGGCATCCATTGCTTTTTTGAAAGTAGTTGCATTATCTGCAAGTACAACATGCCGAGGCAAAGAATTCCAAAGGTCCCCAATGCCTTACTTCTTCGCAGAATCCAAAGGTCCCCCAGTGCCTTACTTTTCGGGACCAGGAACAAGACAGACACACCTTTATTAAAATAACAAAAGCAAACAAAGCAAAATCATGATCCAGAAGCATAGACCAAAAAACAAGCCGGGGTCAGGAGCCAAGACAGGTACTCAGCCAAGCCGGGGTCAGGAATACGGAGATCAACGATGTCCGGAACAATCCAGGAGTTAGGAGCGAGAAGGGACGTCAGAGGAAGCCAGACCATTCACAGATAATCAGCAACTCAGGATAACGTGCTTGCAGCCAGAATCAGACACAAGGGCAGGAAGTGAGCTAAGCTGCTTTAAATACCCTGGGAGGGTTGGCTGATAAGCGGTGAGATCAACTGATTCAGCCTGATCCAGGAAAGGTAAGTCAGCAGTAATGGATAGCAGAGCACTAGATTAGCTCAGACAGCAGAATCAAGCAGCAGAGTTAGAGCAGCTCAGCCAAATCTTGACAGAACCCCCCCTCAACGACCCCCCCCCCAGAGCAGAACCAGTAACATAGTTGATGAGGCTGAAAAAATACATGTGTCCATCAAGTATAGCCCATGCCAAAAACTCCCCTGTTGATCAATAGGAAGGCAAAAAAAAAAACCCTCTGGAGCAATTTCTAATTTAGCCCCAAGTGGGTAACAAAAAAATTCCTTCCTTACTCCAAATGGCAGTCACATATTTCCCTGGATCAGCATCCTATCTGCTTTGAAGCCATCTGTCATAATTTTCAGTATTGTTCTGTGCTAGATAGGCATCCATTGCTTTTTTGAAAGCAGTTGCATTATCTGCAAGTACAGCATGCTGAGGCAAAGCATTCCATAGCTTTGCCGCCCTTACTGTAAAGAATCTCTGCCTTTGTTTTAGTCAAAAGCACCTTTCCTCTAGTCTTAAAGGATGACCTCTTGTTCTTATCTCAGCTCTTTGTGTAAATAATTCATTGGCTAGTTCTTTGTATTTGTAAATGGTAATAATATCACCCCTTAGACGTCTCTTCTGTAATGTAAACAAACCCAGTTTGGCTAGTCTCTCTTTATAACACAGATCCTCCAATCCCTTTATCAGTTTTGTTGCACGTCTCTGCACCTTTTCGAGTTCAACAATGTATTTTTTAAGAACTGGCTCCCAAAATTGTACTCCATATTCTAGATTAGGCCTAATGAAGGATTTAAATAGAGGTAGGATAATATTAGCATCCCTTGCATCTATACTTTTTTTTTTGTAGTAATTCAGTTATTGGGTTTTCAAGCAACAGGAATACAGAAAGGGGAAAAAAGGTAACAAACAAGAAGGGGGTACAGAGGCCTAACAAAGGTCTTAAAACACAAATAACAAAGCTAAATGCCAAGCATCATGTGGTTTCCATATCCCCCAAAGAAAAAAGGAGAGAAGAAAGAAGAGGGGAATAAAAGGGAAGGGGGAGGGGTGGAAGAGGATGAAGGAAGGGAGACAATGGAAGGAGAGCCGCACAGATGGACCTCCCAAATTCAGTGAAGAAGCAGGTCGCAGTGAAAGTCCGGAGGAGCCACCGATTCTATCCATGGGGACCAGACCCGGAGGTATGAGGAAGAATAGTTGCGCAAGTAAGCCATTAATTTCTCCATAAGAAACAGCCTCCAAATGTGGTTACCTAGTTGGGCATGACATGGAGGGATGGATTTCCAATGGAAGCAAATATGGCAGCGAGCCATGGCGCAGACCCTGAACACAAGTTTATTAGCAATGTGAGATATGGGCGGGTATCTAGAGGGTCTATTTAACAAAGCAGTCTAGGGATCCAACTGCAGCGGACCCCTGGGGCCGAGCTTAGAAGAGCAAACACCCAGGACCATATGGCCATAACCGAGGGGCACAACCACCACATATGTAGATAAGTGCCCACCTGGCCACATCCTCAGTAACACAATTGGGAAGTGAAGGGTAGATACAATGTAATCTGGCCAGGCAATAGTACCAGCGGGCTAAGACTTTGTACGCACTTTGTTTCATCAGGGTGCAAGGGGTCAGACTATTAACATTTGCCATAATGGTATGCCACTCCTCAGTGTCCAGAGTTTCCCCAAGATCCAATTCCCAGAGGGCCCGGTGGGGGGGGGGGGTTTGGAGGTAAGAGTCACAGAATGAGAGTAGAGTTTAGAGATAGTCCCCTTGAATGGAAGGGGAGAGGAACAAATATGTTCAAAGAGTGTCCTGGCCAGGGGGGCCCTCCCTTAAAATAAGAGCGAACGAAGTGCATGACCTCCCGAGGAGGAGCATGGTATTTTTCCCGGAATTGCTCCCATGTAAGGGGGTGTTAACAAAGAAAGATCGGACACTTTAGTTATAACAGTAGCCCTCCAGCATTGAAATTTCTCCGAGGAGAGACCAGGAGGAAAAGCGCTGTTGAAGAAGAGAGGGCACATTCGGGAGATCGGATAATGAAAGCGGTCAGCTATATGATGCTGGCGTCAAAGATTCAATGTATGAGACAAAGTCAGGCTTCCAACCAGTGTACTGGGATGCCGAGGAGGATGCCACAACAGGTTAGCGGCAGGAGGGTTATGAAACAGGTCAACCTCCAGCGCCACCCAGCGCGGCAATTTGTACAGGAAATGAAGTTTTGCCGTCATTGCAAATTGAAATGCTTTATAAGCATATATACCTCTTTTTATGCAGGCTAGTACCCTATTTGCTCTTGCAGCAGCTGAGTGACTCTGCACACTGCTGTGAAGTCTATCAGCACTCCTAAATCTTTCTCTAATGAGGATTCCCCAAGTTGTTTCCCATTTAGAGTATATGTAGCAAGTTTATTTCTACAGCCCAAATGCATAACCTTACATTTATCTACATTAAATGTCATCTGCCACTTTTCTGCCTATTCACTCCGTTTATCTAAATCCTTCTGCATAGAAAAAACATCCAACTCTGTACATATTTCCTTACATAGCTTAGTGTCATCTGCAAAGATTGAGATGCTACTTTCAATTCCCATTTCTAGATCATTAATAAACAAATTAAAAAGCATTTGGCCCAGGACTGAACCCTGCGGAACCCCACTTATAACTTTAGACCAATTTGAAAAGGTAACCCTTCTAGTATCTTACCCACTATAGAAGTCAAGCTCACAGGTCTATAATTTCCTGGTTTGGATCTTGCTCCCTTTTTAAACAATTGAACTACATCGGCTTTCCTCCAATCACAGGGCACTATGCAGGATGAAAGTGAATAAATAAATATTAAGTATAATGGTCTTGCTATTACTGAACTAAGTTCCTAAAGTACCCTTATTTGTATACCGTCAGGTCCAGCTGCTTAATTCACCATAACCCTCTACAGTCTCTTTTGGACCTTGTCCTCAGTAAGCCATGTAGATAATAGAGGAAATTTTGTTGTTTTGTCTGTTTGCCCGTAGCCCGTCATTGCTGCTTCCTTCCTATATACTGAAGCAAAGAATGTATTTAGGGTGTCAGTCATAGCCTTATCCTCACTAATCAATTCACCTGTCTCAGTCCTAAAAGGACCAATATCAACCTTAACTTTTTTGTTATTAATATACTTGTAGAATTGTTTAGGGTTTTCTTGCTCTCATTAGCAATATTTCTATCATTTTCAATTTTGACTACCTTAATTGCTTGTTTGCAGATTTTATTACATTCTTTCTATTTTTTAAATGATGCATCTGACCTGTTTGACTTAAACACTTTAAAAGCCTGTTTTTATTCCTCGTTTCCCTGCAAACCTCATTATTTGGCCACAATGGTTTCTCTTTACTCCTCTTGTGCTTATTCCCCAATGGTATATAATGACGTGTATATTTCTCAAAGATTAAAAAACACCGTAGAACAATACCAAGCAGGGAATAAACCGCTTACATAGGACAATGACCACAAAGACAAAAGTAACCCCTGTAATGGCATATCCTACGCACAAGTGCTGGACAACCAACATCACCCATCAATCCCAAGAGGAACAAGGGCTCTGCATATCAACCTCAAACACAATACCAATGGAGAGCCAAGGTGCACTGGCATCAGCAACCACACCGGACAATGTGAAACACGCACCTGACCAGTAAACAGCAATTACACCAAGCACATTCAAATAAAAATAGCCACATTGGCATATACTCACCTGGTGTCACGTTTTTTGAAGACTCTCAGACTTAAGGTTTGTTAAAATACTTAACTTTATTAAAAGTTAAAGGAAGTCCCCGTAGGGTGAACATACATAACAATACAACAGTAATAGAACATACAATAGGTTCTACCGGCCTTGCCTAAATACCGGGCAAGGCAACCCAAATGACACTATTAATGACAGGCTCTACCGGCCTCGCCTATACCGGGTAAGGCAACCGTGAGATGACATATACCGGTTCTACCGGTCTTACCAATACCGGGCAAGGCAGCCCAATGGAATGCTGAATGTAGGCTCTACCAGCCCTGCCAATACCGGGTAAGGCAACCTTTAAGATGGTGAATTACAAGGTTCTACCAGCCTTACCAATACCGGGCAGGGCAGCCCAAAGAAGTACTGTAGTAGGCTCTACCGGCCCTGCCAATACCGGGTGAGGCAACCTACAGGATAATAACGTACAAGGTTCTACCGGCCTCACCAATACCGGGCTGGGTAGCCTGAGCTAGTAGACCAGCTGTCAGGTGACCAAGACAGCAGAGAGAATAGGTATAGGGTCTACTCAGCAGAAGTCTATAGCCAGGGATAATCAGACAACTGCAAAGGAGTGGACAGCGACTGACCACAGTACAGGATATTTCAGGAGCAAACCAGCGTCCGCACGCTGGAACCAACAATGTGTATCGCAACCAGGTTTAGTGGAGTAAACCAGCGTCCGCACGCTGGAACCAACAATGTGTGTCGCAACCAGGTTTAGTGGAGCAAACCAGCGTCCGCACGCTGGAACCAACAATGTGTATCGCAACCAGGTTTAGTGGAGTAAACCAGCGTCCGTACGCTGGAACCGACAATGTATCTCACAACCAGGTTTAGTGGAGCAAATCAGCGTCCGCACGCTGGAACCAACAATGTGTGTCGCAGGAACGTAGCATACAGGAACACTAGAACAGGCCCAGAGACCTGACAAGCAGGTCAGGCAGAGTGGAGTCAGAAACACCACGAAAGGGCAACCTGGAAGTGCTCAACCTGGGTTTAAAAAGGCTCTGTGAGGAGGGCTAAAAACAGCCAGCCAATCATGAATACTCAGAAAGTGACAGGCAGAGAACAGCACGAATCACGGGCACCGTGATACCTGGACAACATCAATGTTCCTATTGGCCTCTCAATAACTGGTGAGTGCCGCTGGCCAGTATGCCACCACTGTCTTAAAGGGACAAATCACCGCCTTGGATCATGGCATGTTTACAGGGACACCAGTCAGAGAGATTACGATCATTATGTTTCATTGCAATAAATGAGAAGACATCAGAGCAGGGGTCATGTGAGAGGTACCAGTCATAGATTTTGGCAAATAAGCATGCTTCAGCTCTATTTCTTTATACTCAAATCTACTGACTGATTAATAATTACATTGCGGTTTTAGTTTAACTATAATATATATATTCATAGCTATCTTGTTCTCGCCTTTACCGTTTCATCTCCTCCTCTCTTATCATTGCCCTGGTAAGATTGGTTTAAGCTAATAACTTTTATGTCTAACAGCCCCTTCCACTGCACAGTACCATCCGTTCACTATCACTTTTCACAACGTCAATCAGTTCCACGATTTAGCCTGTCCTGCTAAACTTCAGTGTGTTTCGAATTCTCACCGTGTCACGTCATCTATACTTCAGCTTTTCCACTTATCTGAATATAGGTTATTAGTTGTAATTAGATTATTGAACCAAGCAAGCCTAGTCCTTCTATACCATACCTCCCGCCATGGAGGCAGAGGGTATCACCTACCTCAATCGCTGAGGCCGAATAGGTGAGTAGGGTATTAGGTTCCCCTCAATCGCTGAGGGCAAGGAACCTATTTAGTTTATCATCTTACTCATTAGTTCATTTTTCACCTACCTCAATCGCTGAGGCCGACAAGGTGCGTAGGGTATTAAGTTACCCTCAATCGCTGAGCGCAAGGAACTTAGTCTTTTCAGTATACTCATTAGCTCCTTTTTCTCCTACCTCATTCACCGAGACCGACAAGGTGTTTAGAACACTAGGATCCCTCAATTGCTGAGGGCTGCAAGCATTTATTAATCTTATTGAGTACTAGTGCTTTAAATCAATTTCTCCACCTACCTCACTCATAGAAGCCGTCAAGAGGTGTAATCTCATAATATTTCTAAGGGATTAGATTCCCTCATCGTCAAGGGCTAGTTACTTTAATTATAGAGGCTTGGTTCACATTGTCAAGATGTTTATATATTTTGTCTGCACCAGGCAGTATTTTAGTCACTATAATTTATGTTTACTATTACCACTTCACTGGTTGCGTCCAAGCATTCTAGTCAAGGAGCACTACGGCTGTATTCAGGAAGGATGCTTGTCTCCCCGCCAAGCAGCATCCGTCGCAGGCCTGGGGATAGGTTGTCACTTTTCAGTTTAGCTGTTCACCGGACACACGGTTCATGGTTCCAATGATAACGGTGGCATCTCCTTCCGGTCTAATCCAAGTCTTGTTTACACTGTTTCGAGGGCTGGATGACCGAGAAAGGAAAGGGCCTATTCAGTTGACTCCATCTGCCGACAATTAAGTCACTGCATGTACTAACATTCACTTGGAGACAGGTGTTGAATACTAACAACCCCCCCCCCCTTTTTTTTTTCTGGGCAGGATGGAAGAATCTACAGTGCAAGGACTGATGGAGCCAGAAATAGTTCCAGCAGAAGAGCCAACTACCCCGAGGAACACTAGTTCCCCTTTGCAGGCCCAGACCCCTTCCTATCAGCCCTCTTTTAGGGATTGGACAATCGCTAAAATAACAGCCGAACTAACTTGGCGCCACATCCCTTTCCCAGCTACTGCTAGAAAAGCAGAACTATTTAGATTGCTGTTCCCATCTCAGGCCCTCGCCCTTCCCCTACTTCGGTTTCCCCGCAGTCTATAGATCATACCGCTCAACTAAATAATATCACATAAATGTTGTCCAACATTACCTCTGGCATGGCAGACATGCAATCAAGGATTCAGGCTCTGGAGAACAATTTTCGACTCCAACCAGTGGGTCAGCCTCCCTGCCAGCCCAACCCTTTACAAGATAACCCCACTCTTATGACGCATCCTCAAATTACCCCAGCTCACATGATTCCGGCCCATATCCGGAAGGATATATTGGAAGGAAGAGATGTCAATCTTGTCTCCTTGCTTATCTCAACACAAGATCTGACTGAAAACCGTACCATCAATTGCGGTGACGTTTCAGTCACGCTAAAAGCTAAAGATCCTAGACTGTCTAAAAAACTGTCTATACCTGAATTTGCCTTAGGTTTCAGCATATTTAGAGACGTTCTTTGCTTCTCATTCCCGGCACGCAGGCAGGAATTGGATCAGTACCTGTACCTTTTAGTAGATTTGGGGTATAGGTATGGAGATTTTCACTTTTATGATTACCACCGAGCTTTTTCTGCCAAGGCAGCAGCAGCCCTAGCTCAATTCAATTTCAGAACAGACTGGAGCTCGCTAGATAATGAGCTGTTTTGCAGGCACTTTGCCGGCATACAAGCCCCAGTGTGTCAACTCTGCAAGTCAGCTAATCATACTCCAAATCTATGTCCCATGGCTGACCCCAGTGGCCCCTCAACATCATCAGCAGTAGCTCCAGCAGCATCAATTTCTCCCCTAGACATGCCCGCTTCCCCCCCGCAGTCCGTGGATAAATTAGACCGGAAGATTTACTATATAGGAGATACTCCCAAATGCAATAACTATAATACCAGGGGATGTTTTTTCGGTGCATGTCGCATGGCTCATGTATGCTCTCTCTGCTGTAGGTCTCATTCCCGGGCTATTTGCCCATGGAGTCCGAGGCATAATAAATGACTATCTTCTGTTAATCTCTACCTTTTGCAGTCTCTTCTTGATTCACATCCAGACCAGACGTTGGTTAACTTCGTAATATCAGGTTTTCAAGAAGGTTTCAACACCGGTCTATTGGCATGTCCTGCAGTCTCACTAGATCTCCCTAACCTGCAGTCTGCATTATTAGAGCCAGAATTGGTGGACTCACTCCTTAAAGCAGAGCTAGATAAGGGCTTTATAATCGGCCCATTTGAGTCACCCCCTTTTCCAGTATGGAGGGCCAACCCTCTGGGCATCGCCACCAGGAAATTTTCTCTTAAAAAGCGCCTGATAGTGGGCTTCTCAGCCCCTCATGCTTCACAACAGCCAAGTATCAACTCTCTGATTCCTTCAGAAGAATTCCATCTAAAATATCATTCTATCAACGATGCCATGACTCTGATGAGGATGGCAGGCAAAGGTTGCTGGTTATCCAAAATTGATATAGATGATGCCTTTAAGCTCCTTCCAGTTAATCCTTCACTATGGCACCTCCAGGGTATAAAATGGCGTGAGTTGTATTATTTTGCAGTGAAGCTACCATTTCGTCTAAAAAGCAGTTCGAAACTGTTTGATTGCTTTCCTGAATTACTCAACTGGATCATCTGTGCTCACGCTCACTGCTCTAACGCGATCCACTATCTAGATGACTTTTTAATCATAGAGTCTCCCTTAGAACATCCGGTCGGTATGTCCAATATCCTGTCCGTTTTTAAGGAGTTGAAGGTTCCCATTGCTGCTATTAAAATCTCCGGCCCTGCTACCTCCGTTCAATTTCTAGGAATTTGCCTCGACTCAGTCAAGATAGAAGCCTTTTTACCTGCAGACAAGTTAGAAAGGATCCAAGCCATTGTGCTCGAATTCCTCTCCAGTCCCTCATGTAGTAAAAAGGAATTACAATCCATGTTAGGTCACTTGAATTTCGCTACACGCATCATTCCTCAAGGGAGATCCTTTATTTCCTATCTCCTCTTCCTCCTTTATTCAGCCCAGGATGAGTTTACTCCTATTCTCATCGACGAAGGTGCTAGATCAGATTTGTCCATGTGGTCTTCGGTTCTCAATCACTGGAACGGCCGCTCCCTATTTTCCCAGCCCATGCATACTTCCTCTCCAGTGGTCTTTTCAGACGCTGCAGCTTCACAAGGATATGCCGCAATTTTCAATTCTGAATGGTTCGCAGCTCCCTGGCCCCCAGAAATTCAAGACCTTCCATAATTCCTTCAAACTTCAGCATTGTTTGAACTATACCCTATAGTTTCAGCAGCCGTACTGTGGGGTCATTTGTGGACAGGGGAAACTGTGACATTTAAAACTGATAATCAAGTTAATCAAGTTAAAGGTAGATCTTCATCCCAGCACATCATGTCATTCCTACGCAAATTAACTTGGCTATCTCTGTATCATAAATTTAGCATTCATAGCATTTTCCTTCCAGGTTCCTGCAACCAAGCAGCTGACGCACTGTCTTGTCTTAATTTCCAGGAGTTATTCAGACTGTTTCCATCAGCCAACAAGAAGCTGACATCGCCCCCGCCAATCCAAGAGCTAGTTCTGACTTGAGTTACTTCATGGCAGAAGCCAATAATATCATTCTATGTGGTCTGGCTCCAAGCACCCTCAGAATTTACCAGAAGGCGTGGTCCACTCTGCATCAATTTTTAGTTCTCTCTAAGTCACCGTGCCAATACTCGGTCCCTGTCATACTCGCATTCGGGGCTTTTTGTCACCAGTCCCTTAATTTGTCACCATTCACTATTAAAGTATATTTCGCAGGGATTCAATTCCACTTATCTCAAATGCAGCCTGATTCACCTTCCCTGTTATCATATCAAACGAAACTGTTCCTTAAAGGCCTCTTCAAGAATCCTCTAGCCCCATCCCGTACTAGGTTGCCTATTGATGGCCCGCTGTTCCGCAAACTTTATGTAAACCTGAAAGAAGCCCCTTTTGAGCCTAACACTAATTGCATTTTACTGGCAGCTATATGTCTGGGGGTTTTTTGGTTCCTGAGGCCAGGTGAATTTTTGGCCTCTCCCGGTCAACAAACTTTTCTTAAAAAGGATGACCTACATGATCACAGAGACTTCTTTATCCTTCATATTCCCCACTCTAAAATGGATCAAAGAGTTGAAGGAGTCACTATTAAAATTTTCCCCACTAATGATGGTTGTTGTCCTTACCAAGCCCTCCTATCACTGTCTCAACTCCTCTCAGGTCAGCCAGCTGACAGTCCATTGTTGCCTGGTGCTAATGGTCCGCTTCAAGTTAAGTCCTTCATAAAACTTATCAGGGTTCTGCTAGCTCGGTTGGGTTATAACCCAATGGAGTTTGCCGGTCATTCCTTTAGAATAGGAGCTGCCTCGGCAGCCTCCAAAAATAATGTTCCTCCTCACATTATTCAGCGCCTAGGAAGGTGGAAATCACAATGCTATACCAGGTATATTCCTAATACGCATACAGAGATTAAATCTGCACTATCTAGACCAGTGCTTTCCAAACTGTGTGTCGCGACACATTAGTGTGTCGGCTGCAGTGTGTAGGTGTGTCACAGGCAAAGGTGCTGTTTACACAGTGCGAGATTGTCATTCAACCCAAGCACAAGGTACACTGGGGGCTGAGATAAAACACTACTACTTAATGGTCACATTTACACAGCGAGAGATTGCCTCCGTGTGCTGCCTACAGCTGGAGCGCCACAAAAGATTTGTAACAGCTGGAGTGCATCTGTGGGCTGCATACATAATATATTTGCAGCAAACGGAGGCACTCCAGCTGTTACAAATCTTTTGGCGGTTCAGCTGTTAAAATCTTTTGAGATGCCACCTCCTCTACACCTCAGCCCTCTCTTTGGGCTGCCAGGCTGGAGTGTCCCTGTGTCCCGAGGCTGCCTGTCACATGGCTGCTGCTTCTGTTTGCGGTGCAGATGAGACAGGAAAGACGGACAATACTTGTAAAATCAGTTATGCCCTATCTATTTAATAACGCAACATGAGAATCTTGCGCTTATGTATAGTGTAACATTCTCATGTCACCCTTTTAAAAACCACACAACATGCTTAATGCCTTCCGCAGTATGAATGAAAGGTTTTCATAAGATATGTTGTGTCGCCATACATCATCTTATTACAATTTATGTATGTGTCTGTATCTCTTATAAAGGATTATTAGTTTAACCTCCGGTTTGCTAGCAAAACTGAATTACTGTGTCACCAACATGAAAACTTTGGAAAGCTCTGATCTAGACTGTCCAGCTCATTGCATAAATTGTCAAACGAATTTTTGTCTCTCTTCTTTTGGCCTCTAATCAGGTTGGCAGCTTTGTCATCACCCAGGTCTAGGGGACCTGGGGTTTCTGCACATAAGACCCACTTCCCAGGTTCTACCATGAGCACCGGAGGCCCTGACTACAAGTGGAAGGCTCACCTGAATTTGTGGGAGGGGCTGCAGGGTACAAACCCACGGCTCCCCTGCATCCGGCGTGCCGTCACTTCCGGTCACCACCACTTATCCCCCCCCCCTTCACGGTCTTCCATTTTACACCAAGCCAACCCTCTAATCAGGTTGGCCGCTTCATCATCACCCAGGTCTAGGGGACCTGGGGTTTCTGCACATAAGACCCACTACCCAGGTTCTACCATGAGCACCGGAGACCCTGACTACAAATGGAAAATTCTCCAATACAGTTAAAGTGGAGAGTGGAGTACCTCAGGGTTCAGTATTAGGTCTGCTGCTTTTTAACATGTTTATAAATGATCTGGAAATAGATATAGAAAGCAGAATATCAATATTTGCAGATGACATTAAATTATGCAAAGTAATTAATTCAGAACAGGATATTTTCTTTCTACAGAGGGATTTACGTACAATGTCAGATTTGGCAAAGAAATGGAATATGAAGTTTAATGTGGGGAAGTGTAAAGTCATGATTTGGGAGGAAATAATCCCAAGGCTACTTATGAACTTTATGGAATCATTTTAGGGGACTCATTGCTCGAAAAATACCTGGGTATCCTTGTCAACTAAAAACTTGGAATCAGTGACCAGTGTCAAACAGCAGTAGTAAAGGCAAACAAAATTCTGTCTTGCATAAAAAGAGGTATTGAAGCAAGGGTGGATAACATTATTTTGCCATTGTAAAAATCATTGGTAAGACCTCACCTTGAGTATGTAGTGCAATTTTGGGCACCAGTTCTGAAAAAGGATATACTAGAACTAGAGAGGGTACAATGAAGAGCAACAAAAGTAATTAAGGGAATGGAAGACTTGACGTATGAGGAACGACTAGACAAACTAGGTTTATACACTCTAGAGAAAAGCTGAAAAGAAGAGACCTTATCACATTGTACAAGTATGTGAGAGGTCAATACAAGGAACTCTGCAGTGAGCTATTTATTCCAAGGCCTGATCAGGTGACCAGGGGACACCCCTTGAGATTAGAGGAAAGGCGGTTTAAACATCAGCAGAGAAGGAGTTTTTACAGTAAGGTCTGTTAAATTGTAGAATTCCTTGCCCAAGGAGGTGGTTATGGCAGATACAATGGATACATTTAAGAGAAGATTAGATACATTTCTTTCAAAAGGGAACATACAGAGTTATACTGTTTATCAGTAGGCTGATCAGGAAGGTCTGATAAAGACTAACTTATTTGGTAGCAGGAAAGCTATAAAATTCTCGGTCACTGGGGTAGGAGGCAAAGGTTCAAACCTGTGTCTTTATTCAACCTAATTTACTATGTTACTATCACCATAATGAACACTTGCAGCTGCCATCCAATGATTTGGTCCAATGGAGGCTTTGAATTCAAATGACATCTTGAATTCCGTTAGGGCATGATGACATTGCCACTTCACAGATGTTAACAATCACCCTGCAAACACTGGTACACCTGATTGCCTATGTCCATCATTTTCCTGAATTATTGCAAACAGCCAATAATCAGACTTAGAGTTGGACATATTCAAATAAAGCATTCCAATGTTAAACGGGTAGTGGAGGTATTAGGAAAATATAACATTGCAATGTCTAATTTTGCTGAATATGGATGGATTTTCTGTGTAAAAGTGTTGGCTACTGCATAGGAGTAACTAATTGAGAGGGAGGCTGACAGGCCCAGCATGCTGACTGTGTGTGTGTGTGTGTGTGTGTGTAGCACAATGACAGTGGCCCAGCGCCAGACATCAACTCCTGCTTCAAGGGGGTTAGTTCATTTATTAGGTTGTACATTGCTATGATGTTCTTTTTACAGTTTCAAATGGCTGCTTATCCTCCCCTCGTTCTTTACCCTGTGTGTTCCAGAGGGATATACAACTCATAGCGAAGCAATGGGTTGGATACCCCTCTGGCACTCAAAAGGCTAAGTTACCCTGTTGAAAAGATGACTTCACTTCCATATAGTGCTCCTCGTGCTGCATCCTAGTGCTAGAAAAAGCATTCAAATTATTAAAAAAAAGCATTCAAATTATTTAAGTCAGAAGGAACTGAACAATCTTTCTTAAAATACAGGGAGAGCAACAAAGATTGCAAAAAGGCAATTAGGGTAGCAAAAATAGATAATGAAACTCGAATTGCAAGGGAAAGCAAGACTAATCCAAAAAAGTTTTTTAAATATATAAATAGCAAAAAACTTAAGAGGGAGTGCATTGGACCATTCAAAAATGAGATGGGTGAGTTGGTTAGTGAGGATAAGGAAAAGGCTGATGTTTTAAACACTTTCTTTGCATCAGTATATACAAGGGAGCAAGGAATGGTAGAAGAGCCTCCGCAAGTATCAAATAAAACAATACAATTAATAGATATTGGGTTAACTCAAGGAGATGTCATGGGAAGACTGAACAAAATTAAGACCGACAAAGCACCGGGTCCTGATGGTATACATCCAAGGGTTCTTCAGGAACTCAGTGCAGTGTTAGCAAAACCCCTATATTTACTCTTTAAAGATTCTATTACCACAGGCTCAGTGCCACAGGATTGGCGAAGAGCTAACATAGTGCCTCTATTTAAGAAGGGAACTAAAACAGAACCTGGGAATTATAGACCAGTGAGTTTGACCTCTGTAGTGGGAAAACTATTAGAAGGCATAATAAGGGACTATATTCAGGATTACAACACAAAAAATAAGATCATTAGCACGAATCAACATGGTTTTATGAAGAATAGGTCATGCCAAACTAATCTTTTCAGCTTCTATGAGGAGGTAAGCAGCAACCTTGACAATGGCAAGGCAGTAGATGTAGTATATCTAGACTTTGCAAAGGCATTTGATACAGTACCACACAGAAGGCTGGTGTATAAAATAAGGAAATTGGGGCTAGGAGATAACCTTTGCAATTGGATACAAAACTGGTTGAAGGATAGGGAACAGTGTGTGGTTGTAAATGGAAAATTCTCCAGTATAGTTAAAGTGGAGAGTGGAGTACCTCAGGGTTCAGTATTGGGTCCGCTGCTTTTTAACATGTTTATAAATGACCTGGAAATAGATATAGAAAGCAAAATATCAATATTTGCAGATGATACTAAATTATGCAAAGTCATTAATTCAGAACAGGATATTTTCTCTCTACAGAGGGACTTACATACAATGTCAGATTGGGCAAACATGTGGAATATGAAGTTTAATGTGGGGAAGTGTAAAGTCATGCATTTGGGAGGAAACAATCCCAAGGCTACTTATAAACTTAATGGAATAATTTTAGGTGACTCGTTGCTAGAAAAAGACCTGGGTATCCTTGTCAACTACAAACTTGGAAACAGTGACCAGTGTCAAACAGCAGTAGCAAAGGCAAACAAAGTCCTGTCTTGCATAAAAAGAGGTATTGAAGCAAGAGTGGATAACATTATTTTGCCATTATACAAATCATTGGTAAGACCTCACCTTGAGTATGCAGTGCAATTTTGGGCACCCGTTCTGAAAAAGGATATACTAGAACTAGAAAGGGTACAGCGGAGAGCAACAAAATTAATTAAGGGAATGGAGGACTTGACATATGAGGAACGACTAAACAAACTTGGTTTATTTACTCTAGAGAAAAGACGACTAAGAGGAGACCTTATCACATTGTACAAGTATATGAGAGGTCAATACAAGGATCTCTGCGGTGAGCTATTTATTCCAAGGCCTGCTCAGGTGACCAGGGGACACCTCTTGAGATTAGAGGAAAGGAGGTTTAAACTTCAGCAGAGGAAGGGTTTTTTTACGGTAAGGTCTGTCAAATTGTGGAATTCATTGCCCAGGGAGGTAGTTATGGCAGATACAATGGACACATTTAAGAGAAGATTAGATACATTTCTTTCAAAAGGGAACATACAGAGTTATACTGTTTATCAGTAGGCAGATCAGGAAGGTCTGATAAAGACTAATTTAATTGGTAGCAGGAAAGCTATAAAATTCTTAGTTACTGAGGTATGAAGCGAAGGTTGAACTTGATGGACTTGTGTCTTTTTTCAACCTAATTTACTATGTTACTATGTTACTATGTAACTGTATGTTAATACCATATGGCAAAATGTCATGTCAATGACATGAGCCACATGCTGGGACTTGATGAGGGTACATCTGTACTACACAATGGAACAAAAGAGATACATGATCAATGAGCCATTGCTATGTGTTTGCCCTGACACAATGTTGCTGTATCCGAGGTCATATACACCATGAAGAACACGGTGTTGGAGACCCTCACAATAGCCATATGTTTTTCCCAACTCAAGGGATATCATCTGAAATCCAAACATGTCCCTTGTTAGGAAGATTGGACAGTTATTGATATGCACCTCCTCGTCACAGTGTAACTGAGATGGAACCCATCATGATGATAGTTTATCAGTGAAGTATGAACATTTCTACCATTAGAACTTGTGGATCTGGCATATGTTCAACCAGCCTGGAGTTTGGCATGCAAGATGGTTGCACAATGCATATATGTGTGATCCATGGGGTGACCTGCTGACATTCCAGGAGTCCCCTAAGACCCCTCCACCACCCACAGGCACCCCTGATGATCACACACCCAAGGGGATGCACACTCGTATGTTTGTGTTCCAGACAATGTGTATTATGAGAGTTGAGTTTGCACCATTGGATTTTCCTCAAATTTAATTTTCAAAGCTCATACTGTAAGCAGCTCAACTGAAGACAAGAAGTTTCCCAGCATAATATATAGCTTTTATGCAGTGTGTAAATAACTGTGCAATCATTCATGTGCAATGTGTAAAAGCACCACTGCTCAAGTCCCATAGGATTTTCCTCTAAATTGCTTCTCATGCTATAGAAAGCTCAATTAGAGACAAATTTTCCAGCATAGTATATAACTCATATGCAATGTGTGGATAATTATACTATGAGAAACGTAAACCTTCGTCTCCATACCAGCTGTGACCATATTTCACCATATTACTCTGGTGGCATAGATTTGCCCAGAGTTATGTTATATACCATTTATATACGTAGCAGACTTTACCAGTTCAATCCCAGCATGGGCCTCGAACTCTTAACAATGAGCCTCCATTTAACTTTTGTCAGGAGACTAGAACTCAGTAAAGCGTTAATGTATTCCAGCATTCACATTGCAGTGGAAGCCTATTGTGTACAGATCCTCCATGCATCTCTCCAGCTTTCTCCTCACCCGCACTATAGCGATATCTGTATGCCGATCTAAGACTGCACATACCAGAGACTTCATTCGGCTTCAATTCGCCCCCATACCACTTAGGCCTGGAGATTAGCCGCGCTTCTCATAGCTGTTTTCCTCCATCTCACCATCCACCTCCCCTTATACGCGTCCTACGCCATGATGCTCCTCAGAAGTACTTCAATTTAAAGTTGTCTCGTAATCACATTGGCACCTAGATTACCGTCTAGTGCCTTGGTGATCAAGCTCTTGTGGTTATTAACGCGTTCTTTCAGGGTTGTGATAGTTTTCCCACATAAAACAATCCATAAGGATAGATAATAATGTATTTTAAATATTTACTGTCAAAGTCTTGTTGAGGATATACAGGAAAGGGTTAAACAGGAGACCCAATTAGGTTGTATATCTGCACATAAATGGATAAAATAATAATATTCAATTAATTTGAGAATTTTACACAATACTAGGTATTGACACGCTACTTCACAGTAAAGAATTCATGGAAATAATCAATTAAGCATATTTGTGCACAAATATATATAATTTAAGTAAAAATATATTGTATATAAAATGTAATCAGAAATTATATGAATGAGTGAACACCAATTGAGTCAAAAATATATATTTTTATGTGACTTAGTCATATACTAAGATATCTTTTTGAAATAGACACACAGTAAATGAATAACCAATGTCACAAAATACACAGTATAAACAGGATTATACATTGCATAGGTGTATCCAGAAGTATTTGGTAGCAATAATTGAACACAGCAGCATAGAAAGGGTTAATTGATTCTAACAACTAATTATATTACAGTTGGCAGCAGTGTATAGGAATACCTCTGCCCCAGAATCTGTATACACTATGCTAATTAAGGTCTAAGGAATGTTATGTGAGTTGCTTCTAATGGGGAAAAAACAGGTCTCATAACCATTTCCTTGTACCATATAAAAATATATCAAAATTTAGACAATGATCTGAAAAGTCCCAGATTTAGATAAATATAATTTAACTATGTCGCTACTGTTTTTAATATTACATACCCTCTAGATAAAACATATAAATTGAATTTATCTTTGTCAATAATAGATTTTACCAAGAATACACTCAGAAATAAATCTAATAATATAGGTCGATAAAGCACAACTAAAATGACAATAACAATCTTATTTGTTACACCTATAGCACTTCTAGGGTTAATCCACAGATTATAAGGTGTATGGTTGCCCCACCCAAGATGGCGGCTTCTTTTGTCTAGTGAGAGGTTTTTCTCAATAGACAAAAGTTAGGCCCAAACACACACATGCAACAAAGAAGTTATTTTGAAACACACACCAAGATAGACAAGATAGGGTTAATCAAAGAATTCAAAGGATTCACGAGATCAAATATAAGCTCAATAACCTTTTCAGAAACACAACAATATGATTCTATACGTATTAATAATTAGATTTAACTAGTATATAATGCTATAGTGATCTGCTATCAACTATTTTACAATTATCTGGATACATTTGCAAATTCTGTTTAGTTCCCAGAATACACTATAGCTATATGGCTTAATATAGTAATTCTAAAACTGGGTGGCCAGTCTACTTAAGAAAGATTATAAGCAACTATTTTTCCTCAAATATAGAGGAAATATATAATTCTTGGGGCTGTGCAGAATTAATAGTAAACAGATTATAATGATCAGACAATAAGTGTAGATTTCTTACAATTTCTTTGGGTCTAGCAGAAGATGACTGGAACACTTCAAGGAAGTCGGCACCAAGAGAGAGAGAGCTCCCCTATGCATAAGCATTTTAAAAGGTAAAATTCCTTTATCAGAAAATCACTACCCATTCTCTTCTGATTAGATGAGTAGCTGTATCATTATAATATGATGTCAGACTAAATTATTTGGACTCTCTGATTGGTCAAACCTAAAAATTAAGGTATTTAGATTTTTGGAGTTCTTCTAGCAATAATTCTATTATTCCTGAATATGGGGCACCAATACCATATTAAAAACTGCACATATTAGCAGCTGGAATCTATAAATTGTCAACATTGAGGAATCTGGGGAGGGGACCATATGTCATATACCTGTCAACCTCCCTAGCACTTTCCCATCCTGTAGTAATTATTTTCAGACATCTTGTCTAGAAAATAGCTATATTTTCCCATAAATGTCATTCAGATATTTTTAACCCCTACACTGAGGCAAAGACCCATTGTTTCTAGAAATGAGATCATTCACACATAAGGATTTAAGAAGAAATTTAGAAAAAAAACATACTGGTTTTCTAAAAATGTAACCATTTCCTTCCAGTAAGAAGGAGGGAGAGTCTCTGACAGTCTAGATAATCCTTAATAAGATAAGTGAGTTCTTTATCCTGATTCACATAATGAAGGCACTCTAGTAGCCAATCAGATTGCGGGTAATATTCTTAGAAATAATCAAAAACCGTGTGGCAAGACATTTTGCCTAAAAACACCACAGTAAGCCAGAAGATATGAAATTCCCCATTATAAATTACATTCTACCTCAAAAAAGAGGGTGAGACAGATTCCGAAAATTAGCAATGCAAGAGACCCAATGGATCTTAAAATCACAAACTTTAAACCCTTATGGTCTGAATTAAGAGTTTATGGTGCCTCTAAAAGAAGGAAGAAAGATATGGTTACTATGGAATGAAACAAATCTAATTCATTCAAACAACAAGAAATCTGTATAATCAAAAGAGATATTTGCTCAATGCTGTAGTTACACCTATAGATACCAACTGCAAAACTACACTAGTCACCAGTGACATATATATTACCAAGAATTAAGGTGCTAAGAAGACATGACTATCACCACTTCTCAATTATCAGTGATGTAATGAGGATTAGAACAAGACCAGATTATGTGGAGTGAAATAGAAATTACATATAAGCTAAATGAAGAATTACATTTATGCTGCCTGCATAAAGAGATAAAAGATATGGTAATGAAAATAACAAAATAAAAATATATAAAAAAAAAAGTACATTAACAGATCTTTATTCCATGTTGCACTTATGCCTATAGATGTCAAACTTAAAACTACACCAGTTACCAGCAACACATTTACAACCCGTAATTATGGTACAAAAAATATATCCTTACCACCGCTTCCCATCTATCATTGATATAGTGAGAATTGCAACCAGATTAATCTCTGTGAAGTGTAATAGAGATCATAATTTGGAACAATATACAGCAAGCACAATTTGGATTAATATGCAGAAATCCCTTTACTCCATTTTATTCCTCCAGAGCTCTGTTAGAACTCTTTTCAAATTGAGCACTTTTACCGTCTCAATTACACCACACTGTATTATTTATATATATCTATATATATAAAAGAATAAGCCTCATTGCATAATTTATGGTACCTCACACACAGAACATAATTTATGTCTCCTCAGAAAATAAACACACATTGAACAGAATGCCTCATTAGTAATTTGTGTCTCATTAGGAGATACAGCTCCTATTGGGTGATTCAATGGGGGCATGTTTATCATACAGGGAGTTGGCCCGCCCCCTCCAGCCCGCCCACCACTATCCAACTAACAAAAAAAATATATAGCTGCCACTCGCTCCTGAATTAGGAGATATCAATAACTTCTCCTGGTCCACTCACACTCTCACTCAGGATCATGACCCCACAAACACACTGTTTCACCTCCCACAGATAATTGTAACCCTCCATACACTCTGTTTCAGTACGAGGGTGTAATGTTTCCATAAAATACAAACTCAGGGATTGACTTAATATCAACTCTTTTATTTAATGCTTTTCATCTCTTCAGTCACCTCACTAACTGTCCGTTTTCAACTGTCACTCCTACACTTCCTGCTTTCTGATTCACGCCCTTTCTCCTTAAAGGGAGAGAGATGCTTTGCTGTATGTTACAGAGGGCAAACCTTAAACACCACTTTCTATTTGTTCCTCAGCATATTGCTACACTGCCTCAACTGAAGAGCCACCGTGTGTTACATTGCTATGTTACCTCAACTTAACCCTTTGAGTGCCAGAGGGGTATGCAACGCATTGCTTTGCAATAAGTTGCGTACCCCTCTGGCACTCAAAGCGTTAAGTAAGGAGGATTTACTGCTCCTCTGGCTCGCAAAGGTTTAAGTAAGGGAGAGTTACTGCTACCATTGGGTGATTCAGTGGGGGAGTGATTTAAATCATGCAGGGAGTTGGCCTGCCCCCACTATCCAGCCCGCCCACCACTATTCAAGTAACTGAAAAAACCAAATGCTATGTTGCCTCAACTTAAGTAAGGAGGAGTTGGCCTGCCCCCACTATCCAGCCCGCCCACCACTATCCAAGAAACTGAAAAAACAAAATGCTATGTTACCTCAACTTAACCCTTTGAGTGCCAGAGGGATACACAACATATTGCTTTGCCCCCTCTGGCACTCAGAGGGTTAAGTAAGGAGGAGTTACTGCTCCTCTGACACTCAAAGGCTTAAGTAAGGAGGAGTCACTGCTCCCATTGGGTGATTCAATGGGGGAGTGACTTAAATAATGCAGGGAGTTGGCCTGCTCCCACTATCCAGCCCGCCCAAAACTAGCCAAGTAACTGAGAAAACAAAATCGCTGCCACTTGCTTCTACACCACAGACACAAACACATCATACAAAAAACACACTCACAATAATTCTCACTCACACCCTCTCACACACTCACACGCACACACTCACACAAACACTCCGGGAGCCAGCACGATCCACCTTCTACCATAGTATGTGCAATTACCACATGCATTTCAACTACATGAATGAATGCCACTCACTCACACACACACACACACCCCGGAAATGAGCACAATCCACCTTCCACCATAGTATGTGCAATTACCACATGCATTTCAACTACATGAATGAATGCCACACTGGAGGCATAAGTACAAACACAAACTCATTACAATGACACATAAGTCAATCCCTTATGATTCACTTCTGTGTGTGTGTGTGTCTCTCTGTGTGTGCCTGTGTGTTCCTCACTGTGTGTGGGTTGCATGTTTGTATCACACTCTGTGTCTGCATGTTGTACATTGCATGTATGTGTGTATGACTGTGTCGCTCTTTATGCATCTCAGTGCATGCATGTGCATTTGAGTGTGTCTCTGTGTGTGTTTGTCTTGCATCTGTGTTTGTGCATTAATTCCCTATATATCCTGACAGGCAGCGCCGTCCCACATTTCTAATATATATATATATATATATATATATATATATATATATATATATATATATATATAATATATACACACACACACACACACACACACACATTTCGTTACCAACCAGGCGCATAGTGCTCTTTTGAATCTTGTAATACCTTTGCAGATCTTATTATTGCCTTTGAGTGGCCAGATATTGCTTTTTTTATTTTATTTTTATTATTTTTATTGAAGACATCTGTACACACCAGCGCAACACAGGATTTTGGACTTCAAATTCATGCCTATATTACAGATTCACCTCCCCCCCCCCCAGGAGAGGGGGCAACCGTCATCAATTGTTGTTGCAAATGGAGTCAAGATTGATATATAGGTTCAATACATTGCATCCTATGGGCCTTAATTATGAACTTCAACTGAGTCCGTTTCTCTGAACCAGTTGTCTTCTCTAGGGGATGGGTACATACAGTATGTGAACCCTCTGTGTTTTTACATAAGGCTTTACCCCTTGAGATATAGGACTACAGAGGTATGACGCAGATTTTGAACTGTGTCCATTTACTCTTTGGACCTGCTCCAACACACTGTGGCTTTTCGGACATGTCATGTCTTTGCTGGGTCTAATCTCAGTTTGGTACTTTGGACACATAGGACTAGTCCCTGGATCTTTATTGAGTATCTTGACTCAGAAAGATGCTATTATGAACTCTGTGCATCATTGATTATGCTGGCAATTGTGCTGTGACATTATTTATGTACTGATCCAATGCAACTGGCCATCTATAGTATATTTGTGACTAACCAATTCCCTTTGGCTGTACTGCGGAAGCGCAGCAATGTATCTGTGCTGTGCTATCTACTGGATCTCTGTTACCTCTGTGAACTTGTCTTCCCCCATTCTACATTAGACACATTGTGTTCCAGGTTTGTGGTGTCTTTGAACTGCTACTTTGTGGATCATCTGTTACATGTAGCATTCCCTCTGTAAAGTGCTTTCAGCCGGCACCTGCCTTAATTCTTTGTTTCTTCTTCCGAGATGCATTGCATTGCGCTTTCAAGCTCAGTACACTGTCTTTATTCATAGTTTCTCTTTCTTTTATGAAGAGCCAGTGTACACGGGCCACAGTGCCACCCTGCAACGGCCGCGGTGCAGTCATGCACAGTAGAGACTGCCAACACCATGGCGGATACGGAGAGGGGTGCTCCGAATTCAGACCGTAGTCCTCTCTGCACACCTTCCTGGGACCAGTCTGAATTCGGAGCGTCCCGCTCCGTATCAGCCATGGCGCTGCACTCTCTACTGAGCATGACTGCAGCACCCGCAGATGTCTCTACTGCGCATGACGGCTTCTGACAAACATCCTTAGCAAATTATTATATAGGATTTTCTTTTCTTTTTGTTTTTTGCCAAGCACCTTCACACTTTGAGGCTTATGGTGTAACATAGTTGATGAGGCTTCAAAAAGACATAGGTCCATCAAGTCCAGCCCATTCCAAAAACAACCCTGTTGATCCAGAGAAAGGCAAAAAAAGCCGCCTGAAGCCATTTCCAATTTAGGCCTAAGTGTAGTCATTCAGCTTGAGGTGGTCCTTCAGTGATGCCCGAGGCCCCACCCCCCTTGATTGACATTATGACCCATTCTCCGGTGCTGGTGTGTGGGCATCGGGCCAGCGTCTATCATGGAGGATAGGGGTGGTTTGGAGTTAGTAAGTATAAATTGTTTTCTCTGTCATCCAATACAGGTTACTGGTAACTCTGGAGGCGATCCGTCCCTTTAAGTAGGCAGGAACATTTCTCTAAATGTGTGCAGGGGGTGGAGCCTCCCTTCCCTCCTAGGCTGCAGCTAGTCAACCAGCTCCAGAATGATTTGTTCCTCAGTGCGACAACACCAAGTGGAGAACATTCTTCTATAGTTTGTTTCTTTTTTATTTTCTGTCAGATATGGAATACCACCATTAGGCGGATTACCATGACTGCCAAATGGCCTTCAGTGTGGCTTGCTCAATATCCAGGTGCTTTCTTGGTGGACCTTAAGCCCTGAGGGGGAAAATCTTGATTCCAAGTGCTTCCCCAGGGATTACCCACTGAGGTAATTCTTGCTGCATGGTAATCTGAAGACAGATGATCTGCAGGAAAGGTGAGCTACCCTTTGAGTGCTGCAGGTCCACTTGTCCCACAGTGCTCCTCTGCACAGGGGTTGTGTTTGCGAGTTCTCATTGTGCACTCCTGCACTCATTGGGTATATTTGTGTGTCTGTTGGGTATTTGGAGCAGGTTTATATGGTAACCTAACCCTTTGTCTGCTGGCTGGCTTGTTTTTTTTTTGGGGGGGTGTTTATGGCACTTTCCCTACTGGGTTAGTGTTTTCTAAGTGTTCACACATGTTTCATTGATGTTTTACATGTTTTTAAGTTTTACTTTAACTTTTATTTACCGCATAGACGCCATTGCTCCATTTACTTCTACGGGACAATACTGTTTGGGACATATCTCTGCAACCGCTTAACCTAGCAACTTCAGAGTGGGCTCATTTTAATTGTCTACCCTTGCTCTATCATCCGATTTATAGTTCAAGTGTGTTGGGGGGGCTTTGGACACTGTTTGGGGTACTTTTTGGGAAAAACTACATTTGCCATGAGCGATTAGTTCGCGCCTATTTTCTGATTGGCACCCTTCGCGGCAGCCATTTTGTGAGCTTTTCTCAGCGAATATCCTACGCAGAGCTTGGACTTTTCTCCTCTGCAAATTAACCCATCGCCTGCCAGATAAGTCTATATTTAGCGTTTCTGGGGTGAAATATTAATCTTTCACACTATAATTGGGTGATTTACTGTACAGCTGGTTATTTTGACACTGTGAGAATGTCTATACCGCTGGAGCTTGGGACTAAACCTAAGACTAAGGAGGCTGGGGTCAGTATCCCCCATTGCGCATTTCTCTTCCTGTCACTCAGGGCTACCTAGAGAGTTCTCTGGTCATTTATGCCCAGCATGTTCTGAGGTTCCTGACAGCAACCCAGGGACTTCCAGCCATGCTACTGAGCCAGCTTGGGTGCAAGAGTTTAAGGCTGTGACTAGGGACCTTAAGTCCACTTTACAACTCTTTCCATCCCAGATACAGGGTGCACTTCAAATGTGGCAGACCACCTCTACTATCAGGTCTTCCCTGCCTAAACCGTAGGGGGCACCTGATGTGTCAGATTCTTCTGAGGAACAATTGTTGCTAGATTCGGATGTTGAGGATGGTACTCTCTTGGAGTCTTCTAGGTCCCTTGTGGTTCCCTTTGAAGCTGATCCTGAACCCTCTGCTGAGAGCCTGATCAGGGCTGTATTAACCACACTCAACATTCCCTTGGTTCAGGAAGTCCCTTCTGATGCCACTGGTGTTTTTTAGGAGCCTGCTAAGCCCCTTACTTATTTTCCACCTAACCCCACTCTTAACTGTTTGGTTTCTGAGGCGTGGAAATCTCTGGACAAGTCTGCTTCTGTGTCCAGGAAATTTGCTAAGCTTTATCCCTTTTTTGAAGCTGAGCTGGCTAGATGGGTTCTTCCCCCTAAAGTGGACGCACCCATATATAAATCTACTGCTTTACCTGTCTCTGATGCTTCTGCTCTGCAAGACTGGACTGACAAGAAACTTGAGGTTTCCCTCAAGTCCATTTTTGCTTCTATTGGTACTGCTATGCGTCCAGCGTTTGCTGTTGCGTGGGTTAACCGGGCTATTGCAGTCTGGACTGAACAACTCACTACGGCTGTCCGTCAGGATGCGCCTACTTTGGAGAAATTGCGTCTTCTTGCCAATATCTCTGAAGCACAACACTATGTATCTGCTACTGCTTTTGGTGCCGTCAGCATGATGACGAGGGCCTCTACAACTTCTGTGATAGCCAGGCGTGCTCTTTGGCTCAAGATCTGGTCTGCAGACACTGCTTCCAAGAAAGTCTTACTTTCTCTGCCATTTCAGGTACCTCCCTGTTTGGGTCTGATCTTAAGGAACTGATTAGCGAGGCCACAGGGGGTAAGAGTACTCTTCTACCCTTGGTCTTTAAGAAGAAGTTGCCATTTAACGTAACCGGTCCTTTTGTTCCTTTCAGACTGAGACCCATTCGACGAACCAGACGGTTCCATCAGCTCTGCGTTCCTCCTCCAAACCCAAACAGCAATGGAAGCCTAAGGCTGCCTCCAAGCCCAAGGCTGCCAAGATTGCTTCAGCATGACTCACCGAACCCAGGTCCGCATCCCGCTGTGGGTGGTTGTCTTTGACTTTTTCGCGGGATTTGGGAAGATTCTGTATTGGACCCATGGGTTTTACAAGTGTTGACAGAGGGATACAAGATCCCTTTCTATTCTCTTCCTCCTTTTCGCTTTCATCTTTTTCATACTTCTCAAAATGCCGAGAAACGCTGTCTGTTCAATGGCGCTGTTCAGGCTCTTCTGTCCTTGAGCCAGTGCTTCCTTCTGACAGGAGTTCAGGGTTTTACTCGAATCTCTTTGTGGTAGCCAAAAAGGACGGCGGATGTCGCCCTATTTTGGATTTGAAGGATCTAAACTCCTTCTTGAACAAGACTCACTATCGTCAGGAGTCTCTGAGCACAGTCATCACTGCCATGTCTCCGGGGGAGTTCTTTGCTTCTCTGGACCTTCAGGATGCGTATTTACACATCCCAATCCATCAGGAGAGTGGGCAGTACCTGCGCTTTGCCTGCGCTTTTGACAGAGGACATTTTCAGTTCTTAGCTCTTCCATTTGGATGACGGCCCCTCAGGTTTTCCAATGAGTTCTGGGGGCCTTGATATCCGTTCTCCATCGGGACGGCATCAGAGTGACTCCATACATGGACGACTTGCTATTGAAAGCCACCTTGGCAGACCTTCTTCATCAGCAAGTTCAGACCTGCATCCAAGTCCTCACCCATCACGGATGGATTATCAACTTGGACAAGTCGGATCTTGTCCCATCCCAGCAACTGATCTTCCTGGGTCTTCTATTCGATACTCAGAGGAGCATGGTGTTTCTACTGGACACGGTAGCCCATCAAATTGCCCACAGGGTGTCAACTATTCTGTCTCGGGATCTGGTTCCAGTTCAGAGATTGTCTTCTCTGGTGGGGAAGTTCATATCCACGATAAAAGCAGTTCCATTCACCATGGCGCACACCAGGGAACTTCAGAGGTTTGTGATACAGGTGTGCAGGGATCGACCAGATCATCAGAGGTTGTCGGGGTCCCTTCCCCCTCATGTGGAGCTGAGCTTGGAGCGGTAGCTGGACCTTTCCAATCTGCTGAAAGGGAGATCCTTTCTGATTCCCTACTGGACCACGGTCACAACGGATGCCAGCCTCTCGGGCTGGGGAGCTGTTCTGGGTCGCTTCAGCTCTCAGGGGAAGTGGTCCATGGAGGAGTCCCTTCTCCCAATCAACATCTTGGAACTTCGGGCGATATTTCATGCGCTACGTCATTGGGTGTCTCAACTGGAGGACTGTCCAGTCCGAGTGGAGTCCGACAATGCCATGGCAGTGACCTACATCAACAGACAAGGCGGAGCAAGAAGTCTCGCTGCTTGGTTAGAGGTCAAGGCCATTCTGTCCTGGGCAGAGGTTCATGTTCCTGTCATTTCCACAGTACACATTCCAGGCGTAGACAACATCATGGCAGACTTCCTCAGTCTTCACACAGTGGACAGCGGAGAGTGAGAGTTACACCCCGAGGACATTCCCTCTGGCCTACATTTTTCCTCCCCTTCCAATGTTGTTAAGGGTGTTACAGAAATTGAAAATGGAACGTTGTCAGATCATCCTGATCGCCCCGGATTGCCTTGTCAATCCTGGTTTCCAGAGCTTCTGGCTCTGTCTGTGGCGGAGCCCTTTCCGCTCCCGTCCGGATCTTCTTCTGCAAGGTTACCTGTGGAAGGAAGATGTCTATCGGCTCGATTTGACGGCTTAGAGATTGAATCCTCGATTTTAAGGAAGAAATTTTATTCTTCTCCTGTGGTGACTACTATGCTTAGTGCCCGTAAGCCTGTTTCCTCCAAGATCTATCACCGTGTTCGGTCCACCTTTGTGTCTTGGTGTGCTGATAGGGATCTGTCCCTTGATTTTGATCTGCCTACTGTCCTGGCCTTTTTGCAGGACGGTGTGGACAAGGGACTCAGTTTGAGTTCTCCTAAGGTTCAGACTTTGGTGCTTTCTGTCTTCTTCCAGAAGTGTATTGCTATCCTTCCTGATGTCAAGGTTTTCTTCCAGGGCATTGCTCATGTGCGTCCTGCATTCCGGAGTCCAGCTCCTCAGTGGGATCTAAATTTGGTTTTGGGCGTTCTTCAACGTCCTCCCTTTGAGTCTTTGGCTACTATTCCTCTACGTCTCTTGACGTGGAAAATAGCTTTTTCTCCTGCCTATCGTTTCCGTTCGACGTGTTGCGGAGTTGCAAGCTCCTTCCTGTAAACCACCATATCTGGTGTTCCATAAGGATAAGGCGGTGCTTCGCACCTCTAAGGAGTTCTTACCTAAAGTGGTCTCCGAGTTTCATATCAATCAGGAGATTGTGGTGCCCTCTTTCTGCCCTAACCCCTCCTCTGACAAGGAGAGAGATCTCCACTTGATGGATGTGGTGCGTTGTCTCAAGTTTTATGTCCATCGCACTGAATCTGTCAGGAAGTCTGACGCTCTGTTCGTCATTCCCGAGGGTCCTAGGGCAGGAAGACCTGCATCCAAAGTGACTATTGCGTCATGGATCAAGTCCACTATTCGTAGGGCCTACGAGTTGAGGAATAAGCATGTTCCCTTTCGGGCCACGGCTCATTCCACCAGGTCCATTGTGGCCTCTTGGGCCTATAAGAATCAGGCTTCTGCTGATCAGTTGTGCAGGGCGGCCACTTGGTCCTCTGTGCATACCTTTTCGAAGCACTACCGTGTGGATGTGCTGGCTTCGGCTGACACCAGCTTTGGGAGGAAGGTCCTAGAGGCAGTCTTGCCTGTCTAGGATCTTCCCTGGTTCTTGGTGCTTAATTTACTGTTGAACCCTGTTTGCTCTAGTTCAGTGTGCTGTGTAACAGTTCCTGGGGTGTTTTTACCCTTGTTTGGTGTCAGTTGGCACTTCAGTTTTGTTGGCTATATTTGACCTGTTGGTTCATAGATGCACTGGTGACTTTGGGGGCCTCGCGCCTGGTCCTTGCCTTCTTCCCGCCTCTGGGGAACTCTGGTTGGACATCCCAGAGTTACCAGTAACCTGTATTGGACGACAGAGAAAAGAGGATTTTAGTCTTACCTGTTAAATCCTTTTCTCTTAATCCATACAGGTTACTGGTCTCCCACCCTGTCAAGGGACCATGCTTGGCTCTCCTGTGGCAGTATGTGGGAGTCCTTCGGGGTCATGCTCACAGGAGTCTTCTTCCCTTCTACTATCTAGTCAATAGTGTCTCAATTCATTCTGGAGTTGGTTGGCTAGCTGCAGCCTAGGAGGGAAGGGAGGCTTCACCCCCTGCATACATTTAGAGAAATGTTCCTGCCTACTTAAAGGCGCGGATCGCCTCCCAGAGTTACCAGTAACCTGTATGGACTAAGAGAAAAGGAGGTTACCCTGATGAAGGTCCCAGTTGCGGACTGAAAACATTTGGTTTATGAAACACTGACTGGTTAAACATCACTCATCAAGATTCCAGTGTGCTGTCTCTTTTCTGCAGCTCAGACTGAATACATTCTTTATACTTATGGGACGTGCACCTATTTGTAGATGTGTTGCTATATCACTTTTGCTTTACAAATGAATGTGTTTGTGGTGTGCCACTGTCTGTATTTATTCTCTCTCTCTTCATATACATATATATGTATCTCTCTCTCTCTCTCTCTATATATATATATATATATATATATATATATATATATATATATATATATATATATATATATATATATATATATATATATATATCCACAAACACATACATATAATATATACGTTTGGTTACTGATATCCAAAATTTGTATGATTTTGTATTATTCATGAATTTCTTTAGCTGATCTAACCTAATATCTCATTTGCAGGTTTTACGATTTCATGGCACATCCCTTCCTGTGTATACTATGTCTAATTTACTACTAGGCTATGGAGCACAACTGAGTTCTCTTCTTAGCAAAGGTAAATGAGAAAGCACTTAAATTTATTATATATACTTTTTATTATTTATCAAAGTTTATAAATTCACTGCCAGGAACTTGCAACTATATGACAGCTCTACCCTATTAAGGGGTGTATGTTTGCTGCATGAAACCCTCACTCGGTTTAGAGAGGGCCACAGCGAGCATGCGCAGGCAGCAATATAATTTGGAAGGAGGAGAAATAGGATTTCTACAGACACCAGGAAGATACCCAGATGCAGGACTGAAGAGAACCCAGGCAGTTACCCACAAAACTTATATATATATATACACCTACGGGAAACCATGCATATACATACAAGAGAGCAACGTACTGAGTACCTGAGGCCCGCAGGGTGAGAGACTGACCGGAAGCTGGAGACTGGAGCAGGAGACAAGTACAGGCTGAAGACTGGAGCAGAGACAAGCTACAGGCTGAAGACTGGAGCAGAGACAAGCTACAGGCTGAAGACTGGAGCAGAGACAAGCTACAGGCTGAAGACTGGAGCAGAGACAAGCTACAGGCTGAAGACTGGAGCAGAGACAAGCTACAGGCTGAAGACTGGAGCAGAGACAAGCTACAGGCTGAAGACTGGAGCAGAGACAAGCTACAGGCTGAAGACTGGAGCAGGAGACAAGGACAGATACAGACTGGGAACTGGAGCTGGAGACCAGATGCAGACTTGGAACTGGAGCAGGAGACAGATGCAGGCTTGGAACTGGAGCAGGAGACAGGCAGGAGGGAACCCTGGCTAAACCAGAGACAAGCTGTACAAGGAAGGAATACAGCTTAACTGCTGTAAGGGAACTCAGACTGAGCACCGGGTTGACGTCTCGTCGCGTTATATGCGGTCTATGGCCGACGTCATTGCAGCCCGACGGCATGGCCGACGCTGCAACGCCGTTGCCTAGCGACGCCACCCGGAAGAGAGCGCGCCGCACGCCGCCCACGGTAAGCACCGCGCCGACACTATATATAAGAAAAAAAAAGTTGTGTGTGGTTACGGCTTCTTGCAGTATAATAAAATGTGATTCTCTTTAGTCCTGTGTGCAACTGTGGGGTAAAGTATCCTCCTATAGGTGTCAGGGTTTTGGTCTTGTTAGGATCCCGTAGTGGGTGTATTAAGGGTTTGATCTGGCGCTCATTGTTGCTCGATTAACGTGCTTTGCGCCTGTTTAGGTTCCCGTTAGTTTCTGTTCCGGGCTGGTAGTTTGTTTTTGGATTCCCGCTTGGTCTGACTCATTGGCTTGTTGACTTACCTGTGCCTTCTCTCCATTGCTCCTCTCGCTCCCGGCAGACCGTTTGGCTTCCTCTCCAGTTCTCGTCCGTGCTCTCCTTGTGGTGGGCTCGCGTGAGAGTCGCCTCTCCTTCTCCTGGTTGCCTGTGCTATCTTCCTCACAGCTTACTGTTTGCAGCTATCAGGAGGGTCGGCGGGGAGAGTGGCTGTCTCTTGGGTACGCTCCCTCTCATCTTCCGCAGCGGGTAGGGTTAGGGTGCCCTTGGGACTCCTTTTGCCTCGGAGGTCTGGTGGTGCGGTACCGTGGGACCTGCTCAGAGTCCCAGATGGGATTGGTGGTGCTGTAGCCCGCCCAGTGGCAGTGTGTGCAGTTGGTCCCCAAGTTCCCCTGTGGCTTGCTCCTTTCCGGTTACTGCGGGCAGACCTGGGTTGTGGTCCTATGCCTCCCCCTGGTGGGGATTGAGAGGTACTGCAGAGTACTGCAGAACTCTGTTCTGCAAGCTATCCTCTCCTGCTGGCTCCTCCGTTGCGGTCAGGGTATAGTGGCATTCTGGCAGGCTGTCCTGTCTCCTTTCTGTTGGTTCCCTTCCTTGTCTGTCCTTCTCTCCTTTATTTTGGTTGAGGCTCTCTTACAGGGTTCTGGTGGGAAGCTAGCCTTGCCTCTGAAGGCTTCCGTGGAGTAGGGCGCCATTGGCGACCCTTTCTGAGATCTTGGCAGTAGGAGGGGTAGTCCTTGCTGGAGTCTTCTGGTGGTGTCCAATTCGGCGGGGCCTTTCGGCTCCAGTTTTCAGCCCTTCCTTTCTCATTTGTTTGTTGTGTTGTAGGGTTGCCCTGTTTTCCATCTTCCCGGGTCTCCTTGTTCCATCTTAGTTGGTAGTTTTGCATTTGGGGTCCTGAGGTCTACCGGCTTCCCTTACTCACTATCCAGGTCTGGGCCCCGGTTCAACTGAGGTCGGTCATCTGGCTTTGCGGCCAGCACCTTTACTTTTGGCTTTGGCCGCAGCAAGGTGAGTAAGGGGGCTGGCTACGCTCCCAAGCTTCACTCCCTAGCTATATAACTGAGCTACTCTTTTCCTCAGACTTACAGATTCTACTCATCTGGTGGGCGGAGTGCTCAAGCATCACACTCTAGCTTCGTTCCCAAGCTGCCCTTCTCTCGGACTTCTGAACAGAATTGTTACAATAGGAGGGCAATGCACTTTCCTTACAAGGCTCCCTGGAGTTGGAGACTCCCTCCCTACTCCACTTTAACCCCAGGAAGAAAACGCCGCTTAAGCGTAACCGGTATTTTTGTTCCTTTCAGAATGAGACACGTCCGGCAAACCAGACGGTTCCTTCAGCTCCGCGTACCTCCTCCAAGCAAAAACAGCAATGGTAGTCCAAGGTCTCCTCCAAGCCCAAGGCTTTCAAAGCCATCTTCGGCATCTGGCTACCCACCTAGTGTATCTCCTATATCGGGGTATTGGTCTGCTCCTTATCTCTGCCGACTGTGTTATGGGAGTGCTCCATACTGTCCTCACATCTACCATGTAGTCCCAGGGCCAGTGCGTTTCTGACCACATGTCCAGTGAAGGGCGAGGAAAGTGCCTACATTGTTCCTCTGTGGTCACATGAAGGTGTGCCATCCCATCCTGGTATGGGACTGCTCTGCACTGCCCTCACATCTACCGTGCAGTCCCAGGGTCATTCCGTTTCTGACCACCTGTCCAGTGAAGGGTGAGGAAAGTGCCTACATTGTTCCTCTCTGGTCTTATGAAGGTGTGCCAGTCTATCTATGTATGGTAGTACTCTGCACTGCCCTCACATCTACTGTGTAGTCCCAGGGCCATTCCGTTTCTGACCACCTGCCTGGTGAAGGGTAAGGAAAGTGACTCCACTGTTCCTTTCTGGTCTCGTGAAGGTGTGCCACTATCTACTGCCACTTTGTGTCATTACCATACTACTGTTATGTCATTTGTTGCCATCAGCCTGTTGCCTTATCTCCTGTCATTCATTGTATTTAATAAAGTTTTACTTTAAGTTCATCTATATTTGTCAGTGTGTTAATTTCCTAGTCATTCCGTGACAGTACGAAAGGGCCATGAACACTGACAGTACTGACACCAGTAGCGGGCAGTCGCTGAGTATTATGTCCAGGATGGACATGCAGGAACAACGGCTTGATCAGTTGTCAGTAGTGTTGCAGACACTCCTAGACCGAACCGTGCATTTGGAAAAAGTTGGGCAACCACTGATGGCCTCCTCGGTATCGGCATCAGTGACCACCACTCAGGTGGAAAATATGTTACAAGGGCTTGTCTGGGTCCGCTCCTCTGACCCTAAGATATGATGGGGATCCCACATTATGTCGCGGGTTCATTAATCAGCTCAGAATCTTTTTGGAACTGGTCCCTCATGCTTTCCAATCCGAGAGAAGCAATGTAGGCTTTATGGTTTCTTTGTTGACCGGCAAAGCCTTGGCTTGGGCCAATCCGTTATGGGAGACGGCGAAACCCATCACTTCAGATTTCTCCCAATTCGTTGAGGCATTCCGAAGGGTTTTCGATGTTCCTGGTAGGTCCATCTCTGCCGCAAAAAACTAATGACAATTCAGCAGGGCACCCACACGGTAGCAGAGTATGCAATCGAATTTCGCACATTTGCGGCAGAGGTGGGATGGAATGGTGGCAGCCTTCTTGCAGGGACTAAACGATACTATCAAAGATGAAATAGCAGCCCGCGAATTACCAAGTGACTTGGACCAACTAATCTCTTTTGTCATCCTAATTGACACACGTATAAGAGAAAGGTCCACTTTTAAGAATAACAAGCCAAGGCAAGAGTTGTGCCCAATACCTAACAGGGAGCTCCCACCCATACTTCCCTCACCTCCCTTGCCACCCAATTCAGAGTCTAGTAGGGCTGAACCCATGCAGGTTGGCTTTACTCTGTTATCTCTGGATGAAGGGTCCTTCCGCCGCAGAGAAGGCCTATGCCAGTATTGTGGGAAGGCTATATTGTAATGGGACCTGTCTGCAGTATCCTATTAAAATTTTGTGTACCTACCCCTCGTTGCCCTCAGAGTACCAGTCTTTCAGTGAGGTGTTTAGCAAGGGGGAGGCTAGCACATTACCGGAGCATTGCCCTTATGACTGTGCTATTAATCTAACGCCAGGTTCAATACCTCCCAAAGGCCGCACATATCCTCTGTCAGTAGAGGAGAACAAGGCCATAGAGGAATACATTTCAGATGCATTATCCAGAGGCATTATAATGAAATCTTCCTCACCCGGGGGGGCTGGAATTTTTTTTTGTAAAGAAAAAGAATGGGGAGCTTAGGCCCTGTATCGATTATAGAGGGCTAAACAAACTAATGGTAAAAAAGCTTACCCCATCCCACTAATTACGGAATTGTTTGACCATTTAAACGGCTCCTCCGTATTCACAAAACTGGATTTGCGTGCAGCATACAACTTGATTAGAATCAAGGAGGGCGATGAGTGGAAGACTGCTTTTAATATTCGTAGTGGCCATTACGAATATCTGGTTATGCCTTTTGGGCTGTGCAATGCTCCAGTGGTCTTCCAGGAGTTCATTAACAATGTTTTTTTACGAAGCCTGCTACAGTCCTGTGTGGTAGTGTACCTGGACGATATCTTGATACACTCTCCTGATATCGAGACACATAAGAGAGATGTCATTACAGTACTGCAAAAACTGAGGGAGAACAAACTTTATTGCAAACTTGAGAAATGCGAATTTCATAAGGACCAGGTACCCTTCCTGGGTTATGTTATCTCGACTAACGGAATTGCTATGGATACGGAAAACCTGTCGACAGTATTACAGTGGCCACGTCCAATGGGCCTGAAGGCCATACAAAGATTCCTCGGCTTTGCCATACAAAGATTCCTCGGTTTAGGAAGTTCATTTGTAATTTCTCATCCTTGGTCAAACCTTTGACTGACATGGCACATAAGGGCGTTAACCCATCATTATGGTCCCCCGAGGCCAACAATGCTTTTGAGGCCCTGAAGTCTGCCTTTTCGACGGCTCCTATATTGGTGCATCCAAACACTGCTCTGCCCTTCACCCTTGAAGTAGACTCTTCCGAGACAGGGGTAGGGGCAGTTCTATCACAGAGAGTGGAGCCTGGTAAACCCCTGATGCCTTGCAGGTTTTTTTCGTAAAAGATGACAAAGGCTCAAAGCCTATATGACATAGGGGACCGGGAGTTGCTTGACATCATCCTTGCCCTTCGGGAGTGGCGTCACCTCCTGGAAGGGACTAATGCTCCTGTATTAATTTTAACGGATCATAAAAATCTAACGTACTTATCAGAGGCCAAGAGACTGTCCCCAATACAAGCCAGATGGGCATTATTCCTGTGTAGATTTAATTTTGTAGTTTCGTACCTCCCTGGTTCCAAGAACACCCGAGCTGACGCCTTGTCTAGACAGTTTGGTCCAGAGCGTGAGTCTGACAGTGAACCTGTTCCAATTATGCCTCCTGATTGCGTTTTAGCGACTGTTCGTACGAACATTACCTCTCCTCTGGGTGAGGAGATCCTGGCGTCACAAAACAATGCCCCAGTTGAGAATCCCAGTGGGAAATGTTTCGTACCTGACAATCTCCGCACTAAGCTACTAGAGACCTACCATTCATCCAAAGCAGCCGGGCATATTGATCGAGACCAAGTACTTTGATCAATTTCACAACTATTTTGGTGGCCTAGTCTGAGAGCAGATTGTGCAGCCTTTGTGGAAGCCTGTTCTGTATGCGCCCATGCTAAGACTCCTAGGCATCTACCTCTAGGACTACTCCAGACTGTTCCTAATGGGGAGTGCCTGTGGTCACACATTTCATTAAACTTTATGGTAGAGTTGCCTAGATCCAAGGGGTGCACAGCCATACTGTCACGGTTTATTATGACTCTCAGACACAAGTTTTAGGTAAAAAAAATCAATTTTATTGAAATAATAAATGATAACTTAGGATGGCAATAACATACATATATATATATACAGAATATAGCACAGACAGAAGGCAGACTCTACCGGTCCTGTCAATATACCGGACAGGACAGTCTTTAGGCTCTACCGGCCTTGCCAATACCGGGTAAGGCAACCTGCAGATGGAATAGTATAACGGTTTTACCGGCCTTACCAAATTACCGGGCAAGGCAGCCTCAATAGATACACAATGTAGGCTCTACCGGCCCTGCCAATACCGGGTAAGGCAACCTCAGATGGAATGTGGCAAAAGGTTCTACCGGCCTTACCAATACCGGGCAGGGCAGCCCAGAGATAATGGCAGCAGTCAGATGGAACTGGCAAATTAGCAGAATCGTTAAGCAGCAAGGCTTTGGAGCAAACCAGCGTCCGCACGCTGGAAACAACACTGAATAGTATAGCCGTTAGGCTTAGCGAGCAAACCAGTGACCGAATTGGAGTAACAAGCGAGTAGTATAGCCGCAAGGCTTAGGAGCAAACCAGCGTCCGCACGCTGGGACCAACACAGATTTGTAGAGCCGAAAGGCTTTGGAGCAAACCAGTGACCGCACACTGGTGTAACAAGTGAGTTTGTATAGCCGCAAGGCTTAGGAGCAAACCAGCGTCCGCACGCTGGGACCAACACAGAATTGTATAGCTGATAGGCTTTGGAGCAAACCAGTGACCGCACACTGGTGTAACAAGCGAGTTAGTATAGCCGCAAGGCTTAGGAGCAAACCAGCGTCCGCACGCTGGGACCAACACAGATTTGTATAGCTGAAAGGCTTTGGAGCAAACCAGTGACCGCACACTGGTGTAACAAGCGAGTTTGTATAGCCGCAAGGCTTAGGAGCAAACCAGCGTCCGCACGCTGGGACCAACACAGATTTGTATAGCTGATAGGCTTTGGAGCAAACCAGTGACCGCACACTGGTGTAACAAGCGAGTTTGTATAGCCGCAAGGCTTGGGAGCAAACCAGCGTCCGCACGCTGGGACCAACACGGAATTGTAGCAATGTCACCAACGCGACCAGGCAGAAGGTCGCCAGGATACTGAAGACAGGTGATGAGATGACAGGAACCAGCAACGATCAGTCAGGTCAGAAAACAGCAGAGAAGTTCAGCAGGAACTGCAACACCAGAGACTAGGCCGGAACCAGGACTGGAAGTACTTCAGTATGCAGGAAACACTGGAACAGTAGAGATCAGGAACTCAGGAACACATGAGATCAGGAACTCAGGAACACTGGAACATAGGCCCAGCTATCACTAGCATAGTGATAGCAAGAAGGTCAGAAACAACACGAAAGGGCACTCAAAGGGTGCCCAATCCAGGTTTAAATAGTCAATAAGAGGCGGGCTATCTGCAGACAGCCAATAGAAGCCCCCTACTGGTGACAGACAAGTAACTGCAGCAAATCACGGGCACCGTGATAGTACCCCCCTTTCAAAGACCCCCTCTCCTAGAATAGGGTTTAGGTTTCTGCGGGTAATTGGCATGAAAGGCCCTAGTTAACCTAGGTGCATGAAGGTCCGTACTATCCACCCATGATCGATCCTCAGGACCATACCCTTTCCAATGTACCAGGTACTGCACCCTTCCTCTAAGCCTACGGGAATCAATAATGCTCTGAACCTCGTACTCCTCCTGGCCCTCGACCTCAACAGGTCCTGGCACCACAGGTGTGGTAGTATAGCGATTGCAAACCAGAGGCTTAAGAAGGGACACATGGAACACATTATGGATACGCATGGATGCAGGTAGGTCTAGTGCATAGGAGACAGGGTTAATTTTGCGAATAACTCTGTATGGACCAATAAACCGAGGAGCCAACTTATTAGACGGAACCTGCAGCTTGAGATTTCTGGAGGAAAGCCATACTCTATCCCCAACCTGAAAGGAAACCGCTGGAAGCCTTCTGCGATTAGCATGGCGCTGATGATGCTGAAATGACTGACCAAGTGCCCTCTGAACTTGTGCCCATGTGGAACGGAGTTGCTCGATATGCTCATCCAGAGCTGGAATCTGTTGCGTCTGAAATGAGTCTGGAAGCAAACAGGGCTGGAACCCATAATTAATCAGAAACGGAGAGCTCCCAGATGAAGAATTGACCGCACAGTTCCTGGCGAACTCTGCCCAAGGCAACAAGTCGGACCAATTATCATGATGGTCAGTAACGAAACAACGGAGAAATTGTTCCAAGCCCTGATTAGCTCGTTCAGCGGCTCCATTGGTCTGGGGATGGTAGGCAGAGGAGAAGGACAGCTGTATGCCCATCTGTTGGCAAAATGCCCTCCAAAATCTAGACACAAACTGGCTCCCCCTGTCAGACACCAGTACCCTAGGCACTCCATGCAACCGGAATACTTCTCTGGCGAACACCATTGCCAATTCCTTCGCTGAAGGAAGACCACGGAGGGGCACGAAATGAGCCATTTTAGAAAACCTGTCCACCACCATGAATATAAAGGAGTACCCCTTCGACATAGGCAACTCTCCCATAAAATCAATGGAAACATGAGACCAGGGGCGTTCGCCATTAGGCACCGGTTGAAGCAAGCCCACAGGGAGATGTCTCGGGGTCTTAGCGCGGCCGCAGGTGGCACAGGCATTCGTAAATTCGGCACAATCGTTTCTCATGGAAGGCCACCAAAATAACTGAGAAAGGGACCATAACAATTGGTCTCTACCAATATGTCCCGCAGCCTTAGAGGAATGGTAGGTTTCGAGCAGCCTAGTACGAAATGATTCAGCGACAAAACATTTGCCCACTGGGGTTTCATGGGGAGCGGACCCCTGAGAGGCCAGGATCTCCTCCCCTAGAGGAGAAGTGATACTCGTGCGTATAGTAGCCAATATTCTATCAGGTTGGATGATAGGAGCTGGTGCTTCCACTCTGTCACTGTCGGCCTCAAATTGTCTTGACAGTGCATCAGTCCTGATATTTTTTGACCCTGGTAAATATGATACAATGAAATTAAATCGAGACAGGAACAGTGCCCACCTGGCCTGACGAGAGGACAATCTCTTGGCCTCCGAGAGATAGGTCAGATTCTTATGATCTGTTAGGATTAAGACAGGATTCTTAGTACCTTCAAGCAAATGACGCCATTCCTTAAGAGCAAGGATAATGGCCAATAATTCTCTGTCACCTATCTCATAGTGGCTTTGAGTGACAGTCAACTTTTTAGAGAAAAACCCACAAGGTCTGAGAGTTCCACCTTTCTCGTGTCGCTGCGAAAGTACTGCCCCGACCCCAATATCTGAGGCATCAACCTCTAACGTAAATGGAAGTAAAGGATTGGGGTGGGATAACACAGGAGCCGCAGCAAATGCCAGCTTCAAATTCTCAAAGGCTTTCTCAGCAGATACCGGCCAACAAGAAGGATTAGCACCCTTGTGCGTAAGATCGGACAGAGGTTTGACAATGGAAGAAAAGTTCTTAATAAACCTCCTATAATAATTAGCGAAACCCAGGAAACGCTGTATGGCTTTAAGACCCTTGGGTTTTGGCCATTGTAGGACAGCTGACAACTTTTCTTTGTCCATGGCAATGCCATCATTGCCAATTATGAACCCCAAGAATGGCACACTGGTTCTATGAAACTCACATTTTTCCATTTTACAAAATAATTTGTTCTCACGGAGTCGTAGCAATACTGCGGATACATCTTTGATGTGCTGTGCCATGTTTTGGGAGTAAATCAGTATATCGTCGAGGTACACCACAACACATGTCTGTAACATATCTCTCAGAACATCATTTATCAGTTCCTGGAAAACTGCGGGTGCATTACACAGCCCAAAAGGCATTACTAGATACTCGTAGTGCCCAGCTCGAGTATTAAAGGCAGTTTTCCACTCATCGCCTGCTCGAATGCGAACCAGATTGTAAGCGGCCCGTAGGTCCAACTTGGTAAATATCGAAGCGCCCTTAAGCCTGTCAAAAAGCTCGGTGATGAGTGGTATTGGGTATGCGTTTTTTGCCATTAGTTTATTCAAGCCCCGGTAGTCAATGCATGGTCTTAATTCGCCATTTTTCTTTTTTACAAAAAAGAACCCAGCCCCAGCTGGAGAGGTAGATTTACGTATGATCCCTCTAGCAAGGGCATCAGAAATGTAATCCTCCATAGCCTTATTTTCATCACAAGATAATGGATAAGTGCGTCCTTTCGGAGGTACTGCACCAGGCTGCAATTCAATGCAACAATCATAAGGTCTATGCTGGGGTAGCATACTAGCCTCTCCTTTGCTAAAAACATTGCCAAACTGTTGGTACACATCCGGCATAGCAGAGGAGGTGCACATGACCTTAATAGGCTGGATGACGCACTTGTCCATACAAAACTGGGACCAAGCAGCAATTTCACACTTTTTCCAATCGAATTGTGGGTTATGTAACTGTAACCACGGAAATCCCAATATCACCGCATGGTGCGGGGAATTAATCAGTTGAAACTGCTGCTCTTCTCTGTGAAGTGCCCCAATAGTCATAGACAATGGCATAGTTTCAAATATAACCTGAGGCGGTTCTAAGGGTCTACCATCAATCGCTTCAATAGTCAAGGGGTTTTCTCTTTCAATGCGTGGAACTCCGTGCAATTCAGCAAAGGTATTATCCATAAAATACCCTGCTGCACCGGAGTCAACCAAGGCCAAAACCTCCACAGAGCGTTGTGCCCAAGACAATACCACCTGTATGGTGGGTTTCATTATGCCCGACACTGGGGACGATTGTACACCACCTAGGGCCTGTCCCCCAAGATACCCTAGGTGTGTGCGTTTCCCGGACGTACCGGACAGTAATTTAGCAAGTGCCCTTTTTTACCGCAGTATAAACATAACCCTTGTTTTTTGCGATATAGTCTCTCTGCCTTGGATAGTCTAGTGAAGCCTATTTCCATAGGTTCACTTGTTTCCCGTACTGGTTCACTAGACTTCAATGTCAAGGGAGGGATGGGTGGGCAAAACATGCTACTAGGCTCATTATTTTTTGACCGTAACTTACGATCTCTGGCAATTGATCTCTCACGTATTCTGGAGTCAATTATCATAACATACTCAATGTAATCATCTAGATCAATAGGTAGATCTTTAGCAGCGATTTCGTCTTTAATGTGGTCATTCAGGCCTTGAGAGAAGGCTGCCAATAATGCCTCGTTATTCCAACCTACCTCTGCTGCCAATGTGCGGAATTCGATGGCATAGTCGCCCACTGTACGCCTGCCCTGTTGTATCTCCATAAGGCGTTTGGCAGCAGAGGTGGTTCTACCAGGAGGCTCAAACACTCTTCGAAAGGAACGCACAAATTCACTAAAGTTCTTAGTACAAGGTTTAGCATTCTCCCACAAGGGGTTAGCCCAAGCCAATGCTCTGCCAGTGAGCAGTGATATCGTGAACCCCACTTTACTACGATCATTGGGAAATGCGTGTGCCGTCAATTCCATAAAGATTTCGAGTTGATTGATGAACCCTCTGCAGAGACTAGGGTCACCATCATATCTTAGCGGCAAGGGTGCAGAAGCCGTTAACCCTTTAGCAGTACCCCCTAGGGGTCTGGTATCACTTTCCGGTGTCTGACTTGGCGAGACCACCGGGCTAGAGCTAGATTGGTCAGCAGGTACCGTGCATTCAAGGATCGTTTGAATTGCAACTGCCAACTGATCCAAACGTTGCTCGAGCACATCCATCCTCCAATGGATATTCTGTGCGTTACCTTCACCCTTGCTGTCTGAGGTCATGGCCCTTTCGTACTGTCACGGTTTATTATGACTCTCAGACACAAGTTTTAGGTAAAAAAAATCAATTTTATTGAAATAATAAATGATAACTTAGGATGGCAATAACATACATATATATATATACAGAATATAGCACAGACAGAAGGCAGACTCTACCGGTCCTGTCAATATACCGGACAGGACAGTCTTTAGGCTCTACCGGCCTTGCCAATACCGGGTAAGGCAACCTGCAGATGGAATAGCATAACGGTTTTACCGGCCTTACCAAATTACCGGGCAAGGCAGCCTCAATAGATACACAATGTAGGCTCTACCGGCCCTGCCAATACCGGGTAAGGCAACCTCAGATGGAATGTGGCAAAAGGTTCTACCGGCCTTACCAATACCGGGCAGGGCAGCCCAGAGATAATGGCAGCAGTCAGATGGAACTGGCAAATTAGCAGAATCGTTAAGCAGCAAGGCTTTGGAGCAAACCAGCGTCCGCACGCTGGAAACAACACTGAATAGTATAGCCGTTAGGCTTAGCGAGCAAACCAGTGACCGAATTGGAGTAACAAGCGAGTAGTATAGCCGCAAGGCTTAGGAGCAAACCAGCGTCCGCACGCTGGGACCAACACAGATTTGTAGAGCCGAAAGGCTTTGGAGCAAACCAGTGACCGCACACTGGTGTAACAAGTGAGTTTGTATAGCCGCAAGGCTTAGGAGCAAACCAGCGTCCGCACGCTGGGACCAACACAGAATTGTATAGCTGAAAGGCTTTGGAGCAAACCAGTGACCGCACACTGGTGTAACAAGCGAGTTAGTATAGCCGCAAGGCTTAGGAGCAAACCAGCGTCCGCACGCTGGGACCAACACAGATTTGTATAGCTGAAAGGCTTTGGAGCAAACCAGTGACCGCACACTGGTGTAACAAGCGAGTTTGTATAGCCGCAAGGCTTAGGAGCAAACCAGCGTCCGCACGCTGGGACCAACACAGATTTGTATAGCTGATAGGCTTTGGAGCAAACCAGTGACCGCACACTGGTGTAACAAGCGAGTTTGTATAGCCGCAAGGCTTGGGAGCAAACCAGCGTCCGCACGCTGGGACCAACACGGAATTGTAGCAATGTCACCAACGCGACCAGGCAGAAGGTCGCCAGGATACTGAAGACAGGTGATGAGATGACAGGAACCAGCAACGATCAGTCAGGTCAGAAAACAGCAGAGAAGTTCAGCAGGAACTGCAACACCAGAGACTAGGCCGGAACCAGGACTGGAAGTACTTCAGTATGCAGGAAACACTGGAACAGTAGAGATCAGGAACTCAGGAACACATGAGATCAGGAACTCAGGAACACTGGAACAGAGGCCCAGCTATCACTAGCATAGTGATAGCAAGAAGGTCAGAAACAACACGAAAGGGCACTCAAAGGGTGCCCAATCCAGGTTTAAATAGTCAATAAGAGGCGGGCTATCTGCAGACAGCCAATAGAAGCCCCCTACTGGTGACAGACAAGTAACTGCAGCAAATCACGGGCACCGTGATACATACTAATAATAGTAGACAGATTTTCTAAGATGGCACATTTTGTTCCGCTCCCCGGACTACCATCCTCTAAGGAATTGGCTATGGTATTTGCTAAAGAAGTATTCAGGCTCCACGGAGTACCTCGAGTTGTGGTCTCTGATCGTGGGAGTCAGTTCGTATCGAGGTTTTGGAAGGCCTTTTGTGACCAGATGGGCATCAAACTGCTATATTCATCCGCCTATCACCCCCAGACCAATGGTGCTGCAGAAAGCCAACAAAGGACTGAAACAATTCTTGCTCTGTTTCGCTTCTGACCATCATGATAATTGGGTTGATCTGTTGCCGTGGGCAGAGTTTGCCAGGAATTGTGCCATAAATGCTTCATCTGGGAGCTCCCCTTTCCTGATCAATTATGGGATCCAACCCTCTCTGCTCCCGGATACTTTTCGGGCACAGGAAATTCTGGCTCTGGATGAGCATATGGAGCAGCTCTTCTCCACCTGGACACAGGTTCAGAATAATTTGCGAAGGTCCTCAGAGCGATATCAGAGACACGCAGATTGCAGGAGGCGTCCTGCTCCGGTCTTTCAGGTGGGGGAGAGAGTCTGGTTGGCCACCAAGAACCTGCACCTCCAAGTACCATGTCACAAGATGGCTCCACGATTCATAGGACCCTTCCGGGTACTCCGTAGAATTAACCTTGTGTCTTATACCTTAGACCTCCCTAGGAATATGCGTATCCACAACGTATTTCATGTATCTCTCCTGAACCCACTGGTCTGTAACCGTTACACTTCTACCCAGGTAGCCCCAGGTCCAGTACGAATTCAGAATCAAGATGAATATGAGATCCAGAGCATCCTGGATTCCCGTAGGGTGCAGGGGCGCATCCAATATTTTGTCCACTGGAAAGGTTATGGTCCGGAGGAGGGTTCATGGGTGGACCAGGGTGATGTCCACACTCCTAGACTGTTGTGCAGTTTCCACATGAAATTTCCCAACAAGGTATGGTCTCCTCCGCGGGGGGGAGATCATTGAGTGGGGAGTACTATCACGGTGCCCCGTGATTGCCTGTGGCTGGATGTTGCCCTGGAGCGACATTGTTTACTTCCTAGCTGTTGCTCTCACTGAGTCGCTATTCTTATAGGGCACCACGCTGATGAGGTCATTGCTCCACCTACCTGTCAGGGTTTTTAAACCTCAGCCTGTGTCATTTCCAGTGCCCTTTCATGGTGTACCTGAGCTTATTGCTGTGTTGGTCCATTACCGTTCCTGTGTATTACCTGGCTACGTCTGACTACCCTTTCCGGTTCTGACTCCTGGCTCGTCTGACTACCCGTTCCGGTTCTGACTCCTGGCTCGTCTGACTACCCATTCCAGTTCTGACTTCTGGCTCGATGGACTACCCGTTCCACCTATGACCACCGGCGACGTCTGATTACCCGATCCGGTTCTGACCATTGGCTGCCTCCTGGTTTACTCTCCGTGTTGCGCTCCATAACCATTCCATGCCTCGGTTTGGTTCCCGTGCTGCCTGTGTCTTGTGCTCGCTTCTGTTAGCGGCGCTTGTCGGTCACTCCGTGTGTCTGACCTCCCTTGGCCGTCCTGGTTTGTGCTGCCTTGCCTATCCTCCATCTGGCTACCCTCCTAGTGTATCCCCTGTCGAGGTATTGGTCTGCTCCTTATCTCTGCCGACTCTGTGTATGGGAGTGCTCTGCACTCTCCTCACATCTACCATGTAGTCCCAGGGCCATTCCGTTTCTGACCACCTGTCCACTGAAGGGTGAAGAAAGTGCGTACACTGTTCCTCTCTGGTCTTGTGAAGGTGTGCCATCCCATCCGGGTACGGAGGTGCTCTGCACTGTCCTCACATCTACCGTGCAGTCCCAGGGTCATTCCGTTTCTGACCACCTGTCCAGTGAAGGGTGAGGAAAGTGCCTACACTGTTCCTCTCTGGACTTGTGAAGGTGTGCCAGTCTATCTGTGTATGGGAGGGCTCTGAACTGCCCTCACATCTACTGTGTAGTCCCAGGGCCATTCCGTTTCTGACCACCTGCCTGGTGAAGGGTAAGGAAAGTGACTCCACTGTTCCTTCATGGTCTCATGAAGGTGTGCCACTATCTACTGCCACTTTGTGTCATTACCATACATTTGTTGCCATCAGCCTGTTGCCTTATCTCCTGTCATTCATTGTATTTAATAAAGTTTTACTTTAAGTTCATCTGTACTTGTCAGTGTGTTAATTTCCTAGTCACTCCGTGACAAGTGGTCAGCCAGACTTTCTGAAGATGTCTGTGTCCCTACCTCTTCATGTGGAACTGAGTTTGTCATGGTGGCTAGACCTCTCCAATCTACTTCCTGTATCCTTCTGGACCACGGTGACGACGGATGCCAGCCTCTCTGACTGGGGAGCAGTCCTGGGTTGCCTGAGCGCTCAGCGTCAATGGTCTCCAGAGGAATCTCTCCTTCCCATCAACATATTGGAGCTTCGGGCGATATTCCATGCCCTTCATCATTGGACATCTCGGCTGGAGGACTGTGTAGTCCGGGTACAGTCCGACAACGCTACGGCCATTGCTTACATCAACAAGCAGGATGGAACAAGAAGTCTCGCCACTTAGTTGGAGGTCAAGGCTATTTTGTCCTGGGCAGAGGAACACGTTCCTGCCATATCCGCAGAGCACATTCCCGGTGTGGACAACATCATGGCGGACTTCCTCAGTCAGCACACAGTGGACAGCAGTGAGTGGGAACTGCACCCAGAGGTGTTCACCCTCATTGTTCAGAAGTGGGGTCTTCCTTTCATGGACCTGATGGCGACAAGACACAACAGGAAGGTTCTGAGGTTCTTCTCTCGATGGTTGGACCCTCTAGCTCTGGAGGTGGATGCCATGTCCATTCCTTGGTTATTTTCTCTGGCCTACATCTTTCCTCCCCTCCCAATGTTGCACAGGGTGTTATGGAAATTATGAATGGAGCACTGTCCAGTCATTCTGATTGCTCCGTACTGGCCTGGCCAAGCTTGGTTTCCGGAGCTTCTGGATCTGTCAGTGGTGGAGCCTTTCTGGCTACTTTGCCATCCGTATTTTCTTTTACAGGGTTACCTGTGAAAGGAGGATGTTCATCAGCTAGCTTTGACGGCTTGGAAACTGAATCCTCAATATTGAGGAAGAAAGGGTTTTCTCCTGGCGTGGTGGCTACTATGCTCAGTGCCCGCAAGCCTGTTTCTTCCAAGATATACCATCGTGTCTGGTTGACTTTTCTATCAGGAATTTGATCTGCCTATGGTCCTGGACTTTTTGCAGGACGGTGTGGATAAGGGCCTCAGTTTGAGTTCCCTCTTTCAGAGGAACATTGAAATCTTTCCTGATGTCAAGGTTTTCTTCCAGGGCGTTGCTCATTCTCATCCTGCCTTCAAGAATCTTGCTCCTCCATGGGATCTTAATTTGGTTTTGGATGTTCTTCAGCACCCTCCATTTGAGTCTTTGGGTACTATTTCTCTACGCCTGTTGACGTGGAAAATGGCCTTTCTCCTGGCGATTGTGTCTGTCCACCGTGTCGCGGAGTTACATGCTCTGTCCTGTAATCCACCCCATTTGGTGTTTCACAAGGACAAGGCAGTTTTTTGCACCTCTCGGGAGTTCCTCCCCAAGGTGGTTTCGGAGTTCTACATCAATCATGAGATTGTGGTGCACTCTTTCTGCCCTGACCCCACTTCTGACAAGGAGAGGGCTCTCCACTTGTTAGACGTGGTGCGTTGTCTCAAGTTTTATGTACATTGCACTGAGTCTATCAGGCATTCTGACGCGTTTTGTCATTCCTGAGAGTCCTAGGGCTGCATCCAAAGTGACTATTGCTTCTTGGATCAAGTCCACTATTTTTAAGGCTTATGAGCTGAGGAAGAAGCCTGTCCCTTTCAGGATCACAGCTCATTCTACTCTATCTATTGGGGCCTCTTGGGAACAAGAATCAGGCCTCTGCTGATCAGTTGTGCAAGGCTGCCACCTGGTCGTCTGTGCACACCTTTTCAAAGCACTACCGTTTTGATGTGTTGGCATCGCCTGATGCCAGCTTTGGGAGGAAAATCCTGGAGGCAATTTTGCCTGTCTAGGATTTTCTTTGGTTCTTGGAGCTTCCTTCACTTTTGAGCCCCGTTGGCTCTAGTTCAGTGTGCTGTGTAACAGTTGGGGTGTTGTTACCCATGTTCAGTGTCCTTTGACATTATTTGTTTGTTGGGCTATCTCTGATCTGATGGTTCATATCTGCTCTGGAGACTTTGGGGGCCTTGCGCCTGCTCCTTGCCTTACTTCCCGCCTCTGGGAAACTCAATGGTTGGACATCCCTAAGTTACCAGTAACCTGTATTGGACGACAGAGAAAAGAGATTTAGTCTTACCTGTTAAATCCTTTTCTCTTAGTCCATACAGGTTACTGGTCTCCCACCCTGTCAAGGGATCATGCTTGGCTCTTCTGTGGCAGACCGTGGGGGTCCTTCGGGGCCATGCTCACAAGAGTCTTCTTTCCCTTCCACTATCTAGTCAATAGTTAGTGTCTCAAATCTTTCTGGAGCTGGATGGCTAGCTGCAGCCAAGGAGGGAAGGTAGGCTCCACCCCTGCAATCAATTCTAGAATTGTTCCTGCCTACTGTTAAAGGGGCGGATCGCCTACCCAAAGTTACCAGTAACCTGTATAGACTAAGAGAAAAGGATTTAACAGGTAAGACTAAAATCCTCTTTTATTGTAAATCTTTTTCATACAAACTGAAGGTACAAAGCAAGATAAAACAGAAGCAGGACATAGCAGGGCCTGAGTAACATCATTATCTACAAAAGCTAGGCTTGAAGGTCACCAACTAAACCAACAGTTTGTGTTTATGGGGGAACAGGCCCGGTAATAAACGGGCACCAACAGTAAGGGAAAGGGGATGGAAGGGATTGGGAAGGGGAGAGAGGGAGGGGAAAAAAGTGGGGGGGACTAGAAAGAGGAAATGCAGAATAACACAAGAGAAAGAAAAGCATGAAAATAAAGGAAAAGATCTAAGCTAGATGTAGGAAGGCTTAAACACATGACTCCATGGAACAGGGTACCTGACTCATAAAAGAGTCATAAGGGAGGCATCGCCAGCATCAAGACATAGGGAGCACCAGCACAGACACAGAAAGAAGTGAAAGGAGAGAAAACAGTATTGCAGACCATCAACCACCACTGATTCCCTGTTGAGAGTCCACATATCCCAGACTTCAGAGTGGCGTGGGAGAGAGCCAGAAAGGATTGCGAAGAGTCTCTCCATTAGTTTGATATTTTGTATTCTGGACAGGATTTGGGCAAGAGAGGGAACAGCTGGGGAATTCCACTGCTTCGCTATCAGACAGCAAACCACAGTAAGTATATGTTGAATCAGAATCCACAAAGATATGGAAGTATCAGGGTTGCGAGCACCTAGTACCAGAATCGCTGTGTCTAGAGGAAGAGAAATTGTGGTAATCTGGTGAATCAGTATACAGACCCGGCTCCAGAATGCTTCAATGACCGGACATGACCACCAAATATGGTCAAGTGACCCCCAAATCACCTCAACCCCTCCAACAAAAGGGTGAGAGAGTAGGATTGTAAGTATGGAGTCTAACCGGAGTATAGTACCATCGAAGTAGGATTTTGTAGCTCTTTTCCCTTGTCGTAGCACATCTAGAAGTTCAGGAGGTTGAGTCCCAACTTGCAGTCCAGGTGTCGTCAGGCAATTCCCTGCCAAGTTCACCTTACCATTCTACGGCATATTTGTTTTTTCGAGGCAAGGCCGGACTATGAAGTAAGTACAACCTTGAGATTGAGCCTCTCTACAACGGAGCTGGAAGGCACAGACGTTCAAACTCCATCAGGTTAGGGAAAGTCAAAGAGGGGGATAGAGTCCGGAGGAAATGTTTAATCTAAAGATAACCAAAGTTATCAAAGGACAAATCAGGATATTTGTTGTGCAAGACCTGCAGATCAATGAATTTACCTCCATCAAATATCTCGTGGACCCAATAAATACCCGCATGTCGCCACGAGGGAAAGACCCTTGGATGAACTCCTGGAGGGAATTTAGGGTTGCCGAATAACGGGATAAGCAAAGATGGAGACACTAGAAGGTCCGAGGGGTGTTTTCGAGAAATCTCAAGAATCTCGAGCTGGAGACGAATTGTGGAAAGAGGAAGGCGACGCTGGAGAGCAGCATTACTCGTGCTATTAATAAGCCTAGGGGGTGTGAATGGGACTATGGACGCAGATTCCAGGCTGACCCAGATTTTCCATCCAATAGGAAGAAACGAAGCCTGCAGTTGTTTAAGGTTAGAGGCCAGATAGTATCGGCCAATGTCAGGAATATCCAGACCACCAAGGGATTTAGGAAGTGTCATTACCGGCCGAGCAATCCTCTTTTTTTTTTTTTTTTCTTTTTTTTTTTTACCCCCCCCTTCCCATATAAAGCGCATAACTGAGCGCTGGAACGTCTTTAGCACTGGTTTGGGGACTGGGATGGTCTGAAAGAAGTACAGGAGCTTCAGGAGTATGTTCATCTTTACTGACGCTATCCGACCAATCCACTAGATAGTGAACCTTGACCATCTGTCCATGTCCTGTCTTAGCTTAGGGAAAAGACAGGGAAAATTAGCACTGTACAGAGAGGAATAAGTTGGGGTAAGACGAACGCCGAGATATTTGATGCTGAAAGAGTTCCAGGTAAACGGATTGTTGGAGCGTAACAAATCCAAAACTGTCCGGAACACAAAGAGGTAACACCTCTGACTTTGATGTGTTGATTTTGTATCCAGAAAGCTCCCAAAAATCATCCAGAACAGCAAACCGATTAGGGAGCGATATATGAGGGGAGGACAAGGAGAGAATAATGTCATCAGCAAAGAGGGAGAGTTTGTGAGGGGTGCCAGAGTGCATAATCCCTGTGATATCTGGGTGATGACGAATCTTAATGGCCAGAGGTTCATCCTCAAGTGCAAAAAGAAGTGGGGAAAGCGGGCATCCCTGACGGATACCATCTGAGATCATCAGCTGATCAGGAGAATCAGTTGGGAGCCTAAGTGTTGCTGTCGGGCATTGATAAAGGGATAGAACAACCGTAAGAAAGGAGCCCCTGATCCCAAACCGGGACAGGATGGCTTCCAGATAATACCAGTCAACCTGATCAAAGGCTTTCTCTGCATCTAGCCCTTGCAAATGCGAAACATAGGCAGATGACGATGCAGAGTGAGTAAGGTTAAAAGGATATTAATACTTCGCTTTAACTTTATTTTATTTTGTAGGCATTAAAAAAACATGAAGAATGATATAAGTCTTATCTCTCAAACCTTTATGGTTTATGAGATATTCACAAGCAAAGTTTCCCCTCCCGCCCCTTTTACCTAGTGTAATCAATCTCTTCTCAGATGTGAATGTGGTTGTATGACCAGACAGATAACAGAAGGGGACAACCTTCTTTGTATAAAAACAATGAAAGCCCTTCCCCCCTTGACAAGTTTTTCAGCTTTTTCCCTTATCTTAATTGAAGATTGTCCCTCTCTGCAGTCTACCTGGGCATCTCCCTTCTGATCTGGTTGAACGGGGGGGGATACTTTGTTTGTGAATATCTTGTAAACCATAAAGGTTATATCATTCTTCATGTTTTTTTAATGCCTACAAAATAAAATAAAGTTAAAACGAAGTATTACTATCCCTTTAAGAAGTTTACGAGTATTATCTCCTGCCTGTCTATATGGGATAAAACCCACCTGATCACCGTGAACCAGGGTGGGAAGAAGCGAGGCCAGCCTATTAGCCAGAATCTTGCTAAACCGTTTGAGGTCAGAATTCAACAACGAGATTGGACGGTAATTGGCACAGTCATGGTGATCCTTGCCTAGCTTGTGAATCACTGCAACACTAGCCCTGGACATATCTGAGGACATCCGCTCTCCATTAATGAAGACCCGTACCAACTGGTCGGCCAGGGATACACCACATTTTTTGTAAAAGATGTTAGGCAGACCATCAGGGTCAGGAGTTTTAGTGTTCTTGGAATCGTTAATAACCTTCAGGAGCTCTTCCCGGGTGATAGGGACACACAAGGTGGTCAAAGCCGCAGCATCGACTGATGGGATCAGCAGGTCTCGTAGAAACTGATCCAGGCAGTCCGCAAACATTGAGTGTGAATCTCCAGCGTTTGTACTAAGGTTATAGAGATATGTGTAATAAACAGGAATTCATTGTAAATCTCGGAAGGCACATACAACAGTTGACCCGAACGTGAGAGAGAATCTTGGATCGCTGACTGTTCTCCCTCAATTTTCTGGCCAAGATTCTATGAGGTTTATTTGCGGGTTCATAGAACAGTTGGTGAGTCCATTGCATCTGATGTGCAATATCTGCAGAGTCTACCTCATTAAGGTTCTCTCTGGCTGACAGAACTCTCCGGAGACCTGTAAGTGAAGGAGCTTCTTTATGAGCTTTCTCACAAGAGGCCAGTTGGGCCAAGGCTTGCGTGCGATCTCGTTGTCTGGACTTCTTCACCTTATAGGCAAACGTCAATATCACCCAGTGAAGATATGCTTTACAAGCATCCCAGAGAACCACTGAACTTGAGACGGACCCATCATTGAGGGAATAAAACTGGTCAATATGAGTAAAAAAATGGGGTAGAAATTCCTAATTCAGAAAAAGAGATTTGTTCAGTCGCCAAGTATAAGAGGCACGGTAAAGGAAGGCGGGGAATCAAAAACAGTCCTCACCAGCGCATGATCAGACCACGAGATTGGGAGAATGCGTGAGTCACAAAACTTACCAATAAGGTCCAGAGACGTCAAGATACAGTCAAGACGGGAGTAAGATTGGTGTCCAGAGGAGTAAAAGGAATAGTCTTTAGCTGTAGGATAGAGACAACACCACACATCCAGCAGACGCCCTTGTAAGAAGAGTAGCAAAATGAGAAGAAGATGACATATCACGGCTGACTGGAGAACCAGAAGGGGTCAAGGAGCAGCCCAAAGAGGGATCAAGAACCAGATTAAAATCTCCCCCATGGAGCATCGAGGCGGTTCGGAAAGAATAGAGTTTCAGAAAAAATGTCCGCAATAAACGAATTTGATGAGTATTAGGGGTGAGTAAAAGTTCTCGTCCATGTAAACTACCCTTCAAGATGAGGAATCTGCCTTCTGGGTCAGAATAACGGTCTTGGATCTGGAAGGGGAAATCCTGATGGAGGAGTATAGCAGAAAGTCTGGCTGGAAACCCTTACTCTCAGATGAGGGGACTTTGTGCTATCAAAATGGGTCTCCTGACTGCAGGTTAGGATGTAAACCCAAAATCAGTATATTATAACACTTTTCAAATGCTGTGATGCACCAACTGTTCACTTATTCAAAAGTCCACTCATGGTCAAACAACTCATGGACTCCTGTGAGTATGGTTCCACATTGAGATCAGTCTAATACAAAATGTAATTTAACAGACACATTGAATAGTGATGGTTCTCCTTTAATGTGTATCACACTACATTAAAACATAAATGTGTTTTGTATTTTACCTATATGCATGGAACACTTGTATGAGCACCCAAAAGGTACATAAACTAAGAAAAGGATACTGTAGAAACACAACTGCTCATGTGTTGTCCCACAAGGTATTGTAAGTCTGAGGAACTACATTTCATACTGTAGAATTACTTTGTGCGAGGGCTGAAGTTTAGAAATAAGTGGCTATAAATCAAAGTTGTGAGTCCTACAGCAACATATGCCTTAAAAAATGTTAGCATGCAGAATGCATTTGTCCTTTGTCCACAACACTAACTTCCTGCTGCGACACTGGCACATATTCATATGATGTCAAGTAATAAAAAAAATAAAGTACAACCTACAATGTGGCAGATGTGTATGGTGGTGGTGGTGGGGGACTGGCATGGTGTGATTTGTGTATGTATTTTTACCATTATCATACACTATCCTCCTTCTCAGATTATTGACACACATTGCTTATCGGTCATAGCAGTGGTCCCAAGTGGGGTAGATGGTGGCAACCCTTCTTCACATCCCTTCTCATCTGTGCTGCTGTTAATATATTTGTCCTGGTTTTGTCTGCCATACTCCTCTGCAGCAGGAGCCATAGGTGTTATGTGGACTGAACTAACTGTTGGCACTGGCAGTAGCACACTCTCTGACACATAAATAACTTCACTATTCTTTTTTCTGCCCTAGAGCCCTGGGATTTTTTTAAAGTGCTTCTGCTACTGCTAGTTGTGGCACCTTTGGCCTTCTGATAGTGTGTCTCCCACTCAGACCTGTGGTTGCGCTTCAGATGGGATCTCATAGAGGAGGTGCCTAGATGTGTGGCTGCTTTCCTCCTGCCCATGGGCTTTTTGCACAGACAACAGATAGCAACATGCTTAGCTTGAGGATCCTGAGTGAAGCATCTCCATACTGTGGACTTCATGGAACAAGGGGTTCCTGAGGTGGTTCTGCTACTACTACAACTGGGGCTAGATGTTGATGCAGTTCTACTGCCATTACTACTAGGTGTCAAAGGTGCAGCACTTCGAGCAGCAGCACCAGAGGCACTCATCATATCTAACATTGTGGATGTTAACCTCTGTTGCTGGGTACTCAAAACAGATGTGTGTGGCTGAGTGGGACTTGGACTTTGAAGAGGTGATGATGACTGAGGTAACAATGTTCCTTACTACTTTGAGGATGGGTGTTTTGGTGCTTGTTTGTCACACCATCTGATGCAGCAGGCTCTTCAGCTACTATGCCATCCTCTATTATGCTCTTGCCAGCATCATCAACACTTGAATGCGACTTGTTGTAGCCTTCAGTGTTGTTCTTATATGCTTCTTTATTTCTACTGGCACTGGTGTTGCTGGAACTAGTTTTGCTGGGACCTTGACAAACTGCATCCTCCCTTGGAGTAGAGGGTCATCGTCATTGATTGCACACGCTGCAGCAACCATTGCTGCAGTCAGTTTCTGAACTACTACTTTACTCTCATGTCACTGTACTGCTCCACCCCTCCCCCTTCCCCTTGTGCGTTTGCTGGACATTACTCAACTACACTGTGTTTTTTTTTTTTTTTTACTGTACGGTACACAATACAACTGATGGAACTCGCTTAATCCCAGTCAGATATCTGTCACTGTCACCTAATATGTTGAGTTCTTTATTCTTCTTTATTTTTATTTATTTATTTTTTTTTTTAAGTTGTCCACCCTGTTGTCTTATCACAGTCTGTCCAAAAAAAATAACTGAAAAACAAAATCAACAACGTCTTTCCACAGACTTCTCCACCCAGCACAGAGACAATAACAGCAAGATCAGCAAGCAAATAGATCCCCAGTTGCCTGTGTCTTGCCAGTCAGTGCCCCACTATCACAGTATCCCTAGGAGGCCTAGCGATCCTGTGCTTCCTTTTGCTGTGTTGTTGTTAGCCGGCACGGAGGCCGGCCACTTCTGCATTCCTGACGTCTATGGAACGGGCGCTGTTATGTACACTTGTTTATGGGTCTCCTACTATTCACCTAATTGGTTCCCGCCTTTGTCTGCTCCTTTATAAACTTCCCTGGACCTAAGAGTCATTGCCCTTACGTGGTGTTTCTGCTAGTAGCTCTTACGTTCTCGGTTCTGACCTGTGGCTGTGGTTGACTAACTCGCTCAGTGTATGACCCCGGCTTGTCTTTCTACCCACATCGGTTCTGACCTGTGGCTCCGGCTGACTAACTTGCTCCGCGTAGAACCCGGCTTGTCTGACTACCCACATCGGTTCTGACCTGTGGCTCTGGCTGACTGTCTCACTCAGTGTAGACCCAGCTTGTCTGACCTGTGGCTCTGGCTGACTACTCGCTCTGTGTACTACCCAGCTTGCCTGGCCATTTGTCTCTGTGTCCCGTGGCTCTGGCTTGCTCTCACTTCTTGTTGCCTCTGGTTAGCGATACCTTGGGTGGAATACTATCGAATACTAGTTCTACCTCTGCTCACCCAAACCTATTTCCAATATCCTCCAGTATCTTGCAGTAGTGCAGCACAGCACAGTGTGCAGCTCCGGGTAGAAGCCTGAGGCCTAATGCCCAGTGGTATGGAGCTGTGTGAGCAACATTATCATTAATGAATATAATAAAGGTGGTTGTATTTTATTACTGTTGTCTGTCCTTCTTAGCCTGAATACCGTGACACCCACTGACTCTCCTAACAGAACAAACATCCTACCTAAAATATTCCCTAAACTAAACTTCAATTCCCCTCTCTGTCTTCTCTAGCTCAAAAAACGTACTGCTCTCTCCTGTCACAAACACTAAATGGCATGCTGTGAGAGCCTGACAGCCTTTTATATGGCTGTAGAAAACTTTAGTGTGGTGGAGAAATATTTTTCTTCCCATTGATTTCAATAGGCGGGAAAAATCGGAAAGACTGCACTTTTTGCGGAAAATTATTCGCCAAGCGAAAAGTGCCATTATTCGACGATTTCAGTTTGAGGCGAAAATTTTGCCCATCCCTATTAATGGACACGTATATTTGGGTCTTCTGTGGATATGTGAATGTTCCAAAAGAGGTTGCTGTGAACATCAAGCACTTGAAAGCATCAAAGGGTGAGCTTCATGGAAGTATTGTCAAGGCTTCAGTAGAGTCATTTGGAAAATCTCTGTTCCAGGATGGATCATAATATGGATAGCTGTGGAACAGAATGACAGGATTTGTAACAGCACCCTTTAACTGATTGTCATGCAACAGCTAAAACATCATTATCCCATTAACCTTTGCCATTACAGGGGAGTACACTTTGCTTTGTAATGTGTTTTCTACTCGTCTATAACCCATTATGAGGAAAACAAGGGCATGTCAACCAGCCATAGGCATATGTTCCCGTGACATAAATCAACACATCACCAAGTATGTCATTAGAGCTCCATGAAACAAAGGATTTTGGGCTGGCAATGTCAGAGTGCTGCAAACACACACACGCATGTCAGTATGGTGTCTCTTGAGACCTGATCCACATTTCAAGACTTCTATGCTGTTTAACACACTACCACTATAGATCTATCCCTCTGCTGCTCCTTTCAGCTATACCAAAGTACCCCCTGTTGTGACAGAGTGTTATCCGATGCATTGCACTGGATAACGCTCTTTTGCTACAAGGGTACCATGGTTGCTATGGCTATGATCATGGCATTTCATGTTAGTTGCTGTCAGTTGAACCCTGGAATATGAAGAACATGGCTAATATGTTGTATCTTGGCTCGCATGTGGGTATGCGTGATATCCTTGAAGTATCAATGTCAACATGGATGAAGGAATGGCAGATGGTATTGGAATCCCCAGCCACAATATGACACGTCCATGGAATGGATGATGCTCGGGTTCTATATTGCTGCCAGTGTCAGGGCTGTGAATGTCATTGATTCTGTGGGGTGAAACAGAACATCATGTGTGGTGTGGTTAGTGTGTTTGCACAAATTTGTGTTTGCACAGATTCACAGAGTTGATCATGGACATACATGGATTGTGTGAATGCCTGTGTTATACTCACAGCTGAAGTGTTCACTGATCAGGCTGTCTCGTATCTGCGACCCTCTTAGGGTCTCCTCATCCTGGACAATGGGTGGGGGCTGGATATTGTCCAATAGTCTGGTGTCTACTGCAATGTTATGGAGAATTGCACATGCCAGGATTATGTTGCAAGCCTTGCCTGGTACATATTGTAGTGCTCCCCCTAAGCGATCCAGACATCGGAATCTACTTTTTAACAAGCCGAATGTGCGCTCAATGGCATTCCTCGCTCTCGCATGAGCCACATTGTAGCGTCCTGTGCATCGATTTGTGGATTTCCAACTGGTGTGATTTACAAGATTTACAGCCATAACCAGAATCACCTGTGGAAAGTGAGTGACATGGTGAGACAGGGAACACGTTGTGTGTATGATGTTGTATGTGGTGGACGTGTGAGTCATGAGCATGCTGAGCAGTGTTGTGTGTACATCTGTGGATGTGGTGTGATTTTGTATTGTTAACTCGCTCACAAGCCAGGACCCTGTGTACGTTCCATTCTCGAAGTCTCTGTGTACAGATTAGTGTTGGAGAATATATGAATCATGACTGTTCCAGGGATATTTAGCACAGACATTGGTGATCCTCATGTTGGAGTCGCATACCATCTGCACATTCATGGAGTGGAACTTCTTTTTGTTAAATTGATAAATAGATGTCCCTCACATGTTGGAGCTTTGATACGTACATGGGTGCAATCTATTGCACCCTTGACTCTGGGCATGCCTCCCCTTCCATAAAAGTCCTGTTTTACAAGTGTCCACTCCATGTCAGTGGTGGGAAAGTGTATTTACCTGGTGGCCTTGCTTTTGAGGGCTGGCAACACCTGAGCCAGAACCTTAGAAAATGTGGGCTATGACATTCCTGATGCTTAACCTTCTGTTGACTGGAAGGCTCCACTTGCCATAAATTGTATTGCATACATGAGTTTCTGCAAGCCAGATAGGGCATGATTGTGGATGTTTATTGGATCGACCTCATCTTTGATGACCTCATATAGGTCAATGATGCTGCGCGGCAACAACCTGTGGAGGTCTATCACCTCATCATTGGTCATTACCAGGAGCGTGACCCTTGTGTGGAATACCCTGGGCCTTGGCGGTCATCTGTGAACCCTATGCTGCTCCAGGGGTCCCTGTGGCATCTGGGGAGAATCCTGTTGTGGCAGCTGGGGAGCATCCTGTTATAGCAGCTGTTTCTACAGGGAGGTGTTGTCCTCTAGGTGTGGATGGGCTCCTATGTGGCTCTTCAGCCAGAGCCTCCTTACTTGCATCAGGTGAAAGCAGTTTAACAGGTATGCTTGGGATTTGCTGGTGTTCCCTAGCCCTCTCATACCGTCTCTGCAGTTTTCACATCAATAAGTATGTGAACATACTTGTTGTTCTCTTGCTCTCTAGCTCTGACTCTCTCTCGCTTTTCTCTCTCTATCTCTCTCCCCCTGAGTGGTAAACACGCCACATGTGAGTATGGTGACCTGTCCCTTTAAGACAGTATTGGGTCATTGTCCAGGTGTGGTCATGAGGTGAGTGATGACCAGTGGGAAGGTGCTTGTTGTCAAGGTGTTTGCAGGTATGTTTTTGGTTTAAAATCTGCTGTATTCTGATTGCTGTGTCGCTGTCAGTTGCCAGTGTGAAACGGAAAACGAAACTTCAGGATGCACTTGGCCGAAAACCGAAACCAAAAACCATCCAGTACTATTGGCTTACCTGTGCTGCGTGGTGGTGGGTCTTCTGTGTGGTGCTGCTTTACTGTCAGTGTCACTGCTGCGCAGGTCCTTCTGGTTAGTCTGGGTCTCCAGTAGTCCTTCTGTGACCTGTCCTGATCCTGCAGTGCTGCATGTCCTGCTTGGCACCAGCGGGCTCACGTGATGTCCTGTCCTGTGGAGGGCCCTGCTGCTGACTAAGTCCCACAGTCCACCCCCCACATCATCACACACCCCTGCGGGCCGTGATGACATCAATGCGCGTGCTGCGCAGACCAAATGGTCCCATAGCATGAGCAAAGAAGAGGAAGAGGCACACAGAGAGAAGCCGAATCACTTGCTGCCAGGCTAGCAACTCCAGCAGTAACGGAGTCTGGACTCTAGCAGATTGGCAGCAAGCGGTGGATAAAAAGATCTTCCGATTTGACTAGGAAATGTTGTGGCTTGCTGTGCAGTACTGCAGGCCCCCACTTATGCTTTACTATGCTGAGTGGCTGCCATAGGTTAAGCAAGATGGCAGGCCAGGCAGCATGATGACAGCAGTATATTACTGAGGCCTCAGTGCCACAGATTTTCGACCATTTTTTTTATTTCGGCTTTTTTGCCGAAAATTCCATTTCTCTGTCGTCCAATGCAGGTTACTGGTAACTCTGGGAGGCGATCCGCTCCTTTAAGTAGGCAGGAACATTTCTCTAAATGTATGCAGGGGGTGGAGCCTCCTCTCCCTCCTCAGCTGCATCCTAGCCAGCCAGCTCCAGAATGATTTGTTCCTGGGTGTGAAACACCAGGTGGAGAACATCTCTCGTTAGTTTTAGTTTCTTTTTTATTTTTCTGTCAGATATGGAATACCACCATTAGGCGGGTCACCATGACTGACAAATGCCCTTCAATGTGGCTAGCTCCGTGTCCAGGTGCTTTTTAGTGTACCTTAAGCCCTGAGGAGGAAAATCTTGGGTACAAGTGCTTCCCCATGGATTACCCACTGAGGTAATTCTTACTACATGGTAATCTGAAGACAGAAGATCTACAGGAGAGGTGAGCTACCCTTTGAGTGCTGCAGGTCCACTTGTCCCACAGTGCCCCTTTGCTGGACTTTGGGACAAGTTTGGGAGTTCTCATTGTGCACTCCTGCACTCATTGGGTATATATGTGTATGTCTGTTGGGTATTTGCAGCAGGTTTATGTGGTAACTTAACCCTTTGTCTGCTGGTTTGATGCGTTTAGTGGGGTTTTTTGACACTTTCCTTACTGGCTTAGTGTTTTCTTACTATGCACACATGTTCCATGTATGTTTTTCATGTTTTTACTTCATGTTTTAACTTTTATTAAATTTATGTACCGTGCCTTTAAGGCACGCTTTACCGCATAGACGCCATCGCTCCATTTACTCTCTATGGGTCTACATTGTTTGGGACGTATCTCTGCAACCGCTTCACACAGCAACTTCAGAGTAGGCTCTTTTTAATTGTCTAGCCTTGCTCTGTCATCCTGTTTATAGTTCGTGTGTTGGAGGGCTTCGGGCACTACAATTGGGTGATTTATTGTACAGTTGGTTATTTTGACACTGTGAGTATGTCTATACCGCTGGAGCTAGGGACTAGACCTAAGACTAAGGAGGCTAGGGTATCAGTATCCCCCATTGCGCATTGCTCTTCCTGTCACACAGGGCTACCTAGAGAATTCTTTGGTCATTTATGCCCAGCATGTTCTGAAAGTCCTGACAGCAACCCAGGGCCTTACAGCCATGCTATTGAGCCAGTTTGGGTACAGTAGTTTAAGGCTGCGACTAGGGACCTTAGGTCCACTCTACAACTCTTTCCATCCCAGCTACAGGGGGCTCTTCAGTTATGGCAGACCCCTCTACTATCAGAGCCTCCCTGCCTGAACTGCAGGGGGCACCTGATGTGTCAGATTCTTCTGAGGAAGAATTGTTGCAAGATTCAGATGTTGAGGATGGTACTGTTTTAGAGTCTTCTAGGTCCACTGGGGACCCTTTTGAGTCTGATCCTGAACCCTCTGTTGAGGGCCTGATCAGAGCTGTATTGACCACACTCAACATTCCCTTGGTTCAGGAGGTTCCCTCTGATCCCTTTGATGTTTTTCAGGTGCCTACAAAGCCCTTTACTTATTTTCCTCCTAACCCAACTCTTGACCGTTTGGTTTCTGACGCATGGAAAAATCCAGACAAGTCCTCTTCAGTGTCCAGAAAGTTTGCTAAACTTTACCCCTTTTCTGAAACAGAAATGGCTAAATGGGTTCATCCCCCCAAGGTTGACGCACCCATATCTAGACTGTCTAAATCTACTGCCTTACCTGTTTCTGATGCTTCTGTGCTGCAAGATTGGACTGACAAGAAACCTGAAGTTTCCCTCAAGTCCATTGTTGCTTCTACTGGCACTGCTATGCGTCCAGCCTTTGCTGTTGCATGGGTTAACCGGGCTATTTCAGTCTGGATTGAACAACTCACTACGGCGGTCCGTCAGGATGCGCCTACTTCGGAGAAATTGCTTCTTCTTGCTAATATCTCTGAAGCAAAACACTATGTTTCTGCTGCTGCCTTTGATGCCGTCCGCATGATGGCAAGGGCCTCCACTACCTCTCTGGTGGCTAGGCGTGCGCTTTGGCTTAAGATTTGGTCTGCTGACACTGCTTCCAAGATAGGTTTGCTCTCTTTGCCTTTTCAGGGTATTTCCTTGTTTGGATCTGAACTTAAGGAACTAATTAGCGAGGCAACAGGGGATAAGAGTACTCTTCTGCCCTTGGTCTTTAAGAAAAAGTTGCCGTTTAAGTGTACCTGGTCCTTTCGTTCCTTTCAAACTGAGACACGTTCAACGAACCAGGCAGTTCCTTCAGCTCCGCGACCCTCCTCCAAGCCCAAGCAGCAATGGAAGACCAAGGCCGCATCCAAGCCCAAGGCTCCCAAGACTGCTTCAGCATGACTCACCGAACCCTGGTCCGCATCCCGCTGTGGGTGGTCGTCTCCACCTCTTCAGCAGGATTTGGGAGGATTCAGTGTCGTACCCATGGGTTTTACAGGTGGTGTCAGAGGGATGCCAGATCCCTTTCTTTTCTCTCCCCCCCCCTTTTCGCTTTCATCTTTCTCGTTCTCCTCAGGAAGTCGAGAGAAGCTGTCTGTTCGAAGGCGCTATTCAGGCTCTTCTGGACAAGGATGTCCTGGAGCCGGTGCCTACTTCAGACAGGGGTTCGGGGTTCTATTCAAACCTCTTTGTGGTGACCAAAAAGGACGGCGAATGCCACCCTATTTTGGATTTGAAAGATCTCAATTCTTTTGAGGTGAAGACTCACTATAGTCAGGAGTCACAGTGATTGCTGCCATGTCTCTGGGGGAGTGTCTTGCTTCTCTGGATCTACAGGATGCGTATTTCACATCCCAATCCATCTAGAGAGCAGGCGGTACCTGAGGTTTGCCTGTGACAGGGGTCATTTTCAGTTCTCAGCTCTTCCATTTGGTCTGTCTATGGCCCCTCAGGTTTTCCAACGGGTTCTGGGGGCCTTGATATCTGTCCTCCATCGGGACGGCATCAGAGTGACTCCCTACATGAATGACTTGCTTTTGAAAGCATCTTCTGCGGACCTTCTTCATCAGCAGGTCCAGACCTGCATTCAAATCCTTACACATCACAGTTGGATTGTGAACTTGGACAAGTCAGACCTTGTCCCATCCCAGCAACTGGTCTTCCTGGGTCTTCTGTTCGATACTCAGAAGTGCATGGTGTTTCTACCGGACGAGGTAGCCCATCAAATTGCCTAAAGAGTCTCAATGATTCTATCCCATGATCGGATCCCGGTTCCGAAGTTGTCTTCTCTGGTGGGGAAGTTCATTTCCATGATAGAGGCAGTTCCATTTGCCATGGCACACACCAGGGAACTTCAGAGATTTGTGATACAGACATGCAGGGACCGACCAGATCATCAGTAACTATCGCTCTCACTTCCTCCTTATGTTGAGTTGAGCTTGGAGTGGTGGCTGGACCTTTCCAATCTCCTAAAAGGGAGATCCTTCCTGATTCCCTACTGGACCAAGGTCACGACGGATGCCAGCCTCTTGGGCTAGGGAGCTGTTCTGGGTTGCTTCAGCGCTCAGGGGAAGTGGTCCATGGAGGAGTCCCTTCTCCCCATCAACATTCTGGAACTTTGAGCAATATTTCATGCTCTCCGTCATTGGGAGTCTCAACTGGAGGACTGTCCAGTCTAAGTGGAGTCCGACAACGCCACGGCAGTGGCTTACATCAACAGACAAGGCGGGACAAGAAGTCTTGCTGATTGGTTAGAGGTCAAGGCCATTCTGTCCTGGGCGGAGGTTCATGTTCCTTTCATTTCCACAGTGCACATTCCAGGCGTAGACAACGTCATGGCAGATTTCCTCAGTTGTCAAACAGTCGACAGCGGAGAGTGGGAGCTACATCCCGAGGTGTTTCAACTCTTAACTCAGAGATGGGGGGTGCCCCTAGTGGATCTGATGGCAACGAGACACAACAGGAAGGTTCTGGCATTTTGCTTTCGGTGGAGAGATTCTCTAGCTCTGGCTGCCGACACAGTGTCCATTCCCTGGACATTCTCCCTGGCCTACATTTTCCCTCCTCTTCCAATGTTGATAAGGGTGTTACAGAAATTGGAAGTAGAACGTTGTCCAGTAATTCTGATCACTCCGAATTGGCCTTGTCAGTCCTGGTATCCGGAGCTTCTGGCCCTATCAGTGGCGGAGCCCTTTCCGCTCCCCTCTCGTCCAGATCTTCTTCTGCAAGGTTACCTGTGGAAGGAAGATGTTATTTGGCTCAATTTGATGGCCTGGAGGTTGAATCCTCAATTTTGAGGAAGAAAGGGTTTTTTTCTGCTGTGGTGTCTACTATGCTTAGTGCCCGTAAGCCTGTTTCTTCCAAGATCTTTCACCATGTCTGGTTGACATTTGTGTCTTGGTGTGCTGACAGAGATCTGTCTCATGACTTTGATCTTCCCACTGTCCTGGCCTTTTTTCAGGACGGTGTGGATAAAGGACTCAGTCTGAGTTCTCTTAAGGTTCGGACTTTGGCGCTTTCTGTCTTTTTCCATGAGCGCATTGCTATCCTTCCTGATGTCAAGGTTTTCTTCCAGGGCGTTGCTCATGTGCGTCCTGCCTTTCGGAGTCCGGCTCCTCAGTGGGACCTTATTGTGGTTTTGGGAGTTCTCCAATGTCCTCCCTTTGAGTCTTTGGCTAGTATTCCTTTACGTCTCTTGACATGGAAGATGGCCTTCCTTCTAGAGATTGTGTCAGTTCGCCGAGTGGCGGAGTTGCAAGCTCTATCCTGTAAACCACCTTATCTGGTGTTTCATAAGGATAAATCGGTTCTTCGAACCTGTAAGGAGTTCTTACCCAAAGTAGTCTCCGAGTTTCACATCAATCAGGAGATTGTGGTGCCCTATTTCTGCCCTAACCCTTCCTCTGACAAGGAAAGAGATCTCCACTTGTTGGATGTGTTGCGTTGTCTCAAGTTTTATGTCCATCGCACTGAATCTATCAGGAAATCCGACGCTCTGTTCGTCATTCCTGTGGGTCCTGGGGCAGGAAGACCTGCATCCAAAGTGACTATTGCATCATGTATGAAGTCCACTATTCGTAGGGTCTACGAGTTGAGGAATAAGCATGTCCCCTTTCGGGCCACGGTTCATTCCACCAAGTCTATTGGGGCCTCTTGGGCCTATAAGAATCAAGCATCTGCTGATCAGCTGTGCAGGGCGGCCACTTGGTCCTCTGTGCACACCTTTTCGAAGCACTACCGTGTGGCTGTGCTGGCTTCGACTGATGCCAGCTTTGGGAGGAAGGTCCTAGAGGCAGTCTTGCCTGTCTAGGATCTTCTCTGGTTCTTAGTGCTTCCTTACTGTTGAGCCCTGTTGGCTCTAGTTCAGTGTGCTGTGTTAAAGTTCCTGGGGTGTTTTTACCCATGTTTGGCGTCCGTTGACACTTCAGTTTTGTTGGGATCTCTGACCGGTTGGTTCATAGAGGTTCTGGTGACTTTGGAGGCCTTGCACCTGGTCCTTGCCTTCTTCCCGCCTCTGGAAACTCAATGGTTGGATATCCCAGAGTTACCAGTAACCTGTATTGGACGACAGAGAAAAGAGGATTTTAGTCTTACCTGTTAAATCCTTTTCTCTTAGTCCATACAGGTTACTGGTCTCCCACCCTGTCAAGAGACCATGCTTGGCTCTCCTGTGGCAATACGTGGGAGTCCTTCGGGGCATGCTCACAAGGAGTCTTCTTCTCTCCTATTTCTGGTCAGTTGTTAGTGTCTGAAATCATTCTGGAGCTGGCTGGCTAGGATGCAGCTGAGGAGGGAGGGTAGGCTCCACCCCCTGCATACATTTACAGAAATTTTCTTGCCTACTTAAAGGGGCGGATCGCCTCCCAGAGTTACCAGTAACCTGTATGGACTAAGAGAAAAGGATTTGACAGGTAAAATCCTGTTTTTTGGACGAAACATTTCGGCTGCTGAAATTTCGTGCACCTCTACTATACTGTGATGTCTTGTGTTGGTCTGCTTTTTGAAGGCCTTGTCCCTGTGGTGTTACTAGGTTTTTGTGTTTTATTATTTGTGGGGCATGGCCATGGTTTGTGTTATCTCGGCTTTGCAGGGGTTAATGTTGCCACTGGCATACTTGTGATATACGTTGTGTGGACTGCTGTTTTTCTGTTCTCTGTATGTGTTTTACGGCTAACAAAATTGGGTCTTAACTTTTGTCTATTAAATGTATCATTGTATTGCTAGCAGTACTGCCTTAATGATTTGAGAACTGCCGGTAGCTGTTTGTAAGATGGACCTTTAAATGGCTTTCTGTGCCTACAAAACACCCAACGGTGTTTTTGTGTTTTTGTTTTTTTTTTGCTATCGACTGCCTTTAAATCTGGCCCATTATCGTCCCTTGTGACTCTAAAACTGATGTTAGATGACATATTAAAGTAGAACATTTACATACAGGAAACTTTTGAGCATTTGTTTAATTACATAAGAAACATTAGGAAAGGTGTTCTCTCTCTTTTTTTTTTCTTTAATTATTAAGATATTACACTTCAAAGTTCTCAACTTACGCATACTGCGGCATGGCTCTCAGGACTTTCCAGCAGCCTGTCATTCTCCTCCCACCTCCCTCCCAGCTGCCCCTGGGAGCGCGTTCACGCTTCACATTGGTGTGATGTGAACGGCTCCTAGCGTTACAGGAAGCGGCGATTAGCATTATACTGAGGTTGTAATATCTTAATAATTGAGTGAAAAAGAGAGCACCTTTCCTAATGTTTCTTATGTAATTAAACAAATGCTCAAAAGTTTTCTGTATGTGAATGGTTCCCTCTAATGAATCGATCACTGTGCTTACAAAACTGCCGTCAGCTGTTTTTTGGCATTGGAGGTTATTGAATAGAGCCCTTTCATTGTGTACCACTCTGGCACTCAAAGGGCTAAGGCTACCTATTTTTTATGTTGCCATTTTCGCACTGTTGTATGATCTGATAGAGAAGAGTAATTCAATCATACTAAACATCTCTTAACCCCTCAACGACTAATGACGTACATGTTCGCCACGGGGTGGATGTCCCTAAAGGACCCAGGACGTACATGTACGTCATGGAATTCAGAGCTCCCCGCGTGGCTGCATGCCGTTCAGGGAGCCCTGAATATAATGGTCCGTGGTCCTTAAATGCCGGCTGCGTGCTTATGCGGCCGGTCCTTAAGGGGTTTTTAAATAGAAAATAACTATTTACATTAAAAAGTGTAGAGTACATCAAGTTAATCTTTTGCCAGATATATTTATGTTGATCTGAAATAAGGAAAACAAAACTCATTATAACCATTTACACATTTGCCTCCGTGTGATGGAGGTATTTTGTTTCTTACTCCAAAATGTCAGTTACATTTTTCCCTAGGTGGTCATCTTACCACTGTATATTTTTTTTTTGGTTTAAAAAAAAAAAGCATTCATTTTCTTTTTTTAATAATTTCGTAATCATGTGGGTTGCACCCATGTTTACTATGAATATGTAAGTAGACCTATAAGTTACATTTATATCTGTCCCTTTTAAATACTAGTACCTGTCATGGTAGGTATACTGCCACTGAAAATTCATTAGTTTGTATTTTTCAGGAAACTGTGTAGAACTTGATTCAGCACTGGATTCAGCTGTGAAACCATACAAAGTTGAAATTATACTAAATATATGCACATTTCTTGTGAGGTAAGTTTCTATATTGATGAAACTGTTTTGATTTCATGTATTTAAAAGCGTTTGAAATTCATATACATACAGCTAATGTTATTGTGGTATTTTTAACAATCCTCCTTAGCTTGCATGTCGCAGAACCTGAAAAATCTCTAAAAATATTGATCTGAATAAAGTACATGAACATGCACACACACAATGAACCTAATCAGGTGTGCTTATATTCCTGTGACTGTTGGGCCCTTTATAAAGACAATTGCTTTCAATTTGGAATTTGTTATTCCTCCTTTTGGGTGCACAGTATGCACCCATTTAGGTGCTGCACATAGTGCACTCTGCACATTGTGGAACAGGGCCTATATAGCACAGTATGTGGTCTGTTTTAGCAAAAAACTAAATGCTGTAAATCCTGATATATCTGTATTGCTTTTATTTATACACTCTGCAACACTGAAATTGCAACACCATAAAAGACACAGAAATTGTATTTCTCCTACATCCTATATGGAACACAGGAGCCATGTGGTAAAGAATCCTACTGTAGGACGGCAGGGCACTCACCTTTAAAGGCACTCCAAGGATGAGATTCCCTCCGTGCTTCACTTTCCCCTAGCCAATGTAATCCAGTTTCTAAAAGTGACCTTCATGGAGTGTTCATGTGCAAAGATGCTCTGTTAGTCAGCCTTGCCTTCTTTTTTGTTTGTAGTATGGGGCCGTCTAATCCACCACTAGACAGGCTACTATCACTGTCCTCCATTGTAAGTTTGAATCAGAGCACAGACTTAAGGGACCCGGGTCTGCTAGAGGATGGCTTGCATGAGTTTCTGCTTAGATGATCTGAGCAGTCATTTTTATGGTACATAGGAGACTGGAGATGACTATCTTTCATGCATTCAGAGTGCATAGGTCCTGTGAGTATGTTCCTGTCTGTTTGTCTGGCAGTTACAGTTTGATTATCTCTGGTACTTTGGCCAGGCTGACATTCTTTAAGGCAAACTTTGCAGTTTCTTGTGCCATGGGGTATGTTCCTTGTTCCTCATTCTATAAGTGGTGTAAAGAGTGGGGGTTGCATCCAAGACCTTTTGACTTCTGATCATTTTGACCTTGGCTTGGTCTTAGTTCTCTTAAAGTCCTAATTCCTTCTCTTTCTGTCTTTTTCCAGGGACATATTGCCTAATTGCCAGATGTGCAGAATGCCATTCAAGGGTTGGCCTACCCAGTCCTTCAGGATCCCACTCCTCCCTGGATGTTAACTTTGTTTTTGGAGTGCTTTAGTGGCTCTCTTTGAGCCTCTGTCTTCAGTTTCTCTTTTTCTTTATTCTCACGACAGCCTTTCTGCTGGCTATTGTTTCTGGTGAGTGGCATCCCTTTCTGGTTTTACACTCTGATAGATTGGTTTTGGGGACTCCTATGGGGTTTCTCCCTCAGGTTGTTTCAGAATGTCTTGTTAAAAACAAAATTATTCTTCATTCCCTTTCTCTCTCTCTCTCCTGCTTCATCTAACAGACAGGTGTGGAGCTTCATCTTTTTGATGGGGTTAGGTGCTTTAAGTACTGTGTTCATCAAACTATCACAGTTCCCGTGATTGGTGCTGTTCAGTGTCAGTCACTTGCTGAGTATCATGATTGGCTGTCTGTGATTAGCCCTCCTCACACAGCCTTTTTAAACCCAGGCTGAGCACTTCCAGGTTGCCCTTTCATGGTGTTTCTGACTCCACTCTGCCTGACCTGCTTGTCAGGCTTCTGGGCCTGTTCCTGCTGTACTTGCTGATCCTGTGTTCCAGTGTTCCTGTATGCTAGTGTTCCTGTGTTCCAGCATCTCGCGGGTTAATCTTACTGTGTTCCTGAATCTCCGGCTCCAGCCGTCGCTCTGGCGACATTGTTCTTCTCGCTGCTGATCCGGGATCTGCTCTGCTACACCCGCAGGACTGGTCTGTCACTCGCCCTTCTCTCACTAGACCAGGAGAAGGCGTTTGATAGAGTGGATCACAGATATCTCATAGCTACTCTGCATGCATACGGCTTTGGCCCACGCTTTGTGGGCTACCTTAAGACGCTGTATGCCTCTGCAGAGTGTTTAATTAAGATCAACTGGTCCCTAACGGCACCCCTGGTATTTGGACGAGGAGTACGGCAGGGATGCCCCTTGTCTGGACACCTATATGCACTAGCCATCGAGCCCTTCCTATGTCTGTTAAGGAAGAGGCTCACAGGGCTGGTGCTGAAGGAGCCAGACATGAGGGTGGTCCTTTCTGCATATGCCGATGATGTACTCCTCGTGGCCCAAGACCTAGTTGATCTGGAGCGGGCTAAAGAATGCCAAGAGGTTTATACAGCTGCCTCTTCTGCTCAGATCAACTGGTCCAAATGCACAGGCCTTTTAGAGGGTCCCATACAGGTAGACTCCCTTCCTCCCACCTTCCGTAACATCAAGTGGGAGGCTACAGCTTTGAAATACCTTGGAGTCTACCTGTCCGCTGCGAATCCCACAGTCCCTGCAAACTGGAAAGAACTAGAGGAACGAGTCCTCTCTCGGATGGGACTGTGGAGGGGTCTTGCGAAAGTGCTTTCCCTAAGGGGGAGGGCTTTGGTGATCAACCAGCTGGTGGCCTCACAGCTGTGGCACCGGCTGATCTGCCTTAGCCCGACCCCCGAGTTCATCAGCAAAATCCAGAGAATGCTGCTGGACTTTCTCTGGATGGGGAAGCACTGGGTCTCTGCGGGTGTGGCGAGCCTCCCACTGGGAGAGGGCGGTCAAGGAATGGTGTGCATACGCACTCAAGTGCACACCTTCCGCCTCCAGTACCTGCAGAGATACCTGTATGCAGACCCTTCACCGCAGTGGTGCGCGCTGGCCTCCAGCTTCTATCGCCAGTTGCGCAATATGGGGTATGACCGGCAACTATTCATCATCAAGCCTGAGGGGTTTGGGAGCGACCTCTCAGTGCTGCCGGCATACTACCGGGAAACCCTCAAGGCCTGGAGCATGGTCTCCTTATCAAGGCAGGGCACAGCGCAGGGGGCAGACATTCTAGCGGAGCCCCTGCTATATAATCCGGCTGTGGGGGCTCAGATGTTGGAAGCCCCTAGCATATGTCGTCGCCTTCGCCAAGCACGGATGACCCGAGTCGGGGATCTCCTGGACTATGAACGGGCGGACTGGGTGGAGCCCGATGTGCTTATGCACCGTATGGGTTTCCATAGTCCCAGAGTTCCGTGCCGTTTGCTCCGGGAGATCAAGCTTGCCATCCACCCCGACTCGCGCACCTTCATTGACGGGGCCTTACAGGCCGGAGAGCCACATCTACCTGTGGAACCCTCGCCTCCGGCTGTAAGCATACTACCAAAGCCTCGTCAGTCCCCCTTGGCTTCTCCAGCCCCCAACTTAAGCCGGTTGGGGGTGATACCCTCGGCATGTTTCCGTGGCATGCTGAGGAAGAGGCTGTATTCCCTCGTGCTCCATACAGTGTACTTCCTCGCCCTCGTCGGTCGCCCAGACACCATCTGGCGGCGAGTGTTTGACGTGGGCGAGAGACCCCGGTGGAGGGCACTCTATTCCACCTTGGTGCCCAGACCCATCGGGGATTTGAGTTGGAGAGTGCTCCATGGTGCACTGAGTGCGGGGGAGTACCTGGCCCGTTTCACGGACTCCCCTGCCACCTGTCCTTTCTGTGGCAGGGGCGAGTCAGTTTTTCATATTTATTTCACATGCAGCCGACTGCAGCCCCTCTTGTCATTCCTGAGGGGACTCCTCCTGCAGTTCTGGCTGCACTTCTCCCCACACCTCTTCATTTTTGGGCGCACGGTGTCTCGGACAAGTAGGGCTGAGGACCTCCTCATAAACCTGCTCCTGGCACAGGCTAAGATGGCCATTTATGTGACCAGGAAGCAGGTGCTGTCAGGGGAGGTTCCAATGACGCCTGAATATTTGTTCCGGGCATTTGTGCGCTCCCGTATCCGAGCAGAGTACACCCAAGCCCTTGCCACTGGGAGTATGTCATCTTTTACCTCCCAGTGGGCCTTAAATGGTGTGCTCTGCTCGGTGTCCCCCCATCAGGATTCATTTCAACTCACAATTCATCTTTAAGTTATTTTTATGTTACAGTTATTTTTCTCTGGTCCTTTCTATCTCCCTTTGGGTGCTGGGGGTGCGCGGCGTGTTAATTATGGCACGCTGCTTGCTCCTCTGGCACTCAGGGGGTTAATGTTTATTTAAAAAAAAAAAAAAAAAATTACTTATGTTGCATTTCAGTTTGTCTTTTTTCTTTTCTGACCTTTTGGGTGCTGGGGGTGCGTGGCGCGTTAAATGATGGCGCGCTGTTTGCTCCTCTGGCACTCAGAGGGTTAATGTTTCTTTTAAAAAAAATAATAAATAAATAAATAAATACTGTCTACTGATTGGCTGGCTTGCCTATAAGGCAAGCCCCTTTGGTTTATTTTCCTAATATCCTGTCCCTAGCTTTTGACTGAGTGTGTAGGAGAGAGGTTGTGTGTTAGGAAGCTCTCTGAAAAAGGCCTCTTTGAGGGGAGTTTTCTTTTCTTTTGTGATTCTTTTTAGTTAGTTTATTTAAATAAGAGTTTAGTTAGGTTTTATTTCTTTTTTTGGGGAAATTGGGTGAATTTTTAGTTGATTTTTACACTTTTAAGTTGAGCCCCAGGAAGCAGCAGCTTCTTGCCCAGCAAGGCTCACTTCCTGTGGGCTCCTTTCTCCAGCGCACACCCCTGACCCATCCCCCGCTGCTGGGTCTTTTTTCTACTTTGATTTCATTGGATTCTTTTATTTATTTTGAAAAACTTTTGTTTGGTGGGTGGTGGGGAAGATTATTTTCTGTTAGGTTAAGTTTATTTTTGAATTTAAGTTTATTTTTGAGGGAGAGAAGCAAGCAGCTGGGAGGGAAAGAATTTAAACATCTTTCATTACTGTTAACCTTCCCAGTGCCAGTGCATAGCACTGCAGCTCTCCCTCTTTCTTTTTGTTTAATAAGAAAAGTTCATTTAGTTTATTTATTTTGATTTGCTTTATTTAAGTTTAAAGCCCCAGGAGGCTTGAGTTTCTTCCCCAAAAAGGGCTCACCTCCTGAGGGCTTCCAACCCAGCAGCAGTCCCCTGACCCTTCCCCCACTCCTGGTGCTACTCAATTAGTTAATTGACTTCAGTTGTTTTGTTTTCTTTTCAACACTTTTTGGTTTGGTGGGTGGTGGGAAAATTATTTTATGTTTGTTTAAATTTCCTTTTCATTTTACTGTCCCTGAGGGAGAGATTAAAGCAGCTGGGGGGGGACAGAGATTTAAAACACCTATTTTTCTGTTAACCCTCCCAGTGCCAGGTGCATAGCACTGCATCTCTCCCTCTCTCTCACCTCTCTCTTTAAAAAACAAACAATATATATATATATATATATATATATATATATATATATATATATATAAATAAAAATTCCTTCCTTTTATTTTATTTCTTTCTTTGATTTAAAATGGGGAAGGGCATAAAGAGGCCTTAGGATGCCAAAGATGGAATAAGGGATCCTGGAAATACTAGCTGTAGCCCTGCTGTGTCCCAAGCAGCAAGCCCCAGACCTCAGGCTCCCTCTGCCTCTACTCAGGCTGCTCCTACTGGCACTGCCCCTGTAGCACCTACTATTAGTAGATCTTTTGCACAGGTGGTTAGTGCCAGCCCCAGTCATGGCAACTCTGGGGGAGAGCAGCTATCTAGGAGGCATGGAGTCAGATGTATCATGTCTGGGGTTCACGGCATAGGGGCATATGTTAGGGCTGCAGCTGATGTTGTGAGCCCCTCTGCAGCTGTAGCAGCCAGCAAAATGTATGGCAAAGCTGTACTATTTTTACGTACGCTGGCTGCTGCACATACTTTGGTGCAGAGGGGGCTCACACTAGGGGGGACTTATATCCCTGTGGAACCCCTGGAAGGGATGGGCACACGACTTGTACTATCCAATGTGCCCCCCTTCCTACCAGACCCTTTGCTGCGCCCCCACTTGCAAGCCCTAGGGGAGTTGAAATCTAACATCACTAAGATTCCCATGGGCTGCAAAGAGAGAGCACTCAAACATATGCTCTCTTTTAAGAGGCAGGCACAAGTTCTCCTGCCTCGGGGTGCAGATAGCATTGAGGGGTCCTTTGGGGTTCATTTTGAGGGGGTGCTGTACCGAATATTTTACAGCACAGAGGAAGTGAGGTGCTTTGCTTGTAAGGAGCTGGGGCATACACGCCAGAGCTGCCCCAAGGGGCAGCGTTCTAAAACATCAGCCCCAGCTCCAGTGCCAGTCGCAAGCACCTCACGTACAGCACCCAGCCCTGCTAAGACCACCGTGGCAGGGCCCTCAAAAGGGAAAGCCCCCCTTCAGAGAGCTATAAGGAGGCTGTTCCAAAGCCCCCCACCGCAGCCTCCATGCCTCCTTCCTCCCCACCAAAAACATCAGTAGCTGCAGCTACTTCTGATGCTGCAGCAAAAGGGAGGAAGGAGAAGAGTGTCACCACTACCCCCTGGGTGCCATCCCCCCCACCCCAAGTATAAACACTTCAGCAAGTGTAGGGGATGAGGGGAGGGAGGAAAGATCTCAGCCCTCTAAAGAGGGCACGGGGAGCGGCGACACCTCGTCTTCTAAGGATGACGCCCCAAGGAAGAGGAAATATAAGACCAATAGCGGGACACTGGAGGAATGGGAGGAGCTTATCTCCTATCCCTCCAAAGTAAAAAAGAGGAGCCATCCATAGCCTCCTCAAGTGGTGACATTGTCTGACCTGGCTATTAATCTCAGCCAGCCAGGTGCAGACCACACACCTCTCCCCCCAGACCTGGCGGGGGATAATGTGGCCAAGGGTCTGGGGAATGTGCAGGGGAATGAGGGTCTTCCTGAGGAGACAGGGGCAGACAGCCAGCCAATACCTATGCAGCTTGTCTTGCCCCTGATGTATGAAGGGAGGCCCAATAAAGCCCCTGCAGAATGGGCAGTTAGTGTCCCTAAGGTGCTGAGCTTTGGGGACCACAGTCAGCCTCTCCCTCCAGGGTCACTCTCCAGTGGCGACACTGGGGTAATACCAACTCCCCAGGATATGCCACTCCTGGAGGCGATAGACTTAAGCGTAACGCCCATTCAGGACCCTGTAGAGGAAAATCCAGGGGAGGGTGACGCAACAGGGGCAGTGGTAATGGAGGAGGGTGACCAAGCAGTCCCTCCTATTAATACCGTGGAGGTGACTGCTACAACCTCGGAGATCCCTCCTCCCACTTCAGCCACTGATCCCAACCTTAGCGTCATCCAAGCTGCGCAGGCGGCGGTGGAGAAGGCTGAGGAGGCATATAAGGCCTCCAAAGCTCCCCATGTCACCAAGCCGTCTGCCGTCGTTCAGCCAGCTACCCCTGAGTGTGCCCCTAGTACTAGCAAGGGGGCACAAGAATCCTCTCAGGGTTCGGTCGCGAAGGGTGTATTAGACCCCACTTCAATAACATCTAGAAGTGGGAGTGTTAAGATCAAGCTGAGAAGGCTTACCCCCTTACAGGAGAAGGGGGTTTATAAAGTACTTAGCAAGTAGGAGCCCAGGGATGGCAGTGAGGCTTCTGCAGCCTCAATACCTACACCTAGCCCTGTCATCCCTGCCAAGGAAATAACAGCTTTCCTTGAGAGCACCCTTCGCGGACAAAATAAAAAGAAGGTGTGCCTGGCCCTTGAGAGGTGGTATGATCTGCCGTTAATCATCCACTCTCTCAGAGAATATCTTAGGGCCAGCAATAGGGCCAAGAACTTCGGGTCTGCTGAACATATCCGTGCCCACAAGTTCTTAAATTTGTGTCTGTCCAATCAGGCCTCGCTAGGAGATGGGACGAAAGCACTTCCTGACACACAGTAATGGCTCTGAGCATCAGCACTCTTAATACCAATGGCTGTAAGGATGGGTTTCGCAGGTTCCAGGTACTCTCCTATCTACAGCAAGGGGGGTACTCTGTGAGCTTCCTGCAAGAGACGCATACCATTCCGGAGGCTGAAGCCAACTGGCATCTGGAGTGGCGAGGCAGGGTTTTCTTTAGCCACTTCACTTCGGCGTCATGTGGAGTGGTGACCCTGTTCTCAGAGTCCTTTCAGCCTGAGGTGCTGAGTGTGAAGGCTGTTATCCCAGGCCGTCTGCTGCATCTCCGGGTCCGGGAGCTAGGCTGCACGTTTAGTCTGCTGAACGTGTATGCACCCTCTGCAGGACCGGAGAGGGTGAGGTTCTTTGCTAGTTTGTCGACCTATCTGGAGTCTGTCGATGCGGATGAGTGTTTGATTATCGGGGGTGATTTCAACTGCATCCTCGAAGCTCTGGACCGTGTCGGGACAGAGCATTATCCACCATCCGCGTCGGCCTTGAGGGAGGTCATCACCCGCTACTCCCTGGTCGACATCTGGCGAGAGTAGCACCCAGGGGCATCAGACACTTTCACCTATGTCAGGGTGAGAGATGGTAGGGTGTCCCACTCCCGGATTGATAGGCTTTATATATCTAGCCACTACATGTCGCGGGCCCGGTCCAGTGCCATTAGGTTGGCCCTGTTCACGGACTACAACTGTGTGTCCGTGAAGCTGTCGCCCATGTCATCGGCGACAAAAGCCGCCTATTGGCACTTCAACAATACCTTGTTGGAGGACGAGGGCTTTGCGGCATTGATCCGGGAGAGGTGGGCGGACTGGAGGGGTTTCAAGGGTGACTTTGCCACGCTGAGTCAGTGGTGGGACGTGGGCAAGGTGCACTTGAGACTCTTGTGTCAGGAGTATACTAGGGGTGTGAGCAGTCAGCGCAATGCCGAGATTGAGGCACTCCGGGGGGAGGTGCTTGGCCTCGAGCAAAGGCTGGCTGCTGAATCTAGGGATCAAGCCTTGCAGCGCGAATACGTAGAGAGGAAGGAGGTTCTCTGTCACCTGGAACGGCACCAGGCTAGGGGAGCCTTCGTGCAAAGCCGCTTGCGATTCCTTTGGGAGATGGATCGCGGCTCGCGCCTCTTCTACGGACTGGAGAAGAGGGGGGTAACCATAGACATATCACCTGTCTCCTTGCAGAGGACGGTGCCCCTCTTTTGGATCCGGAGAGCATCCGGGACAGGGCCCGTAGATTCTATGCCAACCTGTACTCTCCGGATCCCATCTCTCCAGATGCCTGCAAGGTGCTATGGGATGGGCTTCCAACGGTCAGCGAGGGTGGAAGAAAGAGGCTGGATCAGCCCATCTCTCTAGCTGAACTCTCTGAAGCCCTCAGTCTAATGCCCCATGGCAAATCTCCGGGGCTGGACGGACTGACCGTAGAGTTCTTCCAATTCTTTTGGGAGACTCTAGGACCTGATTTCCAACTGGTCCTAACGGAGGCCCTCGAGACTGGTGAGATGCCCCTTTCCTGTCGACGGGCAGTAATGGCCTTGCTGCCCAAGAAGGGGGATCTCCGCCTTATTGAAAACTGGCGACCAGTCTCGCTGCTCGGCACGGATTATAAGATCGTAGCCAAAGCTGTCACCTTAAGGCTCAGGTCCGTGCTGGCAGAGGTGGTCCACTTAGACCAGTCCTATTCAATCCCGGACCGGACCATCTTTGATAATATCTTTCTGGTCCGGGATCTGCTCTGCTACGCCCGCAGGACTGGTCTGTCACTCGCCCTTCTCTCACTAGACCAGGAGAAGGCGTTTGATAGAGTGGATCACAGATATCTCATAGCTACTCTGCATGCATACGGCTTTGGCCCACGCTTTGTGGGCTACCTTAAGACGCTGTATGCCTCTGCAGAGTGTTTAATTAAGATCAACTGGTCCCTAACGGCACCCCTGGTATTTGGACGAGGAGTACGGCAGGGATGCCCCTTGTCTGGACACCTATATGCCCTAGCCATCGAGCCCTTCCTATGTCTGTTAAGGAAGAGGCTCACAGGGCTGGTGCTGAAGGAGCCAGACATGAGGGTGGTCCTTTCTGCATATGCCGATGATGTACTCCTCGTGGCCCAAGACCTAGTTGATCTGGAACGGGCTAAAGAATGCCAAGAGGTTTATACAGCTGCCTCTTCTGCTCAGATCAACTGGTCCAAATGCACAGGCCTTTTAGAGGGTCCCATACAGGTAGACTCCCTGCCTCCCACCTTCCGTAACATCAAGTGGGAGGCTACAGCTTTGAAATACCTTGGAGTCTACCTGTCCGCTGCGAATCCCACAGTCCCTGCAAACTGGAAAGAACTAGAGGAACGAGTCCTCTCTCGGATGGGACTGTGGAGGGGTCTTGCGAAAGTGCTTTCCCTAAGGGGGAGGGCTTTGGTGATCAACCAGCTGGTGGCCTCACAGCTGTGGCACCGGCTTATCTGCCTTAGCCTGACCCCCGAGTTCATCAGCAAAATCCAGAGAATGCTGCTGGACTTTCTCTGGATGGGGAAGCACTGGGTCTCTGCGGGTGTGGCGAGCCTCCCACTGGGAGAGGGCGGTCAAGGAATGGTGTGCATACGCACTCAAGTGCACACCTTCCGCCTCCAGTACCTGCAGAGATACCTGTACGCAGACCCTTCACCGCAGTGGTGCGCGCTGGCCTCCAGCTTCTATCGCCAGTTGCGCAATATGGGGTATGACCGGCAACTATTCATCATCAAGCCTGAGGGGTTTGGGAGCGACCTCTCAGTGCTGCCGGCATACTACCGGGAAACCCTCAAGGCCTGGAGCATGGTCTCCGTGTCAAGGCAGGGCACAGCGCAGGGGGCAGACATTCTAGCGGAGCCCCTGCTATATAATCCGGCTGTGGGGGCTCAGATGTTGGAAGCCCCTAGCATATGTCGTAGCCTTCGCCAAGCACGGATGGCCCGAGTCGGGGATCTCCTGGACTATGAACGGGCGGACTGGGTGGAGCCCGATGTGCTTATGCACCGTATGGGTTTCCATAGTCCCAGAGTTCCGTGCCGTTTGCTCCGGGAGATCAAGCTTGCCATCCACCCCGACTCGCGCACCTTCATTGACGGGGCCTTACAGGCCGGAGAGCCACATCTACCTGTGGAACCCTCGCCTCCGGCTGTAAGCATACTACCAAAGCCTCGTCAGTCCCCCTTGGCTTCTCCAGCCCCCAACTTAAGCCGGTTGGGGGTGATACCCTCGGCATGTTTCCGTGGCATGCTGAGGAAAAGGCTGTATTCCCTCGTGCTCCATACAGTGCACTTCCTCGCCCTCGTCGGTCGCCCAGACACCATCTGGCGGCGAGTGTTTGACGTGGGCGAGAGACCCCGGTGGAGGGCACTCTATTCCACCTTGGTGCCCAGACCCATCGGGGATTTGAGTTGGAGAGTGCTCCATGGTGCACTGAGCGCGGGGGAGTACCTGGCCCGTTTCACGGACTCCCCTGCCACCTGTCCTTTCTGTGGCAGGGGCGAGTCAGTTTTTCATATTTATTTCACATGCAGCCGACTGCAGCCCCTCTTGTCATTCCTGAGGGGACTCCTCCTACAGTTCTGGCTGCACTTCTCCCCACACCTCTTCATTTTTGGGCGCACGGTGTCTCGGACAAGTAGGGCTGAGGACCTCCTCATAAACCTGCTCCTGGCACAGGCTAAGATGGCCATTTATGTGACCAGGAAGCAGGTGCTGTCAGGGGAGGTTCCAATGACGCCTGAATATTTGTTCCGGGCATTTGTGTGCTCCCGTATCCGAACAGAGTACACCCAAGCCCTTGCCACTGGGAGTATGTCATCTTTTACCTCCCAGTGGGCCTTAAATGGTGTGCTCTGCTCGGTGTCCCCCCATCAGGATTCATTTCAACTCACAATTCATCTTTAAGTTATTTTTATGTTACAGTTATTTTTCTCTGGTCCTTTCTATCTCCCTTTGGGTGCTGGAGGTGCGCGGCGTGTTAATTATGGCACGCTGCTTGCTCCTCTGGCACTCAGGGGGTTAATGTTTATTTAAAAAAAAAAAAAAAAAATTACTTATGTTGCATTTCAGTTTGTCTTTTTTCTTTTCTGACCTTTTGGGTGCTGGGGGTGCGCGGCGCGTTAAATGATGGCGCGCTGTTTGCTCCTCTGGCACTCAGAGGGTTAATGTTTCTTTAAAAAAAAATAAAAAAAAAAAAAAAAATAAATAAATAAATACTGTCTACTGATTGGCTGGCTTGCCTATAAGGCAAGCCCCTTTGGTTTCTTTTCCTAATATCCTGTCCCTAGCTTTTGACTGAGTGTGTAGGAGAGAGGTTGTGTGTTAGGAAGCTCTCTGAAAAAGGCCTCTTTGAGGGGAGTTTTCTTTTCTTTTGTGATTCTTTTTAGTTAGTTTAGTTGAATAAGAGTTTAGTTAGGTTTTATTTCTTTTTTTAGGGAAATTGGGTGAATTTTTAGTTGATTTTTACACTTTTAAGTTGAGCCCCAGGAAGCAGCAGCTTCTTGCCCAGCAAGGCTCACTTCCTGTGGGCTCCTTTCTCCAGTGCACACCCCTGACCCATCCCCCGCTGCTGGGTCTTTTTTCTACTTTGATTTCATTGAATTCTTTTATTTATTTTGAAAAACTTTTGTTTGGTGGGTGGTGGGGAAGATTATTTTCTGTTAGGTTAAGTTTATTTTTGAATTTAAGTTTATTTTTGAGGGAGAGAAGCAAGCAGCTGGGAGGGAAAGAATTTAAACATCTTTCATTACTGTTAACCTTCCCAGTGCCAGTGCATAGCACTGCAGCTCTCCCTCTTTCTTTTTGTTTAATAAGAAAAGTTCATTTAGTTTATTTATTTTGATTTGCTTTATTTAAGTTTAAAGCCCCAGGAGGCTTGAGTTTCTTCCCCAAAAAGGGCTCACCTCCTGAGGGCTTCCAACCCAGCAGCAGTCCCCTGACCCTTCCCCCACTCCTGGTGCTACTCAATTAGTTAATTGACTTCAGTTGTTTTGTTTTCTTTTCAACACTTTTTGGTTTGGTGGGTGGTGGGAAAATTATTTTATGTTTGTTTAAATTTCCTTTTCATTTTACTGTCCCTGAGGGAGAGATTAAAGCAGCTGGGAGGGACAGAGATTTAAAACACCTATTTTTCTGTTAACCCTCCCAGTGCCAGGTGCATAGCACTGCATCTCTCCCTCTCTCTCACCTCTCTCTTTAAAAAACAAACAAATATATATATATATATATATATATATATATAAATAAAAATTCCTTCCTTTTATTTTATTTCTTTCTTTGATTTAAAATGGGGAAGGGCATAAAGAGGCCTTAGGATCCCAAAGATGGAATAAGGGATCCTGGAAATACTAGCTGTAGCCCTGCTGTGTCCCAAGCAGCAAGCCCCAGACCTCAGGCTCCCTCTGCCTCTACTCAGGCTGCTCCTACTGGCACTGCCCCTGTAGCACCTACTATTACTAGATCTTTTGCACAAGTGGTTAGTGCCAGCCCCAGTCATGGCAACTCTGGGGGAGAGCAGCTATCTAGGAGGCATGGAGTCAGATGTATCATGTCTGGGGTTCACGGCATAGGGGCATATGTTAGGGCTGCAGCTGATGTTGTGAGCCCCTCTGCAGCTGTAGCAGCCAGCAAAATGTACGGCAAAGCTGTACTATTTTTACGTACGCTGGCTGCTGCACATACTTTGGTGCAGAGGGGGCTCACACTAGGGGGGACTTATATCCCTGTGTAACCCCTGGAAGGGATGGGCACACGACTTGTACTATCCAATGTGCCCCCCTTCCTACCAGACCCTTTGCTGCGCCCCCACTTGCAAGCCCTAGGGGAGTTAAAATCTAACATCACTAAGATTCCCCTGGGCTGCAAAGAGAGAGCACTCAAACATATGCTCTCTTTTAAGAGGCAGGCACAAGTTCTCCTGCCTCGGGGTGCAGATAGCATTGAGGGGTCCTTTGGGGTTCATTTTGAGGGGGTGCTGTACCGAATATTTTACAGCACAGAGGAAGTGAGGTGCTTTGCTTGTAAGGAGCTGGGGCATACACGCCAGAGCTGCCCCAAGGGGCAGCGTTCTAAAACATCAGCCCCAGCTCCAGTGCCAGTCGCAAGCACCTCACGTACAGCACCCAGCCCTGCTAAGACCACCGTGGCAGGGCCCTCAAAAGGGAAAGCCCCCCCTTCAGAGAGCTATAAGGAGGCTGTTCCAAAGCCCACCACCGCAGCCTCCATGCCTCCTTCCTCCCCACCAAAAACATCAGTAGCTGCAGCTACTTCTGATGCTGCAGCAAAAGGGAGGAAGGAGAAGAGTGTCACCACTACCCCCTGTGTTGCCGCTGCCCCGGTGCCATCCCCCCCACCCCAAGTATAAACACTTCAGCAAGTGTAGGGGATGAGGGGAGGGAGGAAAGATCTCAGCCCTCTAAAGAGGGCACGGGGAGCGGCGACACCTCCTCTTCTAAGGATGACGCCCCAAGGAAGAGGAAATATAAGACCAATAGGGGGACACTGGAGGAATGGGAGGAGCTTGTCTCCTATCCCTCCAAAGTAAAAAAGAGGAGCCATCCATAGCCTCCTCAAGTGGTGACATTGTCTGACCTGGCTATTAATCTCAGCCAGCCAGGTGCAGACCACACACCTCTCCCCCCAGACCTGGCGGGGGATAATGTGGCCAAGGGTCTGGGGAATGTGCAGGGGAATGAGGGTCTTCCTGAGGAGACAGGGGCAGACAGCCAGCCAATTCCTATGCAGCTTGTCTTGCCCCTGATGTATGAAGGGAGGCCCAATAAAGCCCCTGCAGAATGGGCAGTTAGTGTCCCTAAGGTGCTGAGCTTTTGGGGACCACAGTCAGCCTCTCCCTCCAGGGTCACTCTCCAGTGGCGACACTGGGGTAATACCAACTCCCCAGGATATGCCACTCCTGGAGGCGATAGACTTAAGCGTAATGCCCATTCAGGACCCTGTAGAGGAAAATCCAGGGGAGGGTGACGCAACAGGGGCAGTGGTAATGTAGGAGGGTGACCAAGCAGTCCCTCCTATTAATACCGTGGAGGTGACTGCTACAACCTCGGAGATCCCTCCTCCCACTTCAGCCACTGATCCCAACCTTAGCGTCATCCAAGCTGCGCAGGCGGCGGTGGAGAAGGCTGAGGAGGCATATAAGGCCTCCAAAGCTCCCCATGTCACCAAGCCGTCTGCCGTCGTTCAGCCAGCTACCCCTGAGTGTGCCCCTAGTACTAGCAAGGGGGCACAAGAATCCTCTCAGGGTTCAGTCGCGAAGGGTGTATTAGACCCCACTTCAATAACATCTAGAAGTGGGAGTGTTACGATCAAGCTGAGAAGGCTTACCCCCTTACAGGAGAAGTGGGTTTATAAAGTACTTAGCAAGGAGGAGCCCAGGGATGGCAGTGAGGCTTCTGCAGCCTCAATACCTACACCTAGCCCTGTCATCCCTGCCAAGGAAATAACAGCTTTCCTTGAGAGCACCCTTCGCGGACAAAATAAAAAGAAGGTGCGCCTGGCCCTTGAGAGGTGGAATGATCTGCCGTTAATCATCCACTCTCTCAGAGAATATCTTAGGGCCAGCAATAGGGCCAAGAACTTCGGGTCTGCTGAACATATCCGTGCCCGCAAGTTCTTAAATTTGTGTCTGTCCAATCAGGCCTCGCTAGGAGATGGGACGAAAGCACTTCCTGACACACAGTAATGGCTCTGAGCATCAGCACTCTTAATACCAATGGCTGTAAGGATGGGTTTCGCAGGTTCCAGGTACTCTCCTATCTACAGCAAGGGGGGTACTCTGTGAGCTTCCTGCAAGAGACGTATACCATTCCGGAGGCTGAAGCCAACTGGCATCTGGAGTGGCGAGGCAGGGTTTTCTTTAGCCACTTCACTTCGGCGTCATGTGGAGTGGTGACCCTGTTCTCAGAGTCCTTTCAGCCTGAGGTGCTGAGTGTGAAGGCTGTTATCCCAGGCCGTCTGCTGCATCTCCGGGTCCGGGAGCTAGGCTGCACGTTTAGTCTGCTGAACGTGTATGCACCCTCTGCAGGACCGGAGAGGGTGAGGTTCTTTGCTAGTTTGTCGACCTATCTGGAGTCGGTCGATGCGGATGAGTGTTTGATTATCGGGGGTGATTTCAACTGCACCCTCGAAGCTCTGGACCGTGTCGGGACAGAGCATTATCCACCATCCGCGTCGGCCTTGAGGGAGGTCATCACCCGCTACTCCCTGGTCGACATCTGGCGAGAGTAGCACCCAGGGGCATCAGACACTTTCACCTATGTCAGGGTGAGAGATGGTAGGGTGTCCCACTCCCGGATTGATAGGCTTTATATATCTAGCCACTACATGTCGCGGGCCTGATCCAGTGCCATTAGGTTGGCCCTGTTCACGGACTACAACTGTGTGTCCGTGAAGCTGTCGCCCATGTCATCGGCGACAAAAGCCGCCTATTGGCACTTCAACAATACCTTGTTGGAGGACGAGGGCTTTGCGGCATTGATCCGGGAGAGGTGGGCGGACTGGAGGGGTTTCAAGGGTGACTTTGCCACACTGATTCAGTGGTGGGACGTGGGCAAGGTGCACTTGAGACTCTTGTGTCAGGAGTATACTAGGGGTGTGAGCAGTCAGCGCAATGCCGAGATTGAGGCACTCCGGGGGGAGGTGCTTGGCCTCGAGCAAAGGCTGGCTGCTGAATCTAGGGATCAAGCCTTGCAGCGCGAATACGTAGAGAGGAAGGAGGTTCTCTGTCACCTGGAACGGCACCAGGCTAGGGGAGCCTTCGTGCAAAGCCGCTTGCGATTCCTTTGGGAGATGGATCGCGGCTCGCGCCTCTTCTACGGACTGGAGAAGAGGGGGGTAACCATAGACATATCACCTGTCTCCTTGCAGAGGACGGTGCCCCTCTTTTGGATCCGGAGAGCATCCGGGACAGGGCCCGTAGATTCTATGCCAACCTGTACTCTCCGGATCCCATCTCTCCAGATGCCTGCAAGGTGCTATGGGATGGGCTTCCAACGGTCAGCGAGGGTGGAAGAAAGAGGCTGGATCAGCCCATCTCTCTAGCTGAACTCTCTGAAGCCCTCAGTCTAATGCCCCATGGCAAATCTCCGGGGCTGGACGGACTGACCGTAGAGTTCTTCCAATTCTTTTGGGAGACTCTAGGACCTGATTTCCAACTGGTCCTAACGGAGGCCCTCGAGACTGGTGAGATGCCCCTTTCCTGTCGACGGGCAGTAATGGCCTTGCTGCCCAAGAAGGGGGATCTCCGCCTTATTGAAAACTGGCGACCAGTCTCGCTGCTCGGCACGGATTATAAGATCGTAGCCAAAGCTGTCACCTTAAGGCTCAGGTCCGTGCTGGCAGAGGTGGTCCACTTAGACCAGTCCTATTCAATCCCGGACCGGACCGTCTTTGATAATATCTTTCTGGTCCGGGATCTGCTCTGCTACGCCCACAAGACTGGTCTGTCACTCGCCCTTCTCTCACTAGACCAGGAGAAGGCGTTTGATAGAGTGGATCACAGATATCTCATAGCTACTCTGCATGCATACGGCTTTGGCCCACGCTTTGTGGGCTACCTTAAGACGCTGTATGCCTCTGCAGAGTGTTTAATTAAGATCAACTGGTCCCTAACGGCACCCCTGGTATTTGGACGAGGAGTACGGCAGGGATGCCCCTTGTCTGGACACCTATATGCACTAGCCATCGAGCCCTTCCTATGTCTGTTAAGGAAGAGGCTCACAGGGCTGGTGCTGAAGGAGCCAGACATGAGGGTGGTCCTTTCTGCATATGCCGATGATGTACTCCTCGTGGCCCAAGACCTAGTTGATCTGGAGTGGGCTAAAGAATGCCAAGAGGTTTATACAGCTGCCTCTTCTGCTCAGATCAACTGGTCCAAATGCACAGGCCTTTTAGAGGGTCCCATACAGGTAGACTCCCTGCCTCCCACCTTCCGTAACATCAAGTGGGAGGCTACAGCTTTGAAATACCTTGGAGTCTACCTGTCCGCTGCGAATCCCACAGTCCCTGCACACTGGAAAGAACTAGAGGAACGAGTCCTCTCTCGGATGGGACTGTGGAGGGGTCTTGCGAAAGTGCTTTCCCTAAGGGGGAGGGCTTTGGTGATCAACCAGCTGGTGGCCTCGCAGCTATGGCACCGGCTGATCAGCCTTAGCCCGACCCCCGAGTTCATCAGCAAAATCCAGAGAATGCTGCTGGACTTTCTCTGGATGGGGAGGCACTGGGTCTCTGCGGGTGTGAAGTGCCTCCCACTGGGAGAGGGCGGTCAAGGAGTGGTGTGCATACGCACTCAAGTGCACACCTTCCGCCTCCAGTACCTGCAGAGATACCTGTACGCAGACCCTTCACCGCAGTGGTGCGCACTGGCCTCCAGCTTCTATCGCCAGTTGCGCAATATGGGGTATGACCGGCAACTATTCATCATCAAGCCTGAGGGGTTTGGGAGCGACCTCTCAGTGCTGCCGGCATACTACCGGGAAACCCTCAAGGCCTGGAGCATGGTCTCCGTGTCAAGGCAGGGCACAGCGCAGGGGGCAGACATTCTAGCGGAGCCCCTGCTATATAATACAGCTGTGGGGGCTCGGATGTTGGAAGCCCCTAGCATATGTCGTCGCCTTCGCCAAGCACGGATGACCGGAGTCGGGGATCTCCTGGACTATGAACAGGCTGACTGGGTGGAGCCCGATGTGCTTATGCACCGTATGGGTTTCCATAGTCCCAGAGTTCCGTACCGTTTGCTCCTGGAGATCAAGCTTGCCATCCACCCCGACTCGCGCACCTTCATTGACGAGGCCTTACAGGCAGGAGAGCCACATCTACTTGTGGAACCCTCGCCTCCGGCTGTAAGCATACAACCAAAGCCTCGTCAGTCCCCCTTGGCTTCTCCAGCCCCCAACTTAAGCCGGTTGGGGGTGATACCCTCGGCATGTTTCCGTGGCATGCCGAGGAAGAGGCTGTATTCCCTCGTGCTCCACACAGTGCACTTCCTCGCCCTCGTCGGTCGCCCAGACACCATCTGGCGGCGAGTGCTTGATGTGGGCGAGAGACCCCGGTGGAGGGCACTCTATTCCACCTTGGTGCCCAGACCCATCGGGGATTTGAGTTGGAGAGTGCTCCATGGTGCACTGAGCACGGGGGAGTACCTGGCCCGTTTCACGGACTCTCCTGCCACCTGTCCTTTCTGTGGCAGGGGCGAGTCAGTTTTTCATATTTATGTCACATGTAGCCGACTGCAGCCCCTCTTGTCATTCCTGAGGGGACTCCTCCTGCAGTTCTGGCTGCACTTCTCCCCACACCTCTTCATTTTTGGGCGCACGGTGTCTCGGACAAGTAGGGCTGAGGACCTCCTCATAAACCTGCTCCTGGCACAGGCTAAGATCGCCATTTATGTGACCAGGAAGCAGGTGCTGTCAGGGGAGGTTCCGATGACGCCTGAATATTTGTTCCGGGCATTTGTGCGCTCCCGTATCCGAGCAGAGTACACCCAAGCCCTTGCCACTGGGAGTATGTCATCTTTTACCTCCCAGTGGGCCTTCAATGGTGTGCTCTGCTCGGTGTCCCCCCATCTGGACTCATTTCATTTAACATTTCACATATAAGTTACCTTCATTTTTTGTTACAGACCATTTTTTTTCAACTTTCTGTTTGTGACCTTTCTGGGTGCTGGGGTACGCAGCGTACTAAATAATGGCGTGCTGTTTGCCCCTCTGGCGCTCAGGGGATTAAAGTTTATTTAAAAAAAATAAAAATGTTGCTCTACTGATTGGCTGGCTTGCCATAAGGCAAGCACCTTGCATTTCTTTTCTTAATATGCTGTACCTAGATTTTGACTGAGGTTGTAGGAGAGAGGTTGTGTGTTAGGAAGCTCTCTGAAAAAGGCCTCTTTGAGGGGAGTTTTCTTTTCTTTTGTGATTCTTTTTAGTTAGTTTAGTTGAATAAGAGTTTAGTTAGGTTTTATTTCTTTTTGGGGAAAATTGAGTGAATTTTTAGTTGATTTTTGCACTTTTAAGTTGAGCCCCAGGAAGCAGCAGTTTCTTGCCCAACAAGGCTCACTTCTTGTGGGCTCCTTTCTCCAGAGCACACCCCTGACCCATCCCCTGCTGCTGGGTCTATTTTCTACTTTGATTTCATTTGATTCTTTTATTTATTTTGAAAACACTTGTTTGGTGGGTGGTGGGGAAGATTATTTTCTGTTAGTTTAAGTTTATTTTTTAATTTAAATTTTATTTTGAGGGAGAGAAGCAAGCAGCTGGGAGGGAAAGAATTTAAACATCTTTCATTACTGTTAACCCTCCCAGTGCCAGTGCATAGCACTGCAGCTCTCCCTCTTTCTTTTTGTTTAATAAGAAACGTTGTTTTAGTTTATTTCCTTTGATTTGTTTTATTTAATTTCATAGCCCCAGGAAGCTTGAGCTTCTTCCCCAGAAAGGGCTCACTTCCTGTGGGCTTCCAAACCCAGCAGCACTCCCCTGACCCTTCCCCCACTCCTGGTGCTACTTAATTAGTTAATTGATTTCAGTTGTTTTGTTTTCTTTTCAACACTTTTTGGTTTGGTGGGGGGTGGAAAATTATTTTATGTTTGTTTAACCCCTTAGGGACCCTTGACGTACCAGGACCGTCATGGTCCTTGAACTACTCAAGGACTGATGACGGTCATGGTACGTCACGTACTTTTTACTTACAGCGCTCTACCGGGAGCGCTGTAAGTAAAAATAGGGCATGAAATAGACCGCTCCAAGATCGGAGCGATCTCTTTCAAGCCCCATAGTGACGCGCCGATACACGTGACAGGTCACGTGTACCAGCGCGTCAAATTACCCCATGCGGTCGTTATGGGACGGAAATGTTCCATAACCTCCGGTCCTTAAGGGGTTAAGTTTCCTTTTCATTTTACTGTGTCTGAGGGAGAGATAAAAGCAGCTGGGAGGGACAGAGATTTAAAACACCTATTTTTCTGTTAACCTTCCCAGTGCCAGGTGCATAGCACTGCATCTCTCCCTCTCTCTCACCTCTCTCTTTAAAAAAACAAAACAAAACAAAAAAAATATATATAAATAAAATTCCTTCCTTTTATTTTATTTCTTTCTTTGATTTAAAATGGGGAAGGGCATAAAGAGGCCCCAGGATCCCAAAGATGGAATAAGGGATCCTGGAAATACTAGCTGTAGCCCTGCTGTGTCCCAAGCAGCTAGCCCCAGACCTCAGGCTCCCTCTGCCTCTACTCAGGCTGCTCCTACTGGCACTGCCCCTGTAGCACCTACTATTACTAGATCTTTTGCACAGGTGGTTAGTGCCAGCCCCAGTCATGCCAACTCTGGGGGAGAGCAGCTATCTAGGAGGCATGGAGTCAGATGTATCATGTCTGGGGTTCGCGGCATAGGGGCATATGTTAAGGCTGCAGCTGATGTTGTGAGCCCCTCTGCAGTTGTAGCAGCCAGCAAAATGTACGGCAAAGCTGTACTGTTTTTACGTACGCTTAAGTACATACTTTGGTGCAGAAGGGGCTCACACTGGGGGAGACTTATATCCCTGTGGAACCCCTGGAAGGGATGGGCACACGACTTGTACTATCTAATGTGCCCCCCTTCCTACTGGACCCTTTGCTGCGCCCCCACTTGCAAGCCCTAGGGGAGTTGAAATCTAACATCACTAAGATTCCCCTGTGCTGTAAAGAGAGAGCACTTAAACATGTGCTCTCTTTTAAGAGGCAGGCACAATTCCTCCTGCCTCGGGGTGCAGATAGCATTGAAGGGTCCTTTGGGATGTTGGAAGCCCCTAGCATATGTCGTTGCCTTCTCCAAGCACGGATGACCCGAGTCGGGGATCTCCTGGACTATGAATGGGTGGAGCCAGATGTGCTTATGCACCGTATGGGTTTCCATAGTCCCAGAGTTCTGTACCGTTTGCTCCAGGAGATCAAGCTTGCCATCCACCCCGACTCGCGCACCTTCATTGACGAGGCCTTACAGGCCGGAGAGCCACATCTACTTGTTGAACCCTCGCATCCGGCTGTAAGCATACAACCAAAGCCTCGTCAGTCCCCCTTGGCTTCTCCAGCCCCCAACTTAAGCCGGTTGGGGGTGATACCCTCGGCATGTTTCCGTGGCATGCCGAGGAAGAGGCTGTATTCCCTCGTGCTCCACACAGTGCACTTCCTCGCCCTCGTCGGTCGCCCAGACACCATCTGGCGGCGAGTGCTTGACGTGGGCGAGAGACCCCGGTGGAGGGCACTCTATTCCACCTTGGTGCCCAGACCCATCGGGGATTTGAGTTGGAGAGTGCTCCATGGTGCACTGAGCACGGGGGAGTACCTGGCCCGTTTCACGGACTCCCCTGCCACCTGTCCTTTCTGTGGCAGGGGCGAGTCAGTTTTTCATATTTATTTCACATGCAGCCGACTGCAGCCCCTCTTGTCACTCCTGAGGGGACTCCTCCTGCAGTTCTGGCTGCACTTCTCTCCACACCTTTTTATTTTTGGGCGCACAGTGTCCCGGCACAGTAGGGCTGAGGACCTCCTCATAAACCTGCTCCTGGCACAGGCTAAGATGGCTATCTATATGTCCAGGAAGCAGGTACTGTCAGGGGAGGTTCCAATGACGCCTGAAGCTTTATTCCGGGCATTTGTGCACTCCCGTATCCGAGCAGAGTACACCCAAGCCCTTGCCACTGGGAGTATGTCATCTTTTACCTCCCAGTGGGCCTTAAATGGTGTGCTCTGCTCGGTGTCCCCCCATCAGGATTCATTTCTGCTCATACTTCATCTTTAAGTTATTTTTATGTTACAGTTAGTTTTCTCCGGGTTCTTTCTATGTCCCTTTGGGTGCTGGGGGTGCGCGGCGTGTTAATTAATGGCACGCTGCTTGCTCCTCTGGCACTCAGGGGGTTAATGTTTATTTAAAAAAAAAAAAAAAAATGACTTTTATGTTGCAGTTCAGTTTTTCTTCTTTCTTTTCTGACCTCTTGGGTGCTGGGGGTGCGCGTCGCGTTGAATGATGGCGCGCTGTTTGCTCCTCTGGCACTCAGGGGGTTAATGGTTATTTAAAAAAGAAAAAAAAAATTCCATTTGTTAATTGGCTGGCTTGCCTATACGGCAAGCACCTTTCTTTTCTTTTTCTAATATCCTGTACCTAGATTTATACAGGCCTACACAGGTGATTGTTCGAAAACCCCCACCCTTAATTAATTACACACTCCCAGAACCAACAACCTTTTGAACTTTAACCCTTTAACCTTCTTACTGCAGGTTAGGATATGAACCCAAAATCAGTATATTATAACACTTTTCCAATGCTGTGATGTCCTAACTGTTCACTTATTCCACAGCACACTATTTGTGAGCAAATGACTTCGACATTATCAAGTTACACAGGATTGCTATGAAGTTTAATTGTCCATATCCATGTAACCAGGATTACAAATATACCCAGCAACATTGGGGTTGTTTTTTATTTCATCTTTATCAGTGAATAAAAACTGAAAATAATTAATAACATTTTCTTTATTTGACCAGTTCCATTTACTAAATTTTCAAGTCCATCTGTTTGACTGGTTCCATCAATCCACTCATTCTTTTTATTTATTTATCTATTCCATTTATATTTGTGAATTTGGACTGGAAACTATTAATAATAAGGTATTTGCTTGTCTGGTTTCATTTACCCATTCAATAAGCTCATTCATTTAACTAGTTTCAGCAATTTTATTTATATCATTTATCATTTGGTTTCACCAATCATCCAATACAGCTGACCAGTTTTGTTAACCCATTCATAGTTTTCAGTATACCACTGACTGTATTCACCATTGTATCCTAGTACTTTTATACACATATGGTGCTTTTAAGCATAATGGTGGTCTTTACACTTATCTGTATATACTAGTCAAATTGCATGTTCATTCAATTCACTCAGTAGACTAATATGAACGAGCCTACTGCTTCTTTATGGTGTTCAGTTCATACTAAATGAGCATTAGTACCATGTTAGCCGTAGAAATACAGGAGGCAAATCTAGTCGTTCATAACTTCTTTGGCTAACTAGACAGATTTAGGGTGCAAGCTTTCAGAACCTCTTAGGTCTCTTTCTCAGGCATGTTATACAGATAAATATGAAAACATCTCTCATATATTATCAAAGTTTCCCATAGAGGCTAAGTTTTCCTGTGCTCCCTACCTCTCTACGGCCGCCGGCCAGCATGGCATCTGGCCACTTCCTCATTGCTGACATCAGGTAACAGGCACTAGCACGGACGCCTGTTTATGGGCCTATTCTGGGTGGCCTAATTGGGTCCCTCCTCCTCCTGCTCCTGCTCCTTTATAAATCTCCTTGGGCCTGGGAGTCATTGCCCTTATGTGGTGTTCCTGCTCATTACTCTTGCTCTCTGTTGTGACTCGTGTTTGCCTGAGAATCTCGCTCTGTGTATGACACCGGCTTGACCGACTACCCACACATTGGTTCTGACCTGTGGTTCTGGCTGACTACTCACTCTGTGTAAGACCCCGGCTTGTCCGACTATCCACATTGGTTCTGACCTGTGGCTCTGGCTGACCACTCACTTTGTGTATGACCCCAGCTTGCCTGACCAGTGGTCCTGGCTACTACCCACTCAGTGTAGCCTCCGGTTGCCTTTCCTGTGAGCCTGGTTAATTTCGTTCCTTGTAGTCCTCGGTTTGCCTGACCAGTGGCCCGGGCTCCTACTCGCTCAGCATAGTCTACGGTTGACTGACCAGTGGCCTGGTTACTCTTGCTTCGTGTAGTCCCTGGCTTGTCTGACCTGTGACTCTGGCTGCCTACTCGCTCCCTACACTACCTGCTTGCCTGACCTGTAGTCTCGATGTCTCCTGGCTCTGGTCTGCTCTCGCTCTCTGTTGCCTCAGTTCGCAGACCAAGTGGTGACTTACATATATTCTACCAATCTTCTGTTGTCCCACTTGGGCAGCCTCCCTAGTCTTGAGATCTTGAGTAGTGCAGTGCACAGCACAGCGTGCAGCTCCGAAGGGACCTTGGGTCCTATTTGCATATGTCTAGGCTTCTTTGTGGGCTCTACCGTTATTGCTGTTATAAAAAATAAAGGTGGTTATATTTTATCTTTGTGTCTGTCCTTTGCCCGATTACCGTGACAGTACATAAGGGCCATGTCTAATGAAGGTACATTCAGTTCACCTAATCAGAGCATCCTGTCCAGGATGGGTTCTCAAAACCAGATAATTGACCACTTGTCTTTTACTATATAGACACTGTTAAATTGCATGGACCACCTAGACCGCTTTGCTCCGCAACCAGTGGCATCCCCAGCACCTGCACCATTTGTGGCTACTACCTCTGAAGCTGGCATAAGTAGAGTGTTGTCTGGCTCCTCTCCTCTACCCCAAAGATACGATGGGAAACCTACGATGTGTAGGGAGTTCCTCAATCAGCTGGGAATTTTTTTTGGAGATGGTACCACATGCATTTTCTACTGAGCGAAGTAAGGTGGTATTCCTGATCTCCCTCCTATCGGGTGAGGCATTGCCCTGGGCCAATCCACTATGGGAGACGGAATTTGTGGCCTCCTTTCAGAGAGTTTTTGATGTTTGGGTGCGCAACCTCCACCGCCAAACAATTTATAACAATACGGTAGGGCGCACATACAGTAGCAGACTACGCTATTGAGTTACGTACTCTGGCAGCGGAGGTAGGATGGAACAATGAAGCATTAGTTGCCGCATTCTCCCAGGGCTTATGTGACGCAATTAAAGACGAGGCAGCAGCCAGAGACCTGCCTGGTGATCTGGAGGAGCTCATCTCAGTCATCATCTTGATTGATATACGAATCCATGAAAGGCCTTCGATTAAGGAACAAGGTCATAAGACCTTGCCTCTGTTGGCACCTAGTTTCTTACTCCCACCCTGTCCTCCCTCACCTCTCATGCCTCCTAATTTTGACCCTGCCAGGGTGGAAACTATGCAGCTAGGCTTCACGCACCGTTCGGAGGAGGAGAGGGCTCGGCACGGGGGGGGGGCTTTTGCTTATACTGTGGAGAGCCGAGTCATGTGTTGCGTGCTTACCTTGTACGGCCGGGAAAACGTTTGCACCTAGGGTCAAGTGGGGGACAGACCCTGGGTGGCATTTCACAGTCCCCAGAGAGAATTCTGGACAAATCTATTCTCGAAGCTGTACTATCTTGGGCCGAGTCTTCAGTGGTGGCTCCAGCACTACTGGACTCGGGGGCCGCAAGGTTTTTCATTGATGAGAACTTCGTGGTCAAACACTATTCCTTTGCTGCCTCGCTCCCCTCCGTTGGCTATTGAGGCTATCAACGGCAGACTCCTACAGCCGGCACACGTTACTCGTGAGACTCACCCTTTGTCTCTAGGGGTAGGGGCACTCCATGTGGAGACACAGCAGTTCCAGGTGATACATTCTCCCCATCATGCCCTCATTCTTGGTTTTCCCTGGTTGCAAACTCACAACCCTAGAATTAACTGGCAGACCTATGATATCCTGTCATGGTCACCTCTATGTAGTAATAAATCTTGCCTCCAGCAGCCTATGAGAATATTGCGTACCTCTACCTCGTTACCTAATGAGTACCAGTCCTACAAAGAGGTATTTAATAAGGTAGAGGCCAGTATATTGCTGCCACACAGGCCTTATGATTGTACAGTTAATCTGGTACCAGGGGCCAGACCTCCTAGGGGCAGAGTTTATCCCTTGTCGGTAGAGGAGAACAAGACCATGGAGGATTATGTGGAGGACGCTCTAGCCAGGGGCATTATCTGGAAGTCTTCCTCCCCTGCAGGCACAAGCTTCTTTTTCATTAAGAAGAAGGGTGGGGAGATTAGACCATGCATTGATTTCAGGGGCCTAAATAAGCTGATGATAAAGAACGCTTATCCAATTCCGTTGATCACGGAGCTATTCGATTGCATCAAAGGCTCAACTGTTTTCACGAAACTGGACTTGAGGGGCGCATACAATTTGGTGCGAATAAGAGAGGGTGATGAATGGAAGACAGCGTTTAACACCCGGAGCGGGCACAATGAGTATTTGGTAATGTCTTTCGGATTGTGTAACGCCCCTGCTGTCTTCCAGGAGATCATTAATGACATTTAAGAGACCTACTTCAGAGTTGCGTTGTAGTATATTTGGATGATATACTCATCCACTCTCCCACCTTGGAGGCACATAGAGCAAATGTATCACTGGTTCTACAACTGCTAAGAGAGAACAAGTTTTTCTGCAAACTTGAGAAGTGTGAATTCCACAAATCCCAGGTGATCTTCTTGGGATACTTGATTTCATCCAATGGCCTGGCCATGGATCTGCAAAAACTGTCTGCTGTCTTGCAGTGGCCACTTCCCGTGGTGCTACGACCCATACAGAGGTTCCTGGGCTTCACTAATTATTATAGGAAGTTCATACAAAACTTTTCCTCAGTTGTGAAACCACTCACAGATATGACTCAGAAGGGCGCAAATCCTTCATTCTGGGCACCTGAAACGATTCAGGCCTTCATGGACTTGAAGTCCGCCTTTGTGAAGGCCTCAATATTCTCCCACCCAAATCCCACCCTACTGTTTACCCTGGAGGTGGATGCCTCGGAATCTGGTGTAGGCTCTTTGCTGTCCCAGCTCGCGACCCCAGGGAGACCATTGCTGCCTTGAGTTTTTTCCTGAAGAAACTATCAAAGGCTGAGAGTGTATATGATGTGGGTGATTATGAATTACTCGCTATCATCCTGGCCTTGAAAGAATAGCTTTATCTGTTGGAGGGCACGACTGTTCCAATCCTGATACTGACCGATCACAAAAACCTCACATATTTGTCGGAGGCTAAGAGGTTGTCTTCACGTCAGGCCAGATGGGCCTTATTCCTTTCGAGGTTTAATTTTGTGGTTTCTTACCCGTCTGGCACCAAAAATATTAGAGCAGATGCTCTCTTTCGACAATTGAGGCCGAGTCCCAGGAGGAGTCTCCTCTGGTGCCTATTATTTCTCCTAACCTCATCCTGGCTACGCATACCAGTATTACACCTCCGCTGGGTAAGGAGATTTTGGCTGCTCAAGCTTCCGCCCAAGCGGAGAAGCCTAATGGGAAATATTTCATGCCCGAATCCCTCCGTACCAGATTACTACAGATGTACCATTCCTGTAAGGTCGCAGGACATGTTGGTAGAGACCAGCTGATATGGTCTATGACCAGACTCTTTTGGTGGCCCAGCTTGAGGGCAGATTGTTCCACATTTGTTGCCACATGTTCCACTTATGCGCGGACCAAGATTCCTAGATACCTGCAGGTTGGCCTCCTGCAGCCCATTCCTAATGGGGAGTGTCCATGGTCTCACTTGTCGATAGACTTTATGGTAGAGTTGCCTGTTTCGGAGGGTTACACTGTCATCCTGATGATTGTGGACAGATTCTTTCGAGGCTCAGAATATTCCTGCTCTGGAGAAGCACTTGAGGACGCCCCGCTCCACATGGGTACGGGTTCAGAGATCCCTACAGAGTTCCACATTGCACTATAAAAGACAAGCTGACCATAGACGGCTACCGGCTCCAGTGTTCCAGGTGGGGGAGAGAGTATGGCTGTCCTCACGCAATCTCCATCTCCAGGTGCCTTGTAAAAAGCTGGCTCCCCTATTTGTGGGACCCTTTCGGGTTCTCCGCAGGATTAACCCTGTAACCTATGCCCTTGAACTCCCTGGTAATATGTTCATCTCCAATTCTTTCCATGTGTCGCTACTGAAACCATTGGTCTGTAACATATAAACTACTGCTCCTGTCCACCCCAGACCTGTCCAAGTGGGGGACCATGAAGAGTATGATGTACAAAGTATTTTGGATACTCGCAGGGTCAGAGGCCAGGTACAATATCTGGTGCATTGGAAAGGATATGGACCTGAGGAGCGTTCCTCGGTCGCTAAGTGAGATCTACATGCACCAGCCCTTCTCCGTGAATTCCACTCCCACTCTGTCTCTAGTGCTGGTCCTCTTCCGTGGGGGAGAGGTCGTTAAGGGGGGGGGGATACTATCACAGTCTCCCTTAGAGGCTAAGTTTTCCTGTGCTTCCTACCTCTGTATGGCCGCCGGCTGGCATGGCCTCTGGCCACTTCCTCATTGCTGACATCAGGTAACAGGCACTAGCACAGACAACTGTTTATGGCCCTATTCTGGGAGACCTAATTGGGCCCTGTCTCCTTCTGCTCCTCTATAAACCTCCTTGGGCCTGGCAGTCATTGCCCTTACATGATGTTCCTGCTAGTTACTCTTGCTCTTTCCGTTATGACCCGTGTTTGCCTGAGAATCTCACTCTGTGTATGACTTCGGCTTGTCTGGCTACCCACATTGGTTCTGACCTGTGGTTCTGGCTGACTACTTGCTCTTTGTATGACCCCGGCTTGTCTGACTACCCATATCGGTTCTGACCTGTGGCTCTGGCTGACTACTCGCTCTGTGTATGACCCCAGCTTGCCTGACCAGTGGCCCTGGCTACTACCCACTCAATGCAGCCTCCGGTTGCCTTTCCTGTGGGCCTGGTTACTTTTGCTCCTTGTAGTCCTCGGTTTGCCTGACCAGTGGCCCTGGCTCCTACTCGCTCAGCATAGTCTCCAGTTGCCTGACTAGTGGCCTGCTTACTCTCGCTCCGTGTAGTCCCCGGATTGTCTGACCTGTGACTTTGGCTGCCTACTCGCTCCCTACACTACCTGCTTGCCTAACCTGTAGTCTCGTGTCTCCTGGTTCTGGTCTGCTCTCACTCTCTGTTGCCTCAGTTCGCAGACCAAGTGGTGACTTACACATATTCTACCATTCTTCTGTTGTCCCACTTGAGCTGCCTCCCTAGCCTCAAGATCTTGAGTAGTGCAGTGCACAGCACAGTGTGCAGCTCCAGAGGGACCTTGGGTCCTATTTGCATTTGTCTGGGGTTCTGTGTGGGCTCTACCATTATTGTTGTTATAATAAATAAAGGTGGTTATATTTTATCTTTGTGTTTGTCCTTTTTTGCCTGATTACCGTGACATATACAAGTACATATTGCATTGTGCATGGAAAGCAGATAAGGAAGCTCAGTCCAGTCTCTGGTTCTTTGATCAGTCAATGGTAGAGGAGAGTGCTGTAAATTGCAGTCTTCCTCTGAGGGGTCCAAGGTATTTACGATCCCAGGGGTACTGTTGTAAAGATTAATCCACAATGTGATAATGTTTCAAGAAGTTGCTGTCTTTATTCAAACCATAATTCAAAGCTTTAAACTGGATCATTAATATTACCTCCCATATTTTTCTCTCTCTCTATTAGTGTGAAACAGTCCCATCAGTGGTCAATTTAATGTCCCTGACACTGTGTCCGTTTTGGCAAAAATTGTTCTCCCACTGGTGTCCCTGTCTTATTGTTCACACTGGATCTGTGGGAATTAAACTATTCTTTGATTAAAGGGATAGTAAAGTAACTATATAAATGCATATCTGATTATTCATTATATATTTGCATAATGCTCTGTAGTGTTCTAAACATCCCTATCAGTGCAGTTTGATTGTTATTATACTGTAAAGTTTCCCCCCTTTTCCCTATGTCACTCTTCTTCTACTCAGCTTTGAAAGCCAGTCCGGACAGATTGCAATGAGGGACAATCTTGTCTCCATCTGTATAAGGAAACTCTGCCCCCCTTGATGAAAGGGAGCAGGATTTTCCTTATGCTGACACAAGATTATCCCTTATTGCGGTTGATCTGGACCAGCGTTCAGATCTGAAGGGAAGAAGAGTGACAGAGAAAATGGGAGATGGGGAAAACTTTACAATAAAATTAAAATCAAATTACTCTGATTTGGATGCTTGGAACAGTACGAAGCATTATAAAAATGTATAATTAATAATCAGATGTGCATTTATACCATTATATTGCTATCACTTTAATCAAAAGAAGAGTGGCATAGGAAAAAAGGGCGGGAGGAGGAAACTTTACAGTAAAATTACAATCAAACTACATTGTACGGAGCATTATAAAAATGTATAATGAATAATTGGATATGCCTTTATATAGTTATATTACTATCTAAGTATTACATTTCACTTATTTTATCCATATTCATGTTTCAGTTTTTATAAGGGAATTGTTGGTGTTTATATGACACACATCTGTGGTCTGTGGGAATTATTATGTGTATTTGGGGTTTATTCCCCATGTCTGAGAGGCTGAGTCATCGTTGTTGGCCCATTGAAAACAGATGTGTGTCTTTATTTAGGTTTTATTTCTTTTTTTGTAAAGAGCACTGGTATTTTATTCACATTGCATTTCTACGGTCTTTTGGAATGGTGTGGCATTGAGAGGGTTGACTGTTGCCTTTTACGGTGACGTGCCTGCCAATTGATGCTATGGTGGTACACTGACGGCAAATCCTAACATTACATTTTTGCTCTCCAGTTTTATATAATATAGTTATGGCGAGGTGGGCTGCTATTTATATGTTTTTTTTATCTGCTGTCCTGTGAAGCCCGTCCTGACATCAGCGATTGAACAGTGGGTTGGTTGCCCATACATGTATATTTGAGTTGTAAGCTGGCACATATTGTCAAATAGAGTTAGAGCCATATTACTTGAATATTTTATAATTTTTAATAAAATTATCTATATTTGGATATATCCTGTAGTATATTCTCTTTAAATGTACATCTGTTATAATAGTAAAGTTGCTCCAAACTAGTTTATGAATTTTGGATTTTTTTATATTTTATAGTGGGAATTTTGTTTGTTGTAGAAGCCATTCACCAACATTAAAGGCATATTTGTTTGTTTTTTTTCTTCATTTTATGAGGAACAAAGTGTTACAGAAGACCCCTGAAGCCCTTTACCCATGCTCAGTCACAGCTAAGATACCGCCAATATATGTGGTGGGGTGGCTCTCCAGCTATTGCACTGAATCACTGTGTGTCCCTCAAAGGCATCCTTCAACTGCAGCAAGTAAGGTTAGAAGATGCCCTGTTTTGTCCACTGGAATTAACCTGGTGCAGCAAAAAATGACAATATTTCTGTCTCAGCCCCATACAAAATGACCACTGTGCATGCCCTTTTCCTTAAAGGCACCATCGACCCATAACAAAGCCTGACGCAAAAAAAGAATAGAGTGCAGAACTAGCAATTTTACCAAAGATCATTCTGAATGTGGCTGCTTTATAGAGAGACAGGACATACTGGAAGCCTCTTCAGTCTTCAGGATCCTATATACATATATCACTCTCAGGCAAGCCAAGCAGACAAAACATTTTTCCTCTATCAGAGCCAGCCACCCTCCAGTGGGCCTAGGTCCTGTATAATCTACACTGGTTCAAACAAACAAGGAAGCTAGAGATAAGAGTCTGGCTAATGAGGGTTTACATGGCCCCATATAATTAAAATAAAAAATAAGGATAAGGGAATCTTTACCCTGAAGCACCTTTGTTGAAGTCACTTTTGAAAGTGAGCATTACTGGTGGTGGTGAACTGGAGTAGGGAAGAAGTCTCAGCCTCCAAAAAGCAAGTGCCCTGCCATCCTGGAGGGAAAATACTTCACCCCATAGTTCCCGTGTGCCACAATGGACAAAAGAGAAATACACACATGGACCCTAGCAGCCAATATTGAGCATTCAGCTCCTAACTGTATTTGAGTTTGACATCTTTGCTCAAGTACATTCCTAGCAAAATGCCTCCCCGCAAACTTCAAGCACAACCTCCATGGCTTGTACATGCTTCATGGCCTCACACATTCCTTGACCAAACCCTCACTGGGTATCTATAGTACCATCGGGGTTACCAACTTAGCCTGCAACAAGGGATTGCATGCCCAAGTCAAAGCTGAATAGATTAACATTTCGGAAAAAATGATTTGTCATTTTCTTGTCAGTATGCCTCACAGTAAAAACCACTTGTATTCCCTTCCCAACGTGCAAATAATTGATAATGAATAAAACATTCAATTATGCACATTTTTTTCTCAAACATTAACTACTTGTTTTTTTGTTTTTTTTATGTAGTTCCTCATACATAAAGGGATATTTGTGTACTTACCAATAAAGTATTTTTGTCTTAGTTCATGTCAAACACAGGGCAGGGCACTTGCCTTGAAAGGCTCTCAGAGATAGAGAATCCCTCCCTTCTTCACTCTAATCCAGTCTAATACAGTTTTAACGTATAGCAAAGATCTAATAAAACATAAATAAAACATGAAAGAAAATCCCCTAGAGAACCCTCTGCCTGGGACTCAAACAGCTGTTTTTTCTCTGAGGGGAAAAAGGGATTCATCAGTAAGTACATAAAAATACCCATTTCTCTTAAGACCTATGTGGATCACAGGAACTATGGGGATATACCAAAGCATTCACTAAGATTCCAGGGTGGGAAATAAAAGAGAAACTGATGAAGGAACATTTAAGGGGCTCTGAAGTTACCAGAACCTCTTGTAGTTTAACCACAGGAACCAAACGGATAGCAGAAAACATGTGCCGGATAGAAAATTGGCATTCCCGGGTCCTCACAACTGAACACTTATGCACAAAATCTACCGCACAATGTTGAACACTCCCGTTGTAGTTAAAAACAAGAACATTTTATTACAAATTATAAAACAAGTACTTATCCATATCCGTGACTCAAATTATTTGATCTCCTCAGTTATCTGGAGTGGCTTAGACATCAACGCGTTTAGCGTATTACAGCTTAATCATGATGACAACATCTAAGGTGTTAGCGTTCACTTTTAAATTCCATTCACCCAAAAGAATCTGAGTCTCCAGGAGTCACATAGTACGAGTGCCGATTAGTACAACCATCCCAGATGTATAGAATACAAACAATTAACCCTCAATATATAGCTCTAGACAGAAACTGCCTGGACACCTATTTGCAAGATACATTGTGTCCAACCAGCACTCCAAACAAGTAAACTACCAAAGACCCCACGATTCAACAGATAAAATGAGCAAAGTAATATGTTAAAATGTTAAAAATGCTAGTAAATCATAAATATAAACGCAGCCGAATAGGCATAGCACCATAGAATAACAAACCAGACCTGAAACCCGTTTGCAAGGATACACAATAGTATCAATAATCACTATGCATATATCTCCATTGTTAGACACAAACAATAATAAAAATAAAAAATCCTGAAATAACAAAAAACAAACACACCACAAACATCTTAAAATAATATCACATATTGAGTGATTCTTATTACAGAAACGTTTAAATATGGGCAATAAAAATTGTCCATAATGTATCACTAAATCAAGCCTCAAACAACAGTGGGGAGTGACAATAATAACCCCCCTCAGTGGGACCAATTTTTCTTAATAACAAAATAGTCATACCCAGTAAAAAGTCTCCTGACTCCTGATAAATACAAATTAATACAAAAAGATAGATCATAAACATTCCTATCAATAAGAAATCGTCGTCTCCCTACATAAACCTTACACATAACTGGAGAAGTCATATTCTCGATTTAAACCTGCTGGAAATCTAGATCTCAACCAAAAAATCCAGAAGAACTCCCTCTTTGATAAGAGCTCCTCTATATCTCCACCCTCACTCCTAAATTGACTCTCTCAATACCTTGTATTTGTTGTAAATCACTATTCTTGTTGTGATGAACTTCAAAATTATTTGCCACTGTAGATTTAAGAACCCCACATCGTATATCACTAAGGTGTTCATTGATACGTTCTCGCAGTGGTCTACTAGTTTTTCCTACATACTGTTTATTACAAGCAACACAGGTAAGTAAATAGATGACATTTTTAGTATTACAATTTATATATTGTCTAATCTCAAACTTTACCCGTGACACTTGATTTAAAATTTCTCAAGACCACAATCTTAGAACATAATTTATACCTGGCTCCTCCACATTTATTCATACCTACAGTTGCAAGCCAAACTTGTTTATTCTGTAAACTATTACCTATATATAAACTTGGGGACAATTGATTACCAATAGTACCAGCCTTCCTAGGTACAAATTTAATACCCCTCTCCAACACTTTCTGGAGTCTCTCATCAGCAGCCAGCATGGGTATATGTTTCTGTATGATCTTTTTAACGCTGTAAAAGTCACTACTATATTGAGTGGTGAATATAACCTCTTCTCCTGACTTACATTTTGTTCCAACCTTGCTGATTGCTGTAGAGGATCCAAGAAGTTCCCTTCTCTTCTGGTTTCTAGCTCTATTTAACGCACAGTCTAACACAGACTTAGAATAATCTCTTGCCAAAAACCTCCTATACAATTCGTCTGCCCAAGCTTCAAAGGAACTGTCCTTAGAACAATTTAGTCTTAAACGTATAAATTGCCCATAAGGAATTCCCCTAATCACATAGGGTGGATGGCAACTTTCTGATCTTAAAAGTGCATTCACCAAAGTAGATTTCTGAAAAACATCTGTAACAACCGCACCTGATTCAATAGAGAGACTAAGATCTAAAAAAGAAATGCTCATACTTTGATATTCTGATGTAAAAAGTAGATTAAGACTATTATTATTAATGAATGTCACAAATTCAACAGCTTTTTCTTCTCCAGAACGCCATATTAACAGCAAATCATCAATATACCTCCTGTATTCCACAATATCCTCTCGATAGGGATTTTCACCCCCAAAGATGTGGACCTCTTCCCACCAACCCATTACAGGTTGGAGAAAGCGGAGATAAATTTAGCCCCCATTGAGGTATCACATCTCTGCAGCTAGAAAGCCCCATCGAAGAGGAAATAATTGTGTGTCAACAAGTACTCAATAATTTAAAAAAAAAAAAAAAAAACAAGTACTCAATAACTTCAATGATGTATGATTTTAAGACAACAGCATAATTGCTATAACGATCCAAATGATACCTGGTAGCCTTAATACCCAATTGATGTGGAATACAGGAGTATAAAGAACTCACATCACAACTTAACCAAGAAAAATACGAGTCTCCCTATTCCCCCGAGATTTTCATTGAGAGATCCTATACCGGACACAATGGGTCTGACCTTGGGCGCTACCAGAGACTTGTGTGTCTTCGGCAAGTGGTGGAAGATCGGTATAACCAGATCAAACACCACCAGACAACATGCCTCAAACTCTGACAGTACACCCAAGAGCAGACCACGATTCACCAATGCCTTAACATCCTCACTATAGATCTTAGTAGGATCTCCTGCAAGCCTGGAGTATGTAGAAGTATCATTCAACTGATGCATCGCTTCCTTATAATAATCATCTGTATTCAATACAACAACCCCCCCTCCCTATCCGCATGCTTGATAGTGATACTTTTACGTTCTTTTAGATGTTTCAATGCCAATCTCTCTGACATATTAACATAGTAAATTAGGTTGAAAAAAGACACAAGTCCATCAAGTTCAACTTTCGCCTCATACCTCAGTAACTGAGAATTTTATAGCTTTCCTGCTACCAATTAAATTAGTCTTTATCAGACCTTCCTGATCAGCCTACTGATAAACAGTATAACTCTGTATGTTCCCTTTTGAAAGAAATGTATCTAATCTTCTCTTAAATGTATCCATTATATCTGCCATAACTACCTCCCTGGGCAATGAATTCCACAATTTGACAGACCTTACCGTAAAAAAACCCTTCCTCTGCTGTAGCCTCCCACTTGATGTTACGGAAGGTGGGAGGCAGGGAGTCTACCTGTATGGGACCCTCTTAAACGCCTGTGCATTTGGACCAGTTGATCTGAGCAGAAGAGGCAGCTGTATAAACCTCTTGGCATTCTTTAGCCCGCTCCAGATCAACTAGGTCTTGGGCCACGAGGAGCACATCATCGGCATATGCTGAAAGGACCACCCTAATGTCTGGCTCCCTCAGCACCAGCCCTGTGAGCCTCTTCCTTAACAGACATAGGAAGGGCTCGATGGCTAGTGCATATAGGTGTCCAGACAAGGGGCATCCCTGCCGTACTCCTCGTCCAAATACCAGGGGTGCCGTTAGGGACCAGTTGATCTTAATTAAACACTCTGCAGAGGCATACAGCGTCTTAAGGTAGCCCACAAAGCGTGGGCCAAAGCCGTATGCTTGCAGAGTAGCTATAAGATATCTGTGATCCACTCTGTCAAACGCCTTCTCCTGGTCTAATGAGAGAAGGGCGAGTGACAGACCAGTCCTGCGGGCGTAGCAGAGCAGATCCCGGACCAGAAAGATATTATCAAAGATGGTCCGGCCCGGGATTGTATAGGACTGGTCTGAGTGGACCACCTCTGCCAGCACGGACCTGAGCCTTAAGGTGACAGCTTTGGCTACGATCTTATAATCCGTGCTGAGCAGCGAGACTGGTCGCCAGTTTTCGATAAGGCGGAGATCCCCCTTCTTGGGCAGTAAGGCCATTACTGCCCGTCGACAGGAAAGGGGCATCTCACCAATCTCGAGGGCTTCCGTTAGGACCAGTTGGAAATCAGGTCCTAGAGTCTCCCAAAAGAATTGGAAGAACTCTACGGTCAGTCCGTCCAGCCCCGGAGATTTGCCATGGGGCATTAGACTGAGGGCTTCAGAGAGTTCAGCTAGAGAGATGGGCTGATCCAGCCTCTCTCTTCCACCCTCGCTGACCGTTGGAAGCCCATCCCATAGTACCTCGCAGGCGTCTGAAGAGATGGGATCCGGAGAGTACAGGTTGGTATAGAATCTCCGGGCCCTGTCCCGGATGCTCTCCGGATCCAAAAGCGGGGCACCGTCCTCCGCGAGGAGGCAGGTGATATGTCTGCGGTTACCCCCCCTCTTCTCCAGTCCGTAGAAGAGGCGCGAGCCGCGATCCATCTCCCAAAGGAATCGCAAGCGGCTTCGCACGAAGGCTCCCCTAGCCTGGTGCCATTCCAGGTGGCAGAGAACCTCCTTCCTCTCTACGTATTCGCGCTGCAAGGCTTGATCCCTAGATTCAGCAGCCAGCCTTTGCTCGAGGCCAAGCACCTCCCCCCGGAGTGCCTCAATCTCGGCATTGCGCTGACTGCTCACACCCCTAGTATACTCCTGACACAAGAGTCTCAAGTGCACCTTGCCCACGTCCCACCACTGACTCAGCGTGGCAAAGTCACCCTTGAAACCCCTCCAGTCCGCCCACCTCTCCCGGATCAATGCCGCAAAGCCCTCGTCCTCCAACAAGTTATTGTTGAAGTGCCAATAGGCGGCTTTTGTCGCCGATGACATGGGCGACAGCTTCACGGACACACAGTTGTGGTCCGTGAACGGGGCCAACCTAATGGCACTGGACCGGGCCCGCGACATGTAGTGGCTAGATATATAAAGCCTATCGATCCGGGAGTGGGACACCCTACCATCTCTCACCCTGACATAGGTGAAAGTGTCTGATGCCCCTGGGTGCTGCTCTCGCCAGATGTCAACCAGGGAGTAGCGGGTGATGACCTCCCTCAAGGCCGACGCGGATGGTGGATAATGCTCTGTCCCGACACGGTCCAGAGATTCGAGGGTGTAGTTGAAATCACCCCCGATAATCAAACACTCATCCGCATCGACCGACTCCAGATAGGTCGACAAACTAGCAAAGAACCTCACCCTCTCCGGTCCTGCAGAGGGTGCGGTGCATACACGTTCAGCAGACTAAATGTGCAGCCTAGCTCTCGGACCCGGAGATGCAGCAGACGGCCTGGGATAACGGCCTTCGCACTCAGCACCTTAGGCTGAAAGGACTCTGAGAACAGGGTCACCACTCCACATGACGCCGAAGTGAAGTGGCTAAAGAAAACCCTGCCTCGCCACTCCAGATGCCAGTTGGCTTCAGCCTCCGGAGTGGTATGGGTTTCTTGCAGGAAGCTCACAGAGTACCCCCCTTGCTGTAGATAGGAGAGTACCTGGAACCTGCGAAACCCATCCCTACAGCCATTGGTGTTAAGGGTGCTGATGCTCAGAGCCATTACTGTGTGTCAGGAAGTGCTTTCGTCCCATCTCCTAGCGAGGCCTGATGGGACAGACACAAATTTAAGAACTTGCGGGCGCGGATATGTTCGGCAAACCCGAAGTTCTTGGCCCGATTGCTGGCCCTAAGATATTCTCTGAGAGAGTGGATGATTAACGGCAGATCATTCCACCTCTCAAGGGCCAGGCGCGCCTTCTTTTTATTTTGTCCGCGAAGGGTGCTCTCAAGGAAAGCTGTTATTTCCTTGACAGGGATGACAGGGCTAGGTGTAGGTATTGAGGCTGCAGAAGCCTCACTGCCATCCCTGGGCTCCTCCTCGCTGAGTACTGTATAAACCCCCTTCTCCTCTAAGGGGGTAAGCCTTCTCAGCTTAATCTTAACACTCCCACTTCTAGATGTTATTGAAGTGGGGTCTAATACACCCTTTGCGACCGAACCCTGAGAGGATTCTTGTGCCCCCTTGGTAGTACTAGGGGCACACTCAGGGGTAGCTGGCCGAACAGCGGCAGACGGCTTGCTGATATGGGGAGCTTTGGAGGCCTTATATGCCTCTTCAGCCTTCTCCACCGCCGCCTGCGCAGCTTGTATGACGCTAAGGTTGGGGTCAGTGGATGAAGTGGGAGGAGGGATCTCCGAGGTTGTAGCAGTCACCTCCAAGGTATTAATAGGAGGGACTGCTTGGTCACCCTCCTCCATTACCACTGCCCCTGTTGCGTCACCCTCCCCTGGATTTTCCTCTACAGGGTTCTGAATGGGCGTTACGCTTAAGTCTATCGCCTCCAGGAGTGGCATATCCTGGGGAGTTGGTATTACCCTAGTGTCGCCACTGGAGAGTGACCCTGGAGGGAGAGGCTGACTGTGGTCCCCAAAGCTCAGCACCTTAGGGACACTAACTGCCCTTTCTGCAGGGGCTTTATTGGGCCTCCCTTCATATATCAGGGGCAAGACAAGCTGCATAGGTATTGGCTGGCTGTCTGCCCCTGTCTCCTCAGGGAGACCCTCATTCCCCTGCACATTCCCCAGACCCTTGGCCACATTATCCTCCGCCAGGTCTGGGGGGAGAGGTGTGTGGTCTGCACCTGGCTGGCTGAGATTAATAGCCAGGTCAGACAATGTCACCACTTGAGTAGGCGATGGATGGCTCCTCTTTTTTACTTTGGAGGGATAGGAGATAAGCTCCTCCCATTCCTCCAGTGTCCCCCTATTGGTCTTATATTTCCTCTTCCTTGGGGCGTCATCCTTAGAAGAGGAGGTGCCGCCGCTCCCCGTGCCCTCTTTAGAGGGCTGAGATCTTTCCTCCCTCCCCTCATCCCCTACACTTGCTGAAGTGTTTATACTTGGGGCGGGGGGGGATGGCACCGGGGCAGCGGCAACACAGGGGGTAGTGGTGACACTCTTCTCCTTCCTCCCTTTTGCTGCAGCCTCAGATGTAGCTGCAGCTACTGATGTTTTTGGTGGGGAGGAAGGAGGCATGGAGGCTGCGGTGGTGGGCTTTGGAACAGCCTCCTTATAGCTCTCTGAAGGGGGGGCTTTCCCTTTTGAGGGCCCTGCCACGGTGGTCTTAGCAGGGCTGGGTGCTGTACGTGAGGTGCTTGCTACTGGCACTGGAGCTGGGGCTGATGTTTTAGATCGCTGCCCCTTGGGGCAGCTCTGGCGTGTATGCCCCAGCTCCTTACATGCAAAGCACCTCACTTCCTCTGTGGTGTAAAATATGCGGTACAGCACCCCCTCAAAATGAACCCCAAAGGACCCCTCAATACTTTCTGCACCCCGAGGCAGGAGGACTTGTGCCTGCCTCTTAAAAGAGAGCACATGTTTAAGTGCTCTCTCTTTGCAGCCCAGGGGAATCTTAGTTATATTAGATTTCAACTCCCCTAGGGCTTGCAAGTGGGGGCGCAGCAAAGGGTTCGGTAGGAAGGGGGGCACATTAGACGTGTGCCCATCCCTTCCAGGGGTTCCACAGGGATATAAGTCCCCCCCAGTGTGAGCCCCCTCTGCACCAAAGTATGTGCAGCAGCCAGCGTACGTAAAAATAGTACAGCTTTGCCGTACATTTTGCTGGCTGCTACAACTGCAGAGGGACTCACAACATCAGCTGCAGCCTTTACATATGCCCCTATGCCGTGAACCCCAGACATGATACATCTGACTCCATGCCTCCTAGATAGCTGCTCTCCCCCAGAGTTGGCATGACTGGGGCTGGCACTAACCACCTGTGCAAAAGATCTAGTAGCAACAGGGGCAGTGCCAGTAGGAGCAGCCTGAGTAGAGTCAGAGGGAGCCTGAGGTCTGGGGCTTGCTGCTTGGGACACAGCAGGGCTACAGCTAGTATTTCCAGGATCCCTTATTCCATCTTTGGGATCCTGAGGCCTCTTTATGCCCTTCCCCATTTTAAATCAAAGAAAGAAATAAAATAAAAGGAAGGAATTTTTTTTTTTATATTTTTTGTTTTGTTTTTTAAAGAGAGAGGTGAGAGAGAGGGAGAGGGAGAGATGTAGTGCTGTACACTGGCACTGGCACTGGGAGGGTTAACAGTAATGAAAGATGTTTAAATTCTTTCCCTCCCAGCTGCTTGCTTCTCTCCCTCAAAATAAAATTTAAATTCAAAAAGAAACTTAACCTAACAGAAAATAATCTTCCCCACCACCCACCAAACAAAAGTTTTTCAAAATAAATAAAGAATCAAATGAAATCAAAGTAGAAAAAAGACCCAGCAGCAGGAGATGGGTCAGGGGTGTGCTCTGGAGAAAGGAGCCCACAGGAAGTGAGTCTTGTTGGGCAAGAAGCTGCTGCTTCCTGGGGCTCAACTTAAAAGTGCAAAAATTCAAATAAAAGTCTTCCCAAATTTCCCCAAAAAGAAATAAAACCTAAACTCTCTCTTATTCAGCTAAACTAACTAAAAAAGAGAACAAAAGAAAAGAAAACTCCCCTCAAAGAGGCCCTTTTCAGAGAGCTTCCTAACACACAACCTCCCTCCTACAACCTCAGTCAAAAGCTAGGGACAGGATTCACAGAGCTTGCTCACAAATACAGTGTGCTTTCTGTTAAGTGCTCTGGAATAAGTGTACAGTTTGTGAAACACAGCAGTTAGTGCAACACAGGAATTAGAGGAACAAAGGTAAATTAATTGTTTACATTTTTTAAGAACTCACATTTTCACCATACATGATTAGCAGAAGTGGTTGCAGTGGGGGAGGGAAGAGGAAGAGGGCAGCCAGTCCTGAGTTTTTCCATCCCAACAAATTTGCTCATTTAAGTGAAGATGTTGGGGATGCAAACCCAGAAGTGGAATTTGTGGAGAAGACTGTTCTCCCTAACAGCCGGGAGAACAGCTCCTCTAGCACAGAGGGGATCCAGAAAGTGAAGCCTAGGCAGGTTGTGGTGGTAGGGGACTCCATTATTAGGAGAACAGATAAGGTAATCTGTGGCTCTGATCGCAGCAACCGAATGGTTTGCTGTCTCCCGGGTGCCCGGGGTTGGCATGTTGCAGACAGGGTGGACAGATTATTGGGAGGGGCTGGAGAGGATCCAGCTGTCTTGGTGCATATTGGTACCAATGACAAAGTAAGAGGAAGGTGGAGAGTCCTAAAAGGTAATTTTAGGGATTTAGAGTAAGATTAGGAACTGGACCTCCAAAGTAGTATTCTCATTGATACTACCTGTGCCATGCGCTACACCAGAGAGACAGCGGGAGATTAGGGAGCTGTCACGCCGGTCCAAACGTCTCCCAAGAAATAAGGGGCTGAAGTTGCGATAGGGTACCAGATGGAGACGTAGAGGGCGATCTTAACCAAGTTGAGACGCTAGTATCGGGAGAGATACCTGCGCTGGGAACAGGAAGAAGACTACTAGGACCTCCAGTAGAGATGTTGCTCAGGAGCCCAACCAGTAAGGAATCCCAGGTACATATGATGGGTCAAGAAAAATTCCAGAGATAGAAGGACGAGGATCAGATGGAGTGAGGTTCTTGCCTAGATGAGGTATAGCTCCGCCGGTCGAATGATCAGCTGAATGGCTCACACATGCAGAATCACAGAAGCACCGCGAGCCGGTGATCAGATGAAATATCCACACCGCAGATACACTGCTGGCCGGTGGGTTAAATGAACAGCATCCCAGCTTGGGACAGAGAAGCACCGCTGGCTGGTGATCAGATAAAATAGTGCTTGAGTCTGGATACAATGTAACTCTGCCGGTCGGATGATCAGATGAATTATACACACCGCAGAAACATTGCTGGGCGGTGGATCAGAAGAACTGCATCCCAGCTTGAGACAGGGTAGCACCGCTGGCTGGCGATCAGATGAAATCGCGCTCAAGTCTGGATACAATGTAGCTCCGCCGGTCGGATGATCAGATGAATTAACTCACATGGCAAGGAACACAGTAGCACCGTGAGCCGGTAGATCAGATGGAAAATGCACACCGTAGAAAAAACACTGCAGGCCAGTTGATCAGATGAACTGTCTCCACAGCTAGCTCAGAATAGCGCCACTGACAGGGGCTAAGATGCTGAAGATGGTCCCAGTGGTTGAAACAGAGAGGATGGAGTCGGCACTAGGAATGCGTTGGGATGCCTCGGAGACACCGGGCCGGCAGAGATGAGCACTACCGGGTGCCTGCTGGAAGGACGTCAGGACAGAAATCGAAGTCGGCAGCCGGGCCAGGAAAACCCAGGAGATACATACAGAAGCAGAAAATCCGAGTCGACAAACAGGAGGAATGTCAGAATTCCGGGTCAGGAACCAGATGAACTTGATAGTAGTCAGAGAAGCTCCAACGAAAACTGAGCTCAATAATCAAGCACTGTGCGAATGTGGCGCCAGGAATAAAAAAGGTACAGTGACCAATGAGCTGGGAGGTCAAAGTTCAGATTAAGCCTAAGGTTGTGACAGGAGCTCAATGCATGGCTAAAGTCTTGGTGTAAGAAGGAGGGCTTTGTGTTTTTAGAGCACTGGGCTGATTTTGCTTTGGGGTGCAATCTCTATAGTAGGGATGGATTGCACCTGAATGCAAGAGGGTCTCAAGTGCTTGGGGAGAGTGATGACTACACGGTTGGAGGAGATTTTAAACTAGGAAGTGGGGAGGGGCTAATAAATACTGGGCTAGATAGTATAGAAAGGGAAGGTGATGTAGTTAATAACCAGGTGGGTGGCTCTGGGGGCAGGGTTAGTCCAAATGATAGGGAGAAGCCTACAAACCACATCAAAATTAAATCACAAATGGAACATAGCAGTGGCATAAATTGTATGCTTGCAAATGCCAGAAGTTTAACTGGTAAAATAGGGGAATTGGAGCTGGTAACTGAAATTGAAAACTATGACTTGATAGGCATAACAGAAACATGGTGGGATGACACACATGATTGGTCAATCAATTTGGAGGGCTACATGTTATTTAGAAAAGATAGGTCAAACAAAAGAGGTGGTGGGGTCTGTCTGTATGTCAAACCAGCATTATTGCCTCAATTGCGGGAAGATATATGTGATGACAGTAGTGAACATGTGGAATCCCTGTGGGTTGAAATAGTCACTGGAGGTAAAACTGCCCAGAAAATATTAGTGGGAATTTGTTATAAACCACCAAACATTGGTGACCTTGAAGAATCACAGCTACTAATGCAAATAGAAAAGGCTGCTCAAATAGGGAGAACTATAATTATGGGGGATTTTAATTATCCAGAAATAGACTGGAAAAATGGAACAGCTAATTCTGCTAAAAGCAGTCAGTTTCTGAACTTGTTGAATGACAATTTTTTGTCTCAACTAGTGCAGACCTCAACCAGAGAGAATGCATGTCTGGATCTGGTAATAACTGACAATGAACAATGTATCTCTAACATCCAAGTAAGGGAGCACTTGGGGAACAGTGACCATAACATGGTATCATTTGAGATTAATTCAAAAAAGCAATTTGGTATGGGTTCCACCAAAACACTGAATTTTAAAAAGGCCAACTTTAGCAGGCTTAATTCATCCCTTGGTCTCATTGACTGGGATTGAATATTTTCAGGAAAAAACACAGAAGGTAAGTGGAATGCCTTCAAAATAACATTGGAAAAATATACATATAAATGTATCCCTGTTGGAAACAAATACAAAAGAAGAAAATTAAAACCAATGTGGCTAACCAGTAAAGTAATTCCTGAAATAAATAACAAGAAAGCAGCATTTATACATTATAAAGCTGATGGATCATCAGAGGAATTTGCTAACAAAAACTGTAAAAATGCTATTAAATTAGCTAGGCTGGAGAATGAAAAAAATATTGCTAAGGAGAGCAAGAGTAACCCAAAAAAATTATTTAAATACATTAATGGCAAAAAATTAAAGTCTGATAATGTTGGGTCCTTGTTATCTGAAACAGGTGAGATGGTCAACGGGGACAGAGAGAAGGCAGATATTTTAAATAATTTCTTTTCTTCTGTTTTTACCAAGGAAGACCCAATGGACAATAATCTGCAAACTACTTTTACAGAACAGTCACAGCAAGCATGGGACTGGCTAACACAAGAGAAAGTGTTAAAACAATTGAATGGTGGTATGGTAGACACAGCCCCGGGGCCAGATGGTATACACCCACGGGTACTTAAAGAACTAAGCCAGGCCCTGGCCAGTCCATTATATTTGATTTTCAGGGATTCTTTTATTTCAGGTATGGTGCCCATGGATTGGCGTAAAGCAGATGTGGTGCCTATATTTAAAAAGGTATCAAAGTCACAACCAGGAAACTACAGACCTGTAAGCTTGACATCTGTGGTAGGGAAGCTGTTTGAAGGGTTGCTAAGGGAATATATTCAAGAATTCTGCTGGAACAGGAATATCATTAGCAGGAGCCAACATGGCTTTGTGAAAGACAGATCTTGTAAAACTAACTTGATCACATTTTATGAAAAAGTGAGTAAAAATATAGATGCGGGAGCGGCGGTTGATGTGATCTATTTAGACTTTGCCAAGGCATTTGATATGGTTCCACACGAGGTTACTGTACAAATTGAATGAAATAGGCCTAGGGGAAAACGTTTGTGTGTGGATTGGGAATTGGCTGAAAGATAGAATGCAAAGAGTGGTAGTAAATGGCAAGTTCTCCAATTGGATAAACGTGATAAGTGGAGTACCTCAGGGGTCTGTCCTGGGTCCTCTTCTTTTTAATTTGTTTATTAATGACCTCCCAGAGGCCATAGGGAGCCACGTATCAGTGTTTGCCGATGACACTAAATTAAGTAAGGTGATAAAGTCTGAACTGGATGTGTCTTCATTACAAGAGGATTTGGACAAATTGGGTAACTGGGCAGGCAAATGGCAAATGAGATTCAATATAGACAAGTGTAAAGTTATGCACTTTGGGTATAATAATAAAAATGCAACATATAATTTAAATGGTGTTTCTCTGGGGAAATCTACTAATGAAAAGGATTTGGGAGTAATGGTAGACAATAGACTTAGCAGTAGCAAGTAGTGGCAGCTGCAAAGGCCAATAAGATATTGGCATGCATTAAAAGGGGTATTGACTCAAGGGAGGAAGATATTATTATGCCTCTTTACAGATCCATGGTAAGACCCCACCTAGAATATGCTGTTCAGTTCTGGGCGCTCTTTCTGAAAAAGTACATTATGGAGCTAGAGAGAGATCAGAGGAGAGCTACAAAACTAGTAAGAGGAATGGAAAGTTTTAGTTACGAAGAAAGGCTAGAAAAGTTAAACTTGTACACACTAGAAAAACGGCGTCTTAGAGGGGATATGATAACACTATAGAAATATGTTCGGGGCCCATACAAAGGGCTCTCCAAAGATCTGTTCATTAACAGAACAGTAGCCAAAGACTCTAAGAGAGGGTGCTGAAAGATGCCCAAAACCAAGTTAAGATCCCACTGAGGAGTGGGAGACTTGAAAACAGGATGGAACTAGAGAGAGTGCAGAGGAGGGCTACAAAACTAGTAAGGAGAATGCAAAGTTTTAGTTATGAAGAAAGGCTTGAAAAGTTAAACTTGTACACACTAGAAAAATGGCGTCTTAGAGGGGATATGATAGGAAAAGGGTTGAACTAGATGAACGCAAGTCTTTTTTCAACCTAAATTACTATGTTACAACTTGCATCATCCTCAAAATTACACATATTGGTAGTCAAATAGTTCCATATTCTGAGATATTTTAAAATATCCATTTGGATAATGTAAAATGTAAATGAACAGACGCTGCTCGTACCCTTATATATCTAGTAGAGTGGGACCTAAAACACCAATTTAATTGTTGGCTGATAAGCACGGAGGCTTCACATATATAAGAAAAGGGAGTTGTAATCTTACCCTTTTATAAACTCATCACTATGAATCTCTCTTGTTGGGTGCTTAATAATGTTTCATATCGCCAGACCTTTCATCCGCTTTTTATATTATTTAAACCGGCTTATGTTGTCCTTATGTGTGTGTTGAAGGTTGCTCCCACACACACATACACAGATTGCTCCCACTCTCCTTCTTCTGTGGCATACAATCAACACCATCACCCTTAAGGGTATCTAGTAACCCATTCATAGAGGTTTTTAATTCATGCAGCAATACATCATATGAAGCATACCGTTGTACATACAAAATATCCCTCATATTAAATTTCACAAATCTTCAAAGAATGGTCCAAGGAGCAAACTAACCATGTTTAACTTCTTAAGGACCGTAACAATCTGGGGTGGTTTGCAGTTGAGGACTGGAACAATTTTGACCTTTTTAACAATCTTTGTTCAACAGTGTTTTCACTCCGTCTTTTATTCTAGCAACACAAATTATGTACCGTTTTTCACACATAAGTAGGGCTTTCTTAAGTTTCTTTTGTTATCACACTCATATGGATAACCCACCATTTATTTTATTAAAAATAGAGAAAAGTATTTAAAAAAAATTGTAAGAGACACACAATTTTTATTGTTTCTCTTGTTATCACTTGTGCCCAATAGGTTAATTTTTTATGGAGACTGCGTGAAAGGTATGACCAGCCATTCATACCTACAAGGACTGGAACAATTCTGACCTTTTTAACAATCTTTGTTCAACAGTGTTTTCACTCCGTCTTTTATTCTAGCAACACAAATTATATACCATTTTTCACACATAAGTAGGCATATCTTAAGTTTCTTTTGTTACCACACTCATATGGATGACCCACCATTTATTTTATTAAAAATAGAGAAAATTATTTTAAAAAAATTGTAAAAACACACAATTTTTATTGGTTCTCTTGTTATCACTTGTGCCCAGTGGGTTAATTTTTTTAAGGAGACTGCGTGAAAGGTATGACCGGCCATTCATACCTACAAAATGTGCAGTTTTAGGGAGACACTGTCTCTCTGGGACAAAAATCCCCATGTCCCTCTTTCCAACCCAGATTTTCAATTTTTTTGCACATTACTGAGTGGTATGTGTGGTGTATAAGTGTACTACTGTGCTGCAAATTAATAAAACTCACATTAAACTTTACTTTAACCCCTTAAGGACCGGGAAAATATGGGGTGGTTTTCACTTAAGGACTAGAGCAATTTTGACCTTATTGACTATGTATTTGTTCAACAGCGTATTCCCTCTAAGTATTTTATTCCAGCCACACACATTATGTACTGTTTTTTCACACACAAACAGGGCTTTCTTTTTATACAACACTTATATGGATAACCCATTATTTATTTTATTACAAATAAAGAAAATGATAAAAAAAAAAAGTTAAAAAAAAACCCTGCAGTTTTATTGGTTCTCTTGATATAATGTGTACCCAAGGGATTAATTTTTTTATGGAAACTGCATGAAAGGTATGACTGGTCATTCATACCTACAAAATGTGCCATTTTAGGGGGGCATTGTCCCTCTGAAGTGAAAACCCCCACGTCCCTCTTTTCCTCACAGATGGAAGGCGGTCATGGAAGAGGTCAAATAAGACATATAAAGTCTCAACAGGTGACTCAGATTCTGTAGAAAAAGTTCCAGGAGTAAAGAGTAACAGGGACCCAGGAAACGATGAATTAAAGGGCAACAGAATCAGCCATGTCCTCTCCTCTCACTATTGCTTGCTGATAGACTCTCATAGAAATCCCTAGCCTCCTCACGTGAAGCAAACCAATGAGTGGATGAACCATCTAAGACTTTGAGGAGTGCTGGATACAACAGAGCAAATTTGATGTTTCTTTTAAAGAGCTTGCTGCAGATGTCTGAGAAACCACGTCGCTGTGCAGAAACCTTGGCTGAAAAGTTCTGAAAAATGAGGAGTTGAGAATTGAGATGTTCAACTCTGCCTACCTTCCTGTAGGCAGAGAGCAGTTGCTGTCTATCTTCGTAGTGTAGGAGTTTAAAGATGACTGGCTGAGGTCTGCCTCCCTCTGACTGGGGTGGCTGTCCCAGTCGATGAGCCTGTTCGATAACCAATGAAGCATCACAACTTTTCATTCTCAGCACTAGCAGGTCCACACTCAGAAAATGCATCAGCTGCCTGGCCCGAAGCGACTCAGGCAGACCAATGATGCGGAGATTGTTCCTGCGACTGCGGTTTTCAAGATCATCAATCTTGTCTGTGAGAGTGGCGGTCTTGGCTTCTAAGCTATGTATAGTAACACGGAGATCTTCCACCAACGCCTTGCAGTTATTTGCACGTTGTGTAAGTCCCACGATTTATTCGCCATTTGTTTTAACTTCTCCCAGGATATAGTGGAGTGGTATCTAAGACCGGCGTAAGCAATGCAAGAACCGCTTTGGCCGTGTCTTCAGCAAGTATGGACTATACAGTAGCAGCAATCGTAGCAGAGGCTCCTGCAGCATGATCCTCCTCAATAGAGGCCTGGGCAGTTTTATTTTTGTCCTGCTTCTTATCTCCCCGCTGAGGGCGAGGGGTTTTGGTTTGATCTGCAGACTGTACAAAATGCTCCATGAGGACAGCAATAGACCGAGGACGTGGGCAATGTATCAGACGTAATAGGAACAAATACTATAGATGGAGAGGGAGGCCGGGGGGGGTGGGGACTAGGCGAAAATATCACAGCAGAACATGCCCCAAGAAAGTGACTGGGAGGTCCACGGGTTAAAAGGAGTGTATCACATGGTAGCAGACATCTCGTAGTATATCACTGTGATGGTATCAGGCCAATATTTCAGGAGGGACATCTCTTGAGAGAGCCAGCAGAGCAACAATACATGGGAGAGGCAGGGGGAACACAAAGGGAAAGTCACAAACAGGGTAATAATCTGGGGGAATCAGCAGCGTCCCAGATAATTGGATATGGGCCGCAGGAATGTGAAACAAGAGCAGGCACTCCAGCTGGATTCCCTATTGGTACGCAGAGAGGCAGGAAGGCATAGCCCCGGAGCTTTGGCAGAATACAGAAACAAATATCGCAGCAGAGGACACCCTGAAGCTAGGAGGGCAGACCACAGGCTGATATCAATACACGGGGTAGATGGGGGACACAAATACTGGAAAGGAACAAACAAGGGTGGGAGGGTAATCACAAAGTAGAACACCACTCATTACAGGTGGTAAACTCTCCAGTCTGAGCTGAAAGGATCTCCCCTGCCCCTTTCCCTGCGTCACTCAGCCTCTCAGTCTGGTCCGGATGGCGCGTGGCAAGGGACAATCTTCAGTAAGCAAAAGGAAAATCCTGCCCTCCTTCATCAAGGAGTTAATTATGCTTACTGAATTAAGATTGTCCCTCGCTGCATCCATCCGGTTCCACGACCGGATTCCACATCTAATGGGGAGGCACCCAGAAGGGGTGGGAGGGGGATCCTTTTGGCTTCAATACAGTTTTAACTACAACACTAAGTCATTAAATACAGCGGTACATGTTATTAAAAATATAAAGAAGACTCAGAGATAAACTTTAATAGAAGTAGTACTATCCCTTTAATAGAAGTAGTACTATCCCTTTAAAACATTATATGCTCTTGACTTTTTCCGGTGTGACCGTGTTGGGGTTTTTTGAACCTTTTTTTTTTTATGGCCACTACATGCCCAGGAAGATCGGAAGATCCTTCTTCTTTCCTCAACTAGACGCCCAGCATGCCCTCTCCATGGCTGATACCCCATGCCAGCCCCTAGGCTCAGGCCTGTTTCCTCACAACCAACAGTGGCTTCTTCCTCCCCCATTGGATCTGGACATTGTGGGGCACATTGTGGGGAGAAGAGTGTCTCTGCTGTACCAGGGGCAGTAACGTGGGGAGCTGAACCTACATTATTTATGTCATTGGGACAAATTAACAGCACTCTCTTTAACCTTTTGAGTGCCAGAGAGGTAACTAATGCATTGGATGCCTTTCCAGCACTCAAAGGGTTAACTGACATGACACACTACTGTATACTGCATGGCACTCTATGTCTTAACATGCTGGTATAAATATCTCTCTCTCACACATAATCTTTTATTCTCTGCATTCCACTTCTACACGTCAAACACACAGAGGCATAATACTACAATTCTTCCCCAAAGTAAAGTCAATAACAAATACTTTTGATTTCACCATTTCAGAACCACAGTGGGGATGGCAACACATTGTGAAGCGATGTCCTCTGGTCCCTAGGGGGCTACATTTGACTTGTAACAGATTGTTGCCCTACACACCACTGTAAAGCTCCTACACCTCTACACTCAAAACCTACAGGGGGCGGCTGTCACTGTGTCAGTGTCCCCTCTGTGTGTTGTAACATAGTAATTTAGGCTGAAAAAAGTCCATCTAGTTCAATACTTTTCCTATTCCTGTTTACCATCGTTGATCCAAAAGAAGGCAACCCCCCCCCCCACACACACACAATATTGCAATTTCAAATTCTACCCTGAATGGGGGGAAAAATTCCTTCTTGATTCCAAATGGCAATCAGATTTTTCCTTGGATCAACAAGCCCTAACTAAATATTAATCCCAATACTAACGTACTTAGCCCTCTATGTTATGCTCTTTTAAATAAGAATCCAGGCCTTTTTTAAAGGCATCTAATGTATTCAATAGCACCACCTCTTAAGGCAGTGAATTCCATACCTTTATTGTCCTTCCTGTAAAGAAACCCTTCCGCTGTTGTAGATTAAATCTCCTTTCCTCAAGTCTAAGTGGGTCGCCCCTTGTCCTTTGTACTGTCCTGTTAATGAACAGGTCTTTGGAGAGCCCTTTGTATGGGCCCTGAACATATTTATATAGTGTTATCATATCCCCTCTAAGATGCCGTTTTTCTAGTGTGTACAAGTTTAACTTTTCTAGCCTTTCTTCATAACTAAAACTTTCCATTCCCCTTACTAGTTTTGTAGCCCTCCTCTGCACTCTCTCCAGTTCCATAATGTCCTTTTTCAGAAAGGGCGCCCAGAATTGAACAACACATTCTAGGTGGGGTCTTACCATGGACCTGTAAAGAGACATAATAATATCTTCCTCCCTTGAGTCAATACCCCTTTTAATACATGCCAATATCTTACTGGCCTTTGCAGCTGCCAGCTGGCACTGCATGCTACTGCTAAGTCTATTGTTTACCATTACTCCCAAATCCTTTTTATTAGTAGATTTCCCCAGAGAAACACCATTTAAACTATATGTTGCATTTTTATTATGATACCCAAAATGCATAACTTTACACTTGTCTATATTGAATCTCATTTACCATTTGCCTGCCCAGTTACTCAATTTGTTCAAATCCTCTTGTAATGAAGACACATCCAGTTCAGACTTTATCACCTTACTTAATTTTGTGTCATCGGCAAACACTGATACGTGCCTCCCTATGCCCTCTGGGAGGTCATTAATAAACAAATTAAAAAGAAGAGGACCCAGGACAGATCCCTGAGGTACTCCACTTATCATGTTTATCCAGTTGGAGAACTTGCCATTTACTACCACTCTTTGCATTCTATCTTTCAGCCAATTTCTGATCCACACACAAACGTTTTCCCCTAGGCCTATTTCATTCAATTTGTACAGTAACCTTTTGTGTGGAACTGTATCAAATGCCTTGGCAAAGTCTAAAGAGATCACATCAACCACAGCTCCCTCATCTATATTTTTACTTTTTCATAAAATGCGATCAATTTAGTTTGACAAGACCTGTCTTTCACAAAGCCATGTTGGCTCCTGCTAATGATATTCCTGTTCCAGCAGAATTCTTGAATATATTCCCTTAGCAACCCTTCAAACAGCTTCCCTACCACAGATGTCAAGCTTACAGGTCTGTAATTTCCAGGCTGTGACTTTGATCCATTTTTAAATATGGGAACCACATCTGCTTTACGGCAATCCAAGGGCACCATACCTGAAATAAAAGAATCCCTGAAAATCAAGTATAACGGTCTGGCCAGGGCATGGCTTAGCTCTTTAAGTACCCGTGGGTGTATACCATCTGGCCCCGGGGCTTTGTCTACCTTAACACCATTCAGTTGTTTTAACACTTGTTCTTGTGTTAGCCATTCCCATGTTTGCTGTGACTGTTCTGTAAAAGTAGTTTGCATATTCTTGTCCAGTGATTCTTACTTGGTAAAAACAGAAGAAAAGAAATTATTTAAAATATCTGCCTTCTCTCTGTCCCCCTTGACCATCTCACCCGTTTCAGATAACAAGGACCCAACATTATCAGACTTTAATTTTTTGCCATTAATGTATTTAAAGAATTTTTTTGGGTTACTCTTGCTCTCCTTAGCAATATTTTTTTCATTCTCCAGTCTAGCTAATTTAATAGCCTTTTTACAGGTTTTGTTTGCATTTTTGTATTCTGCAAATGCCTCTGCTGATCCCTCAGCTTTATAATGTTTAAAATGCTGCTTTCTTGTTATTTATTTCATTAATTTGCTTCTTTTGTATTTGTTTCCAACAGGGATACATTTATATGTATATTTTTGCAATGTTTTTTTGAAGGCATTCCACCTACCTTCTGTGTTTTTTCCTGAAAATATTCAATCCCAGTCAACGAGACCAAGGGATGAATTAAACCTGCTAAAGTTGACCTTTTTAAAATTCAGTGTTTTGGTGGAACCCATACCAAAATGCTTTTTTGAATTAATCTTAAATATGACCTCTGGTTGAGGTCTGCACTAGTTGAGACAAAAAATTGTCATTCAACAAGATCAGAAACTGACTGCTTTTAGCAGAATTAGCTGTTCCATTTTTCCAGTCTATTTCTGGATAATTAAAATCCCCCATAATTATAGTTCTCCTTATTTGAGCAGCCTTTTCTATTTGCATTAACAGCTGTGATTCTTCAAGGTCATCAATGTTTCGTGGTTTATAACAAATTCCCACTAATATTTTCTGGGCAGTTTTACCTCCAGTGACTCTTTCAACCCACAGGGATTCCACATGTTCACTACTGTCATCACATATATCTTCCCGTAAATGAGGCAATAATGCTGGTTTGACATACAGACAGACCCCACCACCTCTTTTGTTTGACCTATCTTTTCTAAATAACATGTAGTCCTTCAAATTGATTGACCAATCATGTGTGTCATCCCACCATGCTTCTGTTATGCCTATCAAGTCATAGTTTTCAATTTCAGCTACCAGCTTCAGTTCCCCTATTTTACCAGTTAAACTTCTGGCATTTGAAAGCATACAGTTTATGACACTGCTATGTTCCATTTGTGATGTAATTTTGATGTGGTTTGTAGGCTTCTCCTTATCATCTGTACTAACCTAGCCCCCAGATCCACCCACCTGGTTATTAACTACATCACCTTCCCTTTCTATGCTATCTAGGCCAGTATTTATTGACCCCTCCACCCCCTTCCTAGTTTAAAATCTCCTCGAACCGTGTAGTCGAAAGGCCTCCTTCTTACACCAAGACTTCAGCCATGCATTGAGCTCCCTAATCTCCCGCTGTCTCTCTGGCATAGTACATGGCACAGGTAGTATCTCTAAGATACCAATAGGTAGTATCTCTGAGGTACCAATATGCACCAAGACAGCTGGATCCTCTCCAGCCCCTCCCAATAATCTGTCCACCCTGTCTGCAACATGCCAACCCCGGGCACCCGGAGACAGCAAACCATTCGGTTGCTGCAATCAGAGCCACAGATTACCCTATCTGTTCTCCTAATAATAGAGTCCCCTACCACCACAACCTGACTAGGCTTCACTTTCCTCTGGATCCCCTCTATGCTAGAGGAGCTGTTCTCCCGGCTGTTAGGGAGAACAGTCTTCTCCAGCAATTCCACTTCTGGGTTTGCCTCCCAACATCTTCACTTAAATTAGCAAATTTGTTGGGATGGAAAAACTCAGGACTGGCTGCCCTCTTCCTCTTCCCTCCCCCACTGCAACCACTTATAACTGTCACCCAACTATGTGCCTGGGTCCCTTCTAACTGATCTCCTCCCTCTTTGCTAGGTGACCCAGCTAGACTCTGCTCAGTTAGCAAGAGACTCCTCTCAGTGTTGCAATATGACTCTCTAGAGCTCCAACCTGAGCTTCCAGAAAGGCCACTTGCTCACACTTGCCACAGCGGTATGGACCCTGGAACTGCTGTTCCAAGCATTATTATTATTATTATTATTTATTTATTTATGTAGCGCCAACTAATTCCGCAGAGCTGTACAATTGGGAATAGACATACATTGGTATTAAATAGTACAATCAGATGTGGAGAACAGGAGGATCAGAGGGCCCTGCTCGTGAGAGCTTACAGTCTAGAGATGCATACATATGGCAAGATGTGCACTGAGTGAGATCTCCAAACTTGCTCATCATGTATGGTGCAAATGTGAGTTCTTAAAAATGTAAACAATTAATTTACCTTTGTTCCACTAACTCCTGTGTTGCACTAACTGCTGTGTTTCACAAACTGTACACTTATTACAGAGCGCTTAACAAAAAGCACACTGTATTTGTGAGCAAACTCTGTGAGTCCTGCTCCTAGATTTATACAGGCCTACACAGGTGATTGTTCACAAACCCCACCCTTAATTAATTACACACACTCTCAGAACAAATAACCCTTTGAAATTTAACCCTTTAACCTTCTTACTGCAGGTTAGAATGTACACCAAAAATCAGCATATTATAACACTTTTCCAATGCTGTGATGTCCAAAGTGTTCACTTAATCCAGAGCTCACTGCAATTTGTGTGTCTGTTACGTGTCTGTGTGTATCTGTTGCATGTCTGTGTGTGTCTGTTGCATGTGTGTATGTGTCTGTTGCATGTCTGTGTATGTCTCTTGCGTGTCTGTGTGTGTCGGTTGCATGTGTGTGCGTATGTCTGTTGCATTCGTGTGTGTGTCTGTAGCATGTGTGTACGTGTGCCTGTAGCATGTGTGTACGTGTGCCTGTAGCATGTGTGTACGTGTGCCTGTAGCATGTGTGTATGTGTGCCTGTAGCGTGTGTGTACGTGTGTCTGTAGTGTGTGTGTGTGTGCGTGTGTCTATTGCGTGCGTGTGTCTGTTGCACGTGTGTCTGTTGCGTATGTGTATCACGGTGCCCGTGATTGCTGCCTTTCTTTGTCAGTTACCTGTAGGGGGCTCTCCATTGACTGTCTGCCTTCAGCCCACCCTGCATTGCCTATTTAGACTGAGCCTGGGCACCCTTTGGTTGCCCTTTCGTGTTGTCTCTATGCTGCTCGCATCTCCATGGAGTTCCTGCACTTCTTGGGCCTTGGCTATGTTCCTGCTTGTCTGAGATAGTCTAGTTCCTGCTCACCAGTCACCCTGGTTCCTGTATCCGTTCCTGATCCAGTTGAGATTGCTGTCTTGTCGCTGTTTCCTGCTGCCGTTCCTGATCCGGTTGACCGTCCGGTGTGCTGGTTCCTGTCCTCCTCAGATGTGTTCCTGATCCTGGATTGCCTGCAGTGTGCTAGTCCTCCATAGTCGCTCCGGCGACATTTCTATTCCTCAGTTGTGTCTCCAGTACGCGGGTACTGGTTCTCTCCACTAACAACCGGCTGCTGTTGCACCGGTAGAGAGATTGGTTTCCCCAGTACGCGGGTACTGGTTTGCTTCACTAACAACCGGTTGCTGTTGCACCGGTAGAGAGATTGGTTTCCCCAGTACGCTGGTACTGGTACGCTCCACTACACCGGTTGCTGTTGCACCGAAAGAGAGATTGGTTTCCCAGTACGCGGGTACTGGTTCGCTCCACTAACAACCGGCTGCTGTTGCACCGGTAGAGAGATTGGTTTCCCCAGTACGCGGGTACTGGTTTGCTCCACTAACAACCGGCTGCTGTTGCACAGGTAGAGAGATCGGTTTCCCCATTACGCTGGTACTGGTTCGCTCCACTAACCCCGGTTGCTGTTGCACCGGAAGAGAGATTGGTTTCCCCAGTACGCGGGTACTGGTTCGCTCCACTAACACAGGCTGCTGTTGCACCGGTAAAGAAATTGGTTTCCCCAGTACGCGGGTACTGGTTCGCTCCACTAACAACCGGCTGCTGTTGCACCGGTAGAGAGATTGGTTTTCCCAGTCACGGGTACTGGTTCGCTCCATGCCTTACATTGCTGTCATTTCCTAGACAGCTCCGGTGGTCCGTTGGTTCTCCAGTACGTGGGTACTGGTTGGCTCCTGTACTTCTTGCTGGCTAGCCACATTTAATATCTATTTGCCTCTGCATTCATCCTATGTGACTGATTGTTCCACCTAGCCAGTCACCGAGGCTTTAGTGGTTGCCACCCTGCTCTGTGTCCAGGCTGCCTTGCCCGGTATATTGGTAAGGCCGGTAGAACCTAATCCTCTCTTTACCATCTTGGGTTGCCTTACCCGGTATAGGCAAGGCCGGTAGAGCCTCTGTACTTGTTGTCTCAGGCTCAAGGCTGCCTTGCCCGTTATATTAGCAGGGCCAGTAGAGCCTTCTCTATTTTGTTATACCAGTCGCCAGGATGCCTTGCCCGGTATATTGGCAGGGCCGGTAGAGCGTATCATATTTCTTGTACCAGCCTCCTGGCTGCCTTGCCCGGTATATTGGCAGGGCCGGTAGAGCCTGATTCTCATGATTACCATTGCTTATGCTCTAAGTCATTGCAATATATATGTACGTGTATGTTACCCTATAGGGTTGTTTTAAACTTTTCAATACAGTTGTGTTTTTACCTAACTCCGTGTCTGAGAGTCTTAACAAGCCGTGACAATGTGTTTCTTACGTGTGTGTGTTCTTGCGCATGTGTTGTTGCATGTGTGTGTTGTTACGCATGTGTCTGTTGCGCGTGTGTGTGTCTGTTGCGTGTGTGTGTGTGTCTGTTGCGCGTGTGTGTCTGTTGCGCGTGTGTGTCTGTTGCGCGTGTGTGTCTGTTGCGCGTGTGTGTCTGTTGCGCGTGTGTGTCTGTCGCGTGTGTGAGTCTGTTGCATGTGTGTGCCTGTTGCATGTGCGTATGTCTGTTGCATGTGTGTGTGAATATGTCTGTTGCGTGTGTGCATGTCTGTTGCATGCATGTGTGTCTGTGCATGTATGTTGTGTCAGATTGGGCAAACATGTGGAATATGAAGTTTAATGTGGGGAAGTGTAAAGTCATGCATTTGGGAGGAAACAATCCCAAGGCTACTTATAAACTTAATGGAATAATTTTAGGTGACTCGTTGCTAGAAAAAGACCTGGGTATCCTTGTCAACTACAAACTTGGAAACAGTGACCAGCAGTAGCAAAGGCAAACAAAGTCCTGTCTTGCATAAAAAGAGGTATTGAAGCAAGAGTGGATAACATTATTTTGCCATTATACAAATCATTGGTAAGACCTCACCTTGAGTATGCAGTGCAATTTTGGGCACCGGTTCTGAAAAAGGATATACTAGAACTAGAGAGGGTACAGCGGAGAGCAACAAAATTAATTAAGGGAATGGAGGACTTGACATATGAGGAACGACTAAACAAACTTGGTTTATTTACTCTAGAGAAAAGACGACTAAGAGGAGACCTTATCACATTTTACAAGTATATGAGAGGTCAATACAAGGATCTCTGAGGTGAGCTATTTATTCCAAGGCCTGATCAGGTGACCAGGGGACACCCCTTGAGATTAGAGGAAAGGAGGTTTAAACTTCAGCAGAGGAAGGGTTTTTTTACAGTAAGGTCTGTCATATTGTGGAATTCATTTCCCAGGGAGGTAGTTATGGCAGATACAATGGATACATTTAAGAGAAGATTAGATACATTTCTTTCAAAAGGGAACATACAGAGTTATACTGTTTATCAGTAGGCTGATCAGGAAGGTCTGATAAAGACTAATTTAATTGGTAGCAGGAAACCTATAAAATTCTCAGTTACTGAGGTATGAGGCGAAGGTTGAACTTGATGGACTTGTGTCTTTTTTCAACATAATTTACTATGTTACTATGTGTACATCTCTGTTACATGTGTACATCTCTGGTGCGTGTCTTTTTCATGTTTCTGCCGCTCACTGTGTGTATGTGTCTGTCTGTGTGTTGCTTATGTCTGTGTTTCTCAGTGTGTCTACCTTTCACACACGTACGCCCAATGTTCATATCATGACGGGCAATGCTATCCCACATTGCTAGTATATAATATAGATAGTATGGGGTGGGCTGCTACTTATATGTTCTCTCACTGCTGTCTTGATGACTGTGGCGCCAATCCTGACACCAGCGATTGAACGGCTGGTTGGTTGTCCATACACGTATATATATGAGTGGATCCAGTTGAAAGCTGACACATTTTGTCATATACAGCTAATTCCATATTACTTGCATGTATTTTACATTTTTAAGAACATTATTTATATTTGGACACATCCTGTAGTATATTCTCTTTAACTGGATATCCTATATAATAATTCGCTAAAATGTGCGTAACTCCGCAGTCATGCGCAGTAGACACTGCTGTGCATGCTGCAGTCATGTGCAGTAGAGACTGCCACTGCCGTGGCTGATACAGAGCGGGGCTGACTGGGCAGTCTCTACTGCACATGACTGCCCCGCGACCGGCTGCCAGTGGCACTGTGGCCCATGTAACAGGCTCTTCAACTAGTCTATTATAGTAAAGGTGCTCCAAAATAGTTTATTTACTTTGCTCCTCATGTCAGAACAGTGTTCCTAAGGACTCTTCTGGCACTTTATGTCCCTCTAGTTCTGTGGCCCCTATGGCTCTAAGCCCCTCTTCTAATGAATCGGTGCCTATATTGGTTAAAGTCTTTGGGCTCGACTCTATTGCCAGCGCTAAAAAAAACAAAACAGGTGCTGTGTTTTTTAAATCAGTTTTAGTATCCTATTTCACGAGTTGTGAAAACAAAATCAGCGGTAGTCAAACAAAATACCGCCAGTCAAAAAAGAAAGCCAATAGGAAACAGTTAAAAACAACATTCAAGTAGTATCCTATTACCCATTCTCAGTATTAACGCCTGTTTGTTTATACATTTTAATATTGGAAATTCTGCGCCTCAGAGGTTGAGGCATAGAAGCCACAACAACGGTTTCAAAACCATTGTTGTTGGAACAAAAGCAGTGCAAAATACAGTATACAGCATAGAAATCCGACATAGAGTGCCCCCCTTCGACATATTAAGCCCCCTTTTAAAATGCGACTTACAGTGCTTTGTTTCACCACTTTAATTCGACGAATATTGTTCATATTCAACATTTTAACCCTTCCCCTTTCAAATCCGACTTACAGTGCTTTCTTTCACCATATTCATTCCACAAATATTGTACATTCGACATATTAACCCCCCTCTTTAAAATTTGACTTACAGGGCTCCAGTGACTTTCTTTCACCATTTAAATTCATCATTTTTCTTCTCCTATTTTTTTCGACATGCCCTCATATTTTGTACTGCAGGATTTGCACATCAATTCAAGAGTATTTATACTGGAATGTGACAAATTTATTATTAAAAAAACAACTTTTTCATATACCAAACCCTTAAAGAGCATGGGTCCCATTCAGAACTTTTGGATTTAATGCAGTTCTGACACATCGTTTTAGCACTTACTGGATTTTACCAGCAGAATCATAAATGCTTGCATGGATATCTTATTTAAGAGAACGCCATCATTTATACCCCAAAAGAGGATGAGTTTCATTCGTGATTTTTTCATTGAACACCGCCGATTCTGCTTTGCAATGTGCTGGAGTCAATTCCAACAGAATATCATTGGTGATGCGGAACTGTGCTGGTACTCCAGCACACTGCAACTCCTATGAGGCTGCATTATATTGTTAAAGTCATGAATGAAACACAATGTGTTTAAGAATAATAATGTAGAAAAATTGTGTCAGAGTGCATAAATCCCTCTATAACTGTGTATCATCCATGGTCAGTTTGCTGTAAGCCTCTTCATCCCTGCAAGTAGAGTCAGAGCTGTGCTGTGCCAGTACTCCAGCACATTGCAACGTCGAATTGGCAATGTTCAATGAAAAGATCATGAATTAAACTCATCCTCTTTTGGGGTATAAATAGTAAAATAGTAACATAGTAAATTAGGTTGAATAAATACACAAGTCCATCAAGTCCAACCTTCTCCTGATACCCCAGTAACTGAGAATTTTATAGCTTTCCTGCTACAAATTAAATTAGTCTTTATCAGACCTTCCTGATCTGCCTACTGATAAACAGTATAACTCTGTATGTTCCCTTTTGAAAGAAATGTGTCTAATCTTCTCTTAAATGTATCCATTGTATCTGCCATAACCACCTCCTTGGGCAATTAATTCCACAGTTTAACAGACCTTACTGTAAAAAAACCATTCCTCTGCTGAAGTTTAAACCTCCTTTCCTCTAATCTCAAGGGGTGTCCCCTGGTCACCGGATCAGTCCTTGGAATAAATAGCTCACTGCAGAGATCCTTGTATTGACCTCTCATATACTTGTACAATGTGATAAGGTCTTCTCTTACTTGTCTTTTCTCTAGAGTAAATAAACCAAGTCTGTCTAGTCGTTCCTCATATGTCAAGTCCTCCATTCCCTTAATTAATTTTGTTGCTCTTCGCTGTACCCTCTCTAGTTCTAGTATATCCTTTTTCAGAACCAGTGCCCAAAATTGCACTGCATACTCAAGGTGAGGTCTTACCAATGATTTGTATATTGGCAAAATAATGTTATTCACTCTTGCTTCGATACTTTTTTTTATGCAAGATAGGATTTTGTTTACCTTTGCTACTGCTGTTTGACACTGGTCACTGTTTCCAAGTTTGTAGTTGACAAGGATACCCAGGCCTTTCTCTAGCAACGAGTCCCCTAAAATGATTCCATTAAGTTCATAAGTAGCCTTGGGATTGTTTCCTCCCAAATGCATGACTTTACACTTTGCCGCATTAAACTTCATATTCCATTTATTTGCCCAATCTGACATTGTATATAAGTCCCTATGTAGAGGGAAAATATCCTGTTCTGAATTAATGACCTTGCATAATTTAGTATCATCTGCAAATATTGATATTTTGCTTTCTATATCTATTTCCAGGTCATTTATAAACATGTTAAAAAGCAGACCTAATACTGAACCCTGAGGTACTCCACTCTCCACTTTAACTGTATTGGAGAATTTTCCATTTACAACCACACACTGTTCCCTATAACCTTGTTTTTAAAATCTCTATTTTTGGTAATATACACTGCTTAGTTCAGTTGGTCACTCTGGGACTCGCTTGTACTCTTCTTTGGGATACTGCTTTTAGGTTTTATTCTCCTATTCTTTTTCCCCCAATGGCATTTTCTTGGGGTGTGACAATAACATACACATTTCTTCTCAAAACTATATCTAAAAAACTCAAAACTTTTTTTATATTTACTGTTATATACCTTTATCATTACGCTAAAGAATCATCTTATCTAAGGAAACAACACTACTCTTCCATATTAACAAGATGAACCAGGATATTATAGAACTGCGAGTTTGAATTTCATAGTGAGTAAGATATTAGAATGGTTACTGACTGACAGTATTCTTGGGTATGTGATGACCAACAATATTACTAATAAAAGCCAGCATGGTTTTATGAATAATACGTCATGTCAAACTAATTTAATGGCATTTTATGAAAGAATAAGTAGTAATTTGAACAAGGGAATTGCTTTTGATGTGGTATACTTGAATTTTCCAAAAGCCTTTGTTACAGTGCCTCACAACAGGTTCCTGCATTAATTAAAAGGCTTGGGAGTAGATATTCATGGGAGTAGATATTCATGTGCATGAATAGAGAGCTGGTTAAATGATAGATGGAAAAGTTGTTGTAAATGGGACTAGTAAGCATAAGCATGAAAATAGAATCTCAGAGCTAGGGAACATGTTCTGGGGAGCGTAGCAGATAATACATAGAAAATCTGATAGGGAAGCTAGGGTACGTGGGAAGAAGGCAAAAAAAAGTATACACATCAAAATTAGACCCATAAACTAGGACAGCGTACTAGGGAGCAAAGTAGGTAAATACAGAGAGTACCTGGAGGAGGAGCTGGGGTGTGTAGCAGGCCCACAGAGAGAACTTTCCCGCGAAGCAGGATACCAGTCAAAGGTCAGTGGCTGATAAGCAGAAGTCTCAAGGCAAGCCAAAAGGTCAAAGGCAGGCTGAGAGCAACGATGGTCAGACATGGCCAAGAGGGTCAGGGGTAGACAGAGAGGATGCAGGAGTCAAGACAGGCCAGGACAAGTCCAATGAATCAAAGATCAGCTTTCTTCAAAACCTCCAAGCAACAACTGAGCGCTGGATCCAGTCCGAACTCTACTTATTAAGGCTGGGTGGTGTCAGAGGGCCGACATTGACTCACGCCAGCGCTACATTCTGATGTCGGTGCATGCTCGCCGAAGAGGAAGAAGCCCGAACTAGCATCTGGAGTCTTCCGATGTGGTCCCCAGATGTCAGAAGGTACCACCAGTTATTTACATGAAGAGAGCAGCCACTGTTATAAGTGGTTATCCAATATACCTTATGGACAATTCCATCATTTAAGAAGGAATGGTAGTGATTTTAAGGTTAAAATTCTGCGTAGATTTGAAACTTAAATTTCAAGAGAGAGGGTATAAAAAAGAGCTCATAGGAAATGCATATATAAAAGAAAAAAATTGGATAGAAACTGGTGGATAAAAAAGAGAGAGAAGATTTTTCTTAGTAGAAATACAATGCTTCATTTGACATGAAATATAATGCCCAGGGCCTGAAGTTTAGAAGTTTTTGGTCAAAAAATATTTTAATGTTTTACTTCACAATTCTGTTTTAAAAGAGGAGACAGAACTTACTCCAACTATTACTTTTAAGAAAAATAAAAGTTTAGATTATATATAGCCCTTAGCAGACCAAAATTGTCTAAGAAGGATAATGAAGAATATATACAAAGTACATTATGGACTATAGAAACTATTAGAGAACATTTTTGATGTGGAAAAAATAGACGTGGTTCATGACAATATTTTCAAAAAGGTGTTAAACAATTTAGCAGTCGAAGAAAGTGTCAGAACTGGCCTGGAATTATTACTGTGTTTTCCAGGACACCCAAGTTTGATGCTAGGGTGTGAAGAGTGGAGCAAGGAAACAAGGATCATAGTAGCTGTTGGAAATGTTCTTTCTGCAACTGAAGCTATAAACTTAAAGGTGCTGGCCACTAGGCAAGATGCCAGGATGAACACTTCCAGGACAACCCTGCAGGCCTGGTGATGGTGGGTCTGATGTGGAGCTCCATATCAGGAATCTGTACAGGAAAAGAAAGCAGCCCAGTACAGGAGAACTGCACTGGAAGAAACCTCACTATAACTTCATCAAAATAACTGCAGAGAGTGTACCATTGGATGAGCAGAAGCATAGGAGAAGGATGTAGCTGCAAATTGCCTCTCAAACAGAAGAGCATCCATAAAACCAACTCCAGAGCCATAGTTAAACAAGGCTCCAGATGATCGGCTTCAGGGAATCAAGCTTAGCTACAAGTGTATCAGGCATAGAGTAGATCTGAGTGAACAGGCAGAGGTTCTGTAGAAGAGTCAAAAAGTGACTGTGATTGAAGCCAGAAAATCAGTCAGCACAAATATGGTTTAGAATCAGACAGAAGAATACAGTCAGATGGTGTTGCGGTATACCCTGGTAAATTATAGTCAGAACCAAGGAAATAAAAGAATCAAATTTTATTGAAACAATACAAAATAACACAATGCAGGATACAGCTAGAGCAAATAAGGGAAACACTAGGCCAACCAATGGTAGGAGGACTATGAGGAGTAGTCAGCCAAACCATTGGTCTAAGGCCCAAGGAGGTACTAGCTCGCCAACGGTCATGCCCAAAGGAGGTGGTCAGCAAAGCCAATGGTCTTATGCCCAAGGAGGTAGTCAGCCAAGCCAATGGTCTTAGGCCCAAGGAGGTAGTCAGCCAAGCCAATGGTATTAGGCATAAAGAGGTACCAGAGCACCATGTAAGTGCAACTGGTGAAAGGACGCAGGACGGTAGAAGTAGTACCAGCAAGTTGGAGGAGAAAGGAACCCCACTGCCGGGTAACCAATAGGGAGAGCTCGGGCACGTCATATCTCAGCTGACACAAACATGCTCTTGCAAGAAGACAGAAGAACCCGGAAGTGCAGAGACGATGCAGCCAGCAGCGCAGGTACACTGGCCCGTATCGGACCATAACAGTACCTCTCTCTCAAAGATCCCTCTCCCCCAGAAGAGAACCAGGTTTAGAAGGCAAATGAGCATGAAAGCTACGTAGGAGACCGCGTGCATGAACATCCTGAGCTGCAACCTAGGAATGCTCCTCCAGTCCGTATCCCTTCCAGTGAACAAGATACTGTAACTGGCCTTTCACCTTGTGGGAGTCCAGGATACTTTGCAACTCATAATCCTTGTGATCGCCATCCTGGATAGGATGAAGTCTAGCATGCACAGAGATATACCGGTTGCAAATCAGAGGTTTGAGAAACATGAAATACATAGTAACAAAGTAACATACATAGTAACATAGTTGATGAGGCTGAAAAAAGACATGTGTCCATTAAGTCCAGCCCATGCCAAAAACACCCATGTTGATCCAGAGGAAGTCAGATATTTTCCTGAATCAACATCCTATCTGCTTTGAAGCCATCTGTCATAATTTTCAATATCGCTCTGTGCTAGATAGGCATCCATTGCTTTTTTGAAAGCAGTTGCATTATCTGCAAGTACAACATGCCAAGGCAAAGAATTCCTTAGCTTTACCTCCCTTACTGTAAAGAATCCCCGCCTTTGCTTTAGTCGAAAGCGCCTTTTCTCTAGTCTTAATGGATGACCTCTTGTTCTTAGCTCCGCTCTTTGTGTAAATAATTCATTGGCTAGTTCTTTGTATTGACCTTGAATGTATTTGTAAATGGTAATCATATCACCCCTTAGATGTCTCTTCTCTAATGTAAACAAACCCAGTTTGACTAGTCTCTCTTTATAACTCAGATCCTCCAATCCCTTTATCAATTTTGTTGCATGTCTCTGCACCTTTTCCAGTTCGACAATGTATTTTTTAAGAACTGGCACCCACAATTGTACTCCATATTCTACATGAGGCCTAACCAAGGATTTATACAGAGGTAGGATAATATTAGTATCCCTTGCATCTACACCTCTTTTTATGCAGGATAGTACCCTATTTGCTCTTGCAGCAGCTGAGTGACTCTGTACACTGCTGTGAAGTCTATTGTCTATCAGTACTCCTAAATCTTTCTCTAATGAGGATTCCCCAAGTTGTTTCCCATTTAGTGTATATGTAGAAAGTGTGTTGCTATAGCCCAAATGAATAACCTTACATTTATCTACATTAAATGTCATCTGCCACTTTTCTGCCCATTCACTCAGTCTATTTAAATCCTTCTGCAGAGAAAAAACATCTAGCTCTGTACGTATTTTCTTACATAGCTTAGTGTCATCTGCAAAGATTGAGATGCTACTTTCAATTCCCACTTCTAGATCATTAATAAACAAATTAAAAAACATTGGGCCCAGGACTGAACCCTGCAGAACCCCACTTATAACTTTAGACCGATTTGAAAAAGTTCCATTTACAACAATTCTCTGCCATCTATCATTTAACCAGGTCTCAATCCATGTACAGATAACACTGCCCAAACCGAAGCATTTTAATTTATGCAATAACCTGTTGTGATGCACTGTATCAAAGGCTTTTGCAAAATCCAAGTATACTACATCTACAGCAATTCCCCTGTCCAAATTACTACTTACTCTTTCATAAAATGCAAGTAAATTAGTCTGACATGATCTATTCTTCATGAAACCGTGCTGATTCCTACTAATAATAATGTTTATCTTCACATAGTTCTGAATAGTGTCAATTAGTAACCCTTCTAGTATCTTACCTACTATAGAAGTCAAGCGCACAGGTATATAATTTCCTGGTTTGGATCTTGCTCCCTTTTTAAACAATAGAGCTACATCAGCTTTCCTCAAATCACAGGGCACTATGCCTGATGAAAGTGAATCAATAAATATTAAAGGGTTAATAATGTCCACAAAAAAGTTTTTTGCACTTAGAAGAGTTTAAAAAGTTGAGCTAAATGCAAAAAAATGTATCTCTCAAACCGCTATGATTTGAGAGATACAGGCATTTAAAGTTCGATGTCTCCTACTGACAGCTGTAAAGCTGTCAGCAGGAATTCAGTGTCGGTTGACACAGAGGCTCAGCAGCAGAGCCACAATCACGTTAGTTACAACGAATCCCTTCACTGGAATGGTCTAAAATGTGTGCCTGGTTTGCAAGCACATGTTTTAGACCATTCCAATGAAGGAATTCGTTGTAACTAAAGAGATTGCGGCTATGCAGCAGAGCCTCAGGGTCGACCGGCACGGCTCTCCTGCTGACAGCTTTACAGCTGAAAGCAGGAGACATCGAACTTTAAATGCCTGTATCTCTCAAACCATAGTGGTTTGAGAGATACATTTTTTGCATTTAGCTCAGCTTTTTAAGCTCTTCTAAACGCAAAAAAAACCCTTTTTATGTGGACATTCTAACCCTTTAAATATGATCGTCTTGCTATTACTGAACTAAGTTCCTTAAGTACCCTTGGGTGTATACCGTCAGGTCCAGGTGCTTTATTCACCATAACCCACTCCAGTCTTTTTTGGATCTTGTCTTCAGTAAGCCATGTAAATAATGGAGGAAATTCCACTGTTTTGTCAGTTTGCCCATAGCCCGTCATTGCTGCTTCTTTTGTATATACTGAAGCAAAGAATGTATTTAGGGTGTCAGCCATAGCCTTATCCTCACTAATCAATTCACCTGCCTCAGTCTATTGGAAATAAGCATATTTGCCAGGAGGTCTAAGGTGTAAGCGACCAGATTAATTCTACTGAGTATCCGAAAAGGCCTGACATAGTGAGGTGCCAGTTTCTTAGAGGGTACTCAAAGGTTAAGGTTACGTGACGATAACCACGCTCTCTCCCCGACCTGATACAATGGTGCGGGTAACCTTCTGCGGTCAGCCTGGCATTTTTGCCAGTGCATGGATCTCTGTAAGGACTTCTGAACCTGTACCCATATTGAACGGAGTTCCCTGAGATGTTCCGCAAGAGCCGGAATATCATGATCCTAGAATGATTCAGGCAGTAGAGCTGGTTGAAAGCCACAGTTTACCATGAACAGGGACAGCTGGGAAGAAGAGTTAACAGCAAAGTTGCGGGCAAACTCCTCCCAAGGTAACAGGTTAGCTCAATTGTCATGATGAGCCGAAGTGTACCAACAAAGGAATTGCTCCAAGACTTGGTTAGACCACTCTGCGGCACCATTAGACTGCGGGTGGTAGGCTGAGGAGAAGGACAGCTGAATACCCATTTGAGCAAAAAAAGCGCGCCAGAAATGAGAAACAAACTGACTGCCTCGATCAGAGATTATGACCTTGGGAGCCGAAAAACCTCCCGAGCAAATATCATGGCCAATTCTTGAGCCGGAGGTAGTTTTTTGAGAGGAATGAAGTGGCCCGTTTTGGAAAAACAATCCACGATCATAAGGATGACCATATGACCTTGCAAAGTGGGCAGATCAACCATGAAATTAATTGACACATGAGTCCACGGACTGTCCCTGTTAGGGATAGGTTGCAACAAACCCACTGGAAGATGCCGAGGAATTTTACTTTGAGCGCAAGTAGCACATGCAGCCACAAAGGCAGAGACGTCTGCTCTGAGTTTAGGCCACCAGAAGAGCCGAGAGACAGACTATATAAGCTGATCTCTCCCTATATGACCTGCTGTCTTATTAGTGTGGTACATATGGAGTAATTTAACTTGTAGAGCCTCGGGTACAAAACATTTACCTTTAGGTGTCTCAGCTGGAGCCAGGGTCTGAGCCACCAGAATCACTTCCCCCAAGGGAGAGGTAATACTAGTGCGGATAACAGTATACAGTCTGGAGGAACAATAGCTACAGGAGGAGCCTCTTCCGTAGAAGTGGATTTGAATTGGAGAGATAAGGCATCCACCTTCACATTCTTTGAGCCAGAGAGATATGAAACCACAAAGTTAAATTGTGAACGGAACAGGGCCCACTTGGCCTGCCGAGGGGACAGACGTTTGGCCTCAGAGAGGTAGGTCAGATTTTTGTGGTCGGTGACAATGAGGATGGGCACCATAGTGCCTTCAAGCAAATGCTGCCTATCACAAAGAGCCAAAATAATAGCCAACAACTCTCGACCACCAATCTCATAATGACTCTCCGCCAGAGAACTCACACGGAAGCAAAGCCACCTCTGGAGTCTAACACTGAGACAGGAGGGAGCCTATTCTCGACTCGGACGCATTGACCTCCACAGTAAAGAGTAGAGCAGGGTTGGGATGAACCAAAATGGGAGCAGTAGCAAAGGCAGATTTCAGCATTTCGAATGTCTGCAAAGCCAGAGTAGTCCATTGGGAGCGATTGCCCCCTTTTTCGAGTCATATCTGTAAGGGGTTTGACCAAAGTAGAGAAATTCCGAATATGCTTCCGATAGTAGTTGGCAAACCCCAAAAATCACTGAAGGGACCGGAGTCCAATAGGGGGTGGCCAATCGATGACCGCGGAAAGCTTCTGTGGGTCCATAGCTAAACTGGTAGCAGAAATAATATATCTGAGAAAAGTTACCTATGATTTGTGAAATTCACACTTTTCGGGTTTAGCAAACAGGCCATTTTCTCTCCAAAATTGTAAACCCTGGAAACATCCAAAAGATGAGTCTCCATAGTAGGGGAGTAGATAAGGATATCATCCAAGTAAACAACCACACAGCATTGCAACAGGTCCCTTAGGACATCATTAATAAACTCCTGAAACACCCCAGGTGCATTGCACAAACTGAAAGGCATGACAGATACTCGTAGTGACCACTTAGAGTGTTGAAGGCCATCTTACATTCATGGCCCTCCTTGATACGTACAAGGTTATACGCAGCCCTGAGATCCAGTTAAGTAAAAATTTTGGAACCCTTCAAAACGGTCAAACAGCTCGGTGATCAAAGGAACAGGATACATGTTTTTCACGATCAGTCGGTTAAGCCCCCGGTAGACAATACACGGCCTAAGTTTGCCATCTTTTTTCTTGACAAAGAAAAATCCTGCTCCTGTGGGAGAGGTAGACCTATGAATTATGCCCCGTGAGAGGGCATCAGTCACATATTCCTCCATGGCCTTGTTCTCAGATATGGACAAGGGATAAACCCTACCCCTAGGAGGAACCACACCAGGAAGTAGATCAATAGAACAATCATATGACTGATTTAGAGGCAAAGTACTAGCGTGTTTTAATGAACACATCACTGTACTCCTGGTATTCACGAGGCAACAACAGGAAAGAGGAAGAATACAAGATTATGGTAGGTTTGCGGAGACAGGAGACTTCACACTGTGGAGACCAAGCCAAAAATGTCAAACACACACCAGTCAAATTTATGGTTGTGCTTATGTAGCCACGGGAAGCCCAACACATTCGGGTAGTGGGGAGACTGTATAACCTGAAACTGAAGCGTCTCCTGATGCAGTGCCCCAATCACTAGGGACAAAGGGATAGATTCATGAGTAATCTGTGCCGGGCGTAGAGGCCTAACATCAATAGCCTCAACTGCCAATGGAGAGGATTGCAGCTGCAAAGGTATCCCATGTTTATCCGTGAAAGAAGCGGTAATGAAGAAACCACTTTCTCTCTTAGATGTAACTTATGATGAAACGTGTTGGGCTTTTTAAAGTGAGGATATACCAATGTTTTTGTTTTTACAATGAATGTATGTATATTTTGTCAATTTTAATTGTTTTAATAAATATTTAGCATCTATTGAGCCCTTGTAGTTCTCTCTTTATGTATCGATTGATTGGTATTACATATAAGCACTACTCCATAACATCCCCTGACAGAAACATTAATTTCCCTTCTTTGGTGGTGGTGGGGGGTTACTTTCTGGGACACACATGGAGATTGGAGTACTTCCTGTGGTATCCAGTATAGCCCTACATTTCCAATATTACAGATAGCAAAGAATCCTTCAGAGGAGGAGCTCAAGAGTAACCAATATGGGGTGGATATTAGGAGTGAGCTGTATACTAGAGGCAGTATTGGTAGCTTCAGTCAAATGAAGGTTTTGTGGTGAGAGAACACAGAGTGAAGGTGACTGTTATTCCATGCATTATTAATACCACTCTTAGCGAGACTGTCTGCACCGCTATTTTTGTAGTCATTTGTTATCCTTAATTGGTCAATACTCACAACGGATACCAGCCTGAAAGGTTAAGATGCCACCTTCAACTCAGATGGCTCAGGGCCTTTTTTCTGTGTGAGAGTCATTCTTCTGTCCATCAAAGTGTTGTAACTTTGGGTGATTTGTCTTGCTCTCTTCTACACTGGTCCCAGCTTCTCCGGGATCTGCCCATACAGATCCAATCCAACAATGTGAAGGCTCTGGCTTATGTCAACTGTTAAAAGGGAATAAGGAGTGTAGAGCATGCTCAGAAGTTTGTCTGATTCTAGCCTGAGTGGAGGCTTAAGTGCCAGGTCTCTCAACCATCCAAAATGTCATGGTGTACTTTCTCAGCTGTCAACTCCTGGATCCAGGGAATTGAGAAATCAACCAGGCTATGTTATAATCCGTAGTTCCACTGTGGGGTTTCCTGGCTGTGGACCTAATGGCTTTTTGGTTGAACCGCAAGGTCCTCCATTGTTGTTACAGGTTTCAAGATCTTGTCAGTCTCCTAGGACAGAGCCGTACCCACCCTGGGACCCTCAGGGATGACAAAAAGTGCATCAGTCCGACAGTCACTCAGTGCGGTGCACATAGAACTTCAGGCATCACACCACATCTAACAAGTGGAGATCCCTCTCCTTGCCAGATTTAGGGTCAGGACAAAAAGAAGGCACAACAATCTCCTGATTGATGTGTAAGTCAGAAACCACCTAAGGAAGAAATTCCTGGGAGGTACAAAGAACCGCCTTGTCCTTGTGAAACACCAGGAAAGGCGGTTTGCAGGACGTGGCCTGCAGTTCAGTGACTCTGCAAACAGAGACGATTGCCACGAGAGAAGGCATCTTCCTTCTCAGGAGACAAAGAGGAATGGTAGCCAAGGACTCAAAGGGAGGCTGCTGCAAAAACCCAGAACCAGATTAAGGTCCCACTGAGGAGTGGGATGCTTAAAGGCAGGGAAAGCATGAACGACACCTTGAAAGAAAACCTTGACATCCGGAATAATGACAATGCGCCTCTGAAAAAAGACAGAGCTGAAGTATGGACCTTCAAGGAACTCAAGCTAAGGTCCTTGTCCACTCCATCCTGTAAAAAGGACAGAACAGTCGGCAGATCAAACTCCTGTGAGGACAGATCCCTGTCCACACACCAAGAGTGGAAGATAGACCAAATCCTCTGGTAAGCTTTTGATGAAACAAGCTTCCGTGCCTGAATCATGGTAGCTACCACCTCAGGAGAAAATCCTTTCCTCCTCCAAATAGAGGATTCAATCACCAAGCCGTCAAACCCAAACGCTTCACTTTCTCCTTCCACAGGTAACCCTGCAGGAGGAGATCCTTTATGCGTGGAAGCAGAAACGGTTTGCACACAGACAAGTCCATTAGCTCCAGAAACCAAGGTTGCCGGGTATAGTAGGGAGCCACCAGGATGACTGGAGTCTTCTCCATTTGTAGCTTCCTCAACACCCTGGGGAGCAGGGGAGGAGAAGGGAAAATGTAGGCTAGAGGAAACTGCAAAGGAATTGATAGAGCATCCACTTCTACATCCAGAAGATTTGACCAGCGGGAGCTGGGACTTAGGACTAAGATGATGTCTACACTGGGAATATGCACTGCAGAGATGGCAGTGACATGTTCTTTGGCCCAGGTTAAAATAACCTTGACCCCCAACCAAGCTGCGAGACTTCTGGTTTGAATTGGCTTGAATTGACTCACAAGCCAGAACTAAGAAAATCTTGTTAGTTCTGTTGAACAACATCCTCCATCAGAAGTACCATGCCTTGCATGGTTTCGAATAGAAGACCCAGAAAGACCAATCTCTGAGATGTAATCGGCCTGACTTGTCCATGTTCAGGACCCAGCCTTGATGGGTGAGAGTGTGAATGCAGTCCTGCACCTGCTGCTGGAGGAATTCTCTGGGTGGGGCCATCAAGAGCAAAACATCCATGTATGGAGTCTCCCGAATTCCCTTCTCGTGCATGACAGAAATTAAAGCACTGAAGACGTGAATGAACACCTGGGGGCTGTGGTCAGGCCAAAGGGGAGAGCTGATAACTGAAAGTGCCCTATGTGGCAAGCGAACCTGAGGTATCTGACTCTCCAGATCAATAGCAATGTGCCGGTAGGCATCCTGCAGATCCAAGGAAGCCAGAAATTCCACCGGACGCATTGCCGCAATGACTGGCCTTAAGGACTTCTGGTGGTAATGAGTCTTGACCAAAAAGGAATTGAGATCCTTGAGGTCCAGAATAGGACAGCAGCCGCCATCCTTCTTGGAGACTACAAATAGGTTGGAATAGAAGCCCAAACCTATTTCTGGTTCAGGAACCGGTTCCAGAAATTCCTTGTTCAAGAGAGTTTGGACAGCCCCTTTGAAAAGACAAAGCCTTTCCTGTTCCTAAGGGGAGTAAGAAAGGAAGAACCTGAAGGGAGGAAGAGACGTGAAGGGAATCCTGTACCCTTCAGAAACCACCTGTAAAACCCCCAGATCCACAACGGTATCTGTCCAAACACTGAGAAAGTGCCGCAGACTATCACCCACTGGTGCGTGCAGTCCGGGGTTCGGCGAGTCATGCTGAAGTAGGTTTGGTAGGCTTGGTGGGGGACTGCTTGGGCCTCCACTGTTATTTGGGCTTGGAGCAGGAGTGTGGGGCCTGAAACCGCTGGAGTCTCACAGCGTGAGACGCGAGACTCCCTGGTAGATACGAAAAAGATTGTGCCTGCGAAGTTGAGGTTTCTTCTTGGGGATCAAAGGCAGCAAAGTGCTCTTGCTCCCAAAGGCCTCACTGATGAGTCTTCAACTCAAAGCCAAAAAAGGATGTGCCCAGAAAGGGAAGAGAAACCAAGGATTGCTTGTAAACCGAGTCAGCAGACAATATCTTAAGTAAAAGGGAACGTCTGGCAACCACAGACAGGACAGAGGCCTTGGCCTCAAGCCTAATAGTATCAAACATAGCCTCAGTAACGTAATGCTGAGCCTCTGAAATGTTAGCCAAAAGATGTTAAAGGTCAGCTGTAGGGGCACCCTGACGGACGGACACAGTAAGCTGCTCCATCCATACTGCAATGGCCCCATTCACCCAAGCTTGAAGCAAAGGTAGGTCTCCTAGAGGCACCTATGGTCACAAAAGTGGCCTTCAAAATAGCCTCTAGCTTCCTGTCAGTGAAATCCTTGAGAGCAGAAGAATCAGCCACAGACAAGGCCGTGGATTTAGAGAACCTAGAGAAAGGGGCATCAACCTTAAGAGGAAGAGCCCAATGAGCCAAGGCTGCCTCTGAGAAGGGGTACAATTTAGCAGATCTCTTAGGCAGTTATAGACATTTGTCAGGGGTCTTCCACACATCTAGAACAACCTGGTCAAGAGAGTGGGATAAGGTGGAAAGACCGTACACTGCTTCTTGCTCCTTTGAAAGACTTCAGAAGTAGATTGGGGTTCCTCAGCGACTGCAGGAATATTTAAGGTATCTAAAACAGTCTTAATGAGGCTCTCAGCACAGGGCTCAGGATCAGGGATCCCAAAAAAATTTAGAGTATGTATGTATCTTTATTTGTACGTATCTTTATGTATATAGCGCCATACATGTACACAGAGCTTAACAGAAGTTGAAATAATATAATACAAAACTACAGAACTGGGTTAAGAGCATTAAGGTTAAGTACAATCATGAGGGAAAGTGCAGCAAGGGAATTATACACTAGGAAAGGGACCCTGCCCCAAGGAGCTTACAATCTAAGCTGAATTTATAATGCCAGAGACAGTGGGATGAGGATTATAAGTGCAGGTACAAGGTGTGGTGAAAGAAGTGCAGAAGGATTCTGCTGTGACTGACAGTGTGCAGAAGGAGGACATTGCTATTGAGATGCCTCCCTGAGAAGGTGGGAGGAGACGCTTGAAAGTGATGATTGTGGATGATTGGTGAATGGTGATGGGGAAGGCATTCCAGAGTCGAGGAGCAGCCAGTGAGAAAGCTTATAGTCGAGAGATGGCTCGAGTTGTGTAGGGAAAGGACAGGAAGAACCCTTGAGAAGACAGTAGGGGACGGGAAAGGGTTTAGCGGGAGATAAGGGCAGAAATGTAAGTGGGTGCTGAAGAACAGTGACTTACAGGAGAGGAGAAGAATCTTGTAAGAAATACAATACTTTATAGGTAGCCAATTGAGGGATTTCAGGAGGAGATTAGATGGAAGGTATTTGGGAGCAAATGTGGTGATTCTTGCGGCTGAATTGATAACAGATTGAAGTGGAGAGAGATGAGAAGCAGGAAGACCGGAGAGAAGAATGTTGCAGTAGTCAAGTCTAGAGAGAACAAGTGCCTGAGATAGTGTTTTAGCCATTGATATGCAGAGGAACAGACATATTTTTGCAATATTTTTTAGGAAGAAGTGACATGTTCTAGTGACAGCTTGGATATGGGGGGAGAAGGTTAATTTAGAATCAAGTATGACCCCAAGACAGCGTGCTTTGGATACTGAGTGTATAGCACAGTTTTCTATTGTGATGGAGAAGGGGGTTGGTGGATGGGTTTTAGGCGGGAACACCACCAGCTCTGTCTTAGCCATATTAAGTTTAAGGTGGTAATAGGTCATACATGATGAAATGGCTGAGAGACATTGAGTGACTTGAGCCTGCACAGCTGGAGTGAGGTCGGGGACACAGAGATAGATTAGTGTGTCATCTGCATACAGATGGTAATTAAATCCAAGAGATGAGATGAAGTCACCAAGTGAGAGGGTGTAGAGTGAAAAAAGAAGTGGTCCCAGGACTGATCCCTGAGGTACACCTACTGAGAGGTCGAGGGGAGTTGAGAAAGTGTTAGAGAAAGAAACACTGAAAGTACGTTTTGAGAGATAGGAGGAAATCCATTCTAGAGGTGTGTCACAGATGCCAAGGTTATGCAGTGTGTCCAGTAGGAGTGCATGGTCAACAGAGACGAAAGCAGCAGATAGATCTAGTAGGATTAGTATACTAAAGTGTGCTTTGTCCCTTGCTGTGTATAGATCATTTGTAATTTTTGTTAGGGCTGTCTCGGTGGAATAGTTGGAACGGAAACCTGACTGTGAAGGGTCAAGAAGAGAGTTTGTATTGAGAAAAGAGATTAAGCTGGAGAATACAAGGCGTTCCAAGATCTTAGATGCAAAGGGGAGGAGTGAAACCGGACGGTAATTTGAAAGGCAGGTGGGGCCGAGTGAGGGCTTTTTGAGTATAGGTCTGACTATTGCATGTTTGAATGAGGATGGAAAAGTTCCGGTAGAGAGAGGAGTTAAAGATATTAGGCTGGGAGCAAGAGTACTTGCAAGAGCCTTTACAAGGTGAAAGGGCATGGGATCCGAGGGGCTGGTAGTGGGTGGAGAGGAGGATAGTAAAAGAGATACCTCCTCCTCTGTTGTTGGAGAGAATGAGCTGAGGGTTGCTTGGGGTGGACTAGGAATCAGAAGCATAGGAGGAGAGGATGTAGAGGGTATCGTTTGTTGGATGGACTGTACCTTATTTTTTAAAAAGTCAGCAAAGTCCTGTGGAGTGTTGGAGAAGGAGGAGCAGTTCAAGGTTGAGGATTTGAGAAGAGGATTGAAGATTTTAAAGGGGTCTGGGTGAGAGCTGTGTTAAAACAGGATATCATGAATTTGTAATGGTGGAAGTCGGCAACAGAATGAGACTTTCGCCAGAGACGTTCTGCAGCTCGACAGCAGGTGCGTAGCATGCGGATTGTTGAATTTAGACAGGGTCTGGGATTCCTGGGACTGGAGTGTCAACGTTGAAGGAGAGCATGCAGGTCCAAGGAGGACATTAATGAGGTGTTATATTCGTGGACCAGAGTGTCTATGTTAGTAGTAGTAGCAATAGGGCAGAGAGAAGAGAGGGAAGTCTGCACAGTCTATGTCAGGTCTGGTAGTTTGACCGAGTGTAGGTTCCTGATTAGGAAGGGTGATTTAGGGAGGGCAGGGGAAGGTGTGTGAGATAGTGTGAAGGAGATAAAATGATGGTCAGAGAGTGGAAATGGGGAAATTGTGAAGTCAGAGACTGAGCAGTTTCTGGTGAGAACTAGATCTAGCCAGTGACCATCCCTGTGAGTGCTGGCAGCAGTCCACTGTTGAAGGCCAAATGACAAGGTCAGCGAGAGAAATCGGGAGGCACTAGATGAGGATGTATCATCAGTGTGTAGGTTGAAGTCTCCAAGGAGTAATGTGGGAGTGTCTGAGGACAGAAAGACAGAGAGCCAAGTTTCAAATTCAGAGAGAAAGGAGGAAGGGTTGCTTGGAGGCCTGTAAATCACAGATACCAGGAGAGGGACAGGGGAGAAGAGCTGGACTGTGTGCACTTCAAAAGAGGTGAAGGAGACTGATGGAGGAAGGGACAGAGGCCTGGAGCGGCAGAGCTGCGAGAGAAGTCGTCCCACACCCCCACCCTTGCCATCAGGACGAGGAGTGTAAGGAGTAAGCTCCTTCAGAGCATTCACCCTCATCAGAATCCACCAATAGCTCCTCATCAGAGGAATCTGACACATCAGGGATACCCTGAGGTTTAGGGGCTGCAGACCTGAATAATGCTGGGGGCTTCCAGGACTGGAGGACCCCGTGAAGGTCCACAGGGAACTGTGTCAAGGTAGACTTTAAGTCTTGCACCCAGGGTGGCTCTTGATCATAGCTGGAAGGCTCTGGTGGAGATGCAGGGGCCACAGTGCATGAAGGGCATAAATGTAGGGAGCCCTGATTGACATGAGGAACAGTGGATAATGGGGGTCAAAGACACCCCTGCGTTTTTAATCTTAGGTTTAGCCCCAGGTCCCAACAGTTCAGACATCCTGACAGGAGAAAAGTGTCAAACAGTTGAAGGAAGAACCCAACACTATGTCCCAGATTAAAGAATTCACCACAGAAAGAGCTAAAATACACTTATCTGGCAAGCAAAGGGTTAACCTGAGGAGGCGAGGAGGAGGATCCAAGCCCTGCATAGGATACTCGTGAGAAGAAGGAAGGAAAATGGTGACCAAACTGTAAGCCATCAGAAAACAGCCCTCAAAATGGGCGTTTGTGGGAAATGTAGTTTCCACAGAGTACCCTAAAAACAGTGTTCGTATCCCCCCAAGCTCCCCAAGATGCTGAGGATGTGCACCGGAGTGTAGGGCAAGGGCAGACATGAAGAACAAGCCATCTCTGAACTCGGTACATTGAGCAGAGATATGTCCCAAGTAAAACTGTCCCATAGAGATCAATGGAGCCTTGCGGCTATGCATTAAAGTGAGCCTTAAAGGCGCAGAATTCAAATAAACAAAATATTTCTAAAAGTGACTCAAAAGTTGTAAAACACATAGGGAAACACCTGAACAACAACAGAAAACACTGGACCCTAAGGGAAATGAGTGACAAACGTCCCCCAAAGCACCTAACATGGCAAGGAAAGGGTTAATGTACCACATAAAGCCCAAAATGCTCCAAGGACTCTAAGCAGACAAAAGCTAAAACCCAAATGAGTGCAGGAATATACAAGTAGAAACTCCGAAAGGAGACCCCTGTGCGGAGGGGAAATGGTGGGAAAAGTTGGCCATGGCACTCAAAGGGTTGCTCACCTTTTTAGCAGGTCTTCAGCCTTCAGATTACCATTGAGAAAGAGAGAAGCCTCAGTGGGCTTCTCCAAGGGAAAAGATATAGCAAGGTCCACAACAGCACCTGTTAACTGAGCAATACACCATTGGGAAGTCAGTAATGGTAATCCGTCTAATGGGGAATTTCTGCACCCCATATCTAACAAGAATATAATAAAAGAAACTAAAACTAAGCTGTTGCCTCTCTCTTGAAGGAACTAATCTAACTGGGAGGGGGCTAGCTAGTCCCCAGCTAAGGAGGAGAGGAAGGCTCCATCCCTTGCATTCTTTCCAAGAATTGTTCCTGCCTACTTATAGGGGCTGTCGCCTTCCCTGAGTTACCTGTAAGCTATATTGGCCCATTCCCTAGAATGTCCTTCCCTGTTTGGTGAGAATTTGCAGTAAAATCTCTCACCTCTCTCTTCATTATAAAAAAAAGACAATTTGCCTTTCAATACCGATCATTATAGATTAACTCTCATAAAATCCCAAACCGACCAGACAAGTAAAGGGAGTTCTATACCAATTTAGCCTACATTTGACAAATGGTGGCCAGTAGCAGTCCTTCGCAACCTAAAATCCCTTATAACTTCTGAACCACCTGATAGCCCCTTGCTGCCTTTACTCGTCGGCCCATTGATTATTTCAACTTGAGCTAAATATATTAGAATCCTACTCACTTGTTTAGGATTAGACTCATCCCAATTCTCAGGCCATTCCTTCCGCATCTGCGTGGCACAGCAGCGTCTAAGAACAAAGTACCTTTCCGCATAATCCAGAAGTTGGGGAGATGGTGATCCACCTGCTATTCATGATATATCCACAATTCAGAGCAAGAAATCAGACTAGCTGTCAGTTCACTCACCTGATGATTACACTCTATCCTCATCGTTAAAGTGTATTAAAGTAATTTTAACTCCATTAACATGTCTTCTCTAACCCGGCTGACCTCATTGAGTCTCTCCCAGAGGGCTCAATGCCCAAAGGGGACGCCAAACCTACCTCATCACATTGAAAGTCGGTCCGCAGAAGCCATGAGGACAAGTGGAAGGCAGGACCTGAATTTGTGGGAGTGGCTGCATGCCACAATAAAAAAGTATACAGCTTCCCCCACTGGGCGCATGTCATTAGTGGCCCCCCATTCTTCCCAACCCCTCTTTATTTACTCAGTTATATGCCTGCCCTCTAACCAGGCAGACCTTGTCTATTCTCCCCCAGAAGGCCCAAGGCCCAAAGGGGGTACCAAACCTACCTCATCACATCGAGAGACAGTCCCCGAAAGCCACAAGTACCAATGTAACTTATCTGCCAACATAGCTGGTGTCTATGTATGGTGATAAGTGTCGGAGTAAAATTTGAGATTGAGGTGTAGCATCTTTTCCTCCAAGTGGATTAGATGTCACTAGTTACTGTCCCAACAATTTTCTATACATTTTATTTTATTTTTGGACTCATGACATGTAATATATGCATGGACTCATGACATGCAATATATGATATTAAGACATAAAACCAACTGTTTTGAGTATTTTTCTTTAAATATATTTGATTTAAGAGTTTTTATAAAGTCCGTGAGTTTTCTTTTTGGTCTTTTTGCCTGTGGGTCTTTTATGTTGTTCTCAGCTCATCCTGAAGCGCCGGAATTTGTGATTTTGAATTGGGAAGCAGAGATTCTTTGCTTTTGGCTGCTGGATTGGAATTTACCTTCAACCTCCACATTAGCACTACCTATTTGTGATTATGTTCTTTAGACAACCTATAATTGTAATATCCTGGAGAGCAAGTGCTAGGAGGAGGAGTGTAGGGAGCGGTTCTGGTAATCGTGGGCTACAGCTGCTTGACTATGCTGAACATTAGGCTGTATAAAAGTGCCAGCCGCTAAGCTGGATAAAACTCACCAGAGGATCTGATGATCGTATAGTTGTAGTGTTAGCTCTCCTGTAAGGGGAGAGTGCAGACTAAGCTGTGAGGCTAGCTAGCAGGGTCCACGCAGAGGTAAGCAACTCTCCAATAGATTATATAAGGAACACCACAAGTGCTAGCAGGAATATTGTGAAGAGACAGCTAGCACAATACTTAGCAATGGGATCAGGGTAGGTAGGACGCAGTATAATAAAGCACCTATCCAGAACTAGAAGGTAAGAGTAGTTGCACAGGCTGAGTCGAACATGGAGACAGCAGGATAGTTGTACTGGCCAGGTCGAACACAGAGAGACAGCAGGGTAGTCGTACAGGCTGAGTTCAATACAGAGAAGCAGCAGGGTAGTCATACAGTCTGGGTCAAAAACAGACAGACAGCTGGGTAGTTGTACAGGCTGTGGGTAGTCGTACAGGCCGGGTCAAACACAGAGAAGCAGCGGAGTGGTTGTACATGATGGGTCAGAAACAGAGAAGCAAAGGTGTAGTCCTACAAGCTGGGTCACACAGAGAAGCAAGCCAAATGCTAGAACAATATTCACAGGCAATAATCACAGGAACTCAAGACATTGCATGGAAATGGCAATGGGCAAGGGCAGGAGCAGCAGGTGTAGGATGCCGAAGCAAAGAAAGAAAAAAGGTTTCAAGTGGGAGGAGTGGAATACCGGATGGATTCGGGGACTACGAGGGAGAAAGGTGTTGCAGTACCTTGAATGGGCCCAAGTAGCGAGGTCCCAGCTTGCCAGAAAGCTGGCGAAGTCGCATATGCTTGGCAGCCAACCAAGGGAACACGGACAATCAGCAGCCGCTTTCTGATGCATTTGGGCTGATAGCAAGGAAGACCTCAAAGTATGCCTATGAGACACCAGATCGACACAAACCTCCATGGAGGGAACCAGAGGTGATCCCTGACAGAGAAGTAAAACCCTTGGAGTGTACCAGCCTCAAAAAAGGGGTAATAACCCAGAGACAAATGTCAGATGGAATTATAGGAGAACTTGGCTAACGGTAAAAGTCTTACCTAATCGTTCTGTAGGTGATTACAAAAACTACGAAGATATTGCTCCAGATACTGATTCAGGTGTTCGGTCTGAACATTTGTCTGGATGGTGAGCAGAAGAGAACTGCAAATGGAAACCCAGCAAGGAACAAAAGGCTGACTAAAAACAGGAGATAGTAACATAGTAATTTAGGTTGAAAAAAGACTTACGTCCATCTGGTTCAACCCTTTTCCTATTCCTGTTTACCATCGTTGATCCAAAAGAAGGCAAAAAAACCCCTCAAGGTGAATTGGGAGCCTCAGTCAGAAGTGATGTGTAGTGGAACACAGTGCAGCCGGACTATGTCGAATATAAAGACCTCTGCAAACTCAGTGGTCGTAGGCAACTTAGGAAATTATATGAAGTGGCCACTCTTCATTAATTAACCGATGACCATCAGTATGGTGGTTTTCCCAATCGAAAGGGACAGATACATTATAAAGTCCATGGACAGTTGGGTCCATGGTAGAGTAGGTACAGGAAAGGGCTGAAGCAATCTGAATGGACTATTGTGCTGAACAATACAAGCACAGACTGGACAAGAGGCAATATAAGCATGGACATCCTTCCTTCACCTAGGGCACCAAAAGAAGCGAGGTAGCAACTCATAGGTGCATTCCACTCCTGGATGTCTGGCAGTTGTGTAATGTTGTGCCCACTTAAGAATCTCTGACTGGCATTGCTCTGGGGCCGTCAACTGGGAACAAGGAGGGAAATTGACGAGCAGGAGGTTGTGAATCCCTAATAGTCTGTAGCATCTGGGTCCAAAGAGATTCCAAGATATGAGAAGGGGGTACAATGGGTTCAGCTTTGGGACCAAAGAGGGCAACAGGCTCGAATTGGTGTGACAAAGCTTCAGCCTTGTGGTTATTAGGCCCCGATATGCAAGTGATGGAGAAATCAAACTGCGGAAAGATCAGTGACCATCTGGCTTCTCGGGCATTGAGGAGCTTGGCAGAGGCCAGGTAGGCAAGATTCTGATGGTCAGACAGAATAGTAATTGGATGTGGTCAACCTTCCAGAAGGTAGTGTCACTTTTCCAGGGCTAGCTTTATAGCTAGCAGCCCACAATTTCCAGTGTCATAGCTCAACTTAGAATTGGAGAAACAGCGAGAAAAGTAAGAGCATGGAGGCACAATGCTGGTAGGCACAGATTGTTGAGACAGTACTGCTCTTGCAGCTGTTTCCGATGCATCAACCTCTACAGAGAGGGGTATCAAGTGGTCTGGATAAGAGAGCACAGGAGCAGAAGTGAAATATTCCTTGAAGAGAGAAAAGGTCATCAGTGCCTTGGCAGACCAGTGCTGGCAGATGACCCCTTTAAGAGTCATATTGGTAATGGGTTGAATCCACTTGGAAAAGTTCCTAACGAAATTACAATAGTAGTATGAAAACCCAGTGAAGCTCTGAATGGCTTTCAGGCCTTTGGGAAATGGCCAGTCAAGAACAGCCTTCAGTTTGCAGGGGTCCATAGCTAATCTGTCTGCGGAGACAATGTAACCAAAGAAGGGTAGAGACTCAACTCTCATTTCTCCAGCTTGGCATAAAGTTGGTGTTCACAAAGGCATCACAAGACAATCTGGATATGCTTTTGGTGTTCCTGGAATGACTTGGAAAAGATGAGACTACCGTCCAAATAAATAACTATGAAGGTCAAAAGACATTGTTAATCAGGCACTGAAAGAAGACTGGGGCATTACGAAGACCAAAAGACATTGCAAGATACTTGTAGTGGCCAAAATGAGTATTAAAGGCTGTCTTCCACTCATCTCCATCCCAAATCCTAACTAGATTATAAGCTCCTCTGAAGTTCAGCATCGTAAATAATGTAGGTCCAGGCATTCGGGAATTAGCGGTAAAGGGTAAGGGAGGATAAAACCCTGATCATGTTTACCTTTAATGTATTGCTCCAAGGCAGTAGTTTCCAGAAGGGACAATGGATATGTCCTACCTCGAGGGGTCATGGAGCCAGTAAGAAGCTCACTAGAGCAGTTATAGGACCAATGAGGTGGCAACATCTCAGCCTTGGCCTTACTAAAAACATTGGAGAAGGCAAGATAGGACTCATGAACTGACACAGAAGCAAGGGTTAAGACAGAGTGACCTGCAGAGAAGCCACACTAACAGGTTCAGGGGAAACCGGGAAAGATACTGACCCTTACTGACCAGTCAATAAGCGGGTTATGTCTCTGTGTCACAGGAGACTTAGAGAAATAACAACTCTGACAAGTAAAAGTAAAATCAACATCACTTTATTAAGATCAAGTACAGGAGAATGGTAATAGGCACTTCACCAACCTCCATGGGGTCAGGCATGAGGACAGTGCTGCAGTTCACTACCAGGAGCTGACACTGAACTTGGCCAGACTCTGTGAACAGACAGGAAGTGAACCAGTAAGGTCAGCAGAGCCACTAGAGAACACGGGCAGTGGTAAGCGACACAGTACTGAGGTGCAGAATACTGGAGGCCCAATACCCTAGAACACTAGGGTCACAGATACACACCCTAGAACGCTAGGATCACTGGAAGTATCACACACCCTAGAACTTTAGGGCCCGCGAGCAACGGTAGTACCAGGCGCTGCTGGACTATGGATTGAACCTGCCCTGACCAAGGACCAGGACTAGGAACCTGCACTTAGGGAGCCAGACCTTAGGAAGAGCCAGCGAAGACAGACAGAGCTAAGGTCATACACAGATTGGGTAGTCAGACAAAGCCAAAGTACTTAGCACGGAGCAGGTAGTCAGCCAAGCCAAAGATCATACATGGAGCGGGTAGTCAGCCAAGCCAAAGGTCATACACGGAGAGGGTAGTCAGACGTAGCCAGGAATCAAGCATGGAGCGAATCGACAGGCAAGACCAGAGGTTCATGCACAAATCGGGTAGTCAGGCGGAGCCAAGGGTCATACACAAATCGGAATCAGAGGCCAGAAACAGATCACAACGGAAGACTAGAAACTCTCAGGTATACCACAAAAGGGCACTGAGGCTAGGACAGGAAGCAGCATATAAGGCCTACCAGAGAGGCGGGGTCAAGCTAGGTCAATCAAGTACAAGCTATAATAATAGTGAGCGCACAGAATGACGCGTGAGTAACCAGGAAGTCACTGACCTGTTATGCTGCTGTGGAGCACACACAAGGGAACAGACAGGTAAAGCTATGGACCTGAATCACGGGCACCGTGATACTCTGTAACCAAGAGTACCCTAAGATGATGGAGATGGAGCGTCTTCTGAGAACAAATAGCATCAAAGATGACAGTGATCTGATGGTCTTCGTCTGCAGTTAATCCCTTAGTGACTGGCCGCGCGTGCACGCGGCTGGCACTTAACGCCCGCCAAACATTTTTTTCATTTGTTTAAATGACTTCCGGGATGTACATGTACGTCCTCTGTCCACCTGGGACATCCGCTTGGGACTTCCATGTACGTCCTCGAGCAGTAAGGGGTTATGAGCAGTAGTATAGTACACTGTATGATCAATGACCATGTTCCAAACTGGTGGTTCCTTGGATGCATGAGGACTGCCAAGAGAGGAGGCATAGGAGCAATCGATAGAGGCCTTTGGACCCCTTGTCAATTAGGACCCGGGTGGATATACTTGAAGACTGCCTAGACCAGGAAGAGAGAGGTGCAAAGTGGTGTCAGAGGGAACAGAAGAAAGACTTAGAGAAAGTACCTCAATGGTCTCTAAGTCCTGACGTTTCCCCATTTATTGAGATATACACAGGCTATATGACCAGATTACCCTCAATACAAGAGGAGGCCAAGAGTATGTCACTTGAACTTCTCTTTCTCAGACAGACAAGGAACTCTTCCAATCTCCATAGGTTCAGAAGCTATATCCTGCGGCAAAGAGACAGGGGAGAAATTCTGGAAAAGTGGTACCAGTCATACAAGGGGGTGAAAGGACGGCGGGCATGATCACTATCTCTTTCCAGCTTTCTACATGTATGCGATTCTCAAGAGATGAACAGAAGGTGAAAAATTAATCCAAAGATGTGGGGATAGGACAAGTAGTCAACTCATCCTGGATCCTATCTGATAGAACTCTCCTGAAAGCTATCACCCCATTCTGTATAGTAGACTACAATCCTGAACTCCACTTTGTACTTTGAAATTGTTATTTGTCCCTGTTGGGTGCCTAGTAGATTGGATTTGGCAATAGCCTACCTACCCGGGACATCAAATACATGCCTAAAGGCAGTTAGAAAGGAGTCCAGATCATTCAGGGTAGGTGAATTGTGATCCAGTAGGGGAGACACCCAGGACAGGGCTTGTCCTTTGTGCAGGGAAATTATAATGGTGATTCTAACCTGGTGGGATGCTTTGGGTTGGCTCTGAAAATGCAGAAATCATTGGTTCAAGAATCTCCTCAGATCCTTGGTATTCCTATCAAAGTGATCAGGGATAGGAGGACGAGGGAGTAGTGAGAGAAAAGAAAGACTCTACGAGGTAACAGGAGGCAGAGAAGGTCTGGAGGACTCCATGCACTGTTGCATACATTGCAACAGAGAAGCATGTTTCCCCAACAGGGCCCCCTGTTCTAGCACAGTCTTGGATAATTTCTTAGGATCTGCCGACACGGTAGAGAAGCATGGGAGGTCAAGCTCCATGTGGTGTTATCTGAGTATAATGGTTAAGTATGATCCTACAGGAGGCAGAGTCTAGGGAGCAGTGCTGGTAATTGTGAGCTACAACTGCTTGACCAAGCTGTGGACTCGGTCGTACAAAGGTGCCAACCGCAAAGCTGAAAATCACCCACCAGAGGAGCCAATGAATGTTCAGAATTATCGAACAATTGTAGCATAAGCTCTCCCGTAGGGGAGAGGGCAAGCTAGGATGCAAGGCTATCTAGCGGGTCCACCCAGAGGTAGACAACTCTCCAGTAGATGATATAAGAAACACCACAAGTGCTCAGCAGGGACACTACGAGGATACAGCTACCACTAAACTCATCAATGGGAGCTAGGTAGGTAGGAAGCACAATAATTACTAAAGCACCTATAGGAAACTAGATGGTAAGAATAGTCGTACAGGCCGGGTTGAACACACAGAGGCAGCAGGATAATCGTACAGGCCTGGTCGAATACAGAGAAGCAGCAGAGCTAGTTGTACAAGCTGGGTCAACACAGAGAGACAACTTGGCAGTCGTACAGGTTGGGTTGAACACAGAGAAGCAAAGGAGTGTTTTTACAGCTGGGTTAAAAATAGAGAAGCAGCACTGTAGTCTTATAAGCTGGGTCAAACAAAGAGAAGCTATGTGAATAGCTAGAACAAGATTCACAGTAAAAGAGCACAGGAACTCAAGAGAGGACAATGAAACACCAGATAATTGACAGGAGGAGAAACGAAAGAGGCCACACACTGATACTGCTCCCTATCACGTACCGTCTGCATATTACATAAACAAAGTGTTGAATGTGTTGACCGTTTAAGAGTTGTCAGATATTTTAAGAAAATGCTGGCTATTAGTAATGCTCTGTTATATGGTTGCCCAGGTAAATGTGTCTCTAGATTTTTTTTAAAGGCAATAACCTTTTATTTTAACGTCAACATATTCTGTAATTAAAGTTAAATTACTTTTCTCTGTCGTTCAATATAGCTTACAGGTACCATGGGGAGGCTACAGCTCCTACTAGTAGGTTGGAACAATTCTTCAAAGAAGTTGCAGGGGCAGAGCCTCCCTCTCCTCCATAGCAGGCTACCCAGCCACTGCCCTCCAGTTAAGATTTGTTCCTCACTCTGGTAGGAAGGTTGTGAACAGTTCTGCTTAGTTTTAGTTATTTTATTATTTTTACTTAGATATGGGGTGTCCAAATTCCCCCATTAGGCAGATTACCATTATTGTCTTCCCCTGGTGGATTGCCCAGTTTACAGGAGCTGCTTGTGGACCCTTTCAGCCCTGGGAGAGAACCATGTAGCCCATGTCTCTCTCCAGAGGGAGTCTCTCTGAGGCGTCTTCCTTACAAATGGTAATCTGAAGAAAGAAGACCTGCAAGAAAGATGAGCAACCCTTTGAGTGCCACGGTCCACTGTCCCACTGTTCCCTTCTGCACAAGGGTATCTTTGGAGCTCTCAAACTCCTGCACTTATGTTGGGTATTATTCTTATTGTATGACTGCTGATCTGGGGATCTTTGGTGCATTTGTCTGATATGTGATACTTAACACCTTTTCTGCCAGTCTTGGTCAGTTGGGTAACTTATAATTTACATTTTCTTTGTTTCCTTCAGAGCAGCTGGTGTGCTATAGGTGTTTTATACTTTTTAGGCACTTTTTAGTTTTGTGTGTTTAATTTGGGCGTGCTTTACCACAGAGCCGCAATGCACCATTGATCTCTATGGGACAGCCGTTTCTGGGACATATCTCCTCAACCACTCTGCGTACTGAGTTGGGAGATGGCTCATTCTTCTTGTCTCCCCTTACCACATGATCAGTGTCTTGGGGGCCCTGAGGGGATTCGTTTCTGCCTTTGGTACTCTATATTGGGAAAACTACATTTCCCATGAATGCCCATTTCGTGGGCCGTTTTGTGATTGGTACCCTGTGCGGTTGGCATTTTGTCTTCTCTATACACACGTATCATACGCAGGGCTTGGTCTCCTCAGGTTAACCCTTCGCTCACCAGATGAGTACATTTTATGCTTTCTGGGGTGAAAGCTTAACCCCTAGAGTGCCAGGTGGGTACATTGTACGAGTTAGGACAGCTGTACCCGCTGTGCCAAGCTCGTAAAATGTACCCACTAAATGTGGTCACTGCATAAGCCGGCATAACCGGCATGCAGTGGCCGCATTTAAAAAAAAAATAGCCTGGCACTTGTGGGGGGACATGAGGATCACTCCTCATGCCCCCCCCTGTTGTTGATCTCCCAGCCGATGGACATGGTCACCGATGACGTTAGGAAAGTTTCCCCGGTCCCGTTCACTCCTACCGGTGGTGGGAAAGAAGGGCAGGAGAGCTTTTGCTCTCCTGCGGTCGCCTTATTGATCAATAACTGGGGGAACACCAGGAGGGGTCCTGATGTCCCCCACGAGGTCTAAAATTAAAAAAAAAAAAAAAAAAAAAAATAAAAAAAAAAAAAAAATGGCTAAGTAACCCTGTGAGTGCCACAGGGGTCCCCAGCACATTGCTTTGCAATGTGCTGGAGACCCCTGTGGCACTCACAGGGTCACTTATTTTGGGTTTTTTTTTTTTTTTTTTGCAAGACCTCATTGGGGGGGATCAGGGGGGTCCTGATGCCCCTCAATGAGGTCTATGATTAAAAAAAAATAAAAATTTTTTTTAACCCTGTGTGTGCCACAGGGGGGTCCAATGCACCCCCCCTCCTGTGGCACACACAGGGCTTCTATTACCAGAGATTGTTGGGGGGCCATCAGGATTGGTCCTGATAGCCCCACAACAAGCTCTGATTACAAAGTAATAACAAAAAAAAACCCTCTGAGTGCCACAAGGGTCCAATGCATTGCTTTGCAATGCACTGTAGACCCTGTGGCACTCACAGGGACATTTATTTTTATTCCTTTTTTTTTTTTTGTAAGACCTCATTGGGGGGGAATCAGAAGGGTCCTCAAAAAAAAAAATTACCCTGTGTGTGCGCCACAGGTGGGGCTAATGCATCCCCCCTTCTGCGGCACAAACAGGGCTTTTATCATTACTTTGTTACCAGAGATTGTTGGGGGTCCATCAGTATTGGTCTTGATGGCCCCCCAACAAGCTCTGATTACAAAGTAATTATAAAAAAAATTAAACCTCTGAGTGCCACAAGGATGCAATGCACCGGAGACCCCTGTGGCACTCACAGGGTCACTACGTTTGTGGACATATACATTTTTTTTTTTTACTAAGACCTCATTGGGGAGGGATCAGGGGGTCCTGATGCCCCTCAGTGAGGTATATAATAAAAAAAAAAAAAAATTAACCCTGTGTGTGCCACTGGGAGGGGGGGTTCAATGCAGACCCCCTTCCTGTGGGGCACACAGGACTTTTTATCATTACTTTGTGATCAGAGCTTGTTTGGTGGCCATCTGAATACAAAGTATCGATAAAAAAATTAACCCTTTGTGTGCCACAGGGGCCCAAATGCATTGCTTTGCAATCCACTGGACACCCCTGTGGCACACAAAGGATTTTTTTCCCCCTTTATTTTCTATTTAGACCTCATTGTATGGGTTCTGATGCCCCCAATGAGGTCTACACAAAAATATTGGGGGAAAAAGCCCCCAAAAATGCACGTGCCACAGGAGGGGGGGTCCAACGGAGTGCTTTGTATGAGGGGACATACAGTGCACACTGGTAGTCACAGGTACTATCAGACACTGCCCCACCATCACCACCATCCTTGCTCCTCTGCTCATACCCACACACACTGCCTAATCCCTCACCCTCCCACACACTTTGTTACACTTGTAGTCACAGGTCCGCACGTACACCGGCTGACGCCCTAGCTTCTTTCATATGTTAGCCATAAAATCACACATACACTGTTTGCTTTCCCATTCCTGTTTCAATGGTAGCTACGCTCCTGTAGCGTAAACTGGTATGTCAACAGTGGGGTACCATTTTTCTTAGGCTGGCAAGAAGTCCTCCTAGGAAATCCCACGCCGTTGAACCATTTTAGGATCTTTGAAGTGACTGATGTGTAAAACAAATGTTTGTTTTTTTTTCCTGTAGCACCACATTCTGGAAATAGTTGTGCCACCTAACTTAGGGGTAAAAAGCCAAGTGACCCCTCATTAGATGCGCCAGGTTGTCTTCTTTCCAAAATGGTATGGTTTATCTACCTTTTCTCCAATTCTGAAGGTGTTATAGCCATTTTCGTACAGGCAAGTCAGGTTTGAGAAAATGTTAGAAACATCAGAGTTTGTAGTAGGTGTAGTTTTCTACTTCTAGCATCCCCTAAGGTAGTTCAACTCATACCAATAGGGTGTCATTTGACTCCTAAGAGGACTAGCAAACAAATGCAGTTGAAAATTCCATGAAGGGGCAGAAATGTAAAAAAATTCTATTTTTTTCCTATGTTGCCGCCTTCTGGAAATATTTATGCACACCAGTATTGGGGTAAGAAGGCAAGTGACACCTCATTAGATGCGGCAGGTTGTCTTCTTTCCAAAATGGTATGGTTTATCTACCTTTTCTTCAATTCTGAAGGTGTTCTAGCCATTTTTGTACAGGTAAGTCACATTTGAGAAAATGTTAGAAACATCAGAGGTTGTAGTAGGTGTAGTTTTCTACTTCTAGCACCCCCTAAGGTAGGTCAACTCATACCAATGGGGTGTCGTTTGACTCCTAAGAGACCTAGCTAATGAATGCAGATGAAAATTCCATGGTTTTTACAGAGCTCCATACATTTGAAGGGGCAGAAATGTAAGAAAATGCAATTTTTTTTTCCTATATTGCCGCCTTCTGGAAATATTTATGCACACCAGTATTGGGGTAAGAAGGCAAGTGACCCCTCATTAGATGCGGCAGGTTGTCTTCTTTCCAAAATGGTATGGTTTATCTACCTTTTCTTCAATTCTGAAGGTGTTCTAGCCATTTTTGTACAGGTAAGTCACATTTGAGAAAATGTTAGAAACATCAGAGGTTGTAGTAGGTGTAGTTTTCTACTTCTAGCACCCCCTAAGGTAGGTCAACTCATACCAATGGGGTGTCGTTTGACTCCTAAGAGACCTAGCTAATGAATGCAGTTGAAAATTCCATGGTTTTTACAGAGCTCCATACATTTGAAGGGGCAGAAATGTAAGAAAATGCCTTTTTTTTCATTAGCGCCACCTCCTGGAAGCATTTGTGCATACCAGCCTTTGGCCAAGAAGGCAAGTGACCCCTCATTAGATGCGGCAGGTTGTTTTCTTTCCAAAATGGCATTGTTTCTCTACCTTTCCTGCATATCTATTATGGTTATAACCATTTTAGTGCAAGCAGATAATTTCAAAAACAAAAGTGTCAGGTTTACATACGTGTTCCTAGCACCCACATATTGTATGTTAACCCACACAAATGGGCTACCATTTTTCTCATGTTGGTAGCAGGTACTGAATACAGCAGGAAATGTTATGGTTTTCATAACACCCCTCACTTGATGCGGGAGAATGTCTACTTTCCAAAATGGTATACCTTTTATACATTTCCTTCATGTCTGTAACAGTTATGGACATTTTAGTACAAGCAGCCATTTTCGATGAAGCAAACAGGTAGGTGTAGTTATGTGCTTCTGGCACCCCTAAGGTAGGTCGACTCATTCCAATGGGGTGTCATTTTTCTCCTAAGAGCAGTAGCTAATGAATACAGTTGGAAATTCCATGGTTTTCACAGATTTCCATACAGATGAAGGGGCAGAAATGTAAGAAAATACCATTTTTTTTTCCTATAGTGTCACCTTCTGGAAGCATTTGGGCACAACAGGCTTGAGGTAAGAAGGCAATTCACCCCTCATTTGATGCGGCAGGTTGTCTTCTTTCCAAAATGGTATGGTTTGCGTACCCTTTCTTCACTTCTTTAGTTGTTATAACCATTTGTGTACAGACAAGTAATGTTTGAGAAAATGTTAGAAAAATTTGAGGTTGTAGTAGGTGTCGTTTTGCACTTCTAGCGCCCCCTGAGGTAGTTAAACTCATACCAATGGGGTGTCATTTTTCTCCTAAGAGCACTAGCTAATGAATACAGTTGGAAATGCCATGGTTTTCACAAATTTCAGTACATTTGAAGGGGCAGAAATGTAAGAAAATGCTTTTTTTTTTCATTAGTGCCACCTTATGGAGGCATTTGTGCACTACAGGCTTGGGGTAACAAGACAAGTCACCCATCATTAGATGCGGCAGGGTGTCTTCTTTTCAAAATTGTATCGTTTGTGTACCCTTTCTTCACTTCTGTAATTGTTATAACCATTTTTGTACAGACAAGTAATGTTTGAGAAAATGTTAGAAAAATTAGAGGTTGCAATAGGTGTAGTTTTGTACTTGTAGCGCCCCCTGAGGTAGGTGAACTCATACCAATGGGGTGCCATTTTTCTCCTAAGAGCACTAGCTAATGAGTACAGTTGGAAATGCCATGGTTTTCACACGTTTTAGTACATTTGAAGGGGCAGAAATGTAAGAAAATGCCTTTTATTTTCATTAGTGCCATTTCTGGAGGCATTTGTGCACACCACGTTTGGAGTAACACGGCAAGTCACCCCTCATTAGATGCAGCAGGTTGTCTACTTTCCAGAAATATATAGTTTTATATAGTTATTCCACTGTTTTAGGGTAGATTTACCACAAAAACACTAGAACGCGCATATTAGCTCATAAAGTTGAAAATGTCATTTTGCGCTGATGGTGATTAGGGCTCTATGCTAGCCATGGACGTAGGTAAAACTATATAAATTTGGTATTTTTTTACTCGGGGCATTTTCAAATAATTCAAACTTTTTTAATCAAGGTAAATGTTTTTGATACATAGTATGTGATTTTAGCAAAATGAGTGAATTTTCACTTTTTTTGTCATTATGACTTCATAGCTTTTTGCACAATGTAAAATTATCTTCATGTAAGGTACCACGAGTAAGCTCAATTCGTTCTGAAAAAAAACAATATATAGTTTTCCATATGTAACTAAAACTCCCCAGAAAAAATCAAGCTTAAACAGAAGGATAGCAAAAATGTTGAAAAAGTGTCTGGCCTGCAGGGTACAGGAAATGGCCCGAGCCTCTGGCACTGAAGGGGTTAATCTGGGTAACAGTATTTGGGTTTTCCTTTTACTCTATTGACACTTTTTCCTGTTAGGATGACAGATCCACTTGGACATGGGGCTAGGCCTAAGGCTAAGGACTCAGGGACGTCTCAGGCCCCCCCTCACGTATTCTTCCTTATGCTATTCGGGGCTTCCTATGGGGTATTCTGGGCACTTATGCCCCTCGTGCTGTGGCTCCTGCGTCTCTGCCAGGGACTGTGGCAGATGCGTCATCTTTAAAAGATGTGACTGACCGAAAACTTGACGCTGTTTTGAAGGCTAACGTCACAGCCACAGGTGAGTCCATGAGGCCCACTTCTGCATGGGTCAATCGGGTTATTGCCATCTGGACTGAACAGCTGACTGCTGCTGTACACAAAGGTGCTCCAAAACTTGACCTTTTATCCCTTTTTGCCAACATTTCTGAGGCTCAACATTATGTTACTGATGCTCTTTTGGATGCAGTTCGGCTTGAAGCCAAGGCATCAGCTTTTCTATGTCGTCACAGGTTACTGGTAACTCTTTGAGGCGATCCACCCCTTTAAGTAGGCAGGAACACTTCTCTAAATGTATACAGAGGGTGGAGCCTCCCTTCCCTCCTAGGCTGCAGCTTAGCCAGCTAGATCCAGAATGATTTGTTCCTGGGTGTGACAACACCAGGTGGAGAAAATTTTTCATTCGTTTTAGTTTCTTTTTTATTTTTCTATCAGATATGGAATACCACCATTAGGCGGATTACCATGACTGACAAATGCCCTTCAATGTGGCTAGCTCAGTATCCAGATGCTTTTTGGTGGACCTTAAGTCCTGAGGGGGAAAATCTTGGGTACAAGTGCTTCCCCAGGGATTACCCACTGAGGTAATTCTTGCTGCATGGTAATCTGAAGACAGAAGATCTGCAGGAAAGGTGAGCTACCCTTTGAGTGCTGCAGGTCCACTTCTCCCACAGTGCCCCTTTGCTGGGCTTGTATTTGGGAATTCTCGTTGTGCACTCCTGAACTCATTGGGCATATATGTGTATGTGTGTTGGGTATTTGGAGCAGGTTTATGTGGTAACTTAACACTTTGTTTACTGGTTTGGCATGTTTTTGAGGGGTTTTCTGACACTTTCCTTACTGGGTTAGTGTTTTCTTAGTATGCCCACATGTTCCTTGTATGTTTTTCATGTTTTTAACTTATATTTTAACTTTTATTAATATTGTATACTGCGCCTGTAAGGCACGCTTTACTGCATAGATGCCATTGCTCCATTTACTTTCTATGGGACAACACTGTTTGGGACGTATGTCTGCAACCGCTTCACACAGCAGCTTCAGAGTGGGCTCATTTTATTTGTCTACCCTTGCTCTATCATCCGGTTTATAGTTCAAGTGTGTTAGGGGGCTTGGGGGCTTCGGGCACTGCTTTGGGGTACTTTTTGGGAAAAACTACATTTCACATGAGCGCTTGTTTCGTGCCTTTTTTTCTGATTGGCTCCAGTCGCGGCAGCCATTTTGTGAACTTTTCTCAACAAGTATCCTACGCAGGGCTTGGACTCTCCTTCTCTCCTCTGCAGATTAACCTTTCGCCTGCCAGATAAGTATATATTTAGCGTTTCTGGGGCAAAATATTAATCTTACACACTACAATTAGGTGATTTACTGTACAGTTGGTTATTTTGACACTGTGAGAATGTCTATACCGCTGGAGCCAGGGGCTAGACCTAAGACTAAGGAGGCTGGGGTATCAGTATCCCCCATTGCGCATTGCTCTTCCTGTCATGCAGGGCTGCCTAGAGAATTCTCTGGTCATTTATGCCCAGCATGTTCTGAAGTTCCTGACAGCAACCCAGGGACTTCCAGCCATGCTATTGTGCCAGCTTGGGTGCAAGAGTTTAAGGCTGCTACTAGGAACCTTAGGTCCACTTTACAACTCTTTCCATCCCAGATACAGGGGGAACTTCAATTATGGCAGACCCCCTCTGCTATCAGATCCTACTTGCCTAAACCGCAGGGGGCACCTGATGTGTCAGATTCTTCTGAGGAAGAATTGTTGCAAGATTCATATGTTAAGGATGGTACTATTTTGGAGTCTTCTAGGTCCCTGAACCCTCTGCTGAGGGCTTGATCAGGGCTGTATTAACCACACTCAACATTTATCATGGTGCCCGTGATTGCTGCATTTCCTTGTCAGTTACCTGTAGGGGGCTCTCCATTGGCTGCCTGCCTTCAGCCCGCCCTGTGTTGCCTATTTAAACTGAGCTTGGGCACCCTTTGGTTGCCCTTTCGTGTTGTCTCTATGCTACCTGCACTTGCATTGGATTCCTGAGCTTCCTGGGCCATTTCTCTGTTCCTGCTTGTCAGTGATCGCCTGAGTTCCTGTTCACCAGCTTCCCTGGTTCCAGCATCCGATCCTGATCCGGTTGACTGCCTGCAGATCTGTTTCCTGTCCTTCAACGGCTGTGTTCCTGCTACTGGATCGCCTGCAGTGGGCTTCTCTCCTCCAGTCCCCCTGGCGACATTTTCATTCACTTGTGTTCCACTCTCCAGTACGTGGGTACTGGTTCGCTCCACATACAACCGGCTGCTGTTGCACCGGTAGAGTTCTAGGCTTACTCCAGTACGCGGGTACTGGTTTGCTCCATGTATAACTGGCTGCTGTGGCACCGGTAGAGTTCTGGTTACTCCAGTACACGTGTACTGGTTTGCTCCATGTTAACCGGCTGCAGTGGCACCGGTAGAGTTCTAGGTTACTCCAGTACGCGGGTACTGGTTCGCTCCATGTATAACCGGCTGCTCATTGTCATCTGTCAGCACCGGTGGTGATTGGGTATCTCCCGTACGCGGCTACTGGTTCGCTCCACATACAACAGGCTGCTGTCTCACCGGTAGAGTTCTAGGTTTCCCCAGTACGCAGGTACTGGTTCGCTCCATGTATAACCAGTTGCTTACTATCATCTAACAGCACCGGTGGTGTTCTAGGTTTCTCCAGTACGTGGGTACTGGTTCGCTCCATGTATAACCGGCTGCTTATCATCTGACAGCACCGGTGGTGGTTGGGTACCTCCAGTACGCGGGTACTGGTTCGCTCCATTCAGCCGGCTGCTTATTGCACCGGTAGAGTTTCCTCCTCCAGTACGCGGGTACTGGTTCGCTCCATGCATAGCCGGTTGCTGTTCAGTCCTAGACAGCTCAGGGAGAGTCTTTGTCCCTCCAGTACACAGGTACTGGTTCGCTCCATGCATAACCGATTGCTGTTCAGTCCTAGACAGCACCGGTAGACTTGTTGTTCCTCCAGTACGCGGGTACTGGTTCGCTCCACGTATTAACCGGTTGCTTGCTGCGTATTCCTCAGCACCAGTAGAGAATGTGTTCCAGTCCAGGCTGCCTTGCCCGGTATTGGTAAGGCCGGTAGAACCTACTCCACATTGTACCAACTTAAGGTTGCCTTACCTGGTATTGGCAAGGCCGGTAGAGCCTATAACTATAAGTTGTACCAGTCTCCAGGCTGCCTTGCCCGGTATATTGGCAGGGCCGGTAAATCCTATTACTGTTTCTTGTACCAGTCTCCAGGCTGCCTTGCCCGGTATATTGGCAGGGCCGGTAGAGCCTATTACTATTCGTTGTACCAGTCTCCAGGCTGCCTTGCCCGGTATATTGGCAAGGCCGGTAGAGCCTTCTTTTCTCAGTTACTAGTCTAGGGCTACCTTGCCCGGTATATTGGTAAAGCCAGTAGAACCTTTTCCATCTGTGTCATCTAAGGTTGCCTTACCCGGTATTGGCAAGGCCGGTAGAGCCCGTGTTACATTCCGTATACCACTACTCTTGCTGCTACGTATTGACATTAAATGTTATATGTGTATGCTACCCACATGGGTATTCATTAAACTTTTTAATAAAGTTGTGTTTTATCTTAACTCTGTGTCTGAGAGTCATAACAAACCTTGACAACATTCCCTTGGTTCTGATCCCTCTGATGTTTTTCAGGAGCCTGCTAAGCCCCTTACTTATTTTCCTCCTAACCCCACTCTTGCCTGTTTGGTTTCTGAGGAGTAGAAATCTCTGGACAAGTCTGCTTCTGTGTCCAGGAAATTTGCTAAGCTTTATCCCTTTTCTGAAGCTGAGCTGACTAAATGGGTTCATCCCCCTAAAGTGGACGCACCCATATCTAGACTATCTAAATCTACTGCTTTACCTGTCTCTGATGCTGCTGCGCTGCAAGACTCGACTGACAAGAAACTTGAAGTTTCCCTCAAGTCCATTTTCACTTCTATTGGCACCGCTATGTGTTCAGCATTTGCTGTTGCGTGGCTTAACTGGGCTATTGCAATCTGTACTGAACAACTCACTACAGCTGTCCGTCAGGATGCTAATATCTCTGAAGCAAAACACTATGTCTCTGCTGCTGCTTTTGATGCCATCCGCATGATGGCAAGGGCTTCTACTACCACTGTGGTGGCCAGGCGTGTGCTTTGGCTCAAGATTTGGTCTGCTGACACTGCTTCCAAGAAAGTCTTGCTTTCTTTGCCTTTTCAGGGTACTTTCTTGTTTGTGCCTGATCTTAAGGAACTAATTAGCGAGGCCACAGGGGTTAAGAGTACTCTTTTACCCTTGGTCTTTAAGAAGAAGTTGCTGTTTAAATGTAACCGGTCCTTTCGTTCCTTTCAAACTGAAACACGTTCGATGAACCAGGTGGTTCCATCAGCTCCACGTCCCTCCTCCAAGCCCAAGCAGAAATGGAAGACCAAGGCTGTCTCCAAGCCCAAGGCCCCCAAGACTGCTTCGGCATGACTTAAAAAACCTGGGTCCGCATCCCGCTGTGGGAGGTCGTCTCCGACTCTTTCGTGGGATTTGGGAGGATTCAGTGTCGGACCCATGGGTTTTACAGGTAGTGACAGAGGGATTCAAGATCCCTTTCTTTTCTCTTCCTCCTTTTCGCTTTCATCTTTCTCATTCTCCTCAGGATGTCGAGAAAGGCCGTCTATTCGAAAGCGCTGTTCAGGCTCTTCTGGACAAAGATGTCCTGGAGCCAGTGCCTCCTTCAGATGGGTTCGGGGTTTTACTCGAACCTCTTTGTGGTGACCAAAAAGGATGGCGTATGCCGCCCTATTTTGGATTTGAAAGATCTCAACTACTTTGTGATCAAGACTCACTATCGTCAGGAGTCTCTGCTCACAGTGATCACTGCCATGTCTCCGGGGAGTTCCTTGCTTCTCTGGATCTTCAGGATTTGTATTTGCACATCCCAATTCATCAGGAGAGCAGGCGGTACCTGCGGTTTGCCTGCAACAGGGGACATTTTCAGTTCTCAGCTCTTCCATTTGATCTGACGACGGCCCCTCAGGTTTTCCAACGAGTTCTGGGGGCCTTGATATCCGTTCTCCATCGGGAAGGCATCAGAGTGACTCACTACATGGACGACTTGCTTTTGAAAGCCTCGTCTGCGGACCTTCTTCATCAGCAGGTTCAGACCTGCATTCAAGTCCTCACCCATCACAGTTGGATTGTCAACTTGGACAAGTCAGATCTTGTCCCATCCCAGCAACTGATCTTCCTGGGTCTTCTATTCGATACTCAGAGGAGCATGGTGTTTCTACCGGACGAGGTAGCCCATCAAATTGCCCACAGGGTCTCAACGATTCTATCTCTGGATCGGATCCCAGTTCAGAAGTTGTCTTCTCTGGTGGAAAAGTTAATTTCCACAATAGAGGTGGTTCCATTCGCCATGGCACACACCAAGGAACTTCAGAGGTTTGTGATACAGACGTGCAGGGATCAACCAGATCATCAGAAGCTGTCGGTCTCACTTCCTTCTCATGTAGAGCTGAGCTTGGGGTGGTGGCTGGACCTTTCCAATCTACTGAAAGGGAGATCCTTCCTGATTCCCTACTGGACCAGGTCACAACGGATGCCAGCCTCTCGGGCTGGGGAGCAGTGCTGGGTCGCTTCAGCGCTCAGGGGAAATGGTCCATGGAGGAGTCCCTTCTCCCGATCAACATCTTGGAACTTCGGGCGATATTTCATGCTCTGCATCATTGGGTATCTCAACTGGAGGACTGTCCGTTCCGAGTGGAGTCCGACAACGCCACGGCAGTGGCTTACATCAACAGACAAGGTGGAACAAGAAGTCTCGCCGCTTGGTTAGAGGTCAAGGCCATTCTGTCCTGGGCAGAGGTTCATGTTCTTGTCATTTCCGCAGTGCACATTCCAGGAGTAGACAACATCATGGCAGACTTCCTCAGTCGTCACACAGTCGACAGCGGAGAGTGGGAGCTACATCCCGAGGTGTTTCAACTCCTAGTTCAGAGATGGGGGATGCCCCAAGTGGATCTGATGGCAACGAGACACAACAGGAAGGTTTCGGTGTTTTGCTCTCGGTGGAGAGACTCTCTAGCTCTGGCTGCCGATGCAATGTCCATTCTTTGGACATTCCCTCTGGCCTACATTTTTCCTCCTCTCCCAATGTTGATAAGGGTGTTACAGAAATTGAAAATGGAACTTTGTCCAGTAATCCTGATTGCTCCGGATTGACCTCGTCAATCCTGGTATCCGGAGCTTCTGGCCCTATCCATGACGGAGCCATTTCCACTCCCCTCTAGTCCAGATCTTCTTCTGCAGGGTTACCTGTGGAAGGAAGATGTTCATCGGCTCAATCTGACATCCTGGAATCCTCGATTTTAAGGAAGAAAGGGTTTTCTTCTGCTGTGGTGTCTACTATGCTTAGTGCCCGTAAGCCTGTTCCTCCCAAGATCTATCACTGTGTCTGGTCAACATTTGTGTCTTGGTGTGCTGACAGAAATCTGTCTCATAATACCAAAAAAGAAGAAATGGGGTAATTTTTAAAGAGAAAAACACCATCAACAGAAGCCTTTATAATGAGGCAGTCGGACCCAAAAAATTTTTTTATACAAAAAAAAAAAAAAGTATATAAATGTAAAGCTTTATTGATATACAAATATATTCAGATAAAGTTAAAACCAATTAAAACACAAAGAGATTTATCCACATGAAGTAAACCTCCAGTGAGGTGATACATCTTTGACAACTCAAAATGTAAGCAGTCAAAAAAATGGGACAATAGTGGTACTTTTCAATGTGGCGGTCCAGTCTCTCCTGGACAAGGGTGTTCTGACACCGGTCCCCATACAGGAGAGAGGTTTGGGCTTTTATTCCAACCTCTTTGTCATTCCCAAGAAGGATGTTTGCTGCAGCCCTAGCCTGGACTTCAAAGCTCTCAACTAGTTTGTTGTCAAGACGTGGTACAAGATGGAGTCCCTGTGCTTAGTCATCGCAGCGATGTGTCCAGGGGAATTTCTGGCTTCCTTGGATCTTCAGGATGCATATCTGCATATTTCTGTGCATCTGGACAGTCAACAGTACGTCAGGTTTTCCTGCGAAATGGGCCATTTCCAGTTCATTGCTCTTCCCTTCAGGCTTACAACAGCTCCTCAGGTGTTCAGTCGAGTTCTGGGTGCATTGATTGCCTTCCTGCAAACCAAGGGATTTCAGGTAACGCCTTACATGGATAACCTTCTCCTCAAGGTGCCTTCCAGGGACCTTCTGGACCGCCAAGTCCAGGAATATGCTCAGATCCTCCTCAATGTGGTTGGATTCTGAATATGGACAAGTCTGCTCCGGTGCCTTCACAGAACCTGGTGTTCCTCAGTTTCTCCTCTTTGATACTCTGCAGAGTATGGTCTGTCTGACAGTGGACTCAGGTCATCACCTCACCTCCAAGGTGTCTTCTGCCCTGTCATAGACGTCAGCTCCACCGAGGAAGTTCTCCTCTCTGGTCAGGAAGATGATATCCACCATGGAAGCGGTACCATTTGCATTGGCTCATGCCAGGGAACTTCAGAGGTTTGTGATCCAGGTTTGCAGGGGGGATTGGACCTTCTGAATCAGTCTGCCTTCTTTCCTGTGGAAGTAGCGCAGAGCCTTCACTAGTGATTGAACCTATCCTACCTGGAGGAAGGGAGGCCATTTGTGATTTCATACTGCACCATTGTGACTGATGCATGCCTGCTCGGTTGGGGCTGTCTTGGGACACAGCAGTTTCCAGGGCCGTTGGTCAGAGGAGGAGATGCTTCTTCCCATCAGGGAAGCTCAGGGGGATTTCTCATGTATTGGTCCTCTCATCTGATGGGGTGCCCAGTCCATGTTCAGTCCAACAACACCACAGCCTTGGCTTACATCAACAAGCAAGGAGGCACCAGAAGTCTCGGTGCTTGGTTCGAGGTCAATGATATTTTAGCCTGGGCAGAAGACCATGTGTCTATCTCCTCTGTACACATCCCAGGAGTAGAAAACATCCTAGCAGACTTCCTCAGTCGACACACAATGGACACAGGAGAGTAGGAGCTTCACCCGGAGGTGTTCGATGTCCTGGTACTGAAGTTGGGTCTTCCTGCAATAGACCTGATGGCTACCAGGAACAACTGAAAAGTTCAGATGTTCTGCTCCCGCTGGAGAGATCCCCTATCATTTGCAGTGGATGCTCTGTCAATCCCAAGGAGATTTCATCTGGAGTACATTTTTCCTCCTCTTCCTCTCCTGCCCAAGGTGCTGCAGAAGATTCTGATGGATGAGGCCTCAGTCATCCTGATCCCTCCCTGTTGGACTAGACAGCCTTGGTTCAGAGAACTGTTAGTCTTGTCTGCTCAGGAACCCTTTCCTCTGCCACACAGACTGGGTCTCCTTCGCCAGGGGTACCTGTGGAAGGAGCATGTGGATCATCTGGCTTTGACAGCATGGCTGTTGAGACCTCCATGTTGATGAAGAATGGCTATTCTCCAGATTCTCCACTATGATTCAGGTTAGAAAACCCATTTCTTCTAAAGCCTATCATAGGGTTTGGTCTATCTTCCATGCTTGGCGTGTGGACAAAGATCTGTCCTCACAGGACTTTGAGCTTCCTGCTAGCCTGTCGTTTTTGCAGGATGGTTTGAACAAGGGCCTTAGCCTTAGTTCCTTGAAGGTTCAGACTTTGGCTCTCTCTGTCTTTTTTCAGAAACACATTGCTATCTTGCCTGATGTCAAGGTCTTCTTTCAGGGTGTCGTTCATACTTTTCTTGCTTATAAGGCTTCTACTCCTCAGTGGAACCTTTGCAGCGGCCTCCTTTTGAGTCCTTGGCTACCATTCCCTTGTGTCTTTTGACATGGAAGATGGCTTTTCTCTTGGCAGTGGTCTTTGTCTACAGAGTGGTTGAGTTGCAGGCCTTGTCCCACAAGCTGCCTTTCACAAGGATAAGGCTGGAATTCCTTCCTAAGGTGGTCTCTGAGTTCCACATCAGTCAGGAGACTGTTGTGCCTTCCTTTTATCCTGACCCTAAATCTGACAAGGAGTGGGATCTCCATTTGTTGGATGTTGTGTGTTGCCTCAAGTTTTATGTGCACCACACTGAGTCTGTCCGTCAGACTGATGCACTTTTTGTCATCCCTGAGGGTCCCAGGGCTGGTAAGGCAGCATCCAAGGTGACTATTGCGTATTGGATGAAGTCTACCATTCCAAGGCTTATGAACGCGGGAAGAAACCTGTTCCCTTTCACATCACCACACATTCCACTAGGACTGTTGGGGCCTCCTGGGCCTACAATAATCAGGTCTCTGCTGATCAGCTGTGTAAGGCGGCCACTTGGTCCTCTGTGCACACTTTTGCCAAACACTATTCTGGAGGTAGTTTTGCCTGTCTAGGATTTTATTTGACTGTGCCTTCTAGTTCTTTATCTTTTTTGAGCCCTGTTGGCTCTTGTTCAGTGTGCTGTATTAGTTATTCATTGTCCATTGACACTTTGTTAGTTTGAGCTGTTCCATGTCTGGATATTAGTCCATGTCTGGACTAATGGGAGCTCTGATATCATGGGGACTGGCGCTTTGTCCTTTCCTTGATTTTCCCACCCTGGGAACTCACTGTTGGTACATCCCCATGGGACCTGTAAGCTATATTGGACAACAGAGAAAACAGGATTTTAGTATTACCTTTTAAATCCTTTTCTCTTAGTCCATATGGCTTACATGTCTCCCACCCAGTGAAAGGGACCATGCTTGGTTTCCTGTGGCTGGTCGTGGGAGTCCTATTGGGTCCATGCTCACAGGAGTTTTCCTCTTCTGCTCCTCGCTATCTAGCTCAAGAGGTTTTAGATCACAAATTTAACTGGAGGGGAGTGACTGGGTAGCCTGCTATGGAGGAGAGGGAGGCCTGCAAATTCAATGAAGAATTGTTCCAACCTACTAGGAGGAGCTGCCGTCTCCCCATGGTGCCTGTAAGCTATATGAGAAACTTATTTAACAGGAAAGATTAAATTCCTATTGTATTTTATTTGTTTTTTATCTTCACCTAAATTTTTTACCCTTTTATGTCCCTGAAAATGTGTTCCATGGAACTCTTGCCAGGTTCTTTAAGTGATTAAGAAAACAGGTATATTAATATAATGTAAAAAAGCAAACAGAGCACTCAGTGCTACATGGATAGTGTTATATTGTATTGCATCCTGCTTTGATGTGCAGCTGACCAGAAGACTCAGGAAACAGAGACCCAGGGACAAATGTTAAAATATAAAATATGTGAATATGGAAAATATTAAAAAGTATTGGCAATTTGACTTTGAATTTACATATCATGCACTTGCAGAATATATAAAGTCAAAATAGTGTTACTATCCCCTTAATTGTTTGCAAGTATTAATATTTGAAATCTATTTCTTCCATTGTTTATTTTGCTATATGCAGGTACAGTTGGTTTAGAAATGTATGGCAAGGATTGATGCTGCCACAAATGGATGCAGTACAGTTGTATTCTCTTGACCTGTGGTTGCCAATTATATCTTTATTACTCTTCATGTTTGGGAAAGGGATTGCGTATTGGAGTGGAATATGTCTCGTGTTTGCTCTTAGAATATTTTCATCATTATGGATAAACTTCAAAAGGTATGTTGGCAAATAACCATTTAATGTAGTTTTGTATTAACTTGTCATGCTATTTCTTCATTTTAAAATAATTTATTTTCTGGAAATAGTTAAGACACCTGAGTCAACAATATGTATTAGAGTAATATTTTAAGAGGTCAGTTTTCTTCCTGTGTTTTAATGTGTAAAATATTTGTCAAAAGTATAATATAGGCAATGGAGGGTTTGGAAGGACTTCTTAATGTTCTCTTTGGATGTTTTATCTTCTCCTTGTTAGACTAGCTTGCACTGTCATTGCAACTTATCAGCTGAATAGCCAAGTAGGATTCCTTTTGGTTGGCACTGTTTCCCTTTTTTCAGATCTCTGATCACAGATAAACACCACATCTTATAAATATTTTTTGCATACTTTTTATTAAGGTTTTGTCCATAACACTGCATGTTAATACCAAACATTAGATACATAGATGCAGTGTAACTCTTTAACAATGAGTTAAAGTCAGTATATGAACATGGATTTTAGTGGCTACATGTCTCACTAATATAATTATGAATCTAAGTAAGATATTAAGAGAAAGTAACCATGTTATGTATGGAAAGACAGAGAAAAGAATGAAAGGAGAAAGAGAAGAATGGAAAAGACGGTTATAAAGGGGCAGAAGGAAAATAAGTGAATTGAAGTAGAGTGCAGTGCTCTTATTTTTATTATCTTTTTATCCTCATCTCTTGATTTTGTATTAGTTTCTATATCTATATATTTCTATATGTCTATATCCCCTTTTTGTATTGCACATTTATTTTGATCTTCCCTATGTTATTAAAGCGGAACTTTCACTTTGAAACCAGAAGCCAGGCATCGGCACAGACAACTTGTCTGTGCGCCTGCGCTGTCAGTCCCGGTCTCCTCTAAGAGGCATTGCACTGTGCCATAAGGTAACAGGAAGGAACTAAGGTGCAGGCATGTAGATTGCACTAACCTGGTCATCAGCCTCTGAAGATTAAGGATTACTTTAGAATCTGCCACTTCTGAAAGGTAATAGAAGTATTATGAAGCTAGTCGCCATATGCTTAATTATTGAAGGGTGACTTAATACAAAGTGAAAGTTCCACTTTAAATGTACAGTGGGCTGTTTTTCTCGGTTTCAAATGTATATTATTGAATATTAGAGAACATTATCAATTCAACCCCAAATCTGTGAGGAGATAAATACCAGATCACATGCATTGGCTTATCAATTTTGGATAGAATGTGGTTTAAATGGATACAGCTGATATAAATATTGAAGCTTGAGATAAGTCTGTGTTTTTATCTTTGTAGTCATGTCTCTTTTTCACATAAAAAACAAACCTAATAATACATACATAAACAGCAGTGTAAGGAAATCCATGGAGCAATGAGACCTCCTCCAGGAGGCAGGACACTCAATGATAAAACTCCTCTGACATACTGCCCTATATAGCCTTCCCAGCAACTAGCTAATTCAGTTTTTTGTGTGTCCTTATAGAGTATCAGGGCATTTTCTTTCCAAATGGAAAGTTGTTATTGCCTTTATTTTTTGTTTATTTTCCTGTTTTTAGCAAAGAATGAAGATTTCCAATATTGGCTCTGTCCTCTGTACTATGCACTACACCAGAGAGACAGTGAGAGATTAGGGAGCTAAATGCATGGCTGAACGAGGGCTTTGGGTTTTTAGAGCACTGGGCTGATTTTGCTTTGTGGTACAATCTCTATAGTCAGGATGGATTGCACATGAATGCAGGAGGATCTCATGCGCTTGGGAAGAAGATGGCTAGACGGATGGAGGAGATTTTAACATAGTAACATAGTAATTTAGGTTGAAAAAAAGACTTTCGTCCATCTAGTTCAACCCTTTTCCTATTCCTGTTTACCATTGTTGATCCAAAAGAAGGCAAAAAAACCTACCCTGAATATAGCAATTTCAACTTCTGCCTTGAATGGGGGGAGGTGGAATTCCTTCTTGATTCCAAATGGCAATCAAATTTCTCCCTGGATCAACAAGCCCTAAGTAAATATTAATCCCAATACTAACGTACATATCCCTCTATGTTATGCTCTTTTAAATAAGTATCCAGGCCCTTTTTAAAGGCATCTAATGTATTCAATAGCACCACCTCCTCAGGCAGTGAATTCCATACCTTTATTGTCCTTACTGTAAAGAAACCCTTCCGCTGTTGTAGATTAAATCTCCTTTCCCTACGTCTAAGCGGGTGGCCCCTTGTTCTTTGTACTGCTCTGTTAATGAACAGGTCTTTGGAGAGCCCTTTGTATGGGCCCTGAACATATTTATATAGTGTTATCATATCCCATCTAAGACGCTGTTTTTCTAGTGTGTACAAGTTTAACTTTTCTAGCCTTTCTTTGTAACTAAAACTTTCCATTCCTCTTACTAATTTTGTAGCCCTCCTCTGCACTCTCTCTAGTTCCATAATGTCCTTTTTCAGAAAGAGCGCCCAGAACTGAACAGCATATTCTAGGTGGGGTCTTACCATGGACCTGTAAAGAGGCATAATATCTTCCTCCCTTGAGTCAATACCCCTTTTAATACATGCAATATCTTATTGGCCTTTGCAGCTGCCAGCTGGCACTGCATGCTACTGCTAAGTCTATTGTCTACCATTACTCCCAAATCCTTTTCATTTGTAGATTTCCCCAGAGAAACACCATTTAAATTATATGTTGCATTTTTATTATTATACCCAAAATGAATAACTTTACACTTGTCTATATTGAATCTCATTTGCCATTTGCCTGCCCAGTTACTCAGTTTGTCCAAATCCTCTTGTAATGAAGACACATCCAGTTCACACTTTATTACCGTACTTAAACACTGATACATGGCTCCCTATGCCCTCTGGGAGGTCATTAATAAACAAGTTAAAAAGAAGAGGACCCAGGACAGATCCCTGAGGTACTCCACTTATCACGTTTATCCAACTGGAGAACTTGCCATTTACTACCACTCTTTGCAATCTATCTTTCAGCCAATTTCCAATCCACACACAAACATTTTTCCCTAGGCATATTTCATTCAATTTGTACAGTAACCTCTTGTGTGGAACCGTATCAAATGCCTTGGCAAAGTCTAAATAGATCACATCAACCGCCGCTCCCGCATCTATATTATTACTCACTTTTTCATAAAATGCGATCAAGTTAGTTTGACAAGACCTGTCTTTCACAAAGCCATGCTGACTCCTGCTAATAATATTCCTGTTCCAGCAGAATTCTTGAATATATTTCCTTAGCAACCCTTCAAACAGCTTTCCTACCACAGATGTCAAGCTTACAGGTCTGTAATTTCCTGGCTGTGACTTTGATCCCTTTTTAAATATGGGCACCACATCTGCTTTACGCCAATCCATGGGCACCATACCTGAAATAAAAGAATCCCTGAAAATCAATTATAACGGTCTGGCCAGTGCCTGGCTTAGCTCTTTAAGTACCTGTGGGTGTATACCATCTGGCCCCGGAGCTTTTGTCTACCTTAACACCATTCAATTGTTTTAACACTTTTTCTTGTGTTAGCCAGTCCCATGTTTGCTGTGACTGTTCTGTAAAAGTAGTTTGCAGATTCTTGTCCATTGGGTCTTCCTTGGTAAAAACAGAAGAAAAGAAATTATTTAAAATATCTGCCTTCTCTCTGTGCCCGTTGACCATCTCACCTGTTTCAGATAACAAGGACCCAACATTATCAGACTTTAATTTTTTGCCATTAATGTATTTAAAGAATTTTTTGGGTTGCTCTTGCTCTCCTTAGCAATATTTTTTTCATTCTCTAGTCTAGCTAATTTAATAGCCTTTTTACAGGTTTTGTTGGCATTGGTATTCTGAAAATGCCTCTACTGATCCCTCAGCTTTATAATGTTTAAATGCCGCTTTCTTGTTATTTATTTCATGAATTACTTTACTGGTTAGCCACATTGGTTTTAATTTGCTTCTTTTGTATTTGTTTCCAACAGGGATAAATTTATATGTGTATTTTTGCAATGTTATTTTGAAGGCATTCCACTTACCTTCTGTGTTTTTTCCTGAAACTATTTTTCCCAGTCAACAAGACCAAGGGATGAATTAAACCTGCTAAAGTTGGCCTTTTTAAAATTCAGTGTTTTGGTGGAACCCATACCAAATAGCTTTTTTGAATTAATCTCAAATTATACCATGTTATGGTCACTATTCCCCAAGTGCTCCCTAACTTGGATGTTAGAGATAAGTTCTTCATTGTCAGTTATTACCAGATCCAGACACACATCCCCTCTGGTTGAGGTCTGCACTAGCTGAGACAAAAAATTGTCATTCAACAAGTTCAGAAACTTGCTGCTTTTAGCAGAATTAGCTGTTCCATTTTCCAGTCTATTTCTGGATAATTAAAATCCCCCATAATTATAGTTCTCCCTATTTGAGAAGCCTTTTCTATTTGCAATAAAAGCTGTGATTCTTCAAGGTCACCAATGTTTGGTGGTTTATAAGAAATACCCACTAATATTTTCTGGGCAGTTTTACCTCCAGTGACTATTTCAACCCACAGGGATTCCACATGTTCACTACTGTCATCACATATATCGTCCCGCAAATGAGGCAATAATACTGGTTTGACATACAGACAGACCCCACCACCTCTTTTGTTTGACCTATCTTTTCTAAATAACATGTAGCCCTCCAAATTTATTGACCAATCATGTGTGTCATCCCACCATGTTTCTGTTATGCCTATCAAGTCATAGTTTTCAGTTCCCCTATTTTACCAGTTAAACTTCTGGCATTTGCAAGCATACAATTTATGCCACTGCTATGTTTCATTTGTGATTTAATTTTGATGTGGTTTGTAGGCTTCTCCCTATCATCTGTACTAACCCCACCCCAGATCCACCCACCTGATTATTAACTACATCGCCTTCCCTTTCTATACTATCTAGCCCAGTATTTATTGGCCCTTTCCCCCTTCCTAGTTTAAAATCTCCTCCAACCGTCTAGTAATCCTCTCCCCAAGCACTTGAGACCCTCTTGCATTCAGGTGCAATCCATCCCTACTATAGAGATTGTACCCCAAAGCAAAATCAGCCCAGTGCTCTAAAAACACAAAGGCCTCCTTCTTACACCAAGACTTCAGCCATGCATTGAGCTCCCTAATCTCCCGCTGTCTCTCTGGCGTAGTGCATGTCACGGATAGTATCTCTGAGAATACTACCTTGGAGGTCCAGTTCCTAATCTTACTCCCTAAATCCCTAAAATTACCTTTTAGAACTCTCCACCTTCCTCTTACTTTGTCATTGGTACCAATATGCACCAAGACAGCTGGATCCTCTCCAGCCCCTCCCAATAATCTGTCCACCCTGTCTGCAACATGCTGAACCCGGGCACCCGGGAGACAGCAAACCATTCGGTTGCCGTGATCAGAGCCACAGATTACCCTATCTGTTCTCCTAATAATGGAGTCCCCTACCACCACAACCTGCCTAGGCTTCACCTTCCTCTGGATCCCCTCTGTGCTAGAGGAACTGTTCTCCCGGCTGTTAGGGAGAACAGTCTTCTCCAGCAGTTCCACTTCTGGGTTTGCCTCCCCAACATCTTCACTTAAATGAGCAAATTTGTTTGGATGGAAAAACTCAGGACTGGCTGCCCTCTTCCTCTTCCCTCCCCCACTGCAACCACTTCTAACTGTCACCCAGCTATGTGCCTGGTTCCCTTCTAGCTGATCTCTTCCCTTTTTGCTAGGTGACCCAGCTAGACTCTGCTCTGTTAGCAAGAGACTCCTCTCAAGGTTGTCAATATCTCTCAGTGTTGCAATATGACTCTCTAGAGCTCCAATCTGAGCTTCTAGAAAGGCCACTTGCTCACACTTGCCACAGCGATATGGACCCTGGAACTGCCGTTCCAAGCATGCATACATATGGCAAGATGTGAGATCTCCAAACTTGCTCATCATGTATGGTGCAAATGTGAGTTCTTAAAATGTAAACAATAAATTTACCTTTGTGTTTCACCAACTGCTGTGTTTCACAAACCGTGCACTTATTCCAGAGCACTTCGTAAAGAGCACGCTCTATTTGTGAGCAAGCTCTGTGAGTCCTGTACCTAGATTTATACAGGCCTACACAGGGGATTGTTCACAATCCCCACCCTTAATTAATTACACACACTCCCAGAAAAATACAGCCTTTTAAACTTTTAGCCATTTAACCTTCTTACTGCAGGTTAGGATGTAAACACAAAAATCAGTATATTACAACACTTTTCCAATGCTGTGATGTCCCAACTGTTCACTTATTTCAGAGCACATTACAATTTTAAACTAGAAATGGGGGCAGGGGCCAATAAATACTGGGCTAGACAGGATAAAAAGGCCAGGTGACTTAGTTAGTACCCAGTTGGGTGGATCTAGGGGTTTGGGTAGTACAGATAATAGGGAGAAGCATATAAACCACATCAGAATTGAATCACAAAAGGGACAGGGCAGTGACATTAATTGTATGTTTGCAAATACCAGTAGTTTAACTGGTAAAATAGGGGAATTGGAGCTGGTAGTTGAAATCGAAAACTATGACTCAATTTGGAGGGCTACATGTCATTTACATAGTAATTTAGTAATTTAGGTTGAAAAAAGACTTGCGTCCATCCAGTTCAACCCTTTTCCTATTCCTATTCCTATTTACAAAAGATATGTTACACAAAAGAGGTGTTGGGGGTCTGTCTGTATGTAAAACTTACATTATTGCCTCATTTGCGGTAAGATATATGCGATGACAATAAGGAACATGTGGAAACCTTGTGGGTTGAAATAGTCAATTAAGGTAAAACTGTCCAGAAAACATTAGTGGGTATTTTTTTTTACAAACCACCAAACATTGGGGACCTTAAAGAATCATAGCTATTAAAGGGGAACTACCACCCCGCAATAACCTTACATTAATTAATTCTTCATCTGGCGACTAGCTGCTTAGTAGCGCTAGTCGCCAGAAATATTACCTACTTTCAAAGATTTTCCAGTTTTTCGGAGGCTCACATTAGCAGGAAGCACGGACATCTCGTCATAGTGACGTCCGTGCACCTGCGCTGTCAGTCCCTTCTGGAGTCGCCAGATGAAGAATTAATTAATGTAAAGTTATTGTGGGGTGGTAGTTCCCCTTTAATGCAAATAGAAAAGGCTTCTGAAATAGGTAGAACTATAATTATGGGGATTTTAATTATCCAGAAAGAGAATGGAAAAATGGAAACTAATTCTGCTAACTTGTTAAATTACAATTTTTTGTCTCAACTAGCACAGACCTCAACCAGGGGTGATGAGTGTCTGGATCTGGTAATAACCAACAATGAAATTAGCTCTAACATCTAAGTAAAGGAGCACTTGGGGAATAGTGACCAAAACATGGTATCATTTGAGATTAATTCAAAAAAGCAATTTGGTATGGGTTCCACCAAAACACTGAATCTTAAAAAGGCCAACTTTATCAGGTTTAATGCATCCCTTTGTCTCATTGACTGGGATGGAATATTTTCTGGTAAAAACACAGAAGTGAGATACCTTCAAAATAACATTACAAAAATATACATATAAATGTACACCCTTTTGAAACCAATAAAGTAATTCATGAAATAAATAACAAGAAAGTAACATAGTAATTTAGGTTGAAAAAAAGACTTGCGTCCATCCATTTCAACCCTTTTCCTGTTCCTGTTTACCACTGTTGATCCAAAAGAAGGCAAAAAACACCCTCAATATAGCAATTTCAATTTCTGCCTTGAATGGGGGGGGGGAATTCCCTCTTGATTCCAAATGGCAATCAGATTTCTCCTTGGATCAACAAGCCCTAAGTAAATATTAATCCCAATACTAACGTACATAAAGCTGAGGGATCAGCAGAGGCACTTGCAAAATACAAAGATGCCAACAAAGACTGTAAAAAGGCGATTCAATTAGCTAAACTGGAGAATTAAAAAATAATTGCTAAGGAGAGCAAGAGCAATCCCAAAAAAATATTTAAATACGTTAATGGCAAAAATTAGTCTGAGTGAGATGGTCAGTGGGGACAGAGAGAAAGCAGATATTTTATATAATTTATTTTTTTCTGTTTGTACCAAGGAAGACCTGATGGACAAGAACTGCAATCTACTTTTATAGTCACAGCAAGCATGTGATTGGCTGACACAAGAAAAAGTGTTAAAACAATTAAATGGTGTAAAAGTAGACAAAGCCCCAGGGCCGGATGTATACACGCACGGGTACTTAACCCCTTAACGATCCATGACGGTGCAGGACCGTCATGGATTGCTATACTGTTAAGGACCCATGACGGTCCTGCACCGTCGTGGGTTAAACTCTCCCATTGCGGCCGCACGGAGCAATGGGAGAGCGCGGGCTGCGTGTTACTAAGTCCCCCGGTACCGGGACACTTAGTAACAACCAGTAGAAAGTTTGTTGCGACATGCGATTCACTTGATGAGCGAATCACATTTTTTAAAAAACTTTTTTTTTATTTTTTTTAGTTAAAATTGAATATTGAATATAGTTTAGGTAATTTAGGTAGGTAGTTGGGTAGGTTTAGTGTAGACGTCTGTTAGGGAAAGGTTTAGTGTTACATTTAGATTTAGGGAAAAAAAAAAAATAAAAAAAAAAAAAAAAAAATATATATATATATATATATATATATATATATATATATATATATATATATATATATAGTTTAGATAGGTAGTTCACTTGGGTTAGGGGTATTGACTCAAGGGAGCAAGATATAATTATGCCTCTTTACAGGTCCATGGTAAGACCCCACCTAGAATATGCTGTTCAATTCTGGGCGCCCCTTTTGAAAAAGGACATTATGGAACTAGAAAGAGTGCAGAGGAGGGCTACAAAACTAGTAAGGGCAATGGAAAGTTTTAGTTATGAAGAAAGGCTAGAAAAGTTAAACTTGTACACACTAGAGAAACGGCGTCTTAGAGGGGATATGATAACACTATATAAATATGTTCAAGGCCCATACAAAGGGCTCTCCAAAGACCTGTTCATTAACAGAGCAGTACAAAGAACAAGGGGCCACCCGCTTAGACGTAGGCAAAGGAGATTTAATCTACAACAGCGGAAGGGTTTCTTTACAGTAAGGACAATAAAGGTATGGAATTCACTGCCTGAGGAGGTGGTGCTATCAAATACATTAGATGCCTTTAAAAGGGGCCTGGATACTTATTTAAAAGAGCATAACATAGAGGGCTATGTACATTAGTATTGGGGTTAATATTTAGTTAGGGCGTTTTGATCCAGGGAGAAATCGGATTGCCATTTGGAATCAAGAAGGATTTCCCCCCCCCCCCATTCAAGGCAGAATTTTAAATTGGGGTTTTTGTGCCTTCTTTTGGATCAACGATGGTAAACAGGAATAGGAAAAGGGTTCAACTAGATGGACGCAAGTCTTTTTTCAACCTAAATTACTATGTATGTTACTATGTTAGGTAGGTTCAGGGTATACATGGGTTAGGGTAAGGTTTAGGGTTAGATTTAGGTTTAGGGGTAGCGTAGGGAAAAAAAAATCCAAAAAAAAGTTTATTTTATTAAAAAATGTATTCTATATTATAAGTTAGTTTAGATAGATAGTTGGGTTGGGTAGGTTCAGGGTATACGTGGGTTAGGGTAAGGTTTAGGGTTAGGTTTAGGGGTAGCGTAGGAAAAAAAAAATTAAAAACTTTTATAAAAAAATTTATTCTATATTATAAGCTAGTTTAGATAGGTAGTTGCGTTGGGTATGTTCAGGCAATACATGTGTTAGGGTAAGGCTTAGTGATAGATTTAGGTTTAGGAGTAGAATAGGGAAAAAAATATTTAAAAAAAATATATCATAGGACTAGTGACCGTTTGGGTGAGAGTTAGGTATAGTTAGTTATAGAAGTTAGTAATTTGTTTAGTTTAGAGTAGGTGCATACAATGCAGTGGCTTTATAGTTTAGAAGAGGCGTATTCCTTTTTGGTGTCTGACTCAGAAGCCACAGACACTGCGTCAGACTTTGATGTCACTCAGTTTTCTGAGAGTGAGAGCTCTAGTAGTGATGACGCAGGGCCTTCTGTGAAAAAAAGACGCTCTGCCCCAAGAGCTGCCCCAGCAACTTCCCAAAGAGCTGCTCAAAGGCCTTCCCAAAGAGCTGCCACAAGACTGGCCACAACTACTGCCACTCCTGCTGATGAATGGGTACCACCAGCCAATTTATGCCCACAAATTCCTGAATTCACAGGCAACCCAGGAATTCAAGTGGATGTGGCAGGATTTACCCATGTTCAGTTTTTTTTTATTTATTTTTGGGGGAAGAAATTTGGGGGGAAATCGTGTCTCAAACAAATTTATACGCAGCCCAATATATTGCCGCCAACCCATCAGCGTTCATTTCCAAGCAAGAAATATGGCAACCCACAGACCTTTTAGAATTTAAGAAATTCTGGGCCCTTACAATGACAATGGGATTAGTTAAAAAAAACAACTATTAGATCATACTAGAGTAAAAACCCTGTATATGATACCCCTATATTCGCCAAAACAATGACCAGGACTAGATACAAAATGATTTTGCGCTTTATGTACTTTAGTGATAATACTGTCATGACCATTTTTCTACAGAATTCTTTTTTTTTTATTTTTATTTTATTTTATTCTTATTTTTTTTCTTTCCTTGTTTCCTGACCCTGGAGGTTATGACCCTTGACCTGTCCCCTGCCCTTTATAGCCCTGGCGCCACGAGTGTTCGTGGCTTGATTATTGAGCCCTGTGTTGGTGCATCCTTCTCAGTACCTGTGTATCCTTTGTGTCCGGCTGCTGTCCTGACTCTCGCTGGGATTGCTCACTTGGCTGTTCCTCTTCCATTCCTGCTTCTCATTTCCCTGGTCCGATTCGGCTCATCTTGACCCTCCTCGGATCTGGATTGGTATCTTCATCCCCTCCTCGCTACCATCTGGCTGATTGTCAAGGTCTGCCTGGCTCTTCCGTGGCTGCCTCACTCTAGCTTGCATTGCTGTATTCTCCGGCACCCTCCGAGATCTCCCGGGTCTCGTAGAGGGTATAGAGACATTGTCAGCTCTCCAGCCCTCCTTCAGCAGGCGGCCACTATCCGTTCCTGGCTGTCAGTGTACAGTTACTGCTCCCCCTGCTTGCTGAGTGTGGTATTGTCCTCTACCTGGGTACCAGATACTCTGTAGCAAGGCTGATACGTGGAAGGAGAATTCTTTTGCCCAGCAAGTGATAATTCATCTGATCTTCAGTTCACTGAGAATTCTTTTGATCCAGCAAGTTATAATTCATCTGATCTTCAGTTCACTGAGAATTCTTTTGACCCAGCAAGTTATAATTCATCTGATCTTCAGTTCACTGAGAATTCTTTTGACCCAGCAAGTTATAATTCATCTGATCTTCAGTTCACTGAGAATTCTTTTGCCCAGCAAATTATAATTCATCTGATCTTCAGTACTCTGAGGATTCTTTCGCCCAGCAAGTTATATTCTTCTGATCTTCCGTACTCGGAGAATTCCTTTGCCCAGCAAGTTTTGCAAGTATATGATTCAGCGGATCCTTTGTGCCCTGAGATATTTCCTTGTTCGCTGGTTATTATTGCCTAAAGTATCCAGTGGTCCATGTCAAGGAGGACTCCTGACTGCCTGGGGAGGCTTTCCCTTGGTGGGCTCCGCTGAGGATCTTCTTGGCTACCTCTACTCCCTTTTCGCTGAACACCAGTCTTCAGTTTGTTGGAGGATTCACCGCCCCTCGCTCCGTGCCCTGCCGTTCAGCTCAGGACCTGCTCTACCGGATCCACACAGGGGAGGTAAGCGGGAGATCGTGACAAATACCCTGTGCCTCCCAAAAGAACACCCCCAGTATGACAGACTGTTCAAAATTCGCCCCCTAATAAATCATTTGCAGGAAAAGTTTGCTCAAGTATATACCCCCAAAAAACACATAAGTATAGATCAATCCCTCATGAACTATAAAGGCAGGTTAGGTTTCAAACAATACATCCCCTCCAATTGATCCAAATTCAGCATTAAATTTTATAAATCGTGTGAAAGTGCCACAGGCTATACCCAGGCTTTTCGAATTTACGAGGGCAAGGACAGCCAACTTAACCCTCCTGGTTGCCCCGAATCTCTGGGAACAAATGGGAAGATAGTTTGGGATCTGATTTACCCCTTGTTAAATAAAGGATATCATTTATAGGTTGACAACTACTACACCAGCCCCCTTTTATTTAAGTCACTTTTTTTATTTTGACACCGTGGCCTGTGGCACTGTCAGGCACAATTGCAGGGAGATGCCCAAAGAACCTGTACAAGCTGCTGGCAGTTAAGTTCAAGGACAGAAAAGATGTCTACATGCTTTCCACCATGCATGAGGACAAAACTGTGGCAGTCTTTGTTCGTGGCAGAAGGGGGGTACTAAGAAAGCCAGTCTGCATCAGAGAGTACAACAAGTACATAGGGGGAGTTGATCTGTGTGATAATCTCATGCAGCCGTACCTCACCATGCGAAAGTGTAGGGCATGGTACAAAAAGGTTGCCATTTACATGATGCAGACAGCAGCATACAATTCTTTTTTGATTTTCAAGTTGGCAAACACCACTCTAAAACTAAGTTTTCTACAATATCAACTCCATCTTATCTCCCAATTTTTGTTTCAAGGGGCAACAGAAATAATTCCAACAAAACCCGGGGTAGTACATTTTATTTATAAAATCCCCCCAACACCCCAAAAGAAAAACCCACAAAAGCGCTGCAGGGTTTACTACAGCAAGGGAATACAGAGAGAAACCTCCACTTACTGTCCTGACTGCCCTACCAAACCTGGCCTCTGCATGGGTGACTGTTTCAAGCAATACCATGAAGGCACAATGCAGTAGTGCTGTGAAGTTTATTTTATTTGGCCACTTCCCCCCCCTGAAATATCCTGTTTTTTTATTTTTCAAAACACATCCCTCCTTAGATCTAACACTATCAAAATATAATGGGAAGCAAAGCACCTTAAGTTTTTTCCATCTCTGATAGTGAAACACACATGTTCCCTACTGGGCCCAGTAGTTCCCCCAAACCCTGACAAACCTATGCATATGGGGCATTGCCGTTCTCAGACGATGTAACTCACCACTAATGTAAAGCACTTGAAAAATCTGCAAATGTCGTCTGATTGAAATCCATAGCAACACTAAAATATAAGTGTGAAAAAATGGTGTTTCTCTGCCTTACTGCAGGTTTTGGGAGGGATTGCTGATACAGTGGCAGTGAAAAAATTGAAAAAGTGCAAATAGAATGAAAGCCAGGGTTGTCTACTCTTCTACAACATATTCTTTTGGGAGTAAAATTCATTGCAGTATTGCCAAACAGTCCGAAATGAGATAAGGCACCAGCTGTAAAAATGCCATGTCTGTAAAAGGAAACTCACATGTTCCAACTGGGCCCAGTATCTCCCCCAAACCCTGACAAACCTTTGCATATGGGGCATTGCTTTACTCAGAAGAAGGAGCCATACACTAATCAATGCAGTTTATAAAATCTTCACCTATCCTGTGCTTGAAATTCACATCATCATTGAAGTCTGTGAAAAACGCTGATTTTTTTTACTTACATCAAGATGTATGAGTGATTGGTGGTAAAATGGCTTGCGTAAAAAATTTTAAAACATACATAAAATGAAAGCTGGGGGTGTCTAGTTTTCAAAAATATACACTTTTGGGGGTAAATCTTAAAGTGGAGCACTGGAACATAGCCCCAAATGAGAAATGGCACCAGATAAGCAAGATATGAAAATTCAATATTTGTTAAAATTTGGGCCCCGTAGCTCCCCCAAACCATGAGTAAGCTATGCATATGGGGTAATGCCGTACTCAGAAGAAGGAGCCGAACAGTAATAAATGCAGTTTAAAAAATCATCACCTACTCTGTGCTTGAAATCCACATCAACATTGAAGTGAAAGTGTGAAAAACGCTGTTTTTTTTAAGTTACGTCAAGATTTACGAGTGATTGATGGTAAAATGGCTGCGTAAAAAATTTGAAAACATACATAAAATGAAAGCCTGGGGCGTCTACTTTCCAAAAATATACACTTTTGGGAGGAAAGCTTAGAGTGGAGCACTGTTACACAGCCCCAAATGAGACATGTCACCAGTGATGCAAGCTGTGAAAATTCAAAGTGTGAAACTGGAAACGCGCATGTTCCAATTTGGGCCCTGTAGCTCCCCCAAACCTTGAGAAACCTATGCATATGGGGTATTGCCATACTCAGAAGGAGGAGCTGAACACTAAACAATGGATATTTTTAAATTTTCAACTATCCCGTGCTTGATATCAACAGTAATATTGAAACGTAAGTGTGAAAATTGCAAAAAAAAAATTTCCACAATTTTGAAAAATATTTCTGGAAAAGTGGCTGCATAAAAAGCTTCAAAATTCTCCTGATTATTTACCTTATGTTGTCTAGTTTTCAGAAACATATATCTTTGTTGGACATTTTTGGTTCTGGCACCATCAATTAAGCTATGATGCTCACATGCCAATTGTTGAAAAATTACAAGTTGGAAATAATGGCATCTTGTAAATGTGAGGAAGGGATTGAAATAATAGGAATATGGGGCACTCTTATATTCAGGAGAAGCAAATATATTTAGGGTTTTTTTTTGTCATGAACTAATAGTATGCAAATCCTGACAGAAAAATGTAAGCAAAATGTTGTTTGTTTTAAATGTTTTTCCTCTTTTTTTCTATTTTAATCAAATTAAACAATGAGATATTCATATAATTGTGGTCTCAAAAGAAAGCCCTGCTTGTTCTTAAAAAAAGTATATAATTTGTGTGGGTGTACAAAAGGAATTAAAGAGAAAATATAGTTGAACAAAGACATAGTCAAAAAAGTCAAAATTGCTCCGGTCCTTAAGTGAAAACGACATCAGATTTTCCTGGTCCTTAAGGGGTTAAAGAGCTAAGCTGGAACCTAGCCAGACTGTTATTTTTATTTATCAGGGATTCTTTTATTTCTGGTATGGTGCACACAGATTGGAGTAAAGCAGATGTGGTGCCCATATTTAAAAAGGATCAAAATCCCAGCAGAGCAACTAAGACCTGCAAGCTTGACATCTGTGGTGGGGAAATGGTTTGATGGATTACTAAGGGAATATATTCAGGAATTCATCTTGAACAACAATATCATTAGCAGGAGCCAACATGACTTTGTGAAAGACAGGTCTTGTCAAACTAACTTAATTGCATTTTATGGCTTTTCTTTTGGCCGTAGTCTGTCTGCAGAGTGGCTGAGCTGCAGGATTTGTCCTGCAAACTGCCATTCCTGGTGTCTTACAAGGACAAGGCTGTTCTTCGAAACTCTTAGGAATTCCTTCCTAAGGTGGTCCCTGAGTTCCACAGCAATCAGGAGATTGTTGCACCTTCATTTTGCCCTGACCCTAAATCTGACAAGGAGAGGGATCTCCACTTGTTGGATGTGGTGCTCTGTCTCAAGTTTTATGTGCACCGTCCAGAGTCTTTTCAGAAGACCGATGCTTTGTCATCCCTAAGTGTCCTAGGGCAAGTCAGTCTGCTTCCAATGTCAGAATTGCATCTTGGATTAAGTCTACCATTCGCAGGGCATATGAAGTCATGAAGAAACCTGTTCCCTTCTGTGTTACAACACATTCCACCAGGTCTGTTGGAGCCTCTTGGGCCTACAAGAATCAGGCCTCGGCTTAACAGCTGTGCAAGGCTGTGACTTGGTTCTCTGTTCACACTTTTGCCACACACTATCGAGTGGATGTCTTGGCTTCGGTTGACTCCATCTTTGGCAAGAAGGAGTCACGGTATTCAGGCAAAGAAGGACAAACTCAAAGAATATATAAATATAACCACCTTTATTAATAAATACAGAAATAATGGTAAAGCCCACACAGAACCCCAGACACAGGCTGATAGGACCCAAGGTCCTCTTCAGAGCTGCACACTGTGCTGTGCACCGCACTACTGTGAGAAACCGAGACTAGGGGAGCAGCTCGATTGGGACAACATTGAGAAGAGTATTGTATGCGTAAGTCACCACTTCGGTCTGCGATTGGAGGCAACAGAGAGCGAGAGCAGACCAGAGCCTCGAGACTAGAGGTCAGGCAAGCTAGTAGTGTATGGAGTGAGTAGGCAGCCAGAACCACAGGTCAGATAAACCAGAGACTACACGGAACGAGTAGAGCCAGAGCCACTGGTCAGGCAAACCAAGGATTCCACTGAGCGAGTAATAGCCAGGGCCTTTGGTTAGGCAAACCGGGGACACACTGAACGAGTAGTAGCCAGGCCACTGGTCAGGCAAGCCGGGCTCAACACGGAGCGAGTTAGTCAGACAGAGCCACAGGTCAGAACCGATGTGGGTAGTCAGACAAGCCGTTGTCATACACAAAGCGAGTAGTCAGCCAGAGCCACAGGTCAGAAATGATGTGGGTAGTCAGAAAAGCCGGTGTCATACCCGGAGTGAGTTCTCAGACAGACATGGGTCACAACAGAATGCAAAGCATACTGAGCAGAAACACCACGTGAGGGCAATGACTCCTAGCCCCAAGGAGGATTATAAAGGATCAGAAGGAGGCAGGACCCAATTAGGCCACCCAGAATAGGCCCATAAACAGGCGTCCTTGCTAGTGCCTGTTACCTGATGTCAGCAATGAGGAAGTGGCCAGAGGCCATACAGAGGTAGGAAGCACAGGAGTGCTAGGCTGCCTAGGGGTACTGTGATAGTATCCCCCCTTTAACAACTTCTCCCCCACAGAAGAGGACCAGCACCAGAGGAAGTGTGGGAGTGGAATTCACAGAGCAGGGCAGATGCATGCAGATCTCTCTTGGCGACCCAGGAACGCTCCTCAGGCCCATAAACTTTCCAGTGGACTAGATATTGTACCTGGCCTCTGACCCTGCGAGAGTCCAAAATACTTTGCGCCACATGCTCCTCATGGTCCCCCACTTGGACAGGTCTGGGATGAACAGGAGTTGGAGATGGAGATTGTGTGAGGACAGCCATACTCTCTATCTCCCACCTGGAACACTGGAGCCGGTAGCCGTCTACAGTCTGCTTGTCTCTTATAGCGCAACATGGAACTCTGCAGGGATCTTTGAACTCGTACCCATGTGGAGCGGAGTGCCCTCAAGTGCTCCTCCAGAGCAGGAATATTCTGAGCCTCAAAAGAGTCTGGCAGCAGCGAAGGTTGGAACCTGTAGTTCATCAGAAAAGGTGAGTTCCAAGAAGAGGAATTGACTGCACTATTTCTGGCCAGCTCTACGCACGGTAACAGGTTCGCCCAATTTTCATGATGGTCCGAGATAAAAAAAAAAAACGGAGGAACTGTTCCAACGTCTGATTAGAGCTTTCTGCAGCACCGTTAGACTGTGGATGGTAAGCCGAGGAGAACGAAAGCTGGATGCCCATCTGACCACGGAATGCTCTCCAGAAACGTGAGACAAACTGGCTCCCACGATCTGGAACTACCACCTTGGGTATACCGTGGAGACGAACCACCTCCTTGGCAAAGATCTTGGCCAACTCCTTATAGGAAGGTAGTCCTTTGAGTGGTACAAAATGGGCCACCTTAGAAAATCTATCCACAATCATGAGGGTGACTGTGTAACCCTCTGAGACAGGCAACTCCACCATAAAATCAATAGATAAGTGCAACCATGGACATTCCCCATTCGGAAAGGGTTGCAGGAGGCCAACTAGGAGGTATCTAGGAGTCTTAGTCCACGCACAAGTGGAACATGCTGCAACAAATGCGGAGCAATCTGCCATCAAGCTGGGCCACCAAAAAAGAGTCTAATCATAGACCATATTAGTTGGTCTGTCCCAACGTGCCCAGCAGCTTTCGAGGAATGGTACGTCTCCAGCAATATCATACGGAGGGATTCAGGCACAAAACACTTCCCATTAGGTTTATCCACTGGGGCGGAAGCTTGAGCAGCCAAAATCTCCATGCCAAGATGCGGTTAGGAGGAATAAAAGGAACCGGAGGAGACTCCTCCTGGGACTCGACCTCAAATTCTCGAGAGAGAGCATCTGCTCTATTATTTTTAGCACCAGGTAGGAAGGAATCCACAAAATTAAACCTCGAGAGGAATAGGGCCTATCTGGCCTGACGTGGAGACAACCCCTTTGCCTCAGACAAGTATGTGAGGTTCTTGTGATCTGTCAGTATAATGATAGGAACTGTAATACCCTCCAACAGATATCGCCATTCTTTCAGGGCAAGAATGATGGCGAGTAACTCCCTGTCACCTACATCGTATAAACGCTCAGTCTTAGACAGTTTCTTATAGAAGAAACCACACTGAACCAATGACTTCCCAGGGCCCGCGCACTGGGACAACAAGGCGCCCACTCCAGACTCTGAAGTGTCGACCTCCAGGGTGAAAGGAAGGGTGGGATTTGGGTGGGACAATATCGGAGCTTTGGCGAAAGCCGACTTCAAGTCCTCAAATGTCTGCAAGGCCTCAGGTGACCAGTCTGAAGAATTAGCTCTCTTCTGAGTCATGTCCATGAGAGGTTTGATTACAGTGGAGACGTTTCGAATGAACTTCCTGTAGTAATTCGTGAAGCCCAGGAACCTCTGTATGGACTTTAGTCCCACTGGAAGTGGCCACTGTAATACGGCAGACAGTTTTTGCAGATCCATGGCTAGGCCAGAGGATGAAATAATGTATCCTAGGAATGTCACCTGGGGTTTGTGAAATTCACACTTTTCTAGCTTGCAGAACAATTGTTCTCTCTCAGAAGTTGTAGGACCCGGCCTACATCTGCTGTACGTGCCTCTAAGGTAGGAGAATGGATGAGTATATCATCCAAATATACTACAACACAACTCTGTAGCAGGTCTCTCAAAACATCATTAATGAATTCCTGGAAGACGGCGGGAGCGTTGCACAATTTGAAAGGCATCACCAAATTTTCATAGTTTCTGCTCCGTGTATTAAACGCAGTCTTCCACTCATCGCCTTCTTTTATTCATACCAAAATGTACACAGCCCTCAAGTCAAGTTTAGTGAAAACAGTTGAGCCTTTGATACGATCAAATAGCTCTGTGATCAACGGAATCGGATAAGCGTTCTTCACCATCAGTTTATTCAAGCCTCTGAAATCAATGCAAGGTCTACGTGCTCTATCTTTTTTCTTAACAAAACAGAAACCTGCGCCCACAGGTGAGGAAGACTTCCGGATAATGCCCCTGGATAAGGCATCAGCCACATAGTCATCCATGGCCTTGTTCTCCTCCACCGACAAGGGATACACTCGGCCCCTAGGAGGTCTGGCCCCTGGTACCAGATCAACAGTACCATCGTACAGCCTGTGTGGTGGTAACGTACTGGCCTATACCTTATTAAATACCTCTTTGTAGGACTGGTACTCAGCAGGTAATGAGGTAGAGGTGCACAATATTCTTGTAGGCTGTTGGAGGCAAGATTTCATACAGTGAGGGGACCACGGCAGGATATCACAAGTCTGCCAATCAATTCTTGGGTTGTGAGTCTGCAACCAGGGAAAACCCAGAATGACAGCATGATGGGGAGAATGTATCACCTGGAATTGTTGTCTCCACATGGAGTTCCCCTAATGTTAGTGACAAGGGGTGAGTCTCATGAGTAACGTGTGCAGGCTGTAGGGGTCTGCCATCAATGGCTTCAATAGAGATAGCATGTTTGGCCGCGAAGCCTGCATCAATGAAAAACCCAGTGGCCCCGGAGTCCAGTAATCCCAGAGCCACCACTGAAGACTCATTCCAAGATAGTACAACTTCAAGAATAGGTTTGTCCTGAAGTCTCTCTGGGGACTGTGAAATTCCACCAAGGTTCTGTCCCCTACAGGACCCTAGATGCAAGCATTTCTGGTCAGATAGGGCAAGCGCGCAACATATGGCCCGGAACCCCACAGTGTAAGCAATGACCCCTCCACCTGCACTGAGCCCTCTCCTCCATTGACAGGCATGTGAAGCCTAGCTGCATTGATTCCCTCCCGGCGGGGTCAGAATTAGGAGTTATGGGAGGTGAAGGAGGACAGGGTGGGCATAAGAAGTTAGGTGCCAACAGAGGTAAATGTTTGCGCCCCTTTTCCTTGAACGAAGGCCTCTCACAGATTCTTATGTCTATCAGGATGATGACTGAGATTAGCTTCTCTAGATCACCAGGCAGGTCTTGGGCTGCAGTCTCATCTTTAATCTTGTCAGAAAGCGGCAACTTTGGCTTCATTGTTCCATCCTACTCTGCCAGCGTACAGAACTCGATAGCGTAGATCGCTCTTTTGGTAGAGGAAGTTGCGCACCTGGGTACATCAAAAGCTGTCTGGAACGAGGCCACAAATTCCGTACAGTTATACATTTGTCACGTCCCCGGGCTCGCCTATTTATTGTGTGGAACCTTTTCTTGCTCCGCCCAATTATCCGGTCCCCGTCTGATCAGAGTCTGGATCCAGGCCTTCTTCCGCTGACGACATGTTTCTGCGCCTCCTTCCTGCTGTATGATCTGTCACCTCCGTGAGCTCAACTTCCTTCTCTGAATGCTGGCTGGCGGCCGCCTCTCAGCTCCAGTTTGCTGCTGCATGTGTCCGGCAGTGACAGTCCTCCCCAGCCTGTTGTGGGCTTGGCTGTCCTGGTTTCCTTGTGGGCCGGCGGGCGTCATCTGCTGTCGGCTGCCTTTTGGTCTTTGTGCCTCCATCCAGCCCGCACCTCTATTTATGTGCAGCGGGCTAGCATTCGGCCTAGACGGCCTGGCGGGTGCGTGCACCCTTCTTCCTCTGCAGGAAGGCTCTGGGCCTTGCAGCTGATCTTTCTGTCAGTCAGGCGGATGCTGCAATAGGCTGCTCTCACTAGTTGTTGGGTGGGAGCTGGAACCCTCTCCTATCCACCCTTTGCACCCTGGTTGGGGGTGGTGCCTCTTGCCTCATTGCCTCCCCGCCGGTCCTGGTACCTGCAGCCGCCTGAGTCGCTTCCTGCCTGTGGGGTCTAAGGCCTCACAGCATTCCTGGGACACCTAGCCTGGGGTCATATCTGGTAAGTGACTACTTCCTGAGTCTTTTTTTTCCCTGTTTGTGGTGGGGTTTGTTTTGGGAGGGGTCTTGGGTTCTCCTTACTCTTGCTGGGACCCCTGGGGTTTTCAGTGGTGGGTTGGGGTTGCAGCGGGCCTCACTCAGTTTGCCATCCACGCATTACAGGGGCCTTGCTTCCTTTCTGTCTCTTGCCTGTCTTGCTGGGGGAAATCCTGGGAGGGGGTGGGTTTCTGCACCCCTTCTGTCCTCCTTCCTTCTAGGGGTCCCAGGTGTTGGGTAGGGTGTATTCGGCTGCCTGCCTGTTGGTCTCCAAGTTGGGGATTTTGATGGTGGGTGGTGTGTGGTTCTCCTTCCTCCTGGGCTCTCTCCCTTCTTAGAGTGGTGCTCTGGGAATCCCACTGTGGTCTGGCCTTCCGCTTGCACTCGCCTCTATAGACCAAGGTGGATCTCCCGCTCCTCTGTGGCTATTCACTGCCTTTCCATCCATGGCTACAATCTCTCTCCATCGGGTTTCCGTTGATCGTTTGGCACATCCCTTTTGTGGTTTCTGTTCATCTGCGCTGCCTCTGCAACTTGGGGTCTTGACGGTTCCTGCAGCCTTCACTTACCGTTGCCCTGACAGAATAATCGGGCCAAGAGATGGACCCCACAGAGGTGGTGAAAATGGTGGTCCATCAGGAACAGGTGTTGGTGTCTCATGAGGCTCACCTCCAAAGCCTGGACCACAAGCTTGATGCCATCTTAGAGATGCTGAGGGGCTCGACTATGGCCACAGATCCTACCACATCAGCAAAACCGGCAACGGCAGCACCTGCAGCCTCAGGAATCTCTTGTACTGAGTCCTCTATACCTCCCATACTGGAGAAATATGCGGGCAAACCTTCTGAGTGCAGAGGGTTTCTGAACCTTTGTGCTCTGCATTTAAGATTTGCTCCTGCATCGTTTGTCACCCATGCATCTAGAGTACCATTCATCATCTCACTAATGAAGGATGAAGCATTGGCATGGGCATCACCCCTGGTGGAACAGAACTCTCCACTCTTAGAAGACTCTGAGGCATTTATCAAGACCTTTTGTCTGGTGTTTGATGTGCCAGGCCGTAGAGCCTCAGTAGAAGCTGCCCTTCTTGAAATTAAGCAGGGAAGTCGCCCTTTAGGACAATATGCTGTGGAATTCCGCACTTCAGCATATGAAACAACTTGGAATCCGGGATCCTTGATTGCAGCTTTTCGCAGAGGGCTTATTGAAAAGCTAAAGGATGCCCTGACTTGTAGAGTCATTCCGGAAGATCTGGAATAGTAACATAGTAATTTAGGTTGAAAAAAGACTTGCGTCCATCTAGTTCAACCCTTTTCCTATTCCTGTTTACCATTGTTGATCCAAAAGAAGGCAAAAAAACACCTTCAATACAGCAATTTCAACTTCTGCCCCGAATGGGGGGGGAATTCCCTCCTGATTCCAAATGGCAATCAGATTTCTCCCTGGATCAACAAGCCCTATGTAAAATATTAATCCTAATACTAATGTACATAGCCCTCTATGTTATGCTCTTTTAAATAAGTATCCAAGCCCTTTTTAAAGGCGTCTAATGTATTGGATAGCACCACCTCCTCAGGTAGTGAATTCCATACCTTTATTGTCCTTACAGTAAAGAAACCCTTCCGCTGTTGTAGATTAAATCTCCTTTCCTCAAGTCTAAGCGGGTGGCCCCTTGTCCTATGTACTGTTCTGTTAATGAACAGGTCTTTGGAGAGCCCTTTGTATGGGCCCTGAACATATTTATATAGTGTTATCATATCCCCTCTAAGACGCCATTTCTCTAGTGTATACTAGTTTAACTTTTCTAGCCTTTCTTCATAACTAAAACTTTCCATTCCCCTTACTAGTTTTGTGGCCCTCCTCTGCACTTTCTCTAGTTCCATAATGTCCTTTTTCAGAAAGGGCGCACAGAATTGAACATCATATTCTAGGTGGGGTCTTACCATGGACCTGTAAAGAGGCATAATAATATCTTCCTCCCTTGAGTCAATACCCCTTTTAATACATGCCAATATCTTATTGGCCTTTGCAGCTGCCAGCTGGCACTGCATGCTACTGCTAAGTCTATTGTCTACCATTACTCCCAAATCCTTTTCATTTGTAGATTTCCCCAGAGAAACACCATTTAAACTATATGTTGCATTTTTATTATTATACCCAAATTGCATAAATTTACACTTGTCTATACTGAATCTCATTTGCCATTTGCCTGCCCAGTTACTCAATTTGTCCAAATCCTCTTGCAATGAAAACACATCCAGTTCAGACTTTATTACCTTACTTAATTTGTGTCATCGACAAACACTGATACATAGCTCCCTATGCCCTCTGGGAGGTCATTAATAAACAAATTAAAAAGAAGAGGACCCAGGACAGACCCCTGAAGTACTCCACTTATCATGTTTATCCAATTGGAGAACTTGCCATTTACTACCACTCATTGCATTCTATCTTTAAGCCAATTTCCAATTCACACACAAACGATTTCCCCTAGGCCTATTTCATTCAATTTGCACAGTAACCTCTTGTGTGGAACCGTATCAGTTGTCTTGGCAAACTCTAAATAGATCACATCAACCGCCGCTCCCGCATCGACATTTTTACTCACTTTTTCATAAAATGCATTCAAGTTAGTTTGACAAGACCTGTCTTTCACAAAGCCATATTGGCTCCTGCTAATGATATTTCTGTTCCAGCTGAATTCTTGAATATATTCCCTTAGCAACCTTTCAAACAGCTTCCCTACCACAGATGTCAAGCTTACAGGTCTATAATTTCCTGGCTGTGACTTTGATCCCTTTTTAAATATGGGCAACACATCTGCTTTACGCCAATCCATGGGCACCATACCTGAAATAAAAGAATCCCTGAAAATCAAAAATAAAGGTCTGGCCAGGGCCTGGCTTAGCTCTTTAAGTACCCGTGAGTGTATACCATCTGGCCCCGGGGCTTTGTCTACCTTAACACCATTCAATTGTTTTAACACTTTTTTGTTTAACTTGCTTGCTGTGACTGTTCTGTAAAAGTACTATGCAAATTCATGTCCATTGGGTCTTCCTTGGTAAAAACAGAAGAAAATAAATTATTTAAAATATCTGCCTTCTCTCTGTCCCCCTTGACCATCTCACCCATTTCAGATAACAAGGACCCAACATTATCAGACTTTAATTTTTTGCCATTAATGTATTTAAATAATTTTTTTGGGTTGCTTTTGCTCTCCTTAGCAATTTTTTTTTCATTCTCCAGTCTAGCTAATTTAATAGCCTTTTTATAGGTTTTGTTGGCATTTTTGTGTTCTGCAAATGCCTCTGCTTATCCCTCAGCTTTATAATGTTTAAATGCCACTTTCTTGTTATTTATTTCATGAATTACTTTACTAGTTATGCATTTTGGGTATAATAATAAAAATGCAACATATAGTTTAAATGGTGTTTCTTTGGGGAAATCTACTAATGAAAAGGATTTGGGAGAAATGGTAGACAATATACTTAGCAGTAGTGTGCCAGGGCCAATAAGATATTGCCCTGTATTAAAAGGGGTATTGACTCGTGGGAGGAAGATATTATTCTGCCTCTTTACAGGTCTATGGTAAGACCCCACCTTCAAGATGTAGTTAAATTCTGAGTGCCTTTTCTGAAAAAGGACATTATGGAACTAGGAAAAGTGCAGAGGAGGGCTACAAAACTTATAAGGGGAATTGAATGTTTTACTTATGAAGAAAGGCTAGAAAAGTTAAATATGTACACACTAGAGAAATATATTCAGGGCTCATATGAAGGGCTTTCCAAAGACTTGTTCATTAACAGAACGGTACAAAGGACAAGGGGTCAACCGCTAAGACTTGAGGAAAAGAGATTTCGTCAGCAACAGTGGAAGGGATTCTCTACAGTAAGGACAATAAAGGTATGGAATTCACTGCCTGAAGAGGTGGTGCTTTAGACTACATTAGATGCTTTTAAAAAGGGCCTGGATGCTTTTTAAAGGAGCAGAATATAGAGGGCTATGTATGTTAGCATTGGGATTAATATTTATTTTGGTCTTGATGATCCACTGAGAAATCGGATTGAAATTTGGAGTTGAGAAGGAATTTTTTTCCCTATTCAAGGCAGAATTTGTAATTGCTTAAAAGAGTTTTTGGGGGTTTTTTGCCATCTTTTGCTTCAACAGCGGTAAACAAGAATAGGAAAAGGTTTGAACTTGATGGACACTAGTCTTTTTTCAACCTAAAGTACTATATACTACTATGTAAATATGCTTGTGCTTGTGGAAAATGGCAGTGGCATAAATTGTATGCTTGCAAATGCCAGAAGTTTAACTGGTAAAATAGGGGAATTGGAGCTGGTAGCTGAAATTGAAAACTATTACTTGATTGGCATAACAGAAACATGGTGGGATGACACACATTGGTCAATCAATTTGGAGGGCTACATGTTGTTTAGAAAAGATAGGTCAAACAAAAGAGGTGGTGGGGTCTGTCTTTATGTCACACCAATATTATTGCCTCATTTGCGGGAAGATCTATGTGATGACTATAGTGAACAGGGCGCCCGTACATTAGCAGAGTATGCTATTGAATTTCGTACCTTAGCGGCAGAGGTAGGCTGGAACAACGAGGCTCTGGTGGTGGTCTTCTCACAAGGCCTTAATGACCCTATGAAGTATGAGACTGCAGCCTGTGAGCTGCCTGAGGATCTGGATCAGTTTATTTCCTTTGCTATACTGATTGATACCCGCATCAGGAAAGATCCCCTTTTAAAGACCGTAAGCCAAGGCTTGTGTCTCGACTGGCACCAAACTGGGGGCTCCCACCCATGCCTCCCTCTCCTCCCATGCCTCCTAGAGCCGAGGTCAGTAGGGCTGAGCTTGAGCAAGTCTGTTTTACACTCCTGTCCAGGGAGGAGCGGTCCTTCCATCCTGCCTGTACTGTGGTAAGGCTGGACATATGTTACGAGCTTGTCCTGTACGTCCGGGAAACACACGGACCTAGGGGGTCTCTGAGTTGACTGATCCTAGATGGTGTAAATCGGTCCCCAGACCAAGAGCAAAACAAGCCCATTTTACAGATGGCAATATCTTGGGCAGCCTCTTCTGTTGTGACACCAGCCTTATTGATTCAGGAGCCTCAGGTTATTTTATTGATGTCAAATTCGCTAAGCAACACAATATTCCCTTGTTGCCTAGTGTTTCTCCATTAGCTATTGAGGCAATTGATGGTAGACCTTTAGAATCATCCCATGTCACATATGAGACCTGTCCGTTGCCTCTTAAAGTAGGAGCTCTCCATGTGGAGACCCTACAGTTTCAGGTCATTCAGTCTCCACACTATGCCGTCATTCTGGGGTTTCCTTGGCTTCAGACATACAACCCCAGAATGGACTGGAAAACCCGTGACATCATGTCTTGGTCTGATTATTGTAAGAAGTCTTGTCTACAGCAGCCCACTAAGATATTGTGTACCTCTCCCTCTATACCCTCAGAGTACCAGTCGTTCAGTGAGGTATTCATTAAGGGGGAGGCTAGCACTCTGTCGCAGCATAGGGCATATGACTGTGCTATTAATTTGATGCCAGGCATGATACCTCCAAAGGGATGCACCTACCCCCTCTGTCTGTAAAAGAGAACCAGGCCATGGAGGAGTACATTACTGATTCCTTGGCTAGAGGAATTATCAGGAAGTCTTCCTCGCCCGTGGGGGCAGGATTTTGTTTTGTAAAGAAAAAAGATGGGGAGCTTAGACCTTCTATTGACTATAGAGGTCTAAACAAGCTGATGGTTAAAAATGCGAACTCCATTCCATTGATAACTGAATTATTCGACCGCTTGAAGGGCTCCTCGGTTTTCACAAAGCTTGATTTACGGGTAGCCTATAATCTAATTAGAATCATGGAGGGCGATAAATGGAAATCTACATTTAATACTCGTAGTGGCCATTATGAGTACCTGGTCATGCCCTTTGGGCTGTGCAATGCTCTGGCAGTGTTCCAAGAATTTATTAATGATGTACTGAGAGACCTGCTACAGTCCTGTGTAGTAGTTTACTTGAACGATATCCTGATACACTCTCCTATTATTGAGGCACATCCAAGGGATGTTGCTACCTTGCTGCAAAAATTGAGTGAAAACAAACTGTATTGTAAATTGGAAAAGTGCAAATTCCGTAAGGATCGAGTGCCATTTCTGGGCTATGTAATCTCTTCTGACGGTATTGCCGTGGATACAGAGAAACTCTTGGCGGTTCTGCAGTGGCCACGGCCCAGGGGGTTGAAGGCCATACAGAGATTCTTAGGATTCGCAAACTATTATAGGAAATTCATACGAAATTTCTCTACGGTAGACAAACCCTTGACTGACTTGACTTATAAAGGGGCTAATCCCTCGGCTTGGTCTCCTGAGGCCAGCAGGGCTTTTGAAGCATTGAAGTCTGCTTTTGCTGAGGCTCCAGTATTATCCAGTACGAATGCACCAGACCTGATCTTGACTGATCATAAGAATCTGACATATCTGTCTGAGGCCAAAAGACTGTCACCACGGCAGGCCAGATGGGCACTGTTCCTGTCCAGATTTAATTTTGTGATCTCATATCTTCCGGGGTCCAAGAATGTCCGAGCCGACGCACCGTCCAGGCAATTTGGGCTGGACCGCAAGATTGAAGTGCACCTGTGCCTATCGTTCCTCCAGATAGCATATTGGCCACCATACGCAGTAGAATCACATCTCCACTGGGTGAAGAGATTTTGGCTTCCCAGGGCAATGCTCCAGCAGAGTAACCTAGCTGTAAATATTTCGTAGCCAGATCTCTCCGTATCAGATTACTGGAAACATACCACTCCTCGAGGGCAGCTGGACACATTGGTCGTGACCAACTGATTTGGTCAGTCTCTCAGCTCCTTTGGTGGCCTAGCTTAAGAGCAGATTGTGCAGCATTTGTGGAGGACTGTTCGATTTGTGCTTGTGCTAAGACCCAGAGACACCTTCCACTGGGTTGCTCCAGATGGTTCCTAATGGCGAGTGCCCATGGTCACACGTGTCCATAGACTTTATGGTGGAGCTTCCAGTATCCAAAGGGTGTACGGTCGTACTGATGATAGTGGACCACTTTTCCAAGATGGCACATTTTGTCCCTCTCCAGGGACTGCTTTCCTCCAAGGAACTGGGTGAGGTGTTTGCTAGAGAGGCGTTCCGACTCCACGGAGTACCCAAGGTTCTGGTCTCTGATCGTGGGAGTCAGTGGGGCCTTTTGCGACCAGATGGGTATCCAAATGTCATTTTCCTCTGCCTACCATCCCCAGACTAATGGTGCTGCTGAGAGATCCAACCAGGGGTTGGAACAATTTTTGCGCTGTTTTATCTCTGACCATCATGATAATTGGGCTGTGTAACGGTAACCCTAGGACGCCGCGCTGCCCAGGGCCGTCATGCTGGGTTTCTGTTACAGTTTGCTGCTTACATTGTTTGCAGCAGCATCTACAGGCGCGAGGCTTCTAGCATGCAGCAGGCCTCTGTTTTATCTGTGTGTTTCCTGTAGTCTCCTCCTACCTACTTCCTTCCCCTGAGCTGCTCCTCCTACTTCCTGTGTAGGGGTTTAAAAGACAGACTGAGTCCTCACTCAGTCGCCCTTGTGTTGTTGTTATTAGGTGAAGTACTTGGGCTCTGTGTGTGACCTGGCTATCTACTAAAACCCACTCTGTGTATGACCTGGCTATTTATGAGAATCCGCACTGTGTATGACCCGGCTAAGTAAGAGAACCCTTTCTGTGTATGACCCAGATAAGTACAAGAACCTTCTCTGTGTATGACGCAGCTAAGTATGAGAACCCTCTCTGTGTATGACCCAGTGATCATGACTATCCCTTACTGTGATCAATTTGTGCTATTAGCTTAAGACAGACCACTGTTGTGGACAGGGTCTGATTGGTGACTGCAGGTGTGAGTCACAGGGTCTCGATATAGTGACTGCAGGCAGAGTCACAGGGTCTGGTGTAGTGACTGCAGGCGTGAGTCACAGGGTCTCTTGTGGTGGATGCAGGCGTGAGCCACAGGGTCTTTATATGTGACTGCAGGAGTGAGTCACAGGGGTCCGATAATGTGACTGCAGGCAGAGTCACAGGGTCTGGTGTAGTGACTGAGGCGTGAGTCACAGGGTCTCTTGTGGTGGCTGCAGGCGTGAGCCACAGGGTCTTTATATGTGACTGCAGGAGTGAGTCACAGGGGGCCGATTATTGTGACTGCAGGCAGAGTCACAGTGTCTCTTAGCGGTGACTGCAGGCGTGGGTCACCGGGTTGCTGCAAAGGTGTGGTGTTGCTGGTTTGACTGATTGCAGGCGTGGGTCAGTTCTTCAGTCCAGCAGTCCTTGTGTTCCTGTTCATCGGATCAAGATTGCCGAGCCAGTGTTCACAGTGGTCGCTTGTTCCAGTGTTCCTATCGACTGATCAAGAGTTGGCATTCCTGTATCCTGCAGAGACTAACAGGGGCTTCGGCCCAGTCTCTTGCATTGTGGTCTAGCGAGAGGCCTGCTGTTTCCGGTAGTAGTGTTGCCAGCTAGTAACCCTTTGCTTGTTGTACCACTTATTTATCGCTGTGATTTATTCTAATAAATATTTTGCATTATATTACCCTACTGAGTTCTGAGCATTCCTGGGTGCCGTGACAGTTTCTCCCTCCTGAGGTCGGCTACAAGTGGGTAGCCGGGTAAATCCACCACAAAGAGCTGGAATCCCTGCTGTTAGGATGTAGGCTGGAAAGCTGGCTTGACTCTGTAGCTGGATAATAGGCTGGAAACAAGACTGGAACACAGGAAATCTGCCCACTGGAACCCTGGAACATCAGATGCCTGAATGGGGGACAGAGGGGTCCCTTTAAACCATACAGAATAAGGACAGGACACAGCTTCAAGTCCAAAACGACTTCTGCTTTATTGAGTCAAAAATCAGGTCTTTTATACAGTTGTTTATACAGTACACAGTGGGGGTAGTACAAAGGAAATCAATAGTGTCTGGCTGCAATACACATCTAAACAATGGAACATAAACATAAACAGTATAACAAAAAGCACAATGTGCTGTACACAGGGCCGGAGCTAGCATAAGGCGGCTTAGGCTTAGGCAGCCGCCTTAGGGCGCCGCAGCGGAGGGGCACCGAAACGGGAAGTTTTTTTATTTTTTTCCCATCTATTTAGTTACGTTGTGTCTCCCAACTGCCCGCAATGATGACAGCCGGCAGCCACGTGGAGCATGCTGGTGTCTTCCTTCCTCTGTCCGGAGGCCAGTGCAGCTTTAAAACTGGCACCCAGACTGAGGAAGAAAACCCCAGCATGCACCACGCAGCGTCTCCGTGTGTGATGCGGTCCCGGCTGTCATCAGTGAGGGCAGTGTGGAGAAGAAGAGAAAGGCATAAGGAGGTACATAGGGGGAAGACAGAGAGGTACAAGGGGGGGGGAGCGGTACAGAGGAGAGGAAGAGGCCAATGGGGGGTAGAGAAAGAAGTACATAGGGGGAAGAAAGAGAGGTGCAAGGGGAGGAAGAGGTACAAGGGGTGGGGGAGAGGTACAGAGGGTAGAAAGAGGTACAAGAGGGAGAAAGAGATGCAGAGGGTGAAAGTACTGGGGGGGAGAAAGAGAGGTGCAAGGGGGTGAAAGAAGTACATGGGGCAAGAAAGAGGCACAAAGGGGTGAAAGAAGTACAAGTGGGGTGAAAGAAGTACATAGGGAGAAAGAGGCACAAGGTGGGGTGAAAGAAGTACATGGGGGTAAAGAGGCACAGAGGGGTGAAAGAGGCACAAGGTGGGGTGAAAGAAGTACATGCTGAGGGAAGGGACATTTAGTGTCAGAGAGGCAAACTGGCAGGCCTGGAGATCATTTTCTGTGAGAGGTGTGCTCACACAGATTAGAGATGCAGTACAAAGTCTGGAACCCAGATCACGAGAGGGTCCTGGATTGCCCCCTACTGCATACATTTGTCCCAAAAAACTGTATGCGTTCCCAGGGTACCCAGGCTGCTACTGTTAGGCTGCTGAAGGCTGCAGGGCAGGGGTCTGCTCTCCTTGTGATGTGGCCTTCAGTGCGTCCATTGGAAAACCTGACCATGTGTGAATCCAAAAGGAATTATATATATATTATATATGAACTCACACACATTCAGTGGAGGGGACTGGTGGCGGGGGGGTGCATCAAAATGCACCTTCGCCTATGTAGACAAAAATCCTTGCACGGGCCCTGGCAAAATACAAAGACCAATACTGGCCGAGTGAGTCACCAGATGTCTGGACAGGGGGGGACCAATCCCCAGGCCGCCTACCTGTCCCCTGCATAGGTTTTCTATGCCAAACCCTTGCATACATTATACGGGTGGTGGCCATTCAGCAGCCTGCCTATTTTCACATGCAAAGTCTATGGGCTCTGTAACCATGGAGTTCAGTCTGTGCTCTTGGCGAAACCCAGTCTTTTTACCGTGAAAGTCAGTTCTTCAGGGAGTTTCTTGGGAGGACTGATAAGGCCTCCATGTAACTGTTATAGCAGCAGCGGCTGCCGAGCCAACCACAACCTTACCGTTGGTTCAGCCGCAGCCCACGTCGGGTAGGTCCAGTCTCAGGGTGGCCATGTGTAGAGGAGGCTGCCGAGTGTTCAGCTGTGCCCGGCAGCCGACCGCAGCTTCTTCCGGCAGTCCCATGCTGATCTTTGGTGCGCGTCCAGGTTGGATGCGTGTTCTATTTAAAGAGACAGGCATACGTTTGGGGCTTCTCCTCTTCCTGGGATGTTGGGCTTATAAACTTCCTGGACACCACTCTCAAGTGCCCTTTCGTGGTGTCCAGTGTTGTTGGTTGGTGAGAGAGGTGTATTAATTTGACTATCTGTTCTGGTTCTGACCAATTGGCTCTGTGTATGACTACCCACTCTGTGTATGACCCTGGCTTGTCTGAGAACCATTCTGGTGCAGAATCTGCAGCTCTGGTGGACTATCCTCTCTGTGTATGACCTTTGGCCTGGCTGACTATCCGTACTGGTACTGACTTGTGGCCCTGTCCGACTACCGCTCAGGGTGACCCTGGCTAGTCCGATACCCATCTGGTTCAGACCTGTGACTCTGGCTGCGTTTCGCTTTTTCCCTTTTCCAGCTTCTCTGACTACACACCTTGGTGTACCTGGGGTTGTCTGCTGCGCACCCAGCATACAAACGCTCCAGTGGACAACTTGTTGGGTATCTTGGTGGCTCTGGCAGTCTTCCCTTGCTCCTGTTGTAGCGCAGTTCCTGTCTTTAGTACATTGTCTGTACAGGTGCGGACCTGTAGATCAGCATCCTACTTTGTTACCTTGTCTGTCAGGTGCGGATCTGTAGTAGAGGCTCAGGTGCAGACGTGAGTCTGTTCTCTCCAAGTTGCCGCTGGGGTTCGGTTCCTTTCCACTACAGAAGAACATTCCGTCCGGACATCCTTTTATTGTATGATGTTCTTGCTGTACCGTTGTTCTGTACGTGTGATATCTTAATAAAGATTGTGTTACCTACTGTACTGGTCCAAGTCTCGTTTCTGAGTCCGTGACAGTAACGGCCTAGGGGTCCATTACATCACCCCTGCTTCCAGTTCCAAGCCCCTCGGTAGGGAAATCAACTGTTTCCAGAATCACAAAAACTCCTTGTCCAAGCTGTAACCCAATAGCCCTCTTGGTCCCGGGCTGGGCACCAACAAATAGACCCTTGGTCCCGGGCTGGGCACCAACATATAGACCCTTTGTCCCAGGCTGGGCACCAACAAATAGACCCTTTGTCCCGGCCTGGGCAACAACAAGTAGCCCCTTTGTCCCAGGCTGGGCACCAACAAATAGACCCTTTGTCCTGGGCTGGGCAACAACAAGTAGCCCCTTTGTCCTGGGTCAGGAAAACTTGAGCCCTTTGTCCGGGCCAGGAAAAAGACTGAAGCACCTTGTCCAGGCCAGGAGAAAACATCAGCCCCTTGTCCCGGCCAGGAAAAGAGTTGGGCCCCTTGTCCAGGCCAGGGGAAAACATTAGAATTAAACATTGTCCTGGCGTGATAAGCAGCCGGCATTGCGATTGTCTCTACCTGACTGGTACTGGACGGTGAAGTTGTAAGGCTGCAAGGCTAAACTCTACCTTAACAGCCTCCCGTTGTCCCCTGACACTCGACTGAGCCAGACTAAGGGGTTATGGTCCATGAGCACAGTAAATTCCCGGCCATAGAGGTATGCTTGGAATCTCTTGATGGCCCAGACCAATGCCAAACACTCCTCTACGGCGGCATAGGCTACTCTTCTCTCCAGTAGTTTGCGACTTTGATAGGCTACCGGATGCTCTTCCCCCTTTACGTCCACTTGGCTTAGTACCGCTCCCAGGCCTATGTTGGAGGCATCTGTATGTAGTAGAAAAGGCAGTTTAAAATCCGGGGCCACTAATACGGGAGCTTTCCCGAATGCCGATTTTAAGGCTTCAAAAGTTGCTTCACATTCTGGGGTCCATTTGACTACTCGGGGTAACTTCTTGCAAGTGAGATCAGTCAGAGGCTTTGCGATGTCACTGTACCTGGGTACGAATTTGCGGTAATACTCTGCAGTACCCAGAAAAGCCATGACCTGCTTTTTGGTTGTAGGCTGGGGCCACTGAACAATGGCCTCTACCTTGGCTGGTTCGGGCCGCTGTATTCCACTCCCTACTCAGTGCCCTAGATACTGCACCTCACCCATTCCCACTTTGCATTTGTCAGGTCTGAGGGTCAGCCCTGCTCTGTGAATTCTTCCCAGAATGGCCTCCACATGTAATAGATGATCCTCCCAGGACTGGCTGTAAACGGCAATATCGTTGAGGTAAGCGCAGGCAAACTCCTGCGCTCCCTCGAGCAACTGATCCACCAGCCTTTGGAAGGTGGCTGGGGCATTCTTCATCCCAAATGGCATGACCGTAAATTGATACAGGCCGAAAGGGGTGATGAATGCCGACTTGGCCCTTGCTTCGGCAGCTAGAGGGACTTGCCAATATCCCCTGCTAAGATCTAAGGTGGTCACAAATCTGGCCCCTGCTAATCGGTCCAACAAGTCATCCACCCTTGGCATAGGGTAGGCGTTGTGGTGGTTTTATTATTGAGCCCCCAATAGTCCACACAGAACCGCATGGTTCCATCTCTTTTGGGCACCAACACGACAGTGGAGGCCCATGGACTGCTGGACCTCTCTATCACCCCCATCTCCTGCATCTCGTGTATTTCAGCTCTGAGGTTACTTTTTACCGCTTCCGGGACCCGGAAAGGGGGCTGTCGTAGGGGTTGTTGACCTGGGGTGTCAATTGCATGTTGGGTGAGGTGAGTCAGTCCCGGTTTAGTCGAGAATAGGGTGGGCCATTGGCCGATGAATTCCCTAATCTGATCCCGCTGGGTCAGGGAAATCTGTTCACCTAGGCTCAGGGTCTTGAGGCCTGGGTCTTGGGCTGTGGCTAGAAAATCGGAAATGTCCCGCTCTTCCTCTTCCTGAGTAACTGGGGTACAAATAGCTAAGACGGAGTCTGCCCTGTCCTGATAGACCTTTAGAGCATTGACATGACAGACTCTGCGTTCCTTCTGACGGGGTCCCTGACTGATAATGTACGTGGTTTCCCCTTGTCTGTCCACAATTTGGTAGGGGCCTTCCCAGGCAGTTTGCAACTTGTTCTGCCGGATGGGTCGCAGGGCTAACGCCTTTTGCCCTGTGCTGAATTACCTGACTTGGGCCGTCCGGTCATAATACTCTTTTTGGTAATCCTGTACTTTCTGGAGATTCTGCCTAGCGGCCTCCATAAGGGATTGCAGCTTTTCTCTTAGTTTTTTCACATACATGACGTCCGGGGTCTCGTCTGTGGGGCATTTTCCCTCCAAGTATTCCCAGAGGATGTTTAGGGGTCCCCAGACTCTTCTCCAGTATAACAACTCAAAAGGAGAAAAAAACCCGTGGACTCCTGTGGCACCTCCCGATAGGCAAACAACAAGTGGGGAAGCTATTTCCCCCAGTCCCTATGGGTGTCAGTGAACGCTCGGAGCATCTGCTTCAACGTTCCATTGAACCTTTCGCAGAGCCCATTCGTCTGGGGATGATACGCCATCCACTAGAATTACTATTCATTTTTTCCCGGATGCACTGGCCTGAGCCAAAGTACCCACGATATCCACCGCCACCAGCTGAAAAGGTTCCCCTATGATAAGTAAGGTCTGAAGTGGGGCTCTGGGTTGGTCTCCCTATTTCCCTGCCCTTTGACATGTGTTGCATGTCCGGCAAAAGGTTCTCACATTCCTGGACATGCGGGGCCAGTCTGTCTCCCCCGTCTGGGCTCTCTGTCGATAGCTGGCTAGGGTAGGGTTGGTAAGTAACATGGCCCTAAACTCTGCGGGGGGGAGCACTTAAGCTCATTCCTGGGTAGTTCAGGATCAGCCAGGTTGCTAGTCGGGCTTACCCCAGGGTTCCGGCTCTGGCTCCGTGTGACTGCTTGACAATCCTGCGATTCCAGGGGTTGACCAAAGTGGCTTTGCAAATCTCCCAAATTGTTGCCCAACAGCACATCCATAGGGAGTCCAGGCATTACTCTCACCTCTCGGTAGCCTTGACCAGATCTCCAGTCCAGGTGTACTTGAGCCATGGGAAGCTGGTACAATTTACCTCCAGCCACTTGTACCTCCACAGTCCACTGAAGCTGATGACATAGATCCAGACAGTGGAGCTGCACCAAGGTGAGTGTAGCCCCCGAATCTCTAATGCCCTCCACGGGCCAACCATTTCGTTGTATAGGTTGGACTTGCTGTTTTCGATTGCCAGTCCCTCAGTCTTTAGCAATCGCAATCTCATGACAAGCAATCCCTGCTCCTCTATCCTCTGGGTTCACGTATAGTTCCCTGGGGCTAGGCCACCCCAGATTGTCTGGGCTAAGAGATGCGCAGTCTGGCGCATAAGAGTCCTCATGTATACAGTGCACTTGCCGGTACCTCTGACCTGGTACGGATCTGTGTCTGCCTCCCCGGGGCATTCCAGGCCGTGCCACAGAATTCCACTCTTTTTGGGGCCAGTTTCTTTTGATATGTCCAAATTGTCGACATCTAAAGCACTCTGGTCTGGGCCGCGCCACCGGCTGGGACGGTGACCGGGGTTGGGGAGAAGGTCCTGGTCGGTTAGTCTCCTGACTGGCCTTGTATGAAGGAACCAAAGGATTGAGAGTAGGGCCTTTCGGTCCCAGGTATTCCACCCCCGAGTGTCCTCGTATCGATCAGCTAATTTTGCCGCTTGGGTCACAGTGATCGGATCCTGGTCTTTAACCCATGCCTGAACTGGGGCCGAAAGCTGGGTGTAAAACTGCTTCAACATTAGTAGCTGATAGGCTTCCTCCATAGTAGTAACGCCCAATCCCTGAATCCACTACCTGAAGGCATTATATTACTGTACTGAGTTCTGAGCATTCCTGGGTGCCGTGACAGTTTCTCCCTCCTGAGGTCGGCTACAAGTAGGTAGCCGGGTAAATCCACCACAAAGAGCTTGAATCCCTGCTGTTAGGATGTAGGCTGGAAAGCTGGCTTGACTCTGTAGCTGGATAATAGGCTGGAAACAGTCACTGGAAACAAGACTGGAACACAGGAAATCTGCCCACTGGAACCCTGGAACATCATATGCCTGAATGGGGGACAGAGGGGTCCCTTTAAACCATTCAGAATAAGGACAGGGCACAGCTTCAAGTCCAAAACGACTTCTGCTTTATTGAGTCAAAAATCAGGTCTTTTATACAGTTGTTCATACAGTACACAATGGGGGTAGTACAAAGGCATACTGGGGGAAATCAATAGTGTCTGGCTGCGATACACTTCTAAACAATGAAATATAAACAGTAGAACAAAAGGCACAATGGGCTGTACACACAGAAGGGCATTCTACATAATTTAATCTTGCCGCTCTGAATCCTGACCAATAGGATTCAGAGTGACAAAATACAAAGACCAATCCTGGCTGAGTGAGTCATCAGATGTCTGGACAGGGGGGACCAATCCCCAGGCCGCCTACCTGTCCCCTGCAAAACCTATGCCAAACCTTGCATACATTACACGGATGGTGGCCAATCAGCAGCCTGCCTATTTTCACATGCAAAGTCTATGGGCTCTGTAACCATGGAGTTCAGTCTGTGTGCTCATTGTGAAACCCAGTCTTTTTAACGTGAAAGTCAGTTCTTCAGGGAGTATCACGGTGCCCGTGATTGCTGCAGTTCCTTGTCTGTCACCAGTAGGGGGCTGCTATTGGCTGTCTGCAGATAGCCCGCCTTTCATTGCCTATTTAAACCTGGATTGGGCACCCTTTGGTTGCCCTTTCGTGTTGTTTCTGACCTTCTTGCTATCACTATGCCAGTGATAGCTGGGCCTCTGTTCCAGTGTTCCTGAGTTCCTGATCTCATGTGTTCCTGAGTTCCTGATCTCTACTGTTCCAGTGTTTCCTGCATGCTGAAGTACTTCCAGTCCTGGTTCCGGCCTAGTCTCTGGTGTTGCAGTTCCTGCTGAACTTCTTCTCTGCTGTTTCCTGACCTGACTGATCGTTGCTGGTTCCTGTCATCGCATCGCCTGTCTCCTATATCCTGGCGACCTCCTGCCTGGTCGCGTCGGCGACATTGCTTGTTACTCCAGTGTGCGGTCACTGGCTTGCTCCACAGCCTATCGGCTATACAATTCTGTGTTGGTCCCAGCGTGCGGACGCTGGTTTGCTCCTAAGCCTTGCGGCTAGGCAAACTCGCTTGTTACACCAGTGTGCGGTCACTGGTTTGCTCCAAAGCCTATCGGCTATACAATCCTGTGTTAGTCCCAGCGTGCGGACGCTGGTTTGCTCCTAAGCCTTGCGGCTAGACAAACTCGCTTGTTACACCAGTGTGCGGTCACTGGTTTGCTCCAAAGCCTATCGGCTATACAATCCTGTGTTAGTCCCAGCGTGCAGACGTTGGTTTGCTCCAAAGCCTTGCGGCTAGACAAACTCGCTTATTACACCAGTGTGCGGTCACTGGTTTGCTCCAAGCCTATCGGCTGTACTATCCTGTGTTGGTCCCAGCGTGCGGACGATGGTTTGCTCCAAAGCCTTGCGGCTATACAAACTCGCTTGTTACACCAGTGTGCGGTCACTGGTTTGCTCCAAAGCCTATCAGCTATACAATTCTGTGTTGGTCTCAGCGTGCGGACGTTGGTTTGCTCCAAAGCCTTGCGGCTATACAGACTCGCTTGTTACACCAGTGTGCGGTCACTGGTTTGCTCCAAAGCCTATCAGCTATGCAATTCTGTGTTGGTCCCAGCGTGCGGACGCTGGTTTGCTCCAAAGCCTTACGGCTATACTAACTCGCTTGTTACACCAGTGTGCGGTCACTGGTTTGCTCCTAAGCCTATCGGCTATACAATTCAGTGTTGGTCCCAGCGTGCGGACGCTGGTTGGCTCCAAAGCCTTCCGGCTTTACGATTCCCCTGTTCGTCTCAGTGTGTGTACACTGGGTTGCTTACGATCCTGTCAATTTGCCATTACCATCTGACTGCTGCTACTATCTCTGGGCTGCCCTGCCCGGTATTGATAAGGCCGGTAGAACCTTTTGCCACATTCCATCTGAGGTTGCCTTACCCAGTATTGGCAGGGCCGGTAGAGCCTACATTATGAATCTATTGAGGCTGCCTTGCCCGGTAATTTGGTAAGGCCGGTAGAACCGTTATGCGATTCCATCTGCAGGTTGCCTTACCCGGTATTGGCAAGGCCGGTAGAGCCTAACATTCTATTACTTCAGACGGTCCTGTCCGGTATATTGACAGGACCGGTAGAGTCTGCCTTCTGTCTTGTTATATTCTTAATATATCTGTATGTATGTGATTGCCATCCTACGTTATCAATTTATTATTTCAATAAAATTGATTTTTACCTAAAACTTCTGTCTGAGAGTCATAATAAACCGTGACAGTACGAAAGGGCCATGACCTCAGACAGCAAAGGTGAAGGTAATGCACAGAATATCCATTGGAGGATGGATGTGCACGAGCAACGTTTGGATCAGTTGGCAGTTGCAATTCAAACGATCCTTGAACGCACGGTACTTGCTGACAAATCTAGCTCTAGCCCGGTGGTCTCGCCAAGTCAGACACCGGAGAGTGATACCAGACCCCTAGGGGGCACTGTTAAAGGGTTAACGGCTTCTGCACCCTTGCCGCTAAGATACGATGGTGACCCTAGTCTCTGCAGAGGGTTCATCAACCAACTCGAGATTTTTATGGAATTGACGGCACACGCATTTCCCAATGATCGTAGTAAGGTGGGGTTTACAATATCTTTGCTCACTGGCAGAGCTTTGGCTTGGGCTAACCCCTTGTGGGAGAATGCTAAACCTTGTACTAAAAACTTTAGAGAATTTGTGCAATCCTTTCGAAGAGTGTTTGAGCCTCCTGGTAGAACCATCTCTGCTGCCAAACGCCTTATGGAGATACATCAGGGCAGGCGTACAGTAGGCGACTACGCCATCGAATTCCGCACATTGGCAGCAGAGGTAGGTTGGAATAACGAGGCATTATTGGCAGCTTTTTCTCAAGGCCTGAATGACCACATTAAGGACGAAATCGCTGCTAAAGATCTACCTATTGATCTAGATGACTACATTGAATATGTTATGATAATTGACTCCAGAATACGTGAGAGATCAATTGCCAGAGATCGTAAGTTACGGTCAAAGAATAATGAGCCTAGTGGCATGTTTTGCCCACCCATCCCTCCCCTGGCATTGAAGTCTAGTGAACCTGTGCAAATAGGCTTCACTAGACTAACCAAGGCTGAGAGAATTTATCGCAGAAGACAAGGGTTGTGTTTATACTGCGGTAAAAAAGGGCATTTGCTAAATTCCTGTCCGGTACGTCCGGGAAACGCACACACCTAGGGTACCTTGGGGGACAGGCCCTAGGTGGTGTACAATCGTCCCCAGTGTCGGGCACAATGAAACCCACCATACAGGTACCTCTGTGGAGGTTTTGGCCTTGGTTGACTCTGGTGCAGCAGGGTATTTTATGGATAATACCTTTGCTGAATTGCACGGAGTTCCACGCATTGAAAGAGAAAATCCCTTGACTATTGAAGCGATTGATGGCAGACCCTTAGAACTGCCTCAGGTTATGTTTGAAACTATGCCACTGTCTATGACTATTGGGGCACTGCACAGAGAAGAGCAGCAGTTTCAACTGATTAATTCTCCGCACCATGCGGTAATATTGGGCTTTCCGTGGTTACAGTTACATAACCCACCCTCTATTCCGTTCAGCTCTTGCAGAGTACTGTTGCCTCTGTTACTGCACCGGCAGGGTGCCCTTGGCTCTATTCTCTACAGCTCTTGCAGAGTATTGTGTGGCCTCCGTTTACTGCTACGGCAGGGGGTATAAGTCTCAGCTGTGCTCCGGCAGATCTATAGTGCTCTGTCTCCATTCTGCACTACAGTCTCCTGATCGCTGTTATTCCATCATACTGGGCGTTACTGAGAACTCACCACATCAGAGACTGATTATATCTATTGGGACTTTAACCCATGCTGTGCTGGGTATTCACCCTGTCATGCCTGACCTGTGACAGTATATGAACTGTCTCACTTACTTAATACTGGGCCTGTGCAGGCATAAGTCTAAGTCCTGTATTGCACCTGTCTATTCTGCTGAGTTACGCTATTGCCCGTCAAGGGTAATTCTCATTGTGTTTGTTTTAATAAAACTGTGTTTTATCCTAACCACTGTGTCTGAGTGTTGAACAAACCGTTACAGTACGAAAGGGCCATGACCTCAGACGGTAAAGGTGAAGGTAATTCACAGAACATCCACTAGAGGATGGATGTGAATGAGCAGTGTCTGGACCAGTTGCCACTGGCCATGCAGACATTACTTGAACGTACGGTACACCTCGATAAACCAAGTCAGAATCTGGTGGTCCCCCCAGTTTTGACACCGGAAAATCATTCATTGACTACTTCTGCACCGACTAGAGGGTTAACGGCGTCAGTGCCATTACCGCTCCGATATGATGGTGAACCTACCCTATGCAGAGGGTTTATTAATCAATTGGAGATATTCTTGGAACTAATGCCTCATGCCTTCCCCAACAACCGGAGCAAGGTTGGGTTCATGATATCATTACTAACGGGCAGAGCCCTGGCTTGGGCCAATCCTCTGTGGGAGAATGCCAATGTTACGGTTTTCACACACTTCAGGCAGAGGGTATGGTAAAACGCAGTTTTATTAAATAAATTAATGAACAATATCACCCTCTACAGGCACACAGGGTAAACAAGAACAAGTGTCTAGACCTTTACAGGCCAGTATACTGAGAACAGACAGAGTAGAATATATGTACAAGAAATAAATACTAGGACTGGTAACCCAGACAGGAGCACATAATAGTTAACTCAGTCCTCATCAGTCTTTGTTGTGGTGTAGGCACGCCCAAGGTGTAGCTGAAGCTTGTATAAGTATGAGGAGTCAATACCCAGTCTGTAGGAGAGCACTAGACTTGCAGGCAGAACTGACCCAGAACGCTAGAGCAATAATGGATAGCCCCCACGAGCGTAACAAGTGCCACCAGTATTTGTGAACTGTGAGTCGTTAGCCCCCACGGGCATAAACCGGAGACTACAAGCTGCAAGAGCAAGGCACGTTAGCCCCCACGGGCATACAACGGAGACTGCAAGCTGCAAGTGTAAGGATCAAGCCCCCTCGGGCGTAAACGGAAGCCAACAGCTAGTGCCAGGTAGCCCCCACGGGCGTATAACGACTCTACCAGTGCAAGTGCGTGGGCAAGATGACCACCAGTACGGTACCGGAACAACTACCCTGCATAGATGGACTATGAGCCGCCGTCTCTCAGGCCCAAGCGGCCGGCTCAGCAGTAGTAGCGTAGCACTGAACGGGTTAACTAAGCACTTGGTAGGAGGAGAGGCACAGCAAGGAATCAGCTCAGCAATCGCCCTGATAATATTGCTCTGCAAGCTTAAGGAGACTCAGCAGTAGTATAGCTCAGTAGCGTTTGACAGTGAACAGTGACTCAAGGGTTAAGGTCAGTCTCGAGCACGAGCGCGACTCCAGGAGTAAGAATGTCGCCCAGGAGTCAGCAGCAGGAACGTAGATAGACTGGAACCGGGAACTGTGGAGAATCATAGACACGCCGGATCAGCAACAAGCAGGAACGTCAGCCAGGCCGGGTCGAATACCAGAGCGGGTTCGTAGACAAGCCGGATCAGCAACAAGCAGGAACGTCAGCCAAGCCGGGTCGGATACCAGGGCGGGTTCGTAGACAAGCCGGATCAGCAACGGGCAGGAACACAGGAGAGTCTCAAGCAGGCCAAGTCGGTACACGGAAATCAGGAAAGCAGAGAACAGCAGCAAGGCTCAGGAACACCACGAAAGGGCACCAGACTGGTGCCAGCGGCCAGTATAAAAAGGGTAACCAGGGGCGGGCCAACACAGCTCAGCCAATCAGGGAGCAGCACAGCAAAGAGTGACACAGAGGATCACGGGGACCGTGATAGTACCCCCCTCTCAAAGACCCCCTCTCCCTGCCGGAGGTCTTGGTTTCTGAGGGTATTTAGAGTGAAAGTTGCGCAAGAGCCTGGGCGCGTGGAGGTCCCTCTGATCTACCCAGGAACGTTCCTCAGGACCATATCCCTTCCAGTGGACCAAGTATTGCAACTTTCCTCTAAATCTCCTAGAATCAATGATACTCTGTACCTCATATTCCTCCTGGCCCTGAACATCCACCGGCCCAGGAATTACTAGAGTGGTAGTGTAGCGGTTGCACACCAATGGTTTCAACAGAGATACATGGAACACATTATGTATGTGCATAGAAGCTGGAAGTTCCAATGCATAGGAGACAGGGTTCAGCTTACGGATAACTTTGAATGGGCCAATGAACCAAGGTGCCAGTTTATTGGAGGGCACTTGCAACTTGAGATTCCTGGAGGAAAGCCATACTCTGTCCCCCACCTGAAAGGAGACCGCTGGTAGCCGTCTACGATTGGCATGCCTCTGGTAGCGCTGAAATGACTGGCTGAGGGTCCTCTGCACCTGTGCCCAAGTGGAGCGAAGCTGCTTGATATGTTCATCCAGAGCTGGAATCTGTTGTGCCTGGAATGAGTCAGGGAGTAGACAGGGCTGGAACCCATAATTAATGAGAAATGGGGAACTTCCGGACGATGAATTAACTGCACAATTCCTGGCAAACTCCGCCCAAGGCAACAGGTCGGCCCAACTGTCATGATGATCGGTTACAAAACAGCGCAAGAACTGTTCCAGTCCTTGATTGGCACACTCCGCGGCTCCATTTGTCTGGGGATGATAGGCAGAAGAAAATGACAGCTGGATGCCCATCTGCCCACAAAATGCCCTCCAGAATCTGGACACGAACTGGCTCCCTCGGTCAGACACCACCACTCTGGGTACCCCGTGCAGCCGAAACACCTCCTTAGCAAATATCATAGCCAGCTCCTGAGCCGATGGAAGACCAGGGAGAGGCACGAAATGAGTCATCTTAGCGAACCTATCAACCACCATAAGGATGAATGTGTACCCCTTAGATGCTGGCAATTCTCCCAGAAAGTCGATGGAAATATGGGACCATGGTCGATCGCCATTAGGGACAGGCTGGAGCAAGCCTACAGGGAGATGCCTGGGTGTCTTGGCACGGGCACAGGTGGCACAGGCTGCAGTAAATGCGGAGCAATCAGCCCTAAGGGACGGCCACCAAAATAACTGGGACATGGACCAATACAGCTGATCCCGTCCGATGTGCCCAGCCGCCTTAGATGAGTGGTAGGTTTCTAATAGACGGGTACGAAATGGCTCATCAACAAAACACTTGCCTACTGGGGTTTCAGGAGGAGCCCTAGCCTGTGAGGCCAAAATTTCTTCCCCCAGTGGCGAAGTGATAGTAGTGCGAATAGTGGCCAGAATACGATCTGGCTGAATGATAGGTACTGGCTCCTCCTCCTTCTCAGTGTCTGACACAAACTGTCTGGACAAGGCGTCTGCCTTGACATTCTTGGACCCCGGCAGGTAGGAAACCACAAAATTGAACCTGGACAAAAAGAGCGCCCATCTGGCCTGACGTGAGGAGAGTCTCTTGGCCTCTGAAAGATATGTCAAGTTCTTGTGGTCTGTCAGAATTAGTACTGGTGTCTTAGTGCCTTCCAATAGGTGGCGCCACTCCTTCAGTGCCAGAATGATAGCCAAGAGTTCCCTGTCACCAATCTCATAATGGCTCTGGGCGCTGGACAGTTTTTTAGAGAAGAACCCACAGGGTCTCAATGTACCACCTCCCACCGGGCGTTGGGAGAGTACTGCCCCAACCCCAACCTCAGAGGCATCAACTTCTAGGGTAAATGGCAGGGCTGGTTTAGGGTGGGACAGCACTGGAGCAGAAGCAAATGCAGATTTCAGTGTTTCAAATGCGTTCTCAGCTGCCTCAGACCATTGAGAAGGAGTGGCACCCTTATGAGTTAAGTCAGACAAGGGTTTCACAATAGTGGAGAAGTTCTGAATAAATTTCCTATAAAAGTTGGCAAAGCCCAGAAAGCGCTGAATAGCCTTTAGTCCTTTGGGACGAGGCCACTGTAGTACTGCTGCCAACTTCTCCTGGTCCACAGCAATGCCATCTACAGTAATCGCGAATCCCAGGAAGGGTACCTGGGTCCTGTGAAATTCGCACTTCTCAATTTTACAAAACTTTTTTTTTTTTACGTAGTCTAGTCAAGACCTCAGAGACATCCTTGATGTGTTGGGTAAGGTTGTTAGAGTGAATTAATATGTCATCAAGATATACCACAACACAGGATTGTAGCATGTCCCGAAGGATGTCATTGATAAACTCTCGAAATACTGCAGGAGCATTACAAAGTCCGAATGGCATTACCAGATATTCATAGTGCCCTGATCTGGTATTAAATGCCGTTTTCCACTCATCTCCAGCTTTAATTCTGATTAGGTTATATGCAGCCCGGAGATCGAGTTTAGTAAAGATGGAGGAGCCCTTTAACCTGTCAAATAATTCGGTAATGAGTAGAATGGGGTAGGCACTTCTAGACATTAATTTATTTAAACCCCTGTAATCGATACAAGGTCTGAGTTTGCCATTTTTCTTCTTTACGAAGAAGAACCCGGCACCCGCCGGTGAAGTGGACTTGCGGATAATTCCCCTCTTGAGGGCATCCCCAATATATTCCTTCATTGTCCTATTCTCCTCCACAGACAGCGGATAAGTGCGACCCCTAGGAGGCACCACTCCCGGGGGCAAATCAATGGCACAATCATAAGTTATGTGCTGAGGCAGAGCGCCAGCCTCCCCCTTACTGAATACGTCACTGAATTCTTGGTATTCAGCTGGCACGGAGGGAGAGGTACACAACAACCTGACAGGGTGCGAGAGGCAATTATCCGCACAGTATTCCGACCAGGACAGTATTTCACATTTTTGCCAGTCAAACTGGGGGTTGTGTAATGATAGCCATGGAAACCCCAGGATGACTGCATGGTGAGGAGAATTAATTATTTGAAAACGCACCTCCTCCTTGTGGAGAGCCCCAATAGCCATGGCAATAGGAATTGTTTCCATAGTGATAAATGCCGGTTCTAACGGCCTGCCATCGATGGCCTCAATAGCTAGAGGGGACTCCCTTTTGACTACCGGAATCTTGTGTAACTCAGCAAAGGAGTGATCCATGAAATAGCCAGCTGCACCTGAGTCTACCAGAGCCCAAACTGATACAGAGGAGTCTGCCCATGTAACAACCACCTGAATGGTGGGTCTCAGTGTATTGGTATCCGGGGACTGTTGTATACCACCTAGGGCCTGTCCCCCAAGGTACCCTAGGTGCGTTCATTTCCCGGCCGTACCGGGTAATTGCGTAATTGGTGCCCAGCTTTATAGCACAGTGCCTGTGATTCCTGTCAGTCTCATCTATGACAGATACTGATTTGCTGTGTTGGTTTGGCCCGCCCCCTGGTGACCTTTTTATACCTGGCTAGCACAACTGTCAGGCGCCCTTTCGTGGTGTTTCTGTGCCAGTTACTGTTGCTGTGTTCCTGTGTTCCGGATTCCTGTGTACCGACTTGGCTTGTCTTGACTATTCTCCTGTGTTCCTGCTCGTATATGACCCGGCCCGTCTGACTACCTCCTTTGGATCCTGACCCGGATGCTTGTGTATGACCTGGCTTGTATGACTGCCTTCTACGTGCTCCGACCCGGCCTGGCTGACTTCCCGCTCCGAAGAACGACTCCTGCTTTCTACAGTGACCTGTGTTCCAGTTGTCGCCACCGCGACATTTCTATCTGCTGTTCCAGCTTTTGGTGTGACTGCCTTGCCTGGTGTACTCCGATCAGTGCAGTGCATTTTCCTTTGCAGAGTTGTGCGTATACGCGCCTCCCTCAGACTGCAGAGCTTTGCTATACCGCTGAAAAGCCTTGAGTAAATGTGCTAATTAACCCTAGCAGTGCCGCTGGGTTCCACTCTATCGCTACTCCTGTAAGAGTCTCTTTCTCGGTGACTACTACTGCTGAGCTGGCCGCTCTTTGTCGGCAGCTCCACACATCCTTGCAGAGTGTTTACATCCGTTTGGGCCGGTTGGGCGCCTGAGACTCTCCCTCTTGTTCAGTTAGCGATTCCACTTTACCGAGTGGTGGCAGGCACAGGTAATCACACCCGTGGGGGCTGTCGGCTCTAGCGTGGGCTATCCCGTTGTCCGGTTAAGTCTGAGGAGGCTTGGCAGTTCTCGCATTGAAGGCCGGTTCCAATCACGCCCGTGGGGGCCTTTTGCACTTGCACTAGTTGAAGCAGTTCCAGTAGGTACGCCCGAGGGGGCTACGTGGACTCTTGTGCTTCTTACTGAACACCGTGGCGAGGCAGTCCAGTATCCAGCCGGTGATAGTCTTGGTCTCCAGCACAGCCTTATAACACCCTGGGCGTTCCAAACATCCACATCTGAGACTGACTGTTATCAAGGACTTAACCCCTGAGGGGTATACGCTATTCTATTACTGTGTAATTGTACTTATAAGTCATTTGTGCATTTACCATTGTATCTATATATTACCACTGTGTATATTTACCACCACTAGAGGGCGTGTTATTGCCTTATCTTATTTTAATAAAACTGTGTTCTTATTCACCCAATGGTCTGAGTGTCTTAAAAAACCGTGACAGTACGAAAGGGCCATGACCTCAGACGGTAAGGGTGAAAGTCAAACACAGAACATCCATTGGAGAATGGATGTCCATGAGCAGCGCATGGACCAATTGGCACTGGCTTTGCAGACGTTACTCGAACGTACAGTACATTTGGACAAGCCTAGTCCTAATCCGGTGGTCACCCCAGTCTTGACACCGGATAATCAGTCCATAGTCCCATCAGCCAATTCGAAAGGGCTAACGGCATCTGCACCACTACCGTTAAGGTATGATGGCGAACCTTCCCTTTGCAGGGGATTTATTAATCAACTAGAGATATTTTTGGAGTTGGCACCCCAGGCATTTCCTAACGACCGTAGCAAGGTCGGTCTGATGATATCTCTATTGACTGGCAAGGCATTGGCATGGGCGAATCCGTTGTGGGAGAATGCTAGATCCTGCACTCTGAACTTTAGAGAGTTTGTCAGAAAGTTCAGACGAGTGTTTGAGGTTCCTGGCAGGGCTACCTCTGCTGCCAAAAAGCTGATGGAAATTCGGCAGGGCGAACGCACACTGGGCGATTATGCTATTGAATTCAGGACCTTGGCAGCAGAGGTGGGCTGGAACGAGGAAGCCTTACTAGCTGCCTTTACTCAGGGTCTCTCCGAGCAAATTAAGGACGAGATAGCCGCTCGTGATGTACCCAGTGATCTGGATGAATATATTGATTATGTCTTACTAATAGACTCTCGCATCCGAGAGAGACGGTTGGCTAAAAGGGCTAAAGTAAAAGACTATGGCCAGACCAGCTTCCTTAACCCACCCACACCACCCGTTCTTCCTGAGCGACCAATCAATAATCCTGAACCTATGCAACTGGGGTTCACTAGGCTCTCTAAAGAGGAAAGATTATATCGTAGGAGGCAAGGTCTATGCCTTTATTGTGGCAAAGCAGGGCATCTGTTGCGCAATTGCCCAGTTCGGCCGGGAAACGAACGCACCTAGGGTACCTTGGGGGACAGGCCCTAGGTGGTGTAGAACAGTCCCTAAATTCTAGCACCACTAAAGGTGGTCTTCGCTTGGGCGGACAAGGTTATCGAGGTCCTCGCATTGGTGGACTCCGGGGCAGCAGGCTATTTCATGGACCAGTCTTTTGCCAACCTGCAAGGCATTCCTTTATGTAAAAAGGACTCTCCGGTTGCTATTGAAGCCATCGATGGCAGACCCCTGGAGACGGCATTTATTACGCTTGAAACTATTCCTATGACAATGACAGTGGGGGCTTGCCACAAGGAGCAGATACGTTTTCAAATCATTCGTTCCCCGCACCATTCAGTTATTTTGGGGTTCCCATGGCTACAGGTACATAATCCCCAATTTGACTGGCAGAGATGTGAGGTTAACTCCTGGTCAGAATACTGTGATAAGAACTGTCTCTCCTTACCTGTCAAGATTATGTGTACCTCTCCGGCTGTGCCAGCTGAATACGAACAATTCAGTGACGTGTTTAGTAAGGGAGAGGCCAGCGCATTGCCTAAGCATAGGGCGTACGATTGCGCCATTGATTTGCCTCCTAGTGCGGTGCCTCCCAGGGGGCGCACTTACCCACTGTCCTGTGAGGAGAATAAAGCTATGGAGGACTATATTGCTGATGCCCTGGAGAGGGGCATCATTCGGAAATCTACTTCTCCAGCAGGTGCCGGATTTTTCTTTGTGAAATAGAAAAGTGGTGAACTTAGACCATGCATTGACTATCGTGGTCTGAACAAGCTTATGCCTAAGAATGCCTACCCGATTCCACTTGTTACCGAATTGTTTGACAGATTGAAGGGCTCATCGATCTTTACTAAACTTGACTTGC